>CM033397.1:8790366-9990366 GCA_019426215.1 Buddleja alternifolia | reverse complement strand
ATATAAGTATTTGTTAGCTCTCTAATATGGAATTAGGAAAACAGTAACATTAGCAGCCTTCTGGAAGAGATCCAAGACATCAAGTGAGATTCTTCTAACTGAAAAATAAATAATGATTTTGATCGAGACATGTTTTACAATTCTATAAATACAACTACAGAAATTCACTGGGAAAATTGCAATGGATTTTTAGAGTATAGTAACTTAAGCCCATTAATAGGTTGATAAGAAATTTTTAATTCTAATCGAGTTTTAGTATATTATATAACAAACTACCAATTTAGTTCGGTATCTTATTGTCTTTGCCAATGTCTTCCTATTTGTTTGTGTTGATAATGATTTTTACCTATCCAGAAGTTTTAAAAGCCTACACAAGGAGCCCACTTTCAAATTTTATCCAGTGGAAGAGTCGGGTTGATAAATTTATGATTTGTAGATAACTTGATGATGTTCTGCAAAGGGGATGAACAATCTGTTTGTCACATAAAGCATACATTTGATAAATTTTCCGAGGTGTCAGGATTGAGTGCCAACCTAGATAAAAGCCAAATAATCTATGGGAGTGTATCTGAAGAGGGAAAATATCATCTGTTAAAAGTCACTGGTTTTGTGGAAGGGGAAATGCCCATGAGATATTTGGGAGTCTGATAACATTATGACAAGAATTACCACCTGGACGTCCAAGAATCTGTCTTTTGCTGGAAGAACTTTACTTAAAAAATTTGTTTTGTTTGGTGTACAAATGTACTGGAGTTTGATTTTTCCTTTGCCTTTTACAATGATCCAGGAAGTAGAGAAATTGTGTCGAACTTTTTTGTGGAGT
Organism: Buddleja alternifolia; assembly: GCA_019426215.1. NCBI lineage: Eukaryota > Viridiplantae > Streptophyta > Magnoliopsida > Lamiales > Scrophulariaceae > Buddleja > Buddleja alternifolia. The sequence goes on along the minus strand of CM033397.1, from coordinate 9,989,543 downwards.
GGGAAATCAAGTGGCAGGTTTCAAGCTGCTTTGAAGTGAACAGATATCTGCCTGCTAAAAAGAGAAGGGGAACTTGGCATCATCTCCCTAAGTAAGTGGAATGTGGCTGCTATTTTAAAAATATATGGAATATAGCTCTAAAACATGACTCAATGTGAATTAAATGAGTACATGCGTACTATTTGAAGAGGAGTATATGGACTGTTGAAGCAAAAAATAATGATTCATGGCTGTGGAAAGACTTATAGCTATTAGTAATATAGTGTTGGATGTGGTACAAAATAAGTGGAAGGAAGGAAATTTTACAATTCAAAAAGCTTACTTGCATGTTCTTGAGCATTTTGATGATGTGATTTGGAGGAAATTGGTACGAGGTAAAGGGCCAATAGCAAGACACCGGTTTATTTTGTGGTTAGCTTTGCATAATAAGCTTAAAATTAGAGAGTGAATCAATATATGAAAAGATATAGATGATATGACATATTTGCTGTGCAAAAGTGAGGATGAAATTAGGGAACATCATTTCTTCCAATGTGAGTTAACTAAAGAGGTAATGAAGCATTGTTGGCAAAGGTTGGACATAAGATGCAGACAGCAACAATGGGGAGATGTGGTAGCATGGGGTCTGAAAATTAGTCAGGGAACTGTTGGGATATGTGAAAAATTGTGCAGCGGAAGGCTTTTTAATATAAAAATTCCCACCGTGTTTTTCTCTATTTGCATATTGAATCATAAAATAGCTAAAACGAATAAAACATACCTGTTGAAGCGAAGTGGTTGGAGAATTCAACCCTCCAAAAATTCGAATGCTTGAAGCCTCCAAGTCTTCAATCCTCATGCTATCCACTCTTCACGAATTCCTTGAAACTTTCTTGAATTTTTGATCCGAACAACGAATGTACGTTGTCTTTAAATAATCACGCGGATTGATTGACAGAAAAAATTCCTTCTTTTTCCCCTTGATGACCGACGGCTAGTGTAGGAGAGAGGGAGGCGAGTTTTTTTTTTCTTTTCTAGGAGAGTTGTGTGAATTATGAAATTCCATCTAGGTCAAAAGTCTTTTGTGATGTATTTAATATCACTTGATTTGTTGACCAAGAGAAAAGATTAGAGCCCATGTTGGGCATCCTAGAGAACGCCCAACTCAGCCCTAGGAGGCATCCAAATGGACGCCCCTTACTTGGCCCGACTCATCTTTTGTTTTAATTAATTATCTATTATTTAATTAATAATTTATTATGTCCAATAAATAAATAAATTAATTAAATAACCAAATTGATTAGATAAATTAATTCATTAATTTATTTTCTTGAAAAATTAATTAATAATTAATCTTATCTTTATAATTAATTATCTCATCTAATGAGCAATTAATTAATCACATTTAATTCATCCCATTAATTAAATCTCCTAGAACAAAATAGAAAAATCCTTTTGTTTTTCTTTATCAATTCTTTAGCGCGACTCTTTAGGTTGGTTTTGTTTGGCAATAAGAGGAATCCAAAGGAAATGGGTAACATCTAGTCAGTCACGTGGCCCACTTCTTAACCCAAACGAAATTGAATGAATGAATCATTCCACAACCTTCCAATCATAAATACCGTATAAGTATAAACTCTTTGTTCACGTGCCCCAGTCAAGTGAGAGTCATGGTTAAAACTCACTGGATTTGACCATATGTATTAATTATAATAATACAAGATTATTGAGTTCGATTTAGTGCCTTGCACAATCGTCTCTTTTGCTTTGGTCAAAAACTTTGATCTCTATTATCTATAATCACATAGGACACTTTCTCATTCACTTATAAGAGAACAAATCTCATATTAGTTATCAGCTAAGACTACCACTTGCCAATCAAGCCGCATTTCGAGGTCGACCCCACTAACGGGTGAATTGGGTCTAACTGCTCTTGACAGACTTCACGACACAAGTGTATCTTCAGCCTGATACTTTAGGTCACAGGTTCACTTATACCTATTACGCATAATCAGTCTTGTCATTGACAGTCACTGAGTGAAAACTCATGTGATAGAACCGATGTGAGTCGTGTTTGAGCATATCAGTTCCACACTAATGTGCCTACAATCTTAAGCTCCCACCATCACATGGTGTTCGACTGACACTCCCATGTCAAAGCTCAGATTGTAAAAGTGTTCCAATTCTTTATTTGTCCATTTAAGACTTTATAACTTGCGAACGAGTTTAAATAATCAAGATCAATCTCTCTAGTGCCAATCTTCCTATCCTATAGGAAGTAGAGAGATTGCACTGAAAACAATAAACAATGCCTTTTATTATAAATATGAATAAGTTCATTACAAGGAAGATGCTCTATCATTATATCCTCTTTGACAACTGAGAGCATAATCCTAACAGGGACAACAAACAAAAGTTGTCAAAGAAGAGCAATGTTTGCTGCAATTGTGTATTGTTTGTGAACAGAAAGAAATAGGAGCCTGTTTCTTGGAGATAGTAGTAGTGCGAATAGTATAATGGAGAAATATATCAAAGTATTACTTGTAAATTTAGTGGCAAATAGGCCCAGGTATGCCTGGGAAAAATTGTAATTGTTTGAAGTTATATGAAATGCTTACCTAGTTCCAAAAAACGCTTATTGTCTTTGACAATTTTAGTCCCGTTGCTTTAAAATTGTCAATTATAGTCCTCTACATTTCTCAATTTGGTAATTTGAGGCCAATTTTCACCGGAATTGACTAAATCAGCCGAAAATTAACACGTGCACCACACGTGACCCCTTTAAATTAGGGATTTTCAAGTTTTCGACCAATTAATCTGATGTGGACGCTTGGCTTGGATTAGTTGCCACCTAAACTGCCATTTGGACTAATTAAAACACGTGGCCATATAAAACAAAAACCAAATAGAATTAAAAAAAATCAACAAAAACATCGGGGCTGAGATTCCAAATTCAGAAAAACTCCAATAGTCCTAACCCTAATTTCTCCTTCTCCCGTTTGACAAATCTCTCCAGAAATTCCTCCAATCCTTGTGCATTTGTAAACCCAAGTAGGATCTTAAAGATTCCCAGACATGGTACAGGTCAAATTGAAGAAAAATTTAGATTTTCCCCCTCCACTGTACCATAAGTCAAAAAAACCATTTTAGTAAAACTTTTGATAATGTGCAAGTTTGTATGCATTTTTTCTTTTTTATAATGTTACATTTAGGTTATTGGGGGTTATTTTATCGCTTTTAAAGTAGTTTTTGTCATATTGTGGGGTAAAGTGAAGATTCTTTAATGTGTGTGGCCCTTGAACAGTAAAAAAATATTCCAAAATGGTCCCCCCATCCTCATTTTCTAGTACTTTAATACTTCTGTGTTTCTGATATGCTTGAAACTTGACATTGTGGGGTATATTTATGTTTTTATCCTTTTGGTGGTTGTGTTGTATTTATTGAGACTGGGTGTTTAATTTATTATTTTATGATAAATTAGTTTTGTTTTTGCTTGTTTATGTATTGTTTACAGATCCAGAGACCCAATCCATTACACTGTGTATGATTTTTGGTGGGAATTTGTTGTAAGACCTATTCCTAATTACAAATGTGGTTTATTAATTAAAAATGACTATGTAAATGCTAGTGTCCTACACCTTGATAAGTATACTTCAAAGTTGGGTGTAATTGGTGATAGGTACATTAATAAAGATGGTTCTTTCAAGCTACTTGTTAATAATGAGGATATAAAGAATGAAGCTTTAAATATTGTTTCTACTAGTAGAGAGATGTTTGTGTTTATTGAGATTGTCATCTTACCTAGCCAACAAGAGTCTAATTTGAATGAACTTGAAAATGAACATAGGGTTTAGCCACAAACTACTACACAAGCTACTGAAAATGAGTCTGGGGCTAGGATTGATATTGACATTGAGGATGATGATGATGTAGTAGATTTAGGTGAGGGCAATGGGGGTTGATCCATATTTTGAATTTGTTGGACTAGGAAAAGAAAATGAGGATTAGGGTGATGTGAAGGGGATTGAGGGTGATGTAGGGGGCACTGAGGGTGATGTAAGGGGTACTGAGGGTGATGAAGAGGGAGGTGAAATGAACACTGATGATGAAGATGAATTGTGTGATTCTGACTGTGACCTGGGTGATGAGAGTTATGATGATAATATTTTATTTCTAAAGAATATAGACCCTGGGGTTGAATTAGGTGATCCAGAGAACATACATGAAAATGAAAATGAGAGCTCCAGTGAATCAAATTTTTCTGGTGAGGATGATGTTGTGGGTAGTGATGGTGATTTAAATCAAGATAAGGTGTCTGTTGATGATGAGGAGGGCCCTAATTATCAAACATTCAATCCTACACAGATTTTTGCCCCTGAATTTTTTTATTGAACTACTTTTTAGTACAAAAAAAGAGTTTATACAGTCTCATGGTATTAACACAAAAAGGTCTTTGAGATTTACCAAAAATGATAAAGGGAGAGTGTATGTAAGATGTGATGGAGAGGGTTGTAAGTGGAAAATGAATGCAGTCAAGGTGAAAGATGAAGTATAATTCTCACCACTCCTGTCCAGAAACATTTCATGTGGAAAATGTAACATCAAAGTGGTTGAGTGAGAAGTTTCTTCAAAGGTTTAAATCAGACCCTAAAAGAAGGATTAAGGGCTTGAGGGAAGATGTGATGAATGACATAAGATGTCATATATCTCAAGATCAAGCCTACAAAGCAAAGTGAAAGGCACTAAAACAATTAGAAGGCAATCCTGATTACCAGTACACTAGGCTTTGGGACTATGCTGATGATAGCAATGAGTTGAAGTTAAGACATTGTTATGTATGCTTTAAGGCAGTGAAATATGGATTTTTACGGGGGTGTAGGCCTATTATTGGGGTGGATGGTTGCCACCTCAAAGGGCCACATGGGGGTACACTTTTGACTGCTGTAGGAGTTGATCCTAACAACTTGTTTCCAATTGCATATGCTGTTGTAAGTAAATAAAATGGGGAAAGTTGGGGTTGGTTTTTGACTGTTTTAAAGCAAGATTTAGATATAGTCAGGGAGTATGAGTACACCTTCACCTCTGACAAATAGAAAGGTCTGATTAAAGCCTTTCAAGATGTGTTTCCAAGGTCTAATCACAGGTTTTCTGTCAGACATATGCTTAACAATTTAATTCTGATGGACAAAGGGGAATGACCTTTAAAAATGCTTTGTGGAATGCAGCGTGTGCTACCACTATGAATGATTTTAAAATTATAGTGGCTGAGATGAAAGCACCTGATCAAAGTGCATTTGATTGGTTCTATGATAAACCTGTTATGATTATGCCCTCAGATGCCATAGAGGATAGAATGTATAGGGCATATATCTTGTATTAAACTTAAACTCTTCTTAAATAAAAGACATTATTGAATTTTCACTTAATTCTTATCTGCATCTATAAGTTGTGTAAAACGTTTTGTCCATGTTTTCAGTGCTATCCCTCTACTTCCTATGGGATAGGAAGATTGGCACTACAGAGATCGATCTTGATTACTAAAATAAGTTCGCAAGTAATATGAAGTTTTTAATGGAAAAATAAAGACTTCGAATACTTGTACAATCTTAGCTCCGACATGGGAGTGCCTGTCTGGTATCATGGGATGATAGGAGATTAAGATTGTAGACACGTCAGTGGAACTGATATGTTCGAACACGACTTACATCGGTTCTGTCACATGGGTTTTCACTCTGTGACTGTCAATGACGGAACTGATTATGCGTAATAGGTACATATGAACCTTTGACCTAAAGTATTAGGCTGAAGATGCACTTGTGACGTCAAGTCTTTCACTAGAGTAGTTAGATCCAATTCACCCTTTGGTGGGGTCAACCTCGAAATGCGGACTTGATGGGCAAGTGGTAATCTTAGCAGATATCTAATATGAGATTTGTTCTCTCATAAGTGAATGAGTATGTACCCTATGTAATTATAGATAAATAGAGATCAAAGTCTTTGGCCAAAGCAAACAAGACGATTGTGCTTGACACTAAATCGATCTCAATAATCTCGTATTTATTATGATTTATACATATGGTCAAGTCCAGTGAGTTTGACATAACCATGACTCTCACTTGACCGGGGAACGTGAACAAGGGTTTATACATATACGGTATTTACGATTAGAAGGTTTCGGAATGATCCTATCATTCGTTTTCGTTTTCGTTTGGGTTGCGAAGTGGGCCATGTGACTGGCTAGGTGTTACCCACTTCCTTTGGTTTCCTTTCATTGTCAAACGAAACGAACCTAAAGAGTCGCGCAAAAGGATTGACAAAGAAAAATGAAGAAAAATGAATTTCTATTATTTCTTCTGGGAGTTTTAATTTATTGGATAAATTAAATAATTAATTGTTCATTAGATGAAATAATCAATTATAATGATAAGATTAATTATTAATTAATTTCCTTGTGAAATATATTAATGAATTAATTTATCTAATTAATTTGGTTATTTAATTAATTAGTTTATTTATTGGATATAATAAATTATTAATTGAAATAAGAAATTAATTAAACAAAACAAATCCCGGGGCTAAATAAAGAGTCCAATTGGACGCCTACTAGGCCTCAATGTGGCGTCTTTGAGAGGCCACATATTAGGGCTCTTTTGTTTTGACTTGTTCAATAAGTCATGAGGTATATAAGGACTCTTTGACTTAGAACATGTAAGAAGAGAATACACAACTCTCATAACTCTTAAAAGAAAGAAAAATATTCCTTCCCTCCTCTATACCTAGCCGTCGACCATAGAGAAAGAAGAAAGGGGATTTTGCGTTTGTTGATCCGTGCGTGAAGATTTAGAGACGACGTATTTTCGTTGTTTGGATCAAGTTCAAGTTTGAAGAATCAAACCAAAGGATTGAAGATTTGGAAGCTTCAATATTTTGAGTTTGGAGAAGAAGAAGTTTTTCTCGATCATCACATTCACATTAACGAGTAAGTTTTATTCGTTATACGCTTTTAGATTCAATTATGCGAATTAGAATACCAATTGGGTTTTCGTTTTAGTTTTTGAAATCCCTTCCGCTGCCTTTATGCTTTTTCGAACGAAACCCAACAGTGGTATCAGAGCCAATCTCTAATTTGCATATTTGATCTTGTTTATGTGATTTAAGAATTGTATGTTATGTGTTTTTGATGCATGTTTGTATGTTTTTTTTAAATCTACGTTTTATGATTTTTTGCCTAGTTTTTTGATTTTTAGTTATTGTAAATCTGGGGATATTTGATGATATTGAAAATCGAAAAATATCAAGGAAAAACGGGGCTCGAAAGCCCCGAGAAAAATCCGCGCAGCAGCGCACGCGTGAACAGTGCGTGCGCTATTTAGTGTAGCCGCCAGTCATGGCCCGTCGGGTCGTGGGTTTGGATACTCAATTAGTTGATCCGGGTCATGGATTTGGGTCGTAAAACGGACTATGTTTGGGTTGAAATTGTTTTTTGAATTTTGGGTGATTTTAATTAATTGGGTGGATCAAAAGAATGATGATCCGAATAATTTAAATCAAGCCCAATTGAAAATTATCCAATTTCGATTTGTTAATTAGTTTGGACTTAATCTAATTAAATCTAAATGGGCTAATTAGATTGGTGATTTGGACTTAAATTAAATTTAGCCCAATAAGAAATTAATAAACGTGAATGTTGTTCTAATTAATTATTTTGAGCCCAATTAAATTGAATCCAAGTGGACCAAAAGGATGGTGACTTGGGTTTGATGAAATCGAGCCCAATAAGATTAATTGGAATATAATATTTTATTAGAACTAATTAATCATTTTTCTTGGAGATTAATAATTGATTTATGGATTAAATATTTTTATTTTTTCCTCGACTTGGAAATTACTTCATTTTGAATAAGGAATATAAATTATTTTTCTTAAAGATTAATAATTAATTTTTTGATCAAATAAAAGTATTTCCAATTTTTGATGGCTTTAAATCATAATAAAATAAAATAAAATATAGAATTCCATATTTTATGTGTTCATATTATTTTGATTAAAGGTAGATGCACTTAATTCTTAATTTCGTACATCGAAGTCATCTAGTTGGACTAGAGTGATTTTAATTGAAATAGTGAATATGTGAAATCGTAAGGAATTTTATAAAGGACTTTTTTAGTTGGACTAAATTTTAATAATCAACATAAATGATTTAATATTGCGAGCATGTCTTATGTGATTAAAACACTAATCATGGACTTAGGATTATATGTTTTACCTTTAATTTTATGGGTTATCAAATTTGAAGCTATTTATTATATTCTTAGAAATAATGCATGAGGTGTTTTAGGAATCGAGATAAAATAGTTCAAAGTTGATAAAGTCAAAAGGCCCATGAATGTATAATAGGTTTAATCTATGCCTTTTGTGATGGTCCATTAGCTCGAGCCCTCTAGTAAAAGTCCATGATCAAATGATGAATTTATTTATTCATTTATTTAAATTCTATGTTTATTTATATTGAAAGGCATGATTATTAGCAGTATTTTTATGCATGATCAATATAGAATAAAACGCTATATAAATTGAATAATGTGCAAAGTGCGACCAAAATCTTTTGACGAATTAAATTCTCCCAAATAAATTATACCGAGTTAGAAAAGGATGTTTCACATCCTCACCCCCCACTAATCTTTCTAAAATTAGAATTACTATAAATGTGTAATGTTTCCCAGTTATGGGGGTTATACATTTAGAAATAATTTGAAATTTTATAAAGTGCATGCAAATGTCTTAATCGAAACATATTTAACTCCAGAAACCTGTTCGGTTGCAAAATGAACTTCAAATGCTAGATTATAGGAGTTAGTGGGATAAACTTGGGTAGTTCACGAACCTAGAAATCGAATGGGTTGCAGTTTGGTGAACTATGGGGAAACGTATTGAAACATTTATTGGATAAATTGATATTAGATATCACTTCAAATAATTAATGGGCCAGAAACCGGTTAGGTTGCAACCTATTTAATTAATTGAGGACCTCAATACCTTCTGTGGAATCGATGCCAATGATGATTCCCGATTTTCACATGGGAGTGTGGGATTCGAAAAATGCAGTGGGAGCGAAGATAAATTTTAAGTCCTTAATTTTTCTTGGTTAAGTCAAAATAAGTAATCTAATAAATCTGGTTTATTTCTGCAGTCAATTTCTCATTTATCTCTCTCAAATATGACAAACCCACTTTCAATTCTACTAAAAAAGAATACTCTGACTGGACCCAATTATGTGGACTGGCTTAGAAATTTGAGGATTGTCGACAATATGGAATCACTGGAATACATCTTGGAGGCTAATATCCCGACGGCTCCTGCTAGAACATGGGCCAACGAGGAAGAGGTCCAAGCCCATGAAAAATGGGTTAAGGACGACCTCCGGGTGAGAGGATACATGGTGGGATCTATGACTAATGATCTTCAAAGGTCACATGATAAGATGTCCACTGCAAGAGCTATCCTAGCTCACCTGGTAGAGCTCTATGGAGAGCATAGTCAAACTGCACGATATGAGATATTGGTACGTGTCGAATGCACCAAAATATAATTACTGTTCTCACAAGAATTTGTAGTACTCGTAAGTCCAGGTCGAACCCTAGAGATTGGTTGATCAAAATAATATTCAATGGGGAGGTTTGTTTGATGAATTAATAATGACAGAAATTAAATAGGAAGTTCAATAAATGTAAAGCATCGATTCAAGGATAGTTCGTTCTTCAATTCAAGTTGACCATAGACACCTAAAATACTATCTATTCTTTGATTACTTAGCCAAGAACATAAATAACCAGCTATTTATATCCCTATTAACTTTCGTATATCATTAACCAAAGCCCAGCACCCGGTTAAATTCTTATTATCAACTGACTCGGTATTAAGCAATCCTAATCATGTTAATAATAGCATAACGAATTAGAAGCGACTAAGGATAAACAATAGTTTAAGCAAGCGCCAACTATTTAATTTACTCTAATGTTTCCCTTAGGTTATCAACGAAAATTGGGATCCTAATCATGAAAACCTAATTGCTACATGCACAAATCAAACATAACAATTACGGATTATGAAGATTTGTTAGCAATAGATTGTAATAGATAATCAACTAATGCGCACCTTAGATTATTATCTAAACAAGCATGAACATTAAGAATAAGAAACAAAAGATAATCAAACCGTAGATAGATAGATGAAGCTCCGTGTCTCACAACATGTGAATCAAAATGAACTCCCTTGAATCGAAATAAAAACTTAGCTACTAATAATTGTAAGCATAAAACTTGAAAATACTATTTTTCTAACTCTTTTCTCTTTGTTTTCTTCTTATTTTTGTTGTTCTTCTCTTCAAGTCTTGCAAGACATATATATAGGCAATGAAAAGATGCTATAATTATGGAGAGAATATATTCTCTCTTCCTTTATCAAGACATGGAGAATATATTTTTCTCTTTAACATTAAAGCATAGAGAATATATTATTCCCTTTAACATCAAATCATGGAGAATATATTCTTCCTTTTACACCTTGAATTGCCTCTAATTAACCCTCAAATCTGACTTCAACTCCTTCTAGAAAGTTGTAGATTCGTGTGTTATCTTTCAATTCCAATGGGCCTTGACTAAATCCAAGATACATAACTCTATTTATGAATTTTTCACCACAGCTGCGCAGTCCAGTCCAGAACAGAAATCTTCTGTTCTTGAACACTTTTGGGCCCTTAAACTTCCGAACTGGGCCTGGACGTCTTCACAAGAAATGTAGGCCTTTGTCTTAGCTTTCCAACTGGATAAGATTCAATAGAAACTAACTTATGCATCTCCAGATATATCAGTATTTCCAAAACATCGCCAAATCTGCCATTTTGATTGAAATTGATATTTTGCACTCCAAATCTTGCCTAAATCACAAAATGAGATAAAATCAGTTTCAATGGCCATATAATCACAATAAAATGCTAAAGATAGAGGTAATAAAATATATAAATATTGCACTTATCAGATATCGAAAGAGCTTTTCGGAGCCAAGATGAAAGAAAGTGAGAAGGTTGGTGATCATGTCCTCAAAACAATTTCGAGGATCGAGAAATTGGAAGCTCTCGAATTCACCATGAATGCCACCCTTCAAACTGACTTAATCTTGCAGTCTCTTCCTGATTCCTTCTCCCAATTTGTGGTCAACTTTAACTGCAATGAGATAGTGTGCAATTTAGCTTGGCTAATGAACAAGTTGGTTACTACACAATCTCAAATGAAACCAAAGGGAAAGGAAATTGCCTTGTTCATCTCTTATGGACCCAAAAAGTCTAAGAAGAAGAACAACAAGAAAAAGTCTGGCGAGCTTGGAGCTTAAGGGGGTACCAAGAAGAGTAAGGGAAAGGCTCAAGGGTTTTACAAGAGCAAAGGACCTAAGAAAATGGATAGATGTCTCGAGTACGGTAAGCTTGGCCACTGGAAGAGAAACTGTCCCAAATTAGGCAAAGGCGCACAAGGTATTGAACTATTAGTTTTTGAAACTAACTGTTCTATGACCGTATTTTCTACTTCGTGGATTCTGGACTCAAGAGCTAGTGCCCATGTTTATTGTTTGGATCAAGATCTACAGAGAAGTAGAAAGCTGGGCCGAGAAGAAGTGATGATCAAAGTACGCAGCGGGGAAAGCGTCGCAGCTACTAGGATCAGATCTACTTCTCTTTATTTGAATTCTGGACATTTACTGTTTTTAGATAATGTTTTGGTTTTGCCCAAGGGGCTTAAGAACATTGTATCTATTCCTATCTTAGTTAAGATTGGATATACATTCCATTTTTCTAAATCAAATTGCGACATTTATTATGGAAATAAATTAGTTGGCAATGCATGTTTTGTTAATGGTTTATATTATTTAAATGTCCGTAATTCATCTGATGTTATGTTGTAACACGTAAATGTGGTAGGCAAGAAACTAACTTAAGACTCAAGTGGCATCTTAGACTAGGCCATGCTGGAGAGCACAAGATGCACAAAATGGAAAAAGATGGGCTTTTAAGCTCACTAGGGTCGGACCCTATTCCTACATGCGAATCATGTCTCTTAGGCAAGATGGCTAGATCCCCTTTCACAGGGACTTTTGAAAGGGCTACGCAAGTCTTAGGATTAGTGCATACCGACGTCTGCGGACCATTTGGAGAAACGGCTCGTGGAGGTTTCTACTACTTCATCACTTTCATTGACAACCATTCAAGATTTGGTCTAGTGTATCTGATGAAGCAAAAGTCTGAATCCTTTGAATGATTCAAAGAGTTCAAGGCCTTAGTAGAAAATCAAACTGGGCAAAATATAAAAACTCTACGATCGGATCGTGGAGGAGAATATATGAGTGCTGAGTTTGATGAATTCTTAAGACAATAAGGAATAATGTTACAACTAACACCACCAGCAACTCCTCAGCTGAATGGAGTAGCCAAGCGAAGGAATCGAACATTGTTGGACATGGTTCGTTCCATGCTTAATTACACTGATTTACCCATTTCGTTGTGGGGATACGCGCTCCTTACCGCTGCTCATGTTTTGAACAGATATTCCTCCAAATCCGTTCCTAAAACTCCGCATGAGATGTGGAATAATAGGAAACCGAGTCTTAATCATATTAAGATTTGGGGATGCCCTGCTTATGTCAAGAAGACTAAAGTGGAGAAATTGGAGGCAAGATCCCTAATAGGACGTTTCATTGGTTATCCTGAAGATTCCATGGGATTCTTCTTTTACCTGCATGATGATCAAAGAATCATCGTGGCTCTACAAGCTCACTTCTTTGAGGATGAGTTCATCTTGGAAGGGGGCAAAGGTAGGAAAATTGTTCTAGAAGAACAAAATGAAACTCCCTTAAATACATCTGGTCAAGAACCGAGGCCTGAACCCATAGTAGCACAACCACCACATAGATCTGGTAGAATACCGCATGAACCTGAGAGGTATGGGTATCTACTGCAGGGGGAGCGAGAGCTTCACACTGTAGTACAAGAAGGTCATGAAGATGATCTTTGTACCTATGATCAAGCGATGGTGGATGTCGATGCTTCAAGATGGCGAGAAGCCATGGAAATAGAAATGGACTCTATGCAATCGAACCATGTCTGGACTTTGGTAGATCATCTTGAAGGTATAAAACCTATAGGATGTAAGTGGATCTACAAAAGAAAGATAGGGAGCGATGGCAAGATTGACACCTTTAAAGCCAGGCTCGTAGCGAAAGGGTATAGTCAAAGAAAAGGAAATGACTATCAAGAAACCTTTTCTCCTGTAGCTATGATAAAGTCCATACGAATTCTGTTATCAATAGCTGCATGCTTTAGATTATGAGATATGACAAAAGGATGTTAAAACGGCCTTTCTAAATGGATTCCTCGAGGAGGATATCTATATGTAACAGCCAAGGGGTTTTGTGTCCGAGTCCGATATCTATAAAGTATGCAAACTTGAGAGGTCCATTTACGGTCTCAAGCAAGCATCTAGAAGCTGGAATCTCCATTTTGATGAAGAAGTTAAGGGAGATGGCTTCATCAAGAACGAAGATGAACCATGCGTCTACAAGAAGACAAGTGGGAGCAAACTCTCATTCTTAGTACTATATGTGGATGACATTCTACTTATAGGAAATGATGTAGGAATGCTCACCACTGTCAAGAAATGGCTTTCGAGTACGTTTTCCATGAAAGACTTGGGACAAGCCACATACATTCTAGGAATTCATATCTACAGGGATAGAACGAATAGAATGATAGGCCTCTCTCAAGCCCTTTACTTAGAAAAGGTCCTAAAGAGGTTTAGGACGGACAACTCTAAGAAAGGGTTTCTTCCCATGAGGCATGGAGTACACTTATCCAAGTCTATGTGTCCTCAAAGTGAGGAAGATAGACAAAAGACGAGTAATGTACCCTATGCTTCTGCAGTTAGTAACCTGATGTATGCAATGCTGTGTACTAGACCCGACATTGCCTATGATGTGTGCGTGGTGAGTCGATTTCAGGCAAACCTGGGAAAAGAACATTGGATAGATGTGAAGAATATCCTAAGGTATCTGAAAAGAACTAAAGATATCATTCACATCTATGTAGGTGGAGACCTGAAGATAGAAGGTTATTTTGATTCAGACTTTCAGTCTGATGTTGATGATCGAAAATCCACTTCAGGGTTTGTTTTTACTCTCAATGGTGGAGCAGTGTCTTGGAAGAGCTCCAAGCAAAGCACAACCACTAATTCCACCACTGAAGTAGAGTATGTAGCAGCCTCAGAGGCAGCGAAAGAATCTATTTAGGTGAGGAAGTTTCTTGGAGAACTTGGAACGGTCCCTAGTGCTCAGCTCCCGTTGCCACTTTATTGTGATAACAATGGAGCGATAGCACAAACCAAGGAACCGTGGTCTCATAACAAGTCCAAACATATTGAGAGAAGATTTCACATCATCAGAGAGATCGTTGGCAGAGGAGAGATAGCAGTGCAGAAAATAGCCTCAGCTGACAATATAGCTGACCCGTTCACCAAACCACTACCTCAGGCTGTTTTGGACCGACACCTGGAAATGATGGGTATTAGATACCACAATGAGTGGCATTGAGTGCAAGTAGGAGATTGTTAGGATTATGCCCCAGATGCCATAGAGGATAGAATGTATAGGGCATATATCTTGTATTGAACTTAAACTCTTCTTAAATAAAAGACATTATTGAGTTTTCACTTAATTCTTATTTGCATCTATAAGTTGTGTAAAACATTTTTGTCCTTGTTTTCAGTGCGATCCCTCTACTTCCTATGGGATAGAAAGATTGGCACTAGAGAGATCGATCTTGATTACTAAAATAAGTTCCCAAGTAATATGAAGTCTTTAATGGACAAATAAAGACTTCGAATACTTGTACAATCTTAGCTCTGACATGGGAGTGCCTGTCTGGTATCATGGGATGATAAGAGATTAAGATTGTAGACACGTTAGTGGAACTGATATGTTCGAACACGACTTGCATCGGTTCTGTCACATGGGTTTTCACTCTGTGACTGTCAATGACGGAACTGATTATGCGTAATAGGTATATGTGAACCTTTTACCTGAAGTATCAGGCTGAAGATGCACTTGTGACATCAAGTCTTTCACTAGAGTAGTTAGACCCAATTTACCCTTTGGTGGGGTCAACCTTGAAATGTGGACTTGATGGGCAAGTGGTAATCTAATATGGGATTTGTTCTCTCATTAGTGAATGAGTATGTACCCTATGTAATTATAGATAAATAGAGATCAAAGTCTTTGGCCAAAGCAAACGAGACGATTGTGCTTGGCACTAAATCGATCTCAATGATCTCGTATTTATTATGATTTATACATATGGTCAAGTCCAGTGAGTTTGACATAACCATGACTCTCACTTGACCGGGGAACGTGAACAAAGGGTTTACACATATACGGTATTTACGATTGGAAGGTTTCGGAATGATCCTATCATTCGTTTTTGTTTGGGTTAAGAAATGGGCCACATGACTGGCTAGGTGTTACCCACTTCCTTTGGTTTCCTCTCATTTCCAAACGAAACGAACCTAAAGAGTCGCGCTAAAGGGTTGACAAAGAAAAATGAAAAAAAAGGAATTTCTATTATTTCTTCTGGGAGTTTTAATTTATTGGATAAATTAAATAATTAATTATTCATTAGATGAAATAATTAATTATAATGATAAGATTAATTATTAATTAATTTCCTTGTGAAATATATTAATGAATTAATTTATCTAATTAATTTGGTTATTTAATTAATTAATTTATTTATTGGATATAATAAATTATTAATTGAAATAAGAAATTAATTAAACAAAACAAATCCTGGGGCTAAATAAGGAGTCCAATTGGATGCCTACTGGGCCTCAATGTGGCGTCTTTGAGAGGCCACATATTAGGGCTCTTTTATTTTGACTTGTTCAATAAGTCATGAGGTATATAAGGACTCTTTGACTTAGAACAAGTAAGAAGAGATTACACAACTCTCATAACTCTCAAAAGAAAGAAAAATATTCCTCCCCTCCTCTATACCTAGCCGTCGACCATAGAGAAAGAAGAAAGGGGATTTTTCGTTTGTTGATCCGTGCGTGACGATTTAGAGATGGCGTATTTTCGTTGTTGAGATCAAGTTCAAGTTTGAAGAATCAAACCATTGAAGATTTGGAAGCTTCAATATTTCGAGTTTGGAGAAGAAGAAGTTTTTCTCCATCATCATATTCATATTAACGAGTAAGTTTTATTCGTTATACGCTTTTAGATTTAATTATGCGAATTAGAGTACCAATTGGGTTTTTCATTTTCATTTTTGAAATCCCTTCCGCTGCGTTTATGCTTTTTCGAACGAAACCCAACAAAACCAGTTGAACACTGGAGTAGGTCCCATTTCAATGAGCATCTAAAATGTGACATGATATTGAATAATATATCTGTGAGACTTTCAACAGTAACATTTTGGATGCAAAAGAGAAACCTATTATAACAATGCTTGAGTGAATTAGAGAATATTTAATGAAAATGATGCAAGTTAATAGGGATAAGGCTGAGGCAAAGTGGAAGGCAAGAGTGTTCCCAAGATTAGAACTATCCTTGACAAGCATACCGGAAAGGTTGGAGACTGCATGCCCATTAAGTAAAATGATAGACATTATCAAATTTCATGTAATAATGGTAGGTAGTTCTGTATGGACTTGGGTAGTTTCAGTTGTACCTATAGGAAATGGGGATTGAGTGGCGTTCCTTGTAAGCATGCCTTGTGTGAAATTTATGATCAAAGAGCACAACCAGAGGACTATGTGCACTCATACTACACTGTTGAGACTTATAAGAAGTTCGTTCACATTCCATTTATGGGATTAATGGTCAAGACCTATGAGGTGACACCCTTTACGTACCACTATTACCGCCCAACTTTAGAAGAGCTAGAGGTAGACCTGCAACAAGAAGAAGAAGAGGGGTTGGAGTACCTGCGAGGAAACAAAAGAAAAGATGCAGAGGCAACACTACACAGAAGCTTAAAAGGCAACAAGATACTATCAAGTGTAGATGTTGTGGAGAGGCTGGACACAATGAAGCAACATGTCCCCATAAGCCTCAAGGATCCAACCATCCTGAAGGATCAAACCAAGCAAAGAGAAGAAGGGTAAATTTTTATGATTTTTATTGAACTGTATATAATTCTTATGTTTAATTTGATGTTTTGCAACTAACATTGACTAATATTTGTTTATCTTTAGGTTAGAGGAAGGGCTAACATTAATAGTCAACCAACTGCATGCAATCCTCAATCAAGTGGAACTAGAATGGTAAGTCTCTAACATTAAAGTTATTACATATGTTTCATTTAAATTAGTAAGTCTCAATTTGATGTTTTTGCAACTGACATTGACTAATATAGTTTCTGGGTTTGTGCTTTTTATGTAGGAGAGTAACTTAGATAAAACACATGATGAATTGGCTAATGTTAATAGGACCAATCTTCCTGCAGTGGTACATGCTTATACTTAATTACTTAGCAACTTTAAAGTTTTACGTTTTAAGTTTATATTGAGTTTACAGTTTGTCTATCTAAGGTACAGAGAACACAGTTCAGACAGCCAAGAAGAGTGATAAGAAGCCACCTTGATCATCCACTTGAAGATGGAAGTTAACATGTTCCCGTACCTCCACCTGATGCTGCAAGTCAACTGTCCCTGTACAGAGAACTCTTTTGCCACCTGCATAGCAAGTTGAAACAGAAAATGAGGACACTATGTTACACCATGTTGGTCTTTGAAGCCAGCCTCAATCGATTCCTCCACTAAGAGTTCCAGGTCCTTCCATGTTCAATCAGCTACATATGTCAAGAGGCACAACTTTCTCTAATGTCCCTGCACAATCAGTTCAAAATGGTTCACATCCAAGGGTGCAAATCAAGGCACCTCCTCCAATGCACATCCAAGGGGCTTAATTCCGTACATCAGTGAGGTTTAATACACCATATTCTTCAGTGGTGTAGCCCACCATTATTGTATGAAGAAAGTTTGTCAATCTCTCAAGCCTAACATCTATTCAAGCAAGCCAAACAAGGTAAAACACAGGGAATAGTTAGATATAGGGTTAGCTCTGCAAGGTTAACAATTTTTTGTCTGATTAAACCTAATTTTAGTATTTTTGAAATATTGTTATTTGGATTGGTAGTTTTTATAGTCTAGTTGGGTATTTTGCTAGCCAATCCAAATAATATTATTGTTTTGGTGTTGATGATATGGTTGGTATTTTGTTTTGGATATCATCAAGTTAGTATACATTGTAGATGTTTGGATTCTTAAATGAGTGAAATGGTGGGTATTTTGGTATACATGTTGTAGATGTTTTTGACAAGTTACGTTCAATTTGTTTGGTTTTACAGTTTAATGTGTATTGTATACCTGTTTCTGCCACTTTCCATACAAAGTCATTTTTTTAGAAAATTTGAAAAGAAACTTTGATATGATGTATACTGTTAGGAATTTTTTGTTAGATGTTTTGATGATAACAATTAGGATTTTTCGGTAGACCCCAAAATATGTAAGTTTAGTTTTTACTAGAATATATGTATAGGCTTTGAGAGATAGATTTATATAAGGCTTTATTTATTTTTATTTTAGATTGTTAGGCTAAGTAATCTCAGAACTAAGCATCTGATAATATTCTGAGTGAGTTTATTAATAGATAAGTCTAGAGATTCAAGTGTCTGAAGTCTGAATGAAGATGAAGATTCCAAGCGTTCAAGCATTGATTAAGTGTTAGGAATCATTCCTGTTGAATGAGTGTCTATCAAAGACTAGATTTCACCTAAATTTATTCCTAAGTCCAGAAGGAGTTTAATGTAAATATTCTCGGATCATTAATTGCCAACGGACATTTATTTCAAATGCATTAAATGCTGATAAGAGCATTATCACATATCAGCATTTAATGCGATAAACACTCCAGGACGTACGGAAAAGCCTTCCCATTGGACTGTCAACTTTACAAAGACTGCCGCACCAACTTTCTGAAGCAGGTTTTCAGGGAAAAAGGATGAAAGTCGTTCACTCGCGAAAGTGATAACACGCGCCAAGCCATGTGTCTAACGGACACTTTACCCAAGAAAGTCTATAAATAGGATTCCAGCAACAAGCCAAAACTTATAACAACAAGCTTACAAGCCAAAAATTTGTTGCGTTGAAGTCTCAATCCTTAAACTTTCAGAAAAGTACAAACCTTCAAAGAAACATTCTCTTTGCTTTTCTTCAATCCCTGAGACAGTCAATCAATATCTCAAACATCTTTTTCAGAAGAAACCTATATTACTATTGAGATATTTCAAGTTGTTTGAACTTTCCAAAAATCAAACAAACCACTAGACAAAAATCTCATCCAAGCCTCGCAATCTGTGTGAAGTCGAAGTTAGATACTTCTATTATTTCTGGATGATAGAAGCAAGAGGATAGAAATGTCTTATAGCAGAAATTTGTGTGACCAAGGAGCTCAAGTCATCCATATCCATCTCTCCCTATTTTGTAGAAGTTTCTGTGTGATTCTTTGAGAATTATTTTAGTGGATTGCCTCCAAGTGTTCAAAGGAGAAGAAGGACATAGTTGGGATTACACCACCCAACGAACCTTTCAAATCTTGTGTTCTTTAATTTACCGTCATCTTTATTATTGTCATATCATTGCATAATTGGTTAAGTAAACACATTGATAAAATCACTTAAAGTTAAGCAACTAAGGAAAATCCTTGTGACGCTAAAATCTTTCAAAAAGAAGACTTAAAATCATTCCGATGTGCTAACCCTGATTAAAGAACTGAACGCTTAACCTCATTTGGTTATAGTATTCAAATCTTGAGTCTAAGTTAACTTTATCAAAACAGTCTTCATTATAAACGCTCAGCCAAGCGTCTACATTTTCAGGCATCCAAAACTCATTTTAATACAAAATTTTTGAAGTCGAAAAAGACTTCAGGGTCTATTTAACCCCCTCTTCTAGATCCTTTCGTATGCCACTTGGGACCAACATATACATTGAAGATTTTGGAATGAAAGATTGCACTAAGATCACAGAATTACATACATAATACAATCGAGTGGATCGTTGATACAAATATCAACCAAAATTCTGAAATTAAACTACACTACTGTTGGGTTTCACGAAAAATAGCACAACGGAAGGTTTAAAATCCCACAGTGTTTTTCTCGATTTGCATATTGAATCACATAAACCCTAAAATGAATAAAACTTATCCGTTGAAGCGAAGTGGATGGAGAACTCGATCCTCCAAAAATTCAAACACTTGAAGCCTCCAAGTCTAAAATCCTCGTGCTATCCACTCTTCACGAATTCCTTGAAACTTTCTTGAATTTTTGATCCGAGCAACGAAAGTACGTTGCCTCTAAATAATCACGCGGATTGATTGACAGAAAAAAATCCTTCTTTTTCCCATTGATGACCGGCGGCTAGTGTAGGAGAAGAAGGAGAGTTTTCTTTTTCTTTTCTAGGAGAGTTGTGTGGATTGTTTTATTCCATCTAGGTCAATTTTTTTTATGTGATGGTTTAATATCACTTGACTTATTGACCAAGAAAAGATTAGAGCCCATGTTGGGCATCCTAGAGGACGCCCAACTCGGCCCTAAGTGGCGTCCAAATGGACGCCCCCCTTACTTGGCTCGACTCATCTTTTGTTTTAATTAATTATCTATTATATAATTAATAATTTATTATATTCAATAAATAAATAAATTAGTTAAATAACCAAATTAATTACATAAATTAATTCATTAATTTATTTTCTTGAGAAATTAATTAATAATTAATCTTATCTTTATAATTAATTATCTCATCTAATGAGCAATTAATTAATCATATTTAATATATCCCATAAATTAAATCTCCTAAAATAAAATAGAAAAATCCTTTTATTTTTCTTTATCAATCCGTTAGCGTGACTCTTTAGGTTTGTTTTATTTGGCAATGAGAGGAATCCAAAGGAAGTGGGTAACACCTAGCCAGTCACGTGGCCCATTTTGTAGCCCAAACGAAATCGAATGAATGGATCATTCCACAACCTTCTAATCGTAAATACTGTATAAGTATAAACCCTTTGTTCACGTGTTCCAGTCAAGTGAGAGTCATGGTTAAGTCAAACTGACCGGACTTGACCATATGTATTAATTATAATAATACGAGATCATTGCGTTCGATTTAGTACCTCGCACAATCGTCTCTTTTGCTTTGACCAAATAATTTGATTTCGATTATCTATAATCTCATAGGACACTTTCCCATTCACTTATTAGAGAACAAATCCCATATTAGTTATCAGCTAAGACTACCACTTGCCCATCAAGCCACATTTTGAGGTCAACCTCACCAACTGATGAATTAGGTCAAACTACTCTAGTGACAGACTTGACGTCACAAGTGTTCTTCAGCCTGACACTTAAGGTCGTCGGTTCACGTAGCGAATTACGCATAATCAGTTCTGTCATTGACATTCGCTGCGTGAAAACCCATGATTACTCAAACCTCAGATTGTACAAGTGTTCCAACTTTTTATTTGTCCATTAAATACTTCATGTTACTTGCAAACGAGTTTAAGTAATCAAGATCAATCTCGCTAGCGCCAATCTTCCTATCCCATAGGAAGTAGAGAGAATGAATTGAAAACTTCGTCAATACGCTTTACACTACTTATAGATGCATATAAGATTTAAGTGAAAAATAAACAATGCCTTTTATTATAAATAAGAATAAGTTCATTACAAGAAAGATACTCTATCATTCTATCCTCTATGGCATCCGAGGGCATAATTCTAACAACTACTACACAATGCAAGTTAAATTAAACTACACTACTAAAGTAATCTGGCATCATCATAATCCCTCTCTTCACATAAACAGAATCACTCCCCTTTCCATACCCTGAAGGACAAATCCGTCCAACAATGAAAACAAACGTGAACACCCAAATTAACACAAGCTTCTTTTGCAATTTATGGGTTCTTTCTCTCAGTTTACACACCTCCACCTCCAGCTCATTCATGCCCCATAACAAGCCAAGTTTGATTACCCTTGCCCTGCTATACATTGCTTGATCATGCCAGGAAAAAAACTTACAACCCCCTTGCTGCAAAAGTACAGTTCAATTTAGACAAAATTCAAGCTTTGAAGCAGATTAATGGCAAAAACTAGGTACACTCTTACCTTGTATTTTCGGCAAGCATGGAACCTTCTCCTTGGATTTTCATTTGTCCAAAAAGTGTATAGCTTAGCTAGTTTATGTCCCTCACATTCACACTCTACTTGGCCAATGTTGCTTGAAGACATCTTCTTCTTCCTTGATTGAGAGTTTTTCTTTCTTGGGTTCTAGGGTTTTTCTTTTCAGACGTGAGTTTGAGAAGGGAATTGGTAAAGAAGGTTTTTTTTTTTTTTTACTTTAACGCTTTGACTGTCAACTTAGGGTTAGGTGATGGTGGGGCACATGTTTTTTAGTTTTTCCTGCAAAAAGTTAGTCTAAATGGTAGTCTTGGTGGCAATTAATCCAAGTCAAGCGTCCACATCAGATTAATTGGCCATAAAATTGAAAATCCCCAAT
This sequence comes from Buddleja alternifolia, assembly GCA_019426215.1. NCBI lineage: Eukaryota > Viridiplantae > Streptophyta > Magnoliopsida > Lamiales > Scrophulariaceae > Buddleja > Buddleja alternifolia. Next base: position 9,966,908 of record CM033397.1, on the reverse strand, counting down.
TTAAAGGGTTCACGTGTTGTGCATGTGTTAATTTTCGGTTAATATACTCAATTTCGGCGAAAATTGGACTCAAATTGCCAAATTGAGAAATATGGGGGACTAAATTTTCCAAAGGCAATAAGCTACAGGACTAAATTGATAGTTTTGCTATGTTTGTAAGTATTGTTCACTCTTTAGTAGGGATGACAATTGGTTAGGCCTGAGAACCAACCCGTGTGGTCATTTTAAATTAATGGATCATGGTTAAGGTTTCATTTGTTTTAGACCCATTTGTGTCCTGAATGAGTCCAGATTCTAATTGGATCCCAAAACCATCCAAAATAATATCTTTTTTTGACAAGAAAATAGTGAAATATTATTAAGTAATTCAGAAGCAACAAAAAATAGCAATTTCGGGAAAAAAAAATCAAAATCACACTCCTGATTAAGAATCAACTCCTACCAAATAGATGAGCAACATTGAATTTGTTGGTTCCAAGTGATATGAAAAGAGTCTATAAGCGGATGAGTTGACTAGACTTTTTTCAAACTTTAAAATGTCATGAAGGAGAATTAAAATTGGTAAACAATTTTAGTTAGATGACTTGAAGTGGATATTGATATTTGTTTTGTACTCAGCTGTGGAGCGGTAAGCTAGCAAAGCTCCAAGCAGGATATTGATAGTGTTTGGTGGCTTGACCATTAGATATTAAACACCATGACATTCTTGTCTTTAATATTATATTGAATTTTTTTTGGCAAACTTTACTTTATTGCATATACTTTTATTGGTTTAGATAAAGATCCAATGGATCACTTATAGCTAGAGGAGTGGTCGCGCACACGGCGAGTGGCGATTGTGGAATGCTCTCAATGGTTATGATCCTAAAATTATGTTTCAAGTCATAGAGACTATGGGTATCATAATCTTGTCTTGACTTGTTTGTGTATGACATTCTCATGGGAGAGTGTCTTGTTCCATAGGCAATAACCAAGGGTTCAGTGCATGCACAAAGATCTATACTTGGGTGAGCATGAGATTGAATGACCCCGCTAGGATTTCTTTTTAGTTCCTTGTCGAACTTGAAATCCTACGGTAACTTTGAACCATGTACATAATACACATCTGTTCAGTTGGCAGTTTATGATGAAGCCCAGTATAGTTCAGTATAAAACAAGGACTCATAATTGTTGGAACTTATTTAATTTTCAAAATACTTGAAGGAAAATATTTATTATATAATATATTCATTGTTATAATGACTAAATTATCATAAACACCATAGGCTAAGAGTTGTGGCTTTTCAGGAGTTTCATGATTTTTGAAAGAAGTTGCAGCCACTCCAAACCGTTGCCTTCATGGAGCCGTTGCGAAGTGCCTATAAACATGCTTGTAAACATTCTGATAAGTAATATATATATATATATATATATATATATATAGAGAGAGAGAGAGAGAGAGAGAGAGAGAGATATTCACTTTTAGAAATAACAGATGAGAAGTAAGAAAAATATCTCTCGGTCATTTTCTCTATATGTTCTTTGTTCACTATTGATTCATAAATGGGTGATAGGTGTATCTATTCATAGAATGCAGTCTATTGAATAGAATTGGTGTTGGTCTTGTATTCCGGGAGCATTCATATTTCCGGAGAAGCACCTGCATAGTGGGAAAATTGTTGTTCTTAAGAAAGTATCTTAAGTGATACGCATAGCCCAATTCGTTTTCTTCATTACATATTTTCATTCTTGATCATTTGAGGGGATTTCCCCAACAATTTAAGAACAATTGACAAGATCACTTATATATTGGTCAAGATGTGTACACAATAAGTTGAACGTGTGGAGCATTTGATGACCGAATTTGAATCTTTGACCTTCGAAGAAGCTCTCCTTTCAGAAATAATGCACTGGTGGATTTTTTTTTTTTGAGTTTAGAAATGGTTTGGGTGATGTTCGGTTTATTCAATTTATCAAAGGAAATTGAGTAAAATCTGTTACCATGATGTGACATGGTAATCCAACAAGCAGTGTGGAAGATGTTAATCATGTCATCATTGGGACCAATCATAAATAGGACTTTGAATCAAAGATAAGTTTTTTTTTCTTTATTTGAAGATTAATTATTTTAAATTTCATCATGATGGATCATGATGATGATATTTTATGTTGATTGTGTTTGTGTGATACTTGGTATTTGAATTAAATATCATTTATTCTAAATTCTTGTAATATCTATCTACTTCTCTGTCTACAAGTGTTTTAGATGCATAGCAGTTTATCTTCAATTTTGAGTCTTAATTAAAGGGTAGGTTTTACGTTTTTTTAAAAAACATGTTGTGTACAAGTATTTTACAACAATTCAATTTCCTAGAGGTAATATATGATTTATGATCTTTGTGAGTCTATTAAATAATGATATTATCATCTGCCTATCTAAATAATCATTTATTTTGAAATGTCATGAGATTTAATGATGGAAATCAAGTCTCTACGTGTATTATTTAGGAGAACACAATTACTTTTTCCCTCTCTCCTATTCATTGATTAGAAGAGATTTTACTTGTAATCCTCTTACACCCGAGTTAAAGAGATGACACTCATGGCAGCGGCTTCGGTATTAATTAACGAGTCTGTTGATGAATAGATGCAATGACAAATTTTCCGAATGGCCGCATGCATTTTCTGAAGCTCTTCCAACGGTTATAAATATTTGAATTTGAAAAATCATAACTCTATCTGCTAACTAGGATTAACTTAGTATTATTTTTTATATTACTAATATTGTTCTTTTCCATGTACACCTATGAATGGTTATGAGTCTTATGACCATTAACTAAATCTACGTGGAGTTCACTTTGTGAACAAATTTAAATTTTTAAATAATTAGTTCATAATGTTTTATTTTACCTTTGAGGGGGTGAATTATGAGCATTCAATTTTCACTCGGGAGAGATCAAAATTAGTTAATGACGAAGGATACTTGCGATAGACTCCATATATTCACATAAGAGTTTCTATCTATTATATTAAAAATATAAATAAAAGAGAAAATTTTGTTTGTATATGAATGGGGATTTTATTATCTTATGTGATTCATAAGTGTTTTATTACCTCCTGATCATAGTTATATATATATATATATGTGTGTGTGTGTAATAGAAGAGGATGGACACTCGAGTCTCTCTGAGAAGGTGAAGCATATATATGTGAATGTGTCTATAAGACCTAATTATGTGAATGTTTGATGAATTGCATAATCTTTGGCATATCTTTATAGATGAAGCTCAATAGGTTTATTCCAATTCTAATTATGATAGTTGGAAAGAAATATGCAGAAATTTGAAATACTTAAAAGCCACTACTTTATTCTTGCAATATTGTGCGATTGCTTTGTCTTTGGAATGTAATAGTATTGCAGATAGAGATGCTGCAAAATTGAGTTGAAGTCTATTGTTGGGTGGTTGCTTACATTTAGGGGCGGTGTGATGGCTTGGTTATTGAAGAATTAGACCTATACCGCTATGTCCCCAAAGAAATTCTAATATGTGACTAGGTCACTAGGAGGTAAGGATATAATTTGGATGAGAAATATTCCAAAGGCATGTACCTTTCATCGAGAGACCAGCACAATCAATTACCATGTATTGTAAACAAAGGCTGGATTACAAGACAGTTATCCACTTGGCGAAAAGTAAGTGACTAACAAGTAAGTCTAAATATATTTCTCGAGAATATTGCTATATACCACGATTAGGGAATGAAGAAGTCGTAAAGACTAATGAGATGTTAAGTGGATTGTACTAAAGTGCTTTTGGAGAAAAAGATTTAAACCTCGAGAAAAATAGAATATGTACCAGTGCAAGATGGGACAGCCAAAGTTGTAGCCTACTTTAATTAAGATATTTGTATATCTTTTTAAAAGTTCAAGGGAACTTTAACTTTAGGCGAATCCAAAGAAAAGGAAACTTGGACACTTTCCGAGTACATCAATTATATTATTATATTATGTGATAAATCCTATTTCTATGAGGTGATGTACTATAATCTTTCACAAAATTTGGAAAGTTGGACATTATGTCCTTAACATGCTTATAAACTTATTTAAGTTGGAGTGAGTGAAAGCACTCTTTATAAGCTTGCCTATGTGAGTGTAGGATGTCGGGTCGCATCCGATAGATTTTTCCTGGTGAAATCTTTAACACTCATGATCACAGGATTAACACATGACCTTTAATATGCGGCTTTTGTGTCACCATCACCCGGATATGGTGGAATTAAAATATTTCAGACAACTCTTTGACAAGATCAAGATTTAATCCTCTTAGTCAAATAACCTGATTTATTTAGTTCAATCTTTAGGTTTACACCACCTATTGATTACACCATATTTTATATAACCATGGTTCAAAGTTTTGAGTTTCCTTCTTTTTCGTTTATTTTGAAAATGCCGAGGGATTGTTGGAACTTATTTAATTTTCAAAATACTTGGAGGAAAATATTTATTATATAATATATTCATTGTTATAACGGCTAAATTATCATAAACACCATAGGCTAAGAGTTGTGGCTTTTCAGGAGTTTCGTGATTCTTGAATGAAGTTGCAGCCACTCCAAACCGTTACCTTCATGGAGCCGTTGGGAAGTACCTATAAACAAGCTTGTAAACATTTTGATAAGTAATATATATATATATATATATATAGATATTCACTTTTAGAAATTATAGATGAGAAGTAAGAAAAATATCTCTCGGCCATCTTCTCTATATGTTGTTTGTTCACTATTGATTCATAAATGGGTGATAGGTGTATCTATTCATAGAATGCAGTCTATCGAATAGAATTGGTGTTGGGCTTGTATCCTGGGAGCATTCATATTTCCGGAGAAGCACCTGACACCTGCATAGTGGGGAAATTGTTGTTTTTAAGAAAGTATCTTAAGTGATACGCATAGCCCAATTCGTTTTATTCATTACATATTTTTGTTCTTGATCATTTGAGGGAATTTCCCCAACAATAGTATCATCAACCGTAGCACCGAAGGAATCGTATTAACTCCTTTATCCATTACCCTACCCAGGATCTTAAAATCTCAGACCTTGAAAATGACGAGGAATTCAGCACCTCTATCCGAAAAAAGTTGTTTAGGAGATCGAGAGCCTTTGGAATCTCGTATTCTTTATCTGACCACAAGATTTTAGTGTAAACATTTGTTCAATCAATATAGTTAAATAACACCATTTTGAAATTGAATCCCATTAATTTGACCATCCGGCTTTTATGACATTTTTGTAAGTTTACTTCTTGATTTGACCTGTTTTTGCAGTTAATTTTTTCACACATCTCTAATTCAAATATTTATTGAATGTCCGAACCACTCAAAGGACGCGAGAATTCCATTGAGAAATCAATCATCAAAAATGTTGTTGACAACTCAGAGAAAAACGCACAAGAACATAACAGGAATTCAAACGCCCATGCATCCAATACAGTATTGAAATCACCTCATCCACAACTAATGCATTTCGGCTCAAGGAACATTAAAAAAAAAAAATTCTCAGATGATCTAAGAAAATTGATTACTGGTTACGACGATCGAGTGGAAGCTGATCATCGGCGATGAGATTTTGGGTGTAAGATTCTATTTGAAAAGATATTATTGTCTTTAACCAACATTATCCAAATATCAAAAGAAATAATTTAAAAAAAAACACGCAGACCCGATCAAGAATAGAGCGGTGCTTCATTAGCACAAGTTGTCTATCCAGAATATGAGGATGATTTGATCGGTCGCCAAAGATAGCGCTAAAAATTACTCATCGCCTTTCGAGGTGGATTTTGTTGGTTAAAATGAATAATTTGATTGTGATAAAATGGATATGCAAAATCTGAATCGAGGCGAGAGTTGAACTCTCTATCCTTAACACAATATTGCCCCGCTATAGCCTTGCTATTGGTGGTACGGGTTCCTGCAATTTGTGTCCCAAGATACAACGATTTTTCTCGGGATTAAACCACTTCAAAACCGAGACCCACGAACGAAATCCTGTTTCGAACTCTCAATAATAACATAATTCAACTCTTGATTTCATTATTTCCGGAATAACAAAATTCAAAGAATGAATATGAATGAAGAGGAATTGTTATTCGCTCTTAAGAAAATGAATACCCAAGGGGGGTTTATATAGGGATAAAGAGGGGCATAAGAGTCATTAAACTCAATTTAATGACTCACATGTGATGTGATCAATGACTCACATGTGATGTGATCAATGACTCATATAAAATCATTAATGACTCACATGTAATGACCAAACAGATTTTGACTGTCATAAAAACGACCAATCACATGTGTGTTAAAATACAGCTCGTACGATCGTAGCCATCGATCGTAATGGGTAGTATCTTTAATTCCTCCTCGTTTTACACGGTTGGATCAGAAGAAATTCACGGTAAACCCACAGATTTCAAACCACAACTTCAACATTTAATTTCTCATTCGTCCAAACTCGGATTAGAGAAATTCGAAATGCACACGTGTTATTCGAATTTGTTACCATATGTACGTCACTCGTACTTTATTTGCATCCGATTTCCAACAATCCCCCACATGAATGAAATTAACATATGCAGACACATTGAGAGTTCGGGTGAAAAACTATAGCATCAGAAGAGGTAGCTTTTGGCTTTGAACCTTTCTTAGTGAAATATCATCGGATTTACTAGGCTGCCCAATGAACGCGATGTCTTGAATTGTTCAGCCGTTCGTGTAAACCAAGACAATGATATTCACACTGTAGTCTCTCGAATAGATTTCGTTCTCACTGTTGGGTCCATTTTGGCCGTGGCACCCCCTCTTGGATTCATAAGTGTTTACATTTTGCCCAATGTTGAGGCGGCCTACACCTCACACTTACATAGGTGACTTCCTATTTAAGAGTATCCTGCCATACTCCACTTCATTTAGACAGTATAGGAATCATTAAAAGCCCGGCTTAACCTTTTGCTACAACTTGCAGGTTGCACTTCTTTATCCTAGGCAATGGGTTTGGAGATAAACTCCTAAGCGCCATACTGAATTTTCACAACTTAGTTTTCCCATTGAACCATGATCTTGGGATCTCCAGTCAACATGGTTGGGTTACCGCTGTGTCCATTCTTAATTTGTAGTCTTTAACCCCATTCCTCTTGATAGGCAGTCTATTTGATCTCTATGGAAGTCCTTTCGTCAAAGGATCTACTTTATCCTCCATGATCAGTGGAGATAATGCCATTATAGATCAACTGCTTAATGGTATTATGCCTACGACAAGCCTGTCTAGACTTACCATTACTTATGCTACTATATGCCTTTGTTATTGCAGACTAACAGTCGCAATTGTATGCACGTGCTATTGCCGACTTATTGTCTCAATATATCAAATTGGGCATATGTGCATATTTCAATATGGGTTCACCATGGTTCTCAACCAAGTCTTTTGTCACTTTCTTACAAGAGCACTGTTATGGAAACTAAATTTTCCAAGTATAGTCTCAGTAAGACAAGTCTTTGGACCGTACCCATATCATTTATGTCGAATTCTTTTTCAACATCCTTTCAGTAGTCATGATTACTTACATAATCAACATATCAAACTTTCACACCAGAAAAGGTAGCTTTTGGCTTTGAACCTTAGTGAAATTTCATACTATGAGCTATGTGTTTTGTTGAAAAACCACATGTATCATGCTAGTTGATTATGAAGTTGTTTGATAACATAATATTTTGTCAAACCTTTCATGCCACTACTTAGGAGCTATGTTCGAGTCCGTATACCGACTCAACATACCCCTCGGTTAGTTCCATGTGAACTTCCTCATCTAATCTTTTGTTTAAGGAACACAGTTTTAATATCCATTTCAAATATCTCATGGTTATGCAAATTAGCAACAACAATGAATATTTTATGGATTTAATTCTCATTCCCGAAAACATGAAAAGACGAAATCAAGGTCTACCATTTGAAGGTTCCCTTCGGCTACCAAGTACGCCTTGTAACCTTGTTAAGGTTTGGGTGTTTTTACCTTAACCCACAGCCCCCACATTTGTACGTAACTGTAGGAAATCTTGCCATCTTTCAGACAGATTCTTACTCTTACTACTACGTGGGACCTTCGTTCAGAATGTAGTTATCTAGGACCACGTCCCCCACAATTTTGAATTTATCCAACGCATCATTATCTTCTTTAGAGTATGATTTTGGCGTTCGGAAATATCATTAGACCATGGTGAATACTACCACACTTGCATCAAATTCTTTGAACGACGCACCATCGGATGTTTGATCGACTTTCTCGATTGTACTCCAATGGTCAAATCTTTCGTATTTTTGACCAAGTTGTGTACTTCGTACACCACGTCGTCTAGACGTTTCTCTCTTCAGAGAAAATGTGCCACAAACATTAGGACCGATCTCACTCAACAACTGTATAGTTTAAAGTGACGACGTCCAAGTTTATGCACAACACCACTTTACCTATTCCAACCACAAGTGACGTGATCAAGTTTTCCATAAACATCATCCGCTCATCAGCCAGAGTGTAAGATGTGCACTTGGTTTGGAACTTGGTTAAAACCTGGTTTTTACTCTTATACGTCCAAGATTCCAACCTGGGTTCTCTTCTAAATATTGTGTAGTCACTCAGTTTTTCCATCAACTTTATCTAAAGCTATGAATTCTGACATGATCTATACAAGTTGATTTAGATGATTTCAATGACACTGCTTCTCCACCGATGGTAAACCAGAACCACTCGTGGACTTAGAGTCGTTTGTGTCAGATATCCAGTATCCTCGAGAAAAGACAACGATTCTATATTCCATGATTTTGCCGTCATGAATATCAGAATTTCTTGACTTTATGTACGAGATACGCTATGAAGTGCATATCCAATATGCAGTCAATGGTCCTTGACCATTTGGATTTTCGGTATTCCAAAACCTCCACATTTTCAAAGTCAAATATCCAGGGGAAACTTTTCTGATGTGGAAGATCAGATTAAACTGCAACCACGGAGCATACTCAGAATACCCGAGCTCTAACCACTTGTTGTGGAACTCAGAGTCATATTCCACCAATTATAGAAATAGAGAGTGAATATTGTACTAGAAAACCACACTAGATTTAATTCCCAGGAAAGATTGGAGGCGTCACAATGGTCGCGCTTAAAACCCAATCTCCTCGACAGAATTAACTAGACGAATTTAATAGCGCAATATAACACTACAACTATAACTAACAATGGCTATTTGAATAATAAAGAACACCAAGATATAACAAAGTTCCTCATTTCATACGGAGTCTCACTCCTACTTTCGAAAATGTAGTTCGCTGAGAGGATTGCCTCTTTCCCCCACAATTCTGCGATACACCAGAATTGATTAAATCCCCTTATCTCCTCGAGATTATTTTTGGGATAAATAATACCAACAACTTCTGGCGATGCGATTTGGGACATCTAACGTTGCTATCCGCAATGAGCAACAGCGCTCCAAGCGCATCATTTTGGTCATATTAATATAAATCTATTTTATTTTAATAGACAAACTCAAAATGATTACATTCATGTTGGGCCGAGCCCACACATGATTTAATAAATGTAAAACAAGCAAAAGCAAAAAGCAAAAAGCAAAAGGAAAAGTAGCAAAAGGCAAAACTTTTCCCTAATGAACGGCTATTTAGCAATTCTTTTTCATGCTTCTTCATGATGACTACTTTAACTCTTTATACTTTAACATTTTTAATATATTAATAAATAAAAACAATATAAAAGACAAATCAAAAAGGCTCTCTTTTTCCCATCCGAGCTTTTGTGACTTTTATTCTTACATCATCCACTAATATATTATTTAAAAAGTGTTGGCCCACAAGAAAAACAAAAGGCCAAAAGGCACCTCTTTTACCGTAATGGACGGCCACTTTTAAGACTTTTGCATTCTTTTCCATGATGGCTACTTTAGCTTTTAGTATTAATATAATAAAAAGCTATCATCACCATTGATATCACTCCACCAGATTCTCCGATCCGGGAGGATTTTTCAGCGAGATTCGTCGATCCTCGCGTTGCCAGAAATTCGCCATTTTCGGCGGCAACCCAGCTTCGGCATCTAAGCGACCCATCATTAACGGGATTCGAGGGCCACAAGAAATTCGCTCCGAGCAATTTCTTTTTCGTGAGATTCGAAAATCGCACCTGTCATTTTCATGGCTTCGCCGGCGAACAGAGGCAGCAACATCACCCAAGTACCGTCTGCGATGGATTACGGCGGTGAGTTCACCGACACCTAACCCCACCACACGGCAGATTTGCTGTCTCAAACCCAGCGACAATTAGTTGTGTTGCACGGCGGCAATTCAACCAAACCGGGTCCAACCCGATTCAAATCTCGATTTTTAGATTTCCAAAATTTTGATCCAATCGAAAAATTCTAAGAACATCAAAATCAGATTTTAGTTCAAATTATTGTGATTCCAAATCACAAAATTTCAGATTTTTTCCAAATCTTTGTTCCAAACAAATCGGATCTTTCTCTCTCGATTTTCCAGCCCCAAACCTGATTCCAAATTATCAAAATCCAGATTTTTGGCATCAAATCGAGTTATCCAGATTTGATCCATTTTACTCACATCAAATTTGAATAATATTGTGTTAAGTTTGTTGGTTAAAATGAATAATTTGATTGTGATAAAATGGATATGCAAAATCTGAATCGAGGCGAGAGTTGAACTCTCTATCCTTAACACAATATTGCCCCGCTATAGCCCTGCTATTGGTGGTACGGGTTCCTGCAATTTGTGTCCCAAGATACAACGATTTTTCTCGGGATTGAACCACTTCAAAACCGAGACCCACGAACGAAATCCTGTTTCGAACTCTCAATAATAACATAATTCAACTCTTGATTTCATTATTCCCGGAATAACAAAACTCAAAGAATGAATATGAATGAAGAGGAATTGTTATTCGCTCTTAAGAAAATGAATACCCAAGGGGGGTTTATATAGGGATAAAGAGGGGCATAAGAGTCATTAAACTCACTTTAATGACTCACATGTGATGTGTTCAATGACTCACATGTGATGTGATCAATGACTCATATAAAATCATTAATGACTCACATGTAATGACCAAACAGATTTTGACTGTCATAAAAACGACCAATCACATGTGTGTTAAAATACAGCTCGTACGATCGTGGCCATCGATCGTAATGGGTAGTATCTTTAATTCCTCCTCGTTTTACACGGTTGGATCAGAAGAAATTCACGGTAAACCCACAGATTTCAAACCACAACTTCAACATTTAATTTCTCATTCGTCCAAACTCGGATTAGAGAAATTCGAAATGCACACGTGTTATTCGAATTTGTTACCATAAGTACGTCACTCGTACTTTATTTGCATCCGATTTCCAACAGATATTGCACAACATAGATCACACGGACTTCAGCACCAATGAAGATCTTCACCAACAAGCTTCTTGTTAGAGTTATTATTATTATTGTTCCATTATTAGTTTCCTTATTAGATTAGGTTTACCTTTATTGTTAGTTTGTTAGTTACCTTTTATATTATATCTCTATTGTAAACTCTATATATATCTTTGATTATTAATGCAATCCTCAAGGGGAATTTACATTAACATGGTATCAGCCTAAACCTAAACTCTCCTAGGCCTTTATTTTTTTTCTTTTCTCTTCTAGCGCCGCTGCTACAGTACTATTCCGGCGCTACAGTACGATTTCCGACGCTACAGTACATGGAGGGACTCAAGGGAAATGTTAGTGCAGTATCTCAACCTACTTTAGCTTGTGATATTTGTGGAGCACCTCACATGGCTACTGATTGCCCACTCATTGAGCAAGCTAATTACCTATCCAATCAGAATAAACAGCAAGGAAATCCATTTTCGAACACCTACAATTCGGGTTGGCGAAATCACCCGAACTTTTCTTGGGGAGGCCAAGGGAACCAAGGAGCTCAAGCAAATCCTCCTAGACAACAATTTCCTCCAGGGTTCCAACAACATGGTCCTCGGAATTTTCAACAACCAAGTCAGCAAGGACCACCACCTCGAGAACCACAAGCTTGGGAATTAGCCATTGAAAAGCTCGCTAATGGAACAGCAAAACGGTTTGAGAATCTGGAAGCAAAAATTGATCTGGTAGTGGGAGCAACGAAGAATCTGGAATTACAAATTGGACAATTGGCAAGTTCTATGAATTCGAGGTCAAAGGGTACACTGCCTAGCCAAACAGAGGAGAATCCTAGAGGACAGTGTAATGCAGTGACTTTGATAAACGAAAATATAATTGAAGAATTTGAGCCACATGCTGTACACCGAGATGAATTTGTGATGAAAGATAATTCAATCTTTGAACCTTCAGGCAAGGTTGAGCCAGAAAAGGTTATTCTGAAGCCATATGTGAAACCATATGTTCCTCCAATTCCATTTCCCCAAAGGTTGCAACACAAGAGGTTGGACAAGCAGCAAGAGAAATTTCTTCAAACACTTAGACTGTTGAACCGCAACATTCCATATACAGATGCTCGGGATCAGATGCCTGTTTGTGAGAAGTTTCTCAAAGAGCTATTGAGCAATAGAAAGAAATTAGAAGACGTGGAAACAATCTCCTTGAATGAAGAATGCAGTGCCATAATCCAACGAAACATTCCTCCAAAGCTAAAGGATCCAGGGAGTTTTTCAATTCCTTGCACTATTGAAAAATTCCACTTTGATAAAGCACTTTGTGATTTAGGAGCTAGTGTTAGTCTAATGCCTTATTCAATTTGCAGGAAATTAGGCTTTCAAAAGCTTAAAAACACAAAGATGTCACTTCAATTGGCGGATGGGAGCATAAAACGCCCTATGGGAATATTAGAAGACGTTTTCGTGAAAGTGGACAAGTTCTACATCCCATGTGACTTCGTGGTGCTTGAGATGGATGAAAATTTGAAAACACCAATCATCCTTGGAAGACCATTTCTCGCAACTGCGGGAACCGTCATTGATGTGCGTGCTGGCAAGCTAGCGTTAAACATTGGAGAGGAGCAGGTGGAGTTCGACTTAAAATAAGGTGATGAAATCTCCGCCTTTTGAAGAAAAATGTTATTCAGTGGATGTGATTGAAGAGGCCATCAAAGAAGAAATTGCTCAAGGTAAAAGAGATCCATTAGAGTCGTATCGCGAAATATCATCTAGACCTAAGGTAAAACTTAAATCTCTTCCACCATATCTCAGGTACGTTCTTCTTGGAAACAATACGTTTCTATCTGTTATTGTAAATGCTATAATTGGTACACCTGAAATGGACCAATGGTTAACTGATTTACAATGGAAGAAAGACGGAATAGGTTGGAATATATCTGATATGAAAAGAATTAATCGTGCTTTGTATTTTTCAGGCGATGATATTCCTCGAGGGAAAGCAGTTTCCCTCGCCAAAACTCAACAATAATTTTGTCTAAGTCAAGCTAATGACTTTAAACAAGCACTGCTTGGGATGCAACCCAAGAGTTTTCGTTATTTTTGTCATTGTCGTTTTCTTTTTTCTGCTTATTTTGTTTTCAATATTTTATGTTTGGAATTTTTATGTTATTTTATTTTATTTTATTTTTTTCGGTGCTCAAATGCTTTACTAATGCAAGCTATTCTTGTTAAAAAAAAATAAAAATTGAAAAACGAGGTGCATGGGGCATTATACATTGTAAATCAGGTGCACAATTGTGCTAATTTTAGCACCACTGTGCAAAATTTTCGCACATATAAGATTTTTAGGTGCACAGTTGTGCAATTTTTCAGCACAGTTGTGCAAAATTTTCGCACAAGATCCACACTCGCCATGCACAACTGTGCAATTTTTGTGCAGAATTTTCGCACTTTTGCACTGTACATTTTTCGGAAAAAAAAAAAACAATTTCAAAAGTTGAAAATTGGGTCTTTAATTTAAACAAGAATGATAATCCATTGAAAGTCAATAATCCATAGAAATACCTTGATGAAATCTTAATCCCTAGGCCTTTCGTTAATTGATTATTCGTTTTAATCATATCTGTTTTAGTTATTTACAATTAAATCATTTTCTTGTTAAATTTCTGCTTTTAATTAGTTAAAATCTCAAATCTTTGATAATCAATAATCTAAATAATAGGATAAACTTTATTTGGTACTTGATAACCTTCCCTGTGGAGACGATCTTACTTTCACTATATTATTTGTTCGATTCCGTGTTGTTACGGACGGTTAACAGTATGTTTATGGATCTCTGTCGTAGCTACTCTGTTTTTGATCACATAACTGGCCATTCAAAACCAATTTCCGATACTGATGAAACTTGGTTTTCTCTTGACTCAACTATTAAACGTTGGTTTTACTCGTCTGTTGATATTAAATTGCTAAAACATCTTGATCTTGAATATGCTACATCTCATGATATTTGGTTTTCCATTGAGTCAAATTTTCGTAATAATAAACTCTCACGCTCCATGCAACTTAATGAGCGATTTCATAATCTTCGTAAAGGTACCCTATCTATTTTTCAACATTGTCAGGAGATGAAATTTTTAGCCGACAACCTCGCCGATCATGACTCTCCCATAACTTATGATGCCTTAATTCTTCAAATTTTGCAAGGTCTCCCCGAGTCATACCTCCCTCTCGTCACTGTCCTCACCGCTAAACCCCCTCTACCCTCTTTCTCTGAATGTCGTAATTTACTTCTTATTCATGAAACTCGCGAAACACGTTTCACTACTCATACAAAACTCCCCGACTCCGCCACTGCACTTTTCTCACACACTCCGAATCCTAACCCCAACCGAAATAATAATCGAAATTATGGTAATAATCGTGGTCGAGGTGGTGGTCGTCATAATTACCGCGGTGGTCGTTCGGGAAACTACCATATGAGCTCTCGTCCAAGTCCACACAATTCGGCCGACCCCACTTCTGGATACTCCTACCAACTCGTGCAGCATACTCCCAATGGGCCTCAATTGCTTGGTCCGATTCATGCAAGCTTTACTCCATCCAGCAGCCCACATGCGCCCTTCTCTAACAATTCAGCACATTGGGCCGCCTCCACTCAGCCCACTACATCTCCTTGGTTTCAGTCGTCCACCTTTGGGCCTTCTTCAGCAAACGGCCCACTGCATGGTTCCACATTCAGCAGCCCCAGCGCTCCAAGTATTCTGGGCCCGCCTCCTGGGCCTTTCACCAGCCGTGCCCCAGCTCCTTTCGGTCCATCTGCTCCTGCTCCAGCAGCCTATTCCTCCAGTCCAGCTCAACCACATCAGCCCGCTCTCGCTGCTACCAACCTCTCTGCTCTATATCAAACAATGACACTCAAACAACCTGATGAACAGTGGTATTTGGATACCGGTGCGAGTTCTCACATGTCCTCTCATCAAGGTAATTTTTTTAATATTGCACCTTGTAATAATTTCAATTCAATTATTGTTGGTAATGGTGCTGCACTCCCTGTCACTTCCATTGGTCACTCATCTCTTCCCACTCCTTCTCGTTCTCTTTCTCTCAATAATATTCTTATTTCTCCTTCGTTAATTAAAAATCTTATCTCTGTTCGTAAATTTACTCGTGATAATCATTGCTCAATCGAGTTTGACCCGTTTGGTTTTTCTATAAAGGATCTTAGCTCTGGCTCAGTTCTTCTTCGCCAAAACAGCGACGGCGATCTCTATCCTTTCCATCCATCTTCCACGGCTCTCCTCACTTCTATGGCTCCATCTTCTTCCACATGGCATCGTCGTCTCGGTCATCCCGGAGTTGCTATTTTCAATTTTCTTTCTAGTCGTAGCTTCATTTCTTGTCCTAAGGAATATTCTCGTTCTCTTTGTCATGCTTGTCAGTTAGGAAAGCATAAACGCCTCCCATTTTTTAGTTCTACTTCTTCTAGCACAAACTTATTTGATATTATTCATTCTGATATTTGGACATCTCCTGTTCCGAGTTTGGGTGACTTTCGTTATTATTTAATTTTTCTTGATGATTTTTCGCATTTTTTATGGATTTTCCCTTTACGTCATAAATCGGATACTTTTAAAATCTTTGTCGACTTTTTTAATTATGTTTACACTCAATTTAACTTCAAAATTAAATCTTTTCAGTGTGACCATGGTGGTGAATTTGACAATCACTCTTTCCAATCTTTTTTTGCAACCAATGGTGTACAATTTCGTTTTTCTTGTCCTCATACTTCGCAACAAAATGGTAAAGCCGAACGTACCATACAAACAGTCAACAATATCGTGCGTTCTCTTCTTTTTCAAGCTTCTCTTCCTCCTTCTTTTTGGGCAGAGGCCATTCACATGGCTGCTCACCTCCTTAATATTCTTCCTACCTCGACTCTTTCTTTTCGCACCCCATTCGAAGTTTTATATAATATTTCTCCCTCCTATGATCATCTTCGCGTTTTCGGTTGTCTGTGTTATCCCAATCTCTCTGCCACAGCTCCTCATAAGTTATCACCTCGCTCGTCTGCCTGCATTTTCTTAGGTTTCCCTTCTAATCACAAAGGTTATCGTTGTCTCGATCTCGACACGAATAAAATCATTCTTTCTCGCCATGTCATTTTTGATGAGTCTGTTTTCCCATTCTCCTCTCATTCTTCCTCTCTCGATTCCACTTCTTATAATTTTCTGGATCCTACCTCTGCTGAGGACACGCCTCCTCTGCTCCGCCATCTAGCCGCTGCCACGCCGACCCGCGCCACTACCGGTCCGCCGTCCGGGTTCCCCTCCTGTCCCATTTCCCCATCTCCGTTGCCCTCTCCCTCTCCTCCTCCCTCGACTTCGGTTTCCCCTCCCCGACATTCTTCCCCAATCTCTACACATCCTATGGTCACTCGATCTAAAGCTGGAGTTACTAAACCCCGCCGCCTTCTCAATCTCTCTGCATCTTCCCCTTCGATTTCTCCTATTCCCCGCTCTTATGCTCAAGCTCTTCGCGATCCCCTCTGGACTTCTGCTATGCATGATGAAATCAATGCTCTTCACTCTAATCACACATGGGATCTTGTTCCTTGTCCTCCCAATGTCAACCTCGTCGGGTCCAAATGGATTTTTCGCCAGAAATTTCGTTCTGATGGGTCTCTTGAACGCTATAAAGCTCTTCTAGTTGCTCAAGGTTTCACTCAACAACCTGGCATCGATTATGAAGATACTTTTAGTCCCGTTGTTAAACCCGCTACTATTCGTACTGTTCTTAGTCTTGCTCTCTCCCAATCTTGGCCTCTTCATCAGCTCGACGTTAAGAATGCCTTTCTCAATGGTCATCTGACCGAAACTGTGTACATGAAGCAACCCCCTGGTTTTTTTGATCCCCGCTTTCCTAATCACGTCTGCCTCCTTAAGAAAGCGTTGTATGGACTAAAACAAGCTCCTCGTGCTTGGCATCATCGCTTTGCTTCTTATCTCTCTTCTCTTGGATTTCTCAGTAGTCGTGCTGATGCTTCTCTCTTCATTTTTCGTCGTGGCTCCTCCACTGCCTATCTCCTTCTTTATGTTGATGACATTGTTCTCACTGCTTCTTCTTCCTCTCTTCTTACTCATCTCACCTCTCTTCTTTCTCAGGAGTTCGCCATGACTGATCTTGGTCCTCTTCATTACTTTCTAGGCATTTCTGTCACTCACACTCCTTCTGGTCTTTTTCTCTCTCAAGAAAAATTTGCTCGCGAAATTCTGGATCGTGCCAATATGTCCTCGTGCAATCCTGTTTCCACTCCTGCCGACTCTCAAGCGAAACTCTCCTCTTCTTCTAGTCCCTCATTTTCTGATCCAACTCTTTATCGTAGTCTTGCTAGTGCTCTCCAATATCTCACTTTCACTCGTCCCGACATCTCTTTTGCTGTTCAGCAGCTCTGTCTCTTTATGCATGATCCTCGTGATAGTCATATGTTCGCTCTCAAACGTGTTCTTCGGTATGTTCGTGGCACGCTTGATTACGGTCTTACCCTTACTCCTTCCTCTACCTCTCAACTCGTCTCTTACTCTGATGCTGACTGGGCTGGATGCCCTGACACTCGTCGTTCGACTTCTGGGTATTGTGTCTTCCTTGGTGATAATCTCATTTCCTGGTCTTCTAAACGCCAACCCGTTGTCTCTCGTTCTAGTACCGAGGCTGAGTACCGTGGTGTTGCCAATGCTGTTGCTAAAACGGCTTGGCTTCGTAATCTTCTTCTTGAGCTCCATTATCCTCTCTCCCAGGCCTCGCTTGTCTATTGTGATAATATTAGCTCTGTTTATCTTTCTTCAAATCCCGTGCAGCACCAACGTACCAAACATGTTGAATTGGATTTACACTTTGTGCGTGAAAAAGTTACCTTAGGTGAAGTTCGTGTGCTTCATGTTCCTTCATCTCATCAGTATGCCGACATTTTTACAAAAGGATTGCCTTCTACACTGTTTGTTGATTTTCGATCCAGTCTCACCGTTCGCCCATCTCCCGTTTCGACTGCGGGGGAGTGTTAGAGTTATTATTATTATTGTTCCATTATTAGTTTCCTTATTAGATTAGGTTTACCTTTATTGTTAGTTTGTTAGTTACCTTTTATATTATATCTCTATTGTAAACTCTATATATATCTTTGATTATTAATGCAATCCTCAAGGGGAATTTACATTAACACTTCTCTCACTCAGAAATACTGCTTGTAGAGTCAACAACTTCCTCACACAGATAGATGAGGTTGAGGGTTTCGATCACGTGTTTGTTTGATTTTAGAAAGTTCAAACAACTTAGGATATCTCAATAATAGTGTATGACTCTTCTTTGAAGATATTTGAGATATCTACAATTGTCTGGAATGAATGTAGAAAGCTTGAAAAAAATTTGGTTATGGAGTTTCTAAGCTTTTCTTAAGAAAATATTTCAGCAAAGTGTTGACCCTCTTGTGTATATACATGTTTTTTTTTATTTTAGGATTTGCTGAGGTAAGGTATTTATAGTAATTTTCTTGGGATTTGTCCATTGGACACATGTAGGTGCGTGCCTCTTACGCGCGAGTGAGTCATACCTTTTCTCTGACATTACTGAAATCCTGCTGCACTGATTTGATGTGGCAGGTTTGAACTCTGAAATTCTGACAATCTAAGCCAGTAGGTAGCTTGCTCCGTATACAATCTGTCCTTATCACATTAATGCTCTTATCAAGCATTTAATGCATTTGAATTTATTTCCCGTTGGAAATAAATACCCGTTAAATGATTGCATTTAAGTCCTTTGTGACTTCGGAATTTATTTCAGGTGAATCTGATCTTCTTGATCGCTTGATTGCTTCGAGCATCTCTTGTGTTAAAAGTAACGTGTACGGGCCCCACTCTTGGGACAAAGGCATATTTTTTCCCAATATTGTTGTACCTTTCATCTTTCTCAATATAGAGATGTAGGCTATTAATCTCACTATCAGGATCCATGAAAAACCTTAACCTTTCATCATCGGTTATCTCCAAAATGGATTCTTTTATCACAGATCGATACTTGCATGAATATTTAGCAAACACTTTCAACGAAAATCGATCAATATCTATTCAAGTTAGCATATACAATCTCACCAGTAAATCAGTAAAGTTTGTCGAACGTAGTATTCTCATATACCCAATTGGAGGAATGCTATATGTGATAGAATTCAACTCTTGTAGTATTTGACCTCCCGAGTACACCATAACATCAATTTTGTTGAGGTTCGACATATCTTCAAAAAATAAATAAACTAGAAAAATTAGTTCAAGAGACCACTAACTTATCAAATTATAAAAAGTATATTTTGTAATTTAATGGGCTTACAAAATTGATCTCCTTGCCACTCACAATTATATTAAGACTAGGGATGGCAACAGGGCAGTTTCGGAACCTGAACCGCATAGATTTTTGGAATCCATAACTGGAACCGGAACAGCATAATGAAGGACCCCTAACCACGAGACCCGCGGGTACTGGCGAAACATGTTTCAACCGGAACCGCAAGACTTTGTTTTTTTTTTTTAAATTAGTGAGATTTACAAATTAAACACTCCAAAGTTATCAACTGGACTTTGTATAAATGAATAAGCAAAATACAGAATTTAATTTACTAAGTAGCAAATGAACAAAAACAGATTAATATTTAGATATGAACAAATAAAGTAATTCAACTCAATCTCACGACTATTAATTAGTTACTCCTCCTTAACCAAATTCTAACCATTAGTTTGAAACTTTCCATCTTATTTGTTGGACCAAACCGTAAACTTCATCTGACCATCAAATTACCACAAAATTAAAATTTAAAAAATTTGTGATAAGGCTCATACAACACAGAATTCCATTCAAAATACTTCATTAGACCTTCCTTACTTTCTCTAAAAATTTGAAACAAGTTCCAAAACATAAATATATATACAATGTGTATACAATCTGAAACAAGTTCCAAAACATAAATATAAACATAAATAAGACCTATTAAATTAAACAATCAACTCTTCAACATATTTGAAAGGGATATCCGCCAATTATAACATATTATTTACCTGTAATCCGTAAATTTTAAGTTGAATGACTCCAAATATGAATTTTTTTTCTCCGAAGCACAATGTGTACGATCTAAATTAATACAAACAAAACCATTAACACAAATAACAATGATATAAGTTCACAAATAATAATAATATGTAAATTTATTTTTTACCTGATAATTTGAAATTCAAAAAGTATCCGATATTAATTCTTCTCAATCACAAAAGAAAAATCTGCTGAAAGAAAGTTGAAGAAAAATATGGAGTAAAACTTTGTTAAAGTTGAGAGAATGAGAAAATTTTACAAAAGTGGGAGTGAAAAAATTCTGCAAAGTTGGGGTGAATTTATAGATGGAATTAGGATAAAAATAAAAGGTTTTCCGTAGTTTTAAAAAAAAAGAAAAATTGAAGATGACAATTGGCATGTCGTCTTCAATTTTTGAATATAAAAAAAATGAAAATTGAAGGCGACATGCCAAATGTCGTCTTCAATTTTCAAAAATTAAAAAAAGAAAAAAATTTATGAAGACGACATGCAGTATGTCGCATTCTAATTTGATAAATAAAAAAGAAAGAAAATTTATGAAGACGACATGCAGTATGTCGTCTTCTAATTTGATAAACAAGAAAAAAAAAAGAAAATTAATGAAGACAACACGCTTCTAATTTGAAGACAACATACTACATGCCGTTTCATATTAAAAATATAACAATTTTAAATCATATTATTTTGAAAAATTTTCTTTTTTTTTTATTTTTTATATTATTCTAATAAAAAACCTCCGAAAAGAAAGCCTTGGGTGAGCAGCTTTCAGTAACCATTTCCAAACTTCTTCATCTTCAATTTTTAATTCATACATTGCTTCCTCGAATAGATATTCATTTGATGCTCTTGCACAATTCCACATCAAGTCTTTCAACACTTTTCCTTTGTGGTGTTTCTTGAAATTACCGAACACGGCTCGTGATAACAATTTTTAAAATGCTGCGTCAAGGCCCTGCATAAAAATAATTGTTAAGTAGATGGAGAAAAAATAGTTGATCATATTAATGAATTTGTAAAAGGACATTATTACCTTTTGCTTATCAAAAATAAAAACACATTCACTTTGATTTACCAACTGGATGTCTTCGATTAGCAACTCCAAGAACCATGTCCAAGATGATTTATTTTCCCTCTCTACTACAGCCCATGCTACACAGGCCACCATCCATTATTGGCATATATCAACACTAATTGCTATCAACTCCATCTACTCCAAATAAGTGGTCTGCATGCTATCTTATAACCATTTATCAGTGGTGCCAAACAACAGTAGATCCGTTTAAACCTTGGAGTTCCATCATATTCATTTGCTTCAATATAATCCACTTTCATAGTTGATCCAGGATGTGTTGTTTTGATTTCTTTGCAATAATCATGAATTTTGGAGTATTGATCTTTAAGTGATCCTTCGATGTTAGCCTGATCGGCTATCTTTTTTGGTCTATAAACGTGATTTCTTGTCACTTGAGCATGCAAATGAGTGTCAATCGTCACCCTGAAAGATTTCACAGAGAACATGGGATCTTGCTTGAAGCATTCTTCGGCTAGCCACTTGGACGATATGTTTTTATTTTTCCAAGCATGATTACAATTCACATGCTCATCGCTCATACTTTCAAGAACAAGATCCCCAGTCTCATCAAGTTGCTCCTTGGAAGCATATAAAAACCATGTTCACGGTTTTTTGCATTTTGCCCTCGCTCTTCCTTTTTCGTTTGGTTTCAAAGATATCAATTTCCCAGATTTGATTTGGCTGCATAATTTCTGACAGCTTTTCTAAACTGTTTAGCATTGGAGGAGAATGTCATTGGAGGAGATTTGTAAATTAAATACTGATTAGGCTGCTAAGGGGTCTAATGGGCTTGCTGGAGCTGGTGGAGTGATTAGAGATTACAAAGGTGATGTGATTGTGGCTTTTCAAGAATTTGTTGGGACGGCCTCGAACAACTTTGCCGAACTTTATTGTTCTTGATAGAGGCCTGGAGATTGCAATCCAATGGGGGATCTCTAACCTTTGGATTGAGTTGGACTCAAAAGTTGTTATTGACTTGGTTCTGTTTGAAGGAAATTGCCATTAGAAGCTTATTAATTTAAGAGATCAGGTTCGTCGTCTATTGAAAATGATAGTTACCAATATGTCTCATATCTTTCGGGAAGGGAATACAGTCGCTGACTATTTTGCGAATGAAGCTTGTTTTGATTTCCAGTCTCGAATTTATCTTCCTCATCAAATCTGTGGTACTGCTCGGGGATTGGTTAGAACTGACAAACTTAATGTATCTTCGTTTAGGTTCTTCAATTATTTGTAAAGGGAGTAATACTCCTAATTTCTTTTCGTGCATATCAAAATTAGTAGCTCTACTTAATTGTGCCCTTGTATATACTTTTGCCTAGTTGATATATATATATGGGAGGGGACCCCGAAAAATCCCCCACCGCGACATTGGTGGCTTTTGATTAAAAAAAAAAAATGATCTCACGTCATCATCATTTTGAAGTGGTCTCAACCCATAGTTTAAATCCAATATAATCTGGAAACTCTCGAATGAAATGATAAATAAAAGTCATCACATTTCAACTCCGTAGCCATTTCCGTTATACCATGCAAGGAAAATCTCTCAGCGTCACCAAAAATCAAAATAATCAAGTTGACCGCGAATATATGTCTTAGGCCCGTAGTCACCATTAGTGAACGTACCTCCATGATGCATCTCAATGCTAAATAGCATGCTATCGTCTTCTGAAAAATAAAATAAAAAATGTCGTGCATCACAAGTATTAGAATTTAAATAATTAAAGAATCTATAGATGATAACTAGTGATGCAAAAGCGAATAGAGATGAGCATTAGATAGCATTAGAATACTCATAAAGTATTTTCCTCAACTACTGTACAAGCATTGAACACGAATTGATATCTATGCATTTTGGAGAGAACAAGCAGTGGCGAAGTAATTTTATCCCACTTAGATTACTTAATATATGTACATAAATGATTGCTGGGAAAGAGACTAACAATCACCCAGGTCTAAGACCTATTAGTCTAGTGGTATCCACCTGTCACTTTATGTGAGAGGTCATGAATTCGAATCTAGGCTGTCACAAGTTGTGGCTCTTCCCTCCTTTATACAGCTAGATAGAGTATTTATGACTCAAAATTATAACTATTAACCCGAATTTATCGAACTAAATATATAGAGTATTCCCTCGTTGAATTAAAAAAAAATAAGAAAGAGACTAACAATCAATCAAGAAAACATAGGACTTTAATTGTGAGAATCAAGAATCTTTTATTCTATTAATGAGGGCTCAAGAAGAACTTTTCCCACATTAAAATATTGTATACAATATTTATCTTTCTTTTTTACTGTAAACATCATAAAAATTTATTATAGTGTGAATCCGTAAAAGTATATAAGGGCCTAATTGGTTGGCTATCTCTACCCCACAAATTAATTTTTACAGTAAAAAACTCCCAAAAATGTGATTGGGTGGTGTGTTACCAAATTTTCTTGGAAAAAAAATTCTGTCTACTTTTTAAAAAAAAATTCCAAGAAAAAGAGAAAAAGTAGCTTTAAAATATTCATGATTTGACAGTTTCTCATCGATTAAAAATGTTTTATCCGACTTTTCGCAACTCCGAATGAAAAATTAATCACATATTCTAATACAAAATAACACAATATGCAAAATAAGATCCATTTTGCCTATTTTTTTATGCCTACATCGATGAATTTGACTAAAATTCGTTCATGAAATATTATATCTAAAATAAATTTTAACAAATTTTTCACAACAAAAAATATATCACATCAACCATAATCATTATATGTTTTTCTCTTAAGAAAACTCACCCAAACACACTTTTAACACCATATTTTTTATCTTTAAAAATAATTTTTCTCACTTTTGTTGTGAAAAAAAATTCTCGAAAATAAATATACCAACCAATTAAGCCCTAAGGTTCTTGAATTGGGGGAGAATAACCCTTGAAGCAATTTTTGGAGCGTGAATCGTGGAAAGAGGAGAGTAAAACCAGGTAAAAAGTGGGTGTTGGGAAATTGACCAAAATGACCTCTTAAATTTTCTTTCCCAAGCGCATATCCAGGCGCGTGATATTGACGTGGTTTTCCGGTGGATAATAGTGGCCGGAAGTGCCAGTTTGGTACACATTGAAGAGTTTTAAGTGTCAAATTGGTACACTAAAAAATTTTGGGTCCAATTTGGTACAAAATAACTAATTTAAGGGTCAAAAATAATTTTTTCCCATCATTTAGTGAATTTCTCAGAGTGCAAAAAGAGAAGAATGACGTAGATGAAATTACACCACCCATTGAACTTTTTATATCTTGTGTCATTTACTTTACTGTTTTATTGCTTGTTTATCATTTGCGTATTATTTGTTAAAAGTATTAAAATAGGTCAAGCAAAGTAACAAGATTATTTCTGCTGTGTAACCCTGATTAAGCGATCTAAGTTTGACCCTATTTTGGTAATTGCTTAAATTACTAAGTGTAAGTTATCTCACTCTAGCAGTTAACTCACTTTGCTTTCCAAGCGTTCAGAACAATTTTACAAGGCAAGAAATTTTTTGAAGTCAGAAGAAAATTTTAGGGTCTATTCAAACACTTCCTCTAAGCTCTTTTCATATGTCATTTGGGACTAACAAATATCCTTTTAACCGCTATCTAATTGATTAATCTCAATAATTGTTCGGTCATTCATTGAAATTACATATCGCTTCATTAGAAGAGGATGATAATTGCACAAAAGAGACCCATAATATATAACGCCGGCGTGGTAAGTTCCATCCTCAGGTAGTTCTGACTACCACATTCCTAAACTTGGTCACGTAGTAAGTTTTTATTTAACTTGGCCTATTATTCGTATCAGTGCAAATGCAATTATAATTTTCTAAAATATTTAAAATTCCAGTGCATTCCATGCACGTGAGATTTGGAAGAAACACAAACAACATAATAAGAATTTAGCTAATCTATGGGTTCCTGACCATGGGTCCAAGATATAGCCAGTTCATATCAAATGG
Organism: Buddleja alternifolia; assembly: GCA_019426215.1. Taxonomy (NCBI): domain Eukaryota; kingdom Viridiplantae; phylum Streptophyta; class Magnoliopsida; order Lamiales; family Scrophulariaceae; genus Buddleja; species Buddleja alternifolia. Next base: position 9,941,285 of record CM033397.1, on the reverse strand, counting down.
AGGGATTAGGCAAATCCAAACAAAGGAAAACTTCTACTCAAAAAGGGATGGATGGGTTTAACATAAAAGCCGGCACGGAATGCACTTTCAAAAGATGGTTGGGATTTGGACGAGATGAGCTTAATTTTGGATACTAGTTAATAGTATATCTGTTCATGGGAATCGACATGGAAACGACAGTATCTGTCATCGTCGCTTATGATCCATCTTCCAATTATCCTTGATTTTTGACAACTAATTCGTTTTGTGTTGAGTCATCCATATGACATTTGAAGGTAATCTGCATGTCTTTTTCATTTATACGCTAATGTCTAATTTTTAAAGTCATGTTATTAACCTACGTCATAATAAACAGGTAGTTCTTGATTCTTACAATTTAGACTGTGGATATATTTTTATTAGTAGCATGTACTGTATATTACGTGAATACCTCCTCAGTTCAGTTCTAATGACCAAGAACCCCCTCGACTCTAGGCAAACTACAAGGACTCCAGTAAGTGTTATATGTGTAAGGTTTTCAGGTAAAAACCGATACGCAGGCCATGATCCAAGAATTCTGATAAGCAAATGAAAAAAAAGGTAATTGATATTGGAGATCCAAAAATTACTATAAGATCTCCACTCTCATTCTTCTCTCGAAAAAGAAAGACAAGATACCCATTAACCAGTGGCAGATATAGAAATTTAGGTTAGTGGGAGCACTAGGGACGGAGTCAGGAATTTTACAGAGGAATGCGAGATTGTTGTGATATAGATATACATTTTTTTTTTGCCAAATAGACCAAGCCCCCTACCCCCGCGATACTGTACGTTATATTTATGGGGGGAAATATAATAAGAAACTAGGTTCAATTACAACTTTTAACATACTTTATACTCTTATACCTCTTTCATTATAGCCAAAATTTTGGGTTTTGAGGGAGCAAACTCAAAGTAAAGGAAGAAAACGTGATATTTTTCAATTTAATTTGAGGGGGGACGAAATTCAAATATAAAAAATTTTGTTAGGTAAAAAGAATGATTTTTCAAAATTGAGTGAGGGCGTTATGTAATTTATTAATTAAAATTAAAGCATATGTATATATTAAAAAAAAAAAATTGAGCCCCCCCCACCCCCTCCCCTTGCATACAAGTAAATCTGCCCCTGCCATTAACACCATCATACCATCTAATACTTTTTGCTAGATATGTTGTGAATCGAACCAGCATATAAAATTCTTAATCGATTCACATAACCCAGATTCAATTCAGGTTTTTGATAATTTCGAAATCACAAAAGGATATCAAGAATAGGTGGTTCTAATTACCTTTTTAGATGAAAAACAAAAAACCTACCCTTTTAATGAGAAGCAACGGATCGTTCCTTCCTCTAAATAATCACGCAAAAGATGACCTTCAATCTTGAAGCTCAACTTCCTCTCTCGGACTGGGTTGGGCACCTTAGGGTTTATGTGGAAGGAGAAGGATTTGTGTTTTACTCTTTTTCACTCTTTAAGATGAAAAATTAACTTGAGTTATTGTTTTAGTTAAACACCTAGTGTTTAAATAAATGACTACTCCTTGACTAAGGAGACTGGGAGGTGGGGGGGGGAGCGACCGATCTGAGCCCTAGGGATAGGTGTACTAAACTTTTTCTTACTCCAAGCCTAGTGGTAAGAATTTAATTAATATTCCCAATCCAATCCAATTGGTAATTAATTAAATACTATTCTCCTTTTATTAATAGTACTTTATTAATTCTAAATTAATAATACTATACTATTAATATTGATTGAATAAAGTAATTTAATTACAATAATTAGATATATATTATTATAATCAATACTTATCCTTTTTGATAATCTCCACTCCAAGTGAAATTACCAAAATACCCTTCAATAAGTAAAACTTCTTTATTATATCATCTTTACATAGCGCGACTCTCCGGCTCGTCTTAATTGGCATTGAGAGGATTCCAAGGATATAATTATCACCAAGCCATCCCGTGAAGCTATACCGAAACCCAATCAAGTACGAGATGAATATTTCATCACTAACCTTTATGTTATAAATACCATATGAGTATAAACTCTTCACTGACGCAACCCGATCAAGTAAGAGTCTTGGAACGTCAAACTCATAAAACTTGATACTGTACTTAATAATCATACTGATATGATATTACCAAACTGCCCTTCATATCCAATATAAGTCAGTCATTAATGCTTTGGCCAAAGACTTTAATTTCACAACACCTATGACGTACATGTTGCGTCTCGTTTACTTTCGAGACAGTGAATCCCCTATTGGCAGTCCATTTCCCATTGTCAAACGCACCAATTGAATCGTACTTCGAGGTCGACCCCACCAACGGGTGATTGGGCCTAACTACTCTCATAACTTATTCAATGGTACGAGCACAATATAAATCACTCCTCAGGTCTAATGTTCACTCATACTATTATAATGGTAATCCTCATCATTGACTGTCACCGAGTAAAAACCCATGTGATAGGATTACAACGAGTCAAGTTCAAATACATTAACTCCGTTAACCATATTCATGACACCAGCTCCCACTATTCAATCAGTGTAAAACTTAGCACTTTCCTTGTCAAAGCAAGTGTCATACGAGTCGAATCTAAACGCCCAATTTAGATTCTTTGACTCGCGAACCGTCTTTATAAGATCAAACACTTCACTCCACCAGTGCTCCTACTTATCAAATAAGCAGTAGTGAGTACACCTCGATTCTAAGGACCTAGTTGTTCAATACATTTAAATCCACTATTAGATTTATAAGAACAAACTTAATGTCTTTTATTAACCAATAATAATGTTCAAACAATATAAATAAAACGTCCTCTTAAATCTAATTCCTCAATGGCATAGAAGGCATAACACCTAACAAAATATAGATTTTAAATAAATCTTTCTAATCATTGAAATAAAGGCATCAAAATAATATATTTATCGATAGCATAACACTGTAATATATATATTCTTATACTAAAATTATTCATCAAGACTGTTAAAGAACGAAATAATTTTTCTAATTATATTTTTTGTGTATTCAAGTACAAAATATCTATTTACATGCATGTTGTATGAAAAGTTGCTAACTACTTCTGACATTATTGTTCTTTTGTTTAATATGGGTGAAGATTGATTTATGTTACTTCTTTAAGAACAATTATGTTGATGAATTAAAATTACTAATCGAACAAAAATAAAATGTTGATTACTATGTACTGAGATAAAGTAAGTGAAGTGAATTCATTGAAGTTAAAAAAAATTCATTTTTGTTGATATTATAATTATTGTTATAAAATATTACGTGGTATTATTTTGTTTTCTTAATGATGCGTTACATTTTAATTCAAGATTTTTTTTATCTGTTATATTTTAATTAATGACTTCAATTTAAAGTAGTAAAAAAAATATTTATAATATGATAATAGATTTTTTTGATTGCATAAGGGTAATTTTAAGATCTAAGGGTATTCATGTTATATTTAAGTGTGAAAATTAATATTATTCCCCAAAAAAAAAAATTAATACAAGATAGAACCAACAATTTCAGTAATGACCATTAAAATTTGCCGGTACAATTGCCCGGTAAAATTTTGCGACTTTTGTATTCACTTAATTCTTCGAATACATTTTCAGTGTAGGATTGATACTATTCTATGATAGTGAGGGCTCAAGAGACGTTCAATTTATAAAAATAGTGAGGGCTCAACAATTATGGATGGGTCCAATTAAAAAAACTTATACGTTGATTCTGAAATTTATATACAGTATTTTTTCCCAAAAAGAAAAACAAATAACCCTTGTATGAATAATATTGTAAAAATAAAAAATGAACAAGAGAAATAGAAAGTCCCAAAACAAATTTAAAGAATCAACATAAGAAGAGAAATAGCAGGCCCAAAAGAAATTAAAATGAATAATCATTCATCAGAAATCAAGTCACACTTACACGCCACTTAATACTCCCCCCCCCCCCCAAACACTCCGAGGATAATAAGATGACTCATCGAAAACTAAAATAAACCGATATGCAGGCCATAAGCAAATAATTTGATGAGCTAACGAAAAATAAATTATTACAAAATAGACCCAACAATTGCAGTTACCAAATGACCAGTAAAATTTTGATCCTATTCAATTCACTTAATAAATTGAAAGCGCATTCATTGATCACTCCATAACAATCGAATTCAAAATATTAGTGAGGGATCGACAGCAACAAAAAAAGGTTTGGTAACATGCCTAGATATTCATTTACTCTTTTTGTTTTCAAAGAAATCGCTAATGGAACATTACAAACACTAGAACCTAGAAACTCGAAATGAATAAATGTCAATTGAACTCATTAAACAGCAAAGCAAACACGATTCTTTCACTTTTGTTACACAGTTCACAAACATCCAGAGATTTATATCAAACTCAATCATAAGCTACCACCACGTCACCAAGCTAAATTAATTAATTGTAAAATATTCATTTGCTATAACCCCTCTCAATACAGATGTCCCATGCTTAACACAACGGGCTGTTTTATGCTATTAGTCTCGACCCAGCTCAACCGTTGAATTCCCCCAAAGGAGAACGGGGGGCGAGGGGAGCGGGGTCATTTAGCAATTTAACCCCCCATATGAGGATTCAACAGCTCATGCTGGGCCCAGCATAGAATTTCCCTTAACACAGCATAGAATTTCCCTTAACACAACGCAATCTTCCAACACATGCCAACAATTTGAGATGACATCATCAGAATCGATAAATTTAAACAGAGATGCAATCATCACGGTCCTAAGACCTATCCCCTAAATAGTTCATTATTGCCACTCTTACCACGACAAGCTTTTAAGCCATCTTCCATGATAAATTGCTTAGGCATCGCTTTCACTATCTGCAATACACCACTTCTTGTCCATAAGGATTGCTGTTCATTTACTAATGATCAACAAAGCCCCAAGACACCGCGGGCTGTTCTATGCTGATGGTCTCGGCTCAATTCAGTAGTTGGATCTCCCCAATAGGGGGGGTCATTTAGCAATTTAACCCCCCCATGTGGGGGATCCAACGGCTCTCGCTGGGCCGAGACCAACATAGAATTTCCCAGACACCACGAAGTTATCATCAACACTAAGGTATTTTCAACTTTTGTCCCTTTTTTGATCCATTACTTTACTTTTTCGGTTATTTTGACCTTCGAGTAGGGGTGCACATGGTTCGATTTTTACGGTATTTTTATAAAATTTATATCATACCAATAATTGCGGTTTTAGGACAACTAATACCAAAATTGAACTTTTCGAAACCTAAAACGTTGTATCCGGTACGATACGGTTTCGGTATGGTATGGTACAATTTTCGGTATTTTTACTATATAAATTACATGATTTATCTATGTATTATCATTTTCACTTTTTATGCAAAAAAATCTCAAGAAAAAATTATCTATACAATACACTAAAAGAGAACAAATCTCATCTCTCATTTCAATGCATATTTCTTTTGCACTTTTGTTCGTAGAAAAAAAAGGGGGAAAAAAGGAAAAAAAATTAGACTTTGCAATAGAAGAATTTTTTTGAATGAGAACCGATATACTTATGCTTAGAATTAATATGCTCTCTTTTCCTTCAGAATTGTGGTTGTAATTTAGTCGGTTAACTATAACTATTAGGTAATAAAATTAGAAACAATTGTCAAATTAAATAATGATTAAAATGATAAGAATGTAAGATTTTACAATAATAGTTGGAATTATTATAATTGAGCGACTATTGAACCCAACTACCATAAAAATCATGGAATTTCAAATTCTTGTGTTTTGTACCTCAGCCTCGTCTGTTTCCTCAAGTAAGAATTATAGTCTAATTCACATTCTTGATGTTAGTATTATGATTTGGAGTCTAGGCTCTCATTAAATCTAGAAAATAATTTTAATCTATCTTTTAACTAATCGTCTACTTTAATAAAATTTACTTCATTTTTCATATTTCTAAAACATCACACATTCCCACAAGTTTTGGTAAGAAATCAATTTCCTATATATTTGTATCTATATATCCTAAAACATTATAAATAATATATAATGAATAGTTATATATATATATACACATACGGTCCGGTACGATTTTTTACCGGTATTGAATTTCTAAAACCTAAACCATACCAAAATATTCGGTACGGTAATGACTCGTACTAAAATCGATAATTTTTAGTAAAAAAACCATTACTTCGGTACAATACGGTGTGGTACGGTCAGTATGGTACGGTTTCAAAAAATCATGAACACCCCTACCTTCGAGAATGGGTATAATTCATCAAGTATACCAAACATTGTGTGTTTTCTAAAATACAAAATCACACTTCCTCAATCGAAAGAATTATGAGAACATTTTGGACAAAAAAATATGGAATTTTCCATTACAACACTCTGAGTATTAATCCCTCTTTGTGCCTCTTCATTACTAATCATGGAATATACTTGATTGTGTGACCCATATGGAATTAATTAAATTAAGCCCAAACTAATTAATAAGTCAAAATTAAGTAATTTTCCAATTGGGCTTAATTTGAATTATATCGGGTCATCATCCTTTTGATCCACCCAAATAATTCAATTTACCCAAAACTCAAATACCAATTTCAACCCAATACATAGCCCGTTTACAAACCCTGATCCAAGACCCGGTTCAGAGTGTCGTGTGTCGGAACACACGACCCCACACGGCTACATAGCCTGGCCACTGGGCGTGAGGCCAGCACGCTGCACGCACATCATCAGCGTGCGTGCTGTGCGCGTACAGTTCGGGGCTTTCGAGCCCCTTTTTTTCTCATTTCTTGATTTTTTCTCATATCATAAAATTACCAGGATTTACAATAAACACAAAAATAAAAACCCATGCTTAAAACCATAAAAACGCAGATTTAAGAACACATACTTGCATGCTTCAAAAACACATAATATGCATATCATAAATCTCATAAACATGATTAAATATACGAATCAGATATTGGATCTGATACCACTATTGGATTTCGCAAAAAATCATAATTAAACGCAGAGGAAGGATTTCAAAAATTTAATTTAAAAACCGAAAGTGCAAATTCTTTGATTGCATATTCAAATCGATAAATTCGCGTAACGAATAACGACATACCCGTTGAAGCAAAGTGGTAGGAGAATCTGATTCCTTTAAATTTCAAATTCATGAAGTCTCAATTTCTTCAATCCTCGTGTAATCTTCAATTCTTGAATTCGTTGCTTTTCTTGAATTTGATTCGAACAACGAAATTACATTGTCTCTAAATTATCAATTTCATCATTGACTCTCAACGAGTGAAAAACCTATGTGACGAAATTGATGCGAGTCATGTTCAAGCACATTGATCTCCTTCAATATCCTCATGGTGTTAGCTCCCACTATGCACATTGATCGCCATTGGAGCTCTTACCACACCAGTCGTAAGTAATTCTCAACGCCCTATTGAGATTACATAACTTGCGAACTATATTTAGTATGCAAGTATTTAACTTTTTCAGTGTTGTTTCCATTATCACACAAGGAATGGAAAGTCTGCTCTTGCGTACTTGGGCCTTCAATTAATTACATATTTATACGAATGCAATAAAACAAGATATAACCAAAGATGCCTTTTTGTATAGGTTTTAATTAATAATACGATTACATTGTTTTATGCCCTATTACAATCTATCCTCCTAGCATTCAAGGGCATATTCCTAACAGCAATTACTATATTATCAAATTCTAAGTTAAATCAATTAATATGACGGATTTCTTGGATTAGAAAACTAACTAATGAAAATATATTAAGTGGAAAGAATGATTAGGCTATGATCCAACTATGTCTACCTTGTATTTATCATCTGTAAGCTACCCATATTATTAGCACGGTCTTCTTAGGGCGAAATTTTCTAAGATATCCATGACTCAAGCTCTTGAAATAACTGGCTTGTACAAGTTAACAACTTCCTATATCTTTATAGCAAAGATTAAATTAACTAACATGCATTCAAACTCTAAGGAATTCCTTGCTTACGAAGATCCTATATTCAATCGGATCTCTTTATCACAAAAAGCTACACAACGAAATTGAATATATCTCTAGTCAATTTTTACGTAATGATGTTTGATGTTACAATCTACCTTCATGTATCTCCTCTCGGTCTCAAGACAAAGAATTATATTAACATATGGTGATCAAGCATATGTAAGCTTGAAGTACAAAATCAAACATGTAACAAAGAACATAATTAATCTAGTAAACTAAGAATCAGTAAACATAAAACATCACAAATTATTCATATAACCTGATCAAAAAGTAACTTAGTCCATACTTGTAACAAAAACCAATTCAAAATCCCTAATAGACATAGCTAAGCACCAATCTAAGAGGAAAAATTGAATAACTCCCTATCACAAGAAGTGAATCCAAGCTTTGATGATACAAATTGACTCTTTTAGTTTCCTTGGGACTTTGGGTGTCTTCCTTGTGTTTTGGAGGGCAAGACATGTGTTTTTTGTAGTTGAAAAGTATATCCAAAAGTGCAAAAACGGAGGATAATAAAATTAAGGTCCAAAAAAGCGGACCGTGATCTGACAGGTGGCAAACCATGGTCCAATTCAAACTTCGAAAGAGCACCATTTAGATTGCAATCCAAAAACGAAGTTGCGGCTCAGACCACGGTCCTCTAGGCTAAAGCTTGAAATCTTGTTGTCTCGTTTCTTTCTCCGATCGTTTAACTCATTTACGGATTGTTAGAAAATTTCATGTTAGATGTTTTGATGATGACAAGATAGGATTCAATGTTAGACCCCAAAAATACAATGTAAGTTTCCGTTTTTCATAGAAGGATGTATAAGCGTTTGAAAGTTGTAATTTATTATAGGCTTGTAATTTTTATCTTCGTAGAATTTAGACTAAGTCTTAGCGGCTGAATCGCTAGTAGAATTCTAGGTGAGTCTATTAAAGAAGAAGTTGAAGACCAGCGTCTGAAGTCAACCGGAGATAAAGATTTTCTTCTTAGCGTCTGTCAACCGCTAAAAGATCTCATTTCAGGATTTATGGATCAACGCTCGAAATCCCTCAAGCGACTTATGTCAGATTCACCTGAAATAAATCCTCAAGTCATGAAGGACTTAAATGCAATCATTCAACGGACATTTATTTCCAACGGGAATTAAATTCAAAATGCATTAAATGCCTGATAAGAGCATTAAATATGATAAGCCAATGTGACTTGTGGACAAGCCACCTTTTGACCAGACTGTCAGGAAAATTCAGAATTTCAGCTGCTCCCGTCCAATCGGCTTCAGCAAATTTTCAGGAATGTCAGAGAAAAGGTATACTCACGCGCCCCGTGAGAGGCACGCTCCTACATGTGTCCAACGGACAGATCCCAAGAAATTGCCTATAAATACCTTACCCCAGCAAACCCTAAAAATACACAAGATACGTACGAAAAAGAAAAGAGAAACTATTGCCAAAAATCTTACGCACATTTTCTGAGAAAAAGCTTAGAAACTCCATAGCCAAATCTTTCAAGCTTTTTATCTACATTCCAACAGTCAAAAATATCTCAAACATCTTCTAAAGAAGAAACTCAAATTTCAACTGAGATATTCCAAGTTGTTTGATCTTTTCAAAAACAAACAAAACCCTAGTGACAAACCTCAACCTTTCATCTGAGTGAGAAAAGTTGATTGAACCCTTTCAGGCAGTATTTCTGAGTGAGAGAAGCTTGAAGAAGACGATCTTCATTGGTGCTGAAGTCTGTGTGATCAAGGAGCCCAAGATCATTTTCACCCTTTTACTATTGTGTAGAAGATTCTGTGTGACTCTTCGAAAATCATTCTAGTAACTTCCTCCAAGTGAAAAAGGAGAAGAAGGACGTAGCTGGGATTACACCACCCAGTGAACCTTATATATCTTGTGTCATTTATTTTATTTGTCTTATTATTATTTTTATTACATCATTTATCTTTGAAAGAGACAAGTTAAAGTGCAAAGCGATTAAGTTAACTAAAAGAACGCTAAAACTCATTTTCGTTGTGCTAACCCTGATTAAGCGATCTAAGCGTTGCCCTACTTTGGTAAACTGCTAAAATCACTAAGTCTAAGTTAACTTTTCTGAAGCGTCTGACCCAAGCGCTCAGTTATCCAAAGCGTTCAAACCTTTAAAGTGATACGAAATTTTTGAAGTCGAAAAAGACTTCAGGGTCTATTCAACCCCCCCTTCTAGACCCTTTCGTATGCCACTTGGGACCACCAAGTGGTATCAGAGCGGTTGAAGTAGAAACCTAAGCGTTTCCGAGCGTAACTGCTTGTTCAGATCCATTTTTTTAATCGCTTTTAAAAATCTCTCTTTAAAAAACATCTCATTATGGCTTTTAACAAAATGCCCAAGTTGGTAGAATCAAACTATGATTCTTGGAAACTTAGAGCATTCGCATATTTATGTTCATGCGATAATGAAATGTGTGATGTGATTACAGATGGCCCCATTCAGATTATGAAAGTTGTAACTCGAGCCCTTGGAGCGACCGAGGCTACTCCAGATGGTTATGTCGAGAAACCTAAGATAGAATGGACGCCAGAGGATAGAAAAAGAGCTAATCTGGATAATGTTGGACGAAGTGCACTTTACTCAGCGCTAGGAGATAACGATGCATTGTTCAACAAGATCAAGTAATGTAAAACCTCCAAAGAAATATGGGATAAGTTGGCCATTGTGTGCGAAGGTTCTGCACAAATGAAGGAAAACAAGCTCCCCATAGCCATGCAAAGATTCGAGCATTTCAAAATGCAGCCCAGTGAGACGCTAGAACAATTGGACGCAAGATTCACCTTTCTCATTACCGAGTTAGCGTCATTAGACAAAGAATTGACCAACAAGGAAATGGTCAATAAGATTTTCAGAAGTCTTCCAAGTAAATACTTGATCAAGACAGTTGCAATGAGATAATCACAAACTTTGGAGACTCTTACTCCAGAACATGTGTTTTCAGAGCTAAAGGCATTTGAATTCGAGTTAGGTGAAGTCAGCGACACAACAACTTCAGCGACTGAATCAGGAGCTTTAATCGCTACCACCAAAAATAAGGGTAAAGCGGTTAGTGAGGTTAAACCAGTGGAATCAAATGAAGAAAAGGAAATGGCCTTATTAGTCAAGAAATGCAAGAAATTTCTAAGATATGAAAAGAGAAATCCTATTGGACAAACTTCATTTCAAACTCCTCCCCCAGCACCAGCGCCTCAGTATCAAGCGCCAGTGTACTCAGCACCTCAACCAGTTGCGCCAGTTCCATATCAAGCGCCTCCATCTCCTACACAGAATCTCTCAACTCCAGTTGGATCAAAGCGATTATCCACTGAACAAAAAATGAAAACTAATTTTTGTTATAATTGCAGGAAACCAGGGCACTACCAAGTAAATTGCCCTTATCCAAATGTGTCTAAGCCCACAAGGTAAGACTATGTGGATAGAAACCAATTTAGGAGCAACCTTCGCCAACAAGGTTTGCTAGCGGAATCTGAACCATTTCCCGCACCTGAAGAGCACTTGGAATCATCAGATGAAAGTAGTGATGATGAGCCTACAAGTGACTCAGCGTTGATCTGTCTCATGGCAAGAGAAGATGAAGCGTTTGACAAATCGCTACCAGAGGTAATCAATGAATTATCTATTCCTCTCTCTTATGATGAATTACTTGACAAAGTCAAAGAATACTACAATGAATGTCAAGAAGCTGCCAAAATATATCAAAATGATCTCGCTATTATCTCATCACTCACAAGAGATAAAGCAACGCTCAGAGCAGAGTTGAAAGTTCAACAACAATGCATTGAGAAGAACCAATCACTTGAGAGTGAGATTATTCAATTGAAAAGCGATCTTGATATAATAGTCAAGAGAGAAGCTGATTTGATCGCTAGACTTGCCAAATCAAGCAGCTCATCTCATCATTATCAAAAGCTTCTAGAAAGTTGGATAATGTGACTGAGGTAAATAGATTATATGGTGAAAAGACCGGTTTAGGATACAATAAATTCGGTAAACAACCAAATAAATCTAGTGTTACGGCAAACAACAAAGAAAAGGGTGTTCTCTTAGTTGAGAAAAGTTCACAAAGTCAAACGCTAAATGAACCTAGCGACAATGGTACGAGGCCAAATGAGAAAGCCAAAGCTGACTCAGGCAAGGGTAAGGCTAAAGCAAATGATTCACAAAAAGGGGTTCATCCAAACGCTCAAAAGGCTAAAGGTAAGCCTGAACATTGTGAATCAAGCGCTAAGCGTTCAGCACCAAAAGTGCAACCTAAGCCAGCGCCAAGGAAATACCAGCGTCAATATCCAAGACAGTCAAGATCATATTATCGATACTATGATAATTATGATTACGATTATGATTACTATTATAAGCGGGGATATTACTATACACCCAAAAAGCACACACAACACAAACCGAAACCCAAGAAGGCCAATCTTCCCGTAATGAAGACAAGGCAAATATGGGTTTCGAAAGTTTTAATTCAAACCAAAGCTACTAACGTTGAAGGACCCAAAACAACATGGGTACCTAAGAAGAATTAGAACTGCCCTTTAAATGCAGGTACCTAGAGCCAACACCGATACTTCAGTTTGGTACATCGATAGTGGGTCGTCAAGGCACATGACTGGCTCAAAGGATCTCTTGATCAACTATCGTACAACCAACGGTCCTCAAGTTATATTCGGTGATAACTCCAAAGGTAAAACCAAAGGTATAGGTATCATGCATAGGGGGAACATTATGATCAGTGATGTATATTATGTTGAGGGTCTTAAGCATAATTTGTTGAGCATTAGTCAATTCTGTGATAAAGGCTTTGATGTTAATTTTTCAAGCGACTTCTGCTATGTCAACGACGCTAAGACTAAGTCTACTAAATTAAGAGGAAAAAGAACAAATAATGTGTATTTAGTGGATTGGGATTCTACATTTGATAACAACCCCACATGCTTTATTGCTAAAAATCAAAATGAATTAGGTTGGTTATGGCATAGAAAAATGATTCACCTCAACTTTAAGGCAATCTTTCAGTTAATATCGCTAAATCTTGTAGAGGGATTACCTAAGGGTTCCTTTCAAAAGAATCGCTTATGTGATGCATGTCAAATGGGTAAACAAGTTAAATCATCTTTTAAGAAGAAACCATGTCTATCTACTTCTAGAGTTCTTGAACTATTGCATCTAGATTTGTTTGGACCTATTCAAATCATGAGTGTTAGTGGTAAAAAGTACTCGCTAGTAATAGTCGATGATTTCTCTCGCTACACATGGGTAGAATTTCTAGCGACCAAAGATGAAACTAGTGTCAAGCTCACAGCGTTAATCCGTCAATTGCAAAATTCAAAAGATCTAAAAGTTGAGAATTAGAAGCGATAGAGGAACTGAATTTACTAACCAAATTGTTGAGAAGTTTTGTACAGATTTTGGAATACTTCATGAGTATTCTGCCCCTAGAACACCTCAACAAAATGGAGTTGCTGAGCGACGAAACAGAACGCTTAAAGAAGCCGCTAGGACAATGCTTGCAGAGTCTAAGCTGCCTCAAAGGTTTTGGGCCGAAGCCATCAACACAGCTTGCTACACTCAGAACCGGTGTATGATCAACAAGCAACATAAGAAGACTCCATATGAGTTGTGGAAGGGACGTAAGCCTAACGTCTCATATTTTCATGTATTTGGTTCAAAATGTTTCATTCATAATAATGGATCCCACAGCCTAAAGACTTTTGATCCTAAAGCGGATGAGGGAATCTTTCTAGGCTATGCCAAGAATGGAAAGAGTTTTCGCATCCTAAATAAGATCAAATCGAAGGTTGAAGAATCCATTCATGTTGTGTTTGATGATGCTAACCAAGAATCGAGTAAGGTTAATCCTGATGATATAGGAATTGAAGATCTTGCCCAACAAGCGTCACAAATTAACCTCAATGATAACAGTGATGATGACGCTGATGATGGGATCTTTGTGCCTATTCCTAAGGTTACTTGTGAGGTTACAAATAATGGTAAAGTGAGAATCGCTGATGATCATGAAGAGAATGATCATCAAGAGCAAACTGGAACTGTGAATGATGAAGCGACTGCGCCAGAGACCAATAGGGATCAAGCGACTGATGACCAAGAGTCTCTCAACCCTTTCCAACCAGACCGTAAATGGCTTAGAGACCATCCACCAGAGCTATTAATTGGAGATATGGAAGCACCTGTTAGAACTAGGTCAACTACAATTGATGAGGCCATGTTTGCAAGTTTCTTATCTCAGATGGAACCAAAGAAAGTGGATGAAGCGCTTAATGATTCAAGTTGGGTTGAAGCAATGCAAGAAGAGCTTAACCAATTTGAGAGAAGCAAGGTTTGGACGCTAGTACCAAGGCCAACTCATCAAGGAGTTATTGGAACTAGATGGGTTTTTAGGAACAAGATGGATGAAGATGGCATTGTTATAAGAAACAAAGCCAGACTAGTCGCTCAGGGTTATTGTCAAGAAGATGGAATTGATTTTGATGAAACATACGCCCCAGTAGCCCGTCTTGAAGCGATTCGTATGTTCCTAGCGTTTGCCGCATTCAACAAATTCACGGTATATCAAATGGACATGAAGAGTGCATTCTTGAATGGTAAACTCCAAGAAGAAGTCTATGTGGAGCAACCTCCAGGATTCATCAACAACCATGGAAAAAGTATGGTCTATAAGCTGGATAAGGCACTCTATGGCCTTAAACAAGCACCAAGAGCATGGTAGGACACTCTCTCTCTATCTTCCTTATAGGTAAAGGCTTTTCAAAAGGCAGCGTGGACACAACGTTATTTAAAATTACCCATAATGAAGATATTCTCTTAGTCCAAATTTACGTTGATGATATTATATTTGGTTCTACAAATAAGCGATTGTGTGAGAAATTTTCGAAAATGATGAAAGATCAATTTGAAATGAGTATGATGGGTGAATTAACTTTCTTCTTAGGATTACAAGTTAAACAACTCCCTAATGGAATATTTATAAACCAAGTTAAATATACAAAAGAGATGATTAAGAAATTTGGTATGGAAAATGCATCATCTTCAAAAATTCCAATGAGCCAAACGCTTAAGTTAGATAAAGATGAAAGTGGAAAGAAAATTGATATCACTAACTATAGAGGTATCATTGGATCACTTCTTTATCTTACCGCTAGTAGACCAGATATTATGTTTTCGGTATGCATGTGTGCACGCTTTCAAGCTGGTCCTAGAGAATCACACTTAAATGCTGCCAAGAGAATCCTTAAATACCTAAAAGGCAGACAAAATGTGGGCTTATGGTATCCACGAGACTCTCCTTTTGAACTAATTGGTTATTCAGACGCAGATTTTGCAGGATGCAAAATAGATAGGAAAAGTACTAGTGGTACATGTCAATTTCTAGGTGAGAAACTAGTTTCGTGGCATAGTAAGAAACAACAATCCATAGCGACTTCTACCGCTGAGGCAGAATATGTAGCCGCTGGGAGCTGTTGTGCACAGATTCTTTGGATGAGGCAACAACTTAGAGACTATGGAATTATCCTAGGTCCTACCCCAATCCATTGTGATAACCAAAGCGCTTTAGCTATGACTCAAAATCCTGTCCTTCATTCTAGAACTAAACACATTGACATTAGATACCATTTCTTGCGTGACCATGTTCAAAAGAAAGATATCTCCATGCACTTCATTGGCACTGACAAACAACTGGCAGATATCTTCACCAAAGCGCTCAACGAACAACGCTTTCTCACTTTGAGAAGTGAATTAGGTATGATCGATTTAAACGCTTAAATCATAAAGCATCATATTTAAATAGGCATACAATTTAGGGGGAATCCACCTTATATTTATGTCTAAAGCATTTTGACAAAATCTGGAATAAGTTATCAATTTTAGGGAGAACTTTAAAATTGTACTTATAACAAGTTATAAGCGACTGTGATCAAAAATGTTTTAAAATTAAATGCATTAATCACTAGCGCTTATCTTTATGCATAACGAAGTCAATCTTTAAATAAAATTGTCATTTCTAAATTCAAGCGATTGACTTTACCTCAAACTTTACAAAATTAAATTCTGTTCTCCAAAAGTCTCAAGCGTTAAAGAAATTCCCACGATAACGCTAAGAAAATTGTTTTAAAATCATGCATAGTTTTCATCGATAAAAGGATCGCGTGTGGATAAGTATAAAAGATTAGATTTGATAACTACCCACACGTGTCTATCAAATCAAACTGACGGTTATTAACATATATCTAAAACCAAGACAGTTCAGGTCTGCACGAGTCTGATTACGTGTCAGTGTACTATCAGGCGCGTGTATTTCACACTGAAAATTTCAAATCTTTTCAAACGTTTTTCAATAAATTTGGTAACTGCGGATCCCAGAATTTCGCATTGTTTTGTAACTGATAAACTATTTTACCGCACTTTTTGCATCCGTATTTTCCTAAAACGTATCAGATTTGACTCCTTTCAAAATTCAAACTCTTTGACTATCCACGTGTCAACATCGTAGCCATTGAAACGATAATTTTTGCCTCTATTTAAACCCTTCAAGATCTTTACAGTCAGATTTTATCACTTTCACAAATTCTCTCTGCTGTAACAATCTTCATCTTTCTCAAGGCAAATATTCCTCTCTCTGTCAAAAAGCTTTCAAACTTTCAGCAATGGCACCCAAAGTTGCAAAATCTTCCAAATCATCCAAGTCAGCTACAGAAAAAACTTCCTGTGCTGAAAAACCAGTCACTGTTAACGCCGAATTTCTGGTTAACTGGGACTATCTGTTTGAAAACCAGAACTTTCCTCTTCGAACGATTCTTCCACTCGTTCAAGAATCTAGTTTGAGAGATATGATCACTATTATTTTCAACTACTTTAAAGATGAATCTCTCCACTTTTTCAACAATGCCCAGATTTTTGAAGATGACAATTCCATATCTTGCGTCTTCTCCTTCGCTAAAGAGACTTTTGTTCTTACTCCTTCCTTGATTTCTTCATTGTTGGTTTTACCCAATCTTGGCTCTGAGGTGGAACACGTCAATCTCGGAGATGCTACAAAAGTCTGGGCATTGGGCAAGAAAGACGATGTCGTTACTGCATACGAGCCAAACTTCAAGAAGAACGACATGAAGGAAGAATATGTTATTCTCGCAGACATATGCTCCAAGATGATCAAATGCAGGAAAGGGACATTCGATAAAGTTACAAACCTCCAGTACAAGATTATGGTGGCCATTCTGACCAAATTGAAGGTAAATTGGTCTCTCTACATTTTTAATCGCTTCAAGGCAGCGATGGCCAAGTCGATGAATCCCAAGCCTTATGGGATTGTGCTAAGTCGTATTCTTAGCGCTTGCGGTTATACAAACTCTTCGGGCAAGAAGATTCCAGCGACAAAATTCTACGGCAAGAAAATAATCCATGAGCTGCAAAAGCCAAGGAAGCTAGGTGGTGCAGCTGTTCCAAAAGAAGAGCGTGAGCGACTTCGTGCTCTAGGAGTTGTTCGTAGTGATGATGAAGATCAAGCGTCTTCCTCTTCATCATCATCCTCTTCATCCGAAGAAGAAGTGGTGGTCAAGCGACCTAAGAAAAAGATATCTCTCAAAGTCGCTGAGCCATCCAAGCCAGCAAAGAAACAGAAGCCTGAAACCAAGAAGAAGAAGCCGGAGCCCAAAAAGAAGCAGAAGATCCCTTCTCCTTCTCTCTCTCCTAAATCTCCATTGCCTCCTCCAGCGTTTATCTTTTCCGTTCCCGAGGAAGAGGATTTCGTAGAAGAAGAAGTACCGCTTGCACGAAGATGTACTCCTCTTTCTACTCTCGCAGCCTCCTCTAGCGCTCCAGCGAAACCAGCGCTTAGAGAGTCAGTGAGCGTTCTTCCTTCTGAAGCTGTTCCAGAAATCAGCTCAGATCCTCAAGCCGCTACTCAATCTGAGAGGCTTCCTAGTTTTCAGGGTAAGTATTTGCTAAGCAAATTAGTAAATCCTTTCCTCGTTAGTTTCTAAGTCTCTAATGCTAGGATAAAAATTCTTTCAGCACAATGTCAAGCGGATATTCAATATGTTCTCAACACTCTTGACGAATTAGATATTCTCATTCGTGCTGATCCTATAACTTCTTTTCTCGACTTAGATCCAGAAGAAGTTGTTCCAGAGCCTGAGGAACCTGTCCCAGAAACAGATCAAGCGACTCAAATAGTCGATGATATTCCTCAGGGTAAGCGATTTAGTCTTTTCTATCTTTCTACTTAGTGGAAATTTTGCTTGCTTTTCTCAATCGCTTACATGTATCAGCTCAAGATGTACCTCCTGATGCCCCTCTTTCATCCGAGATTCCAGTTGAAGTGGATGTGGATATGGCAACTGTTGTGGATATCGCTAAGGAAGCATCTCAAGCCCTTCTTGACGCTGAAACATCATCAGCCAGTGAAGCGACTTTAAACGCTGAGCGGTCGATAGATGTGGCCCCCATCCCAACAGAAGTGATTTCCATTATTCCTACGCCAACGGGACCTCCTCCTCGTGTCATCGATTTCTTCCCGCACGGATACACTCCAGATGTTGAATTTTATTATGCCACCAGAGAACGAGACACTCAAACGCTTGCCGAGTTAGAAATACAATTTCAAACAACTCTCCATCGGCCCGATTTATCCAACTCTCTCAAGTTTGAAATCTTCGAGCGTATTGCCGATCTAGGACTATATAACTTGGAGCGTCTTCACTCTCGCCTTGAGTATATTCGTCGTCCAGTTTTCAACAGAGCTGATCTTGATCTTCAGCGTTTCAATTCAAACAATTGCTCGGACGAGTCCTTTTATCCTCAGCGCCAAAACAAGATTGTTTTCAAGAACCCCCACATGGGTGATTGGAACAAGGATCCAGATGAAGAAGATCTCAACAAGATAGGCTATTCAGCCCTCCCCTCCATCGTCAAGTCTTCCCAGAACGCTCTCTCTCCAAATCCACTCAAGTTATGGAAAGGTAAAGGATCGCTTGTTGCGGAGCGCCCAAATCCGGTCAATTTGTGGATAGAAGATGAGGCCCGTGAATATCTCGCCAGATTATGGGCTGATGATTATGATGAAGAGACAGAACGCTTTGAGAAGTTCCTTGCTGTTACCAAAGAGCAAAAGAAAGCGGACAAACTTGGAAAATGGTGGATGATGAATACAGCCAGGTGGGCTGAAGAATTTGTTCTTCATTTCTACACCATTGAAGAACTGATCAGATATCCATTTTTGTTCAATTTTGGAATAGAGTACAGACGCCGAGGTTATGCAACCTTTTTGCTTCAACAGCGTCAGAATATTGCAGGGAATGTTAGCGCTTTGCCATGATATCGACAACCAATCGAAAGCTACATTCGCCAGCAACTTGCCTTATACAGCCAAGGTGGTCGCTACGTTTTGCATCCTCGTGCCGGGTTTGTTTAACGAGTCTTTCCTGACCTAAATGAAGACGCTTCATCAAGTAAACAACCTCTTCTTACAGGCCAGAGTCAGATTCGTGTGGATGTTTCTACTGAACACACTGAGTTCGCTGAGTTCCACAGAACAATGAGAGCAGAGTTTGAAAATGCCCAAGCACTGGACATTAGTTTCAATCACTTTTTCGGGTGTTACAATTTTCGAGGCTATACTCTTCACCCCGTGCTCTTTAGTGAATCAAATATTCAAGTGGCCAAGATAATTTCGCTACTTAGGCCAGTGGACCAAGAAGCAGCTCAAGCGCTCATGCCTTTGATTTTGGACTTCTTTAACTGTTATATTTCAGGGATTGCTTTACCGGAATGTGTGCAACTTGCACTAAGTACCAAAGAGCGCGAAGACGCTATATTCTTTATCCCACAATCTAGCCTGATCAGTCCAAGGCATGTGATGGAAGCCCTTGGCCCCCTCTGGGTCATTGGTCTTAGAGAACCTTCTCCCTCCATCAAAATTATAGAAGAAGAAAGTGCTCCTACTGAAGATGACGCTCCATTTACAGATTCCTCCAGCGCCCCAGTGGTCGAGCCCCCAGCAATTGCAGATCCTATCATGGATAGAGCGATTGAAGAAGTGCACGCTGATATTGCTCAAGCGCCTGAAGAACCTTTTATCAGAGATAAATCCAAAGGTAAGGCTGCAGTTTCCTCATCCCCAGAGCGTCCTTCTTCCGATTCAGATTCTGAGAGCGATTCAGAAGCCAGAGATTTCAGACAGGCAATCCGAAACTCGCTAACCAACATTGAGGGTTCCTGCTCCAAGATCTTTGAGGCTGCTGATAGGCATATGCGCATAGTGTCGGATACGCGGACTCGTGATATTGGCAACGCTGCAAATAAAACCACTATTGCTATCATGCAAAGCATCTCACCTCTTGTCGCTGAGCTCTCATCTGAATTCAACCATCACTTAGCTCAGAGCGCCCTGGCCGATTCAATGTTAGACCCCAAAAATAGAAGGATGTATAAGCGTTTGAAAGTTGTAATTTATTATAGGCTTGTAATTTTTATCTTCGTAGAATTTAGACTAAGTCTTAGCGACTGAATCGCTAGTAGAATTCTAGGTGAGTCTATTAGAGAAGAAGTTGAAGACCAGCATCTGAAGTCAACCGGAGATAAAGATTTTCTTCTTAGCGTCTGTCAAACGCTAAAAGATCTCATTTCAGGATTTATGGATCAGCGCTCGAAATCCCTCAAGCGACTTATGTCAGATTCACCTGAAATAAATCCTCAAGTCATGAAGGACTTAAATGCAATCATTCAACGGACATTTATTTCCAACGGGAATTAAATTCAAAATGCATTAAATGCCTGATAAGAGCATTAAATGTGATAAGCCAATGTGACTTGTGGACAAGCCACCTTTTGACCAGACTGTCAGGAAAATTCAGAATTTCAGCTGCTCCCGTCCAATCAGCTTCAGCAAATTTTCAGGAATGTCAGAGAAAAGGTATACTCACGCGCCCCGTGAGAGGCACGCTCCTACGTGTGTCCAACGGACAGATCCCGAGAAATTGCCTATAAATACCTTACCCCAACAAACCCTAAAAATATACAAGATACGTACGAAAAAGAAAAGAGAAACTATTGCCAAAAATCTTACGCACATTTTCTGAGAAAAAGCTTAGAAACTCCATAGCCAAATCTTTCAAGCTTTTTATCTACATTCCAACAGTCAAAAATATCTCAAACATCTTCTAAAGAAGAAACTCAAATTTCAACTGAGATATTCCAAGTTGTTTGATCTTTTCAAAAACAAACAAAACCCTAGTGACAAACCTCAACCTTTCATTTGAGAGAGAAAAGTTGATTGAACCCTTTCAGGCAGTATTTCTGAGTGAGAGAAGCTTGAAGAAGACGATCTTCATTGGTGCTGTAGTCAATGTGATCAAGGAGCCCAAGATCATTTTCACCCTTTTACTATTGTGTAGAAGATTCTGTGTGACTCTTCGAAAATCATTCTAGTAAATTCCTACAAGTGAAAAAGGAGAAGAAGGACGTAGCTGGGATTATACCACCCAGTGAACCTTATATATCTTGTGTCATTTATTTTATTTGTCTTATTATTATTTTTATTACATCATTTATCTTTGAAAGAGACAAGTTAAAGTGCAAAGCGATTAAGTTAACTAAAAGAACGCTAAAACTCATTTCCGCTGTGCTAATCCTGATTAAGCGATCTAAGCGTTGCCCTACTTTGGTAAACTGCTAAAATCACTAAGTCTAAGTTAACTTTTCTGAAGCGTCTGACCCAAGCGCTCAGTCATCCAAAGCGTTCAAACCTTTAAAGTGATACGAAATTTTTGAAGTCGAAAAAGACTTCAGGGTCTATTCAATCCCCCCCCCCTTTCTAGACCCTTTCGTATGTCACTTGGGACCACCACGGATCTTTTCAACTTGAATTCATGCACACATGAAACGACAACTAATCAAAGGAAAGTTTGAGATTAGGGTAACATGCATTTTTGACCCCAACCTTTGTCGGTCGGAGCACTTTGGTACCTAATCTATTAATTTTTACACTCAAGTACCCAACCTTTGTAAATTTTGACACTTAAGTCCTCCGGAGGAATAATGTGGAATATTCCCTCTGAAAAGTCTCTCACGTGCCTTAGGCATGACTTAAATTGTGTATCAAAGTGCACATATCATGCATTATATAGGTCGTCGAGTTCACAAAATGTCATAGGATAGGATGCAAAGTGCACATATCATGCAATGTACAGGTAGTCAAGTGCACGATCTAAGTCAAATTATTCTTAAGTGGACTTACTTATAATAAATTACAAAGGTTGGGTACTCGAGAGTAAAATTTCACAGCATAGGTGCCAAAGTGCTCCGACCGACATACATTGGGATTGAAAATGCATTTTACCCGTGGGATTATCATGACTAAACATGATCAAAAACACATCGTATAAAGCGATAAAATAGTGTGAAATGTGAACTTATCAACGACTATCGATCAATTCAATAATTAGAGATTTCATTGAAATGGATGATAGATCTCATTGATGGACGAGGTTTTCTGTCTTGAGGACTCGAATATATTATTAGTACTATGCCATTATGGTGACATCAAAATAAGATAGACTCACACTTCACTTCATGAAGTCGGGAACTTTTGAAGTTTGTGGTATATATCATTGGGTGAGAGAGATTAAATAGAGGTAGGTGGTGGCACTAAGAAATGCTCCCATGCATCCGTTGTCCTGGCAGTTTAGTTAGCGAGCTCCAATACCACCTAAGCTTCGTATTTTCACGTGGAATGTTTCTATGAATGTGATGCCTACTGCTTTGTTTCTCCACCTTTGCAAAGTGGACATATTATTGGTGATGATGTCAAAATTCGTTAGATGATATTTGTCACGTGATTGACCACGTGGGGTGAAGGAATCGATCCAGCACATGACAAACTAAGTGAAGGTTGGTGGATTTATAGACTGCACTTGACTATGGCGAGCTGCCTACGTACCCAGATAGCTGGGATAAAGTCTTTTCGTAGTTCGACGATGAGTTTACTCTCAATAGCCAGTGATGTTTTACTGGGGGAGTAGGTAATCTTATATGATAGTCAGCTGTTTTCTCTCTAGCACTCTTTTTGGTGGGAAGAGCAGATAATAAGTCACCTCCAGCTCCTTTGAGGTATTGATAAGGAGTTGGTTATGGGCTATGGGCTCTTGGGCCCTATCTTGTCATCAGCCCAATAGGCTTAATTTAATAATAATTATTATTATTATTATTATTATTATTATTATTATTATTATTATTATTATTATTATTATTATTATTATTATTATTATTATTATTATTATTATTATTATTATTATTATTATTATTAGGCTAGAGGAATAACCTTGTTATGCTTAATGGTTTGCCCGTCCTTTTTGGGCTTGGCCAATCCTTCCACCGCGGGCTTTGACCCATGGTGGTCGCCTCGACCCGACTAGGGATGGGTAAATTACTAAAATACCCCTGGATATTTTTGGCCCATATCATATGCCCCCCACTCCCGGGTTCGAAAGATGCTCGAGAGCAGAAGTAATCCCGCTTAGGCATGGCCAATTAATTTTAATTCATGATGCGTAGTGGGTCATAAAGGCCCCTTACATACTTTTTACTTAAGTGAGGGAAGGAGGTAGGTCTCACCATCACCTCCCACTCATACTATCACTTATTCAACTCCTCTTCACAAAGATTTCTCTCTCTAGGAGCTTTCTTTCCTCAACCATGGGCAAGACTCAAGGTGATCAAGGTAATGACCATGCTAGTAATTTTGCTTTCTCATCTTTATTCCAAGCGTCATGCTTATAGCCCAGGTGATAGCTTATTTCTCTGACCTTATTTTAGATGATCAAATTTAAAGTCTTCCCGCTCTCGAGAATCTATTCGTTCGGGGTATCGCGCAATTCTTCCGGCGGGATGGCATCGACGGAGCCCGACTTTTGACCAGGGGTTTCGCCGCTAATCCGCGTAACGAAAAGACCTCGCGGCCGAGACCGCGAGGCGCTGACCTCGGGGTCACTTGACCGCGAAGCACGGTGCCTCGAGGTCACGTGACCACGAGGCGCTGACCTCGAGATCATGCCTGACCGCGTCTAATGATGTCAAAATTCATCAGATGATATTTGTCACGTGATTGACCACATGGGGTGAAGGAACTGATCCAGCACACGACAAAATAGGCGGGGGTTGGTGGATTTATAGACTGCACTCGACTATGGTGAGCTGCCTACGTACCCAGATAGCTAGGATCAAGTGTATTCGTAGTTCGAGAACGGGTTTACTCTCAAGAGTCAGTGATTTTTTACTGGGGGAGTAGGTAATCTTATATGATAGTCAGCTGCTTTCTCTCTAACACTCTTTTTGGTGGGGAGAGCAGATAATGAGCCACCTCCAGCTACTTTGAGGTATTGATAAGGAGCTGGTTATGGGCTATGGCCTCTTGGGCCCTATCTTGTCATCAGCCCAATATGCTTAATTTAATTATTATTATTATTAGGCCAGATGAATAACCTTGTTATGCTTAACGGTTTGCCAGTCCTTTTTGGGCTTGGCCAATCCTTCCACTGCGGGCTTTGACCCGTGGTGGGCGCCCCAACCCGACTCGGGACGGGTAAATTACTAAAATACCCCTGTACATTTTTGGCCCATATCAGTTGGGGTATTGCTTGTGTGAATCTAACTACATCTTACTTGAGTGTCACTTCGCCCGCTAGGGTTGAATTGTTAGTGTTATTTCGTGTGGTAGGTTGCAAAGGTAAGGTTGAAGCCTGGTCCCGTCACATAAAACAAGATTTATAGTTAGAGATGGTCAATCCTTTTTATGTACTTGTTGGTGTATCTGGTTTAATCGAAATCAATTCATCATGGAATGAAGTAGTACGACTACAGAAATTGTGGTTCATTCAGCACGAGATTACTTGGCTGCTTTCACTGAGGCAAACATCCTTGTTCACTCTAGCCTCTCATCCTACTGTATAGAATGAATATTTGTGTCCACAAGAGTCGGGCAAGTGAAATCAACTTTGATGGTACTACTTTTGATAACTCGGTTGGTACTAGTGTGGGGGTTATTCTTTGTGACTCTAAGTGTAACTACATTTCTTGATGTCAAAGACATTTTCCCGTTAGCTCCTCAGTGGAGGTGGTGGACGCATCAACGTGCTCCAAAGCGGTGCACTTGGTTTAGCGCCTTAGCTTGGACAATATCATTTTGGATGGGGATGGCTTAGCACTTATCCAGATGCTCCAAAAACATTCCAACATTACTCAAACTTAGGTCCTCTAAGTTTAGACACTCAGTTATCCGATCCTTAGCTTCTTTTAATCTTTTTTGTATTGTGTTTGTTCGCCATTTAGGCAATTAGGTATATCTTAACTCAACAAAATGCGCTCTTGACTTTCTTGAGGAGGGTGCTTCTAACGTTCCCCCGGATCATTCAGTTTTTGTCTTGTTGATAAGAACTAATATACGTAACCGTTTTTCTCTTCAAAAATATTCTTTTTTAAATATTATTTCTTTGAAATAAATTTTGTTTTCAAATTTTTCTTTTCAACTAAGATACGATTCTCTAATTGTCCTACCTCTAGTTGAAAACTTGATAAATGTCATAGAGTGTTGGTCTTTCTCTAATTACTTAGTAGATGTTAGTTAATTAAAATAATTCTTAAATGATTGTAAATTAAGTATCAATTAATAAAATATTAAATGATGCATAAATACATATTATGGATCAACTCGAAAAAATTTAGATGATGATACAACAAAAATAACTCACAACCCCTATTCCTACAAAGCTAGTCAATAAAAATACACCAAATTCATAAATTTCCAACTCTCATCTATTGTTTCGGGTTCAAACGATACCTGTTATCTTTTACCGTAAAGATAGTAGGTGTTAAGGCTTCACTTAGATGTGTTTTCTTTTTATTTTCAATCATTAATATATAAAATATATGGGGAATGATTTTTGTTTTTTTTTTTTGTGTGAAAAAAGTAGACATGTTTGGTTGTGTTTGTAAAAATAATTAGAATTATATAGTCTTTATGGCTCAGAATTATGACTATTAACTCGGGTTTGTTGGGCTACATATTTAGGGTATCCCTCTTCGTCTTGAATAAAAAAAAAGTTAAAATTGATGATTGATGAAATGATTGAGTTATTAAAAGTAATAATTATATAAATAGTGTTGGATTTGGTGATTAACAGAGAGAAAACTAATAGAAAGTATGAGGGAGAGAGAAGAGTGATCGTATGGGAAGAGAGAGAAATATTAGGTGAAATGTGAAAACGATTGACATTTTTTGGAGAATGTGAAAGTGAAAATGTGTATTTCAGTTAAAAAAGTGTAAACTATATATTTTTATTATCAAATGAAACCAAAAATTAAAACAAAGACCAGAGGTGTTTTTACCATTGGATGAGTAATTTATAAGGTAGGCCAAGTACACTGTCATCAGTCCATTTAACATCATTGGGTAATTTAACCATTGTATCGTTGCATCCATAGGCATCCAAAAACCAGCTGCATAGGACCCGGCGCACCTTCCAATACACGCGACTAACTATTGTGAATCTTGGTTCATGCGTAGTGGAAAATAAAACATATCCGAATTCACAATCAGATTGTTTTTGGAGTTTTATGATTTTTATACTAAAAGAGATAAACCAAATTACACTAAACTACCAACCTTGTTGTAGTGTGTAAATTCTTGCTCTAAACAGCAGCAACCCCGGACCGCTACCTTTAGATTATCACGCCGGAAGAAGCCAGAAGAAAAAACCACCTTCTCTTGCACTGATGAGGCCGGTGGCTAGGTAGAGGGAGGGAGAGAGATTTTTCTCTACTCTTTAGTTGTTAAGTGATTACTTAGGTTAATAATCTAATTAGGTGTGTATTTAAGTAAGATGATGGGTTAGGAATTAATTAATTTCCCAAACCCATCTATCTTGTGTTACACGCCTATAAGCTAGTAAGGGGGCTAAGTTGACATTCAGCTTAGTCCACTTTTCAATTAAGTCAGTTAAACATTAATCCAATTAATATGTGACATTAATTAATATTTGTCTAAATTAATTAATCCAATTAATAACTTTGATAAGAGGAATAAATAATAAATAAATCTAATTAATTATTATTTACTCTTTAATTTATTTCAATGAATCTAATTTATTAAATATTTTAATTCCTTTGCTCATATTATTTATTTGTTCATCAAATGACAAATACTTTTATTAACCTTATTTGTCAACTTAGAGACTTTCCTCACTTATTCTTTAAAAGCGCGACTCTCTACGTTTATCTCAGATGGCAATGGGAGGATACCAAGGATGTGGGTTTCACCTAGCCAGTCCCGAGGACCCACATCGAACCCAATTGAGATTGATATGATTTGATCAACACGAACCTTTAGGTCACTGACACCATGTGGGTATAAGTCTTTCAATGTAACATCCTCGACCGAGTGAGAGTCATGTTATGTGTCAAACTCACAGGACTCGATGTTGTGCTTAATAAATTATAATAAGATGAAACTGCCAAACTACTCCTCTTATCCCACACGAGCTAGTTTATCTTCTTTGGCCAAAAACTTGTCATTTCATTGACCTATGATCGCACAGGACGTTGACTCGTTTACTATTCATGACAGTGAATTTTGTTTTGGAAGTCAACGAACAATTGCTACTTGCCCACTAAGACTACACTTCGAGGTCGAGCCCCACGAACGAGTGAAATGGGTTTGACTACTCTAATAACGAGTGTAGTGTCACAAGTACAATTTTCGTGACTCCTCAGGTTTAAGGCACTCGCACACTATCATGACCAGTAATCCAATCACTTACGGTCACTTAATAAATACCCATGTGATTGTATTACGGCGAGCCGTGTTTGACTACGTTTATTCCATTGACTTACCTATAGAAAAAGCTCCCACTAATACTTAGTGACCGACTGACACTGTTTGTCAGAGCCTGTGTCATACAAGTCGAGTCATAATGCCCAATTTAGAGTCTTCGACTTGCGAACCCGTTTTGAGTAATTAAGGAATCAATGCTTCTAGTGTCCCTATCCTTAATTCTTAAGGAGTAGAAGGTCTCTATTGATTACTTTGGACTTATACGTTCAACACTTACTAATGCCATTAAGATGTTTGGTATTATGCCCTCTATGCCATTGAGGATTAGATTTAAGGGGGCATTTTATTTATATTGTATGAACATTATTAATGATTAATAAAAGGAATTGAGTTTGTTCTTATAAATCTAAATGTTTCATTGAATGTATTGAACAAATAGATCCTTAAGATCAAGGTGTACTCACCACTACTTATTTGATAAGTAGGAGATTGGTGGAGTTAAGAGCTTGATCTTAGAAACATGGTTCGCGAGTTAAAAAATCTAAATTGGGCGTTTAGATTCAACTCATATGACACTTGCTTTGACAAGGAAAGTGTTAGTCTTACACTAATTGGATAGTGGGAGTTGGTGTCATGAATATGATTAATGGAGTTAACATATTCGAACACGACTCGTCATAATTCTATCACATGGATATAAAGGGCAATTTAGAAGGTGATTTAGAAGTCACTTGGCTCCTGATGAGTCTCCACGGTCTCGTCTAAGATATCATCTAACTCTAGAAGAAAATGAGTAAAAACATAGAGTACGTGAGTAAAAAACTCAGTGAATGCCTGTTGTGTGTGATATGTTAGCAAATACTTATAATTTACTCAAAACATGAATATAACTAAGAATCATTTTTCACAAAAGTACTTTTAGAACCATTTAGGTTTAAAGCAAGTATTTCAAAGATTTATAGATTTCAACATAAATAAAATGCATTTTTTTCTTCCAAATAACGTTCATAAAACAAAGCGGTAAAAGAATTTAAATGCTTAAAGGATTATGATGATCGAATAACCGATTGTTGATGTCAGGCAACCTTATAACTCCCAATCAATAGTGACAGACCACCTTATCACTCCGGATGCGGAGCTACCTTACCAAACAGAAACACATGCTCGAGTACATGTGGAAAATAAGACCCAACAGAACCACAAACAGCTTCTGTTGTGCGTTGTAAGGGAATAGCCATGGGGACTCGGGGTCTAACCGGCCATACCACTACTGCCCGATGGTACCCTTCGTCAACCCAAGCCAAGTTGGATCCAACTAACAGAACAAATCGGAAACGAGCCATACTAGTCATTGATCATCATAAATAAACACATTTAAGAATTATGGGGAAATAATCAAGTTATCTTTAAAACATGAATGAAGGACATAAACATCTCCCACAATTTTCAAAAGAGATTTTCCATACAATACATATATAACAGTTGAAAATATATACATGTAATCCTTCCAGTTTGAAAGATACTAATATACAGTTTAGGGCACTCACCGAATACGATAAATTCAAACTTGTTTAGATGCCGAAAAGTCGGGGTTGCTACCTGTTGAGCGAAATGATAACCAAATCAAATTTGATTCTAAGAATTTATTACAATCTACCCATGGCAATCCCTCTTCCTAATTGAACTATCCTACTAAAAGGGTTCTGTAATCTAACAATTTATTTTCACAGATTTTATAAAATAGATTATAATTATAAAAATTTATCAAAATCTATTTAATTAGTACGTTTTATACATGTAGATAAAATAATTTAAAAACCAAATACCAATAGTTGTGTGCTAAAACTCAAAACGAAAACTTTATCTTAACATATATTCAAGTAGGCAGCCTAATTCGATTATTTTTATAAAATATGATATTTGTTGAAAAATTCGAAAAAAATTCAGAATGACTCAAAATACTATGTGAATATTCCAGTAAAAATATTGTAGTTGAAAAAAATATATACGCTATCAAATCAAGTCTCAAAAATAAGTTTGCAAATTCACACACAGTTTCTGCCAGTCACACACTGTGAGTTTTCTAAATTTTTTTATAAACCCAAAAAATTATGAAACTTGGTAAAAATGTTCAACACTCCTAGTTGTATGTCAGAAAATATTTTATGACCAAAAAACAACAGGAAGTATGCTAACGTATAAGTAACATCATTAAACTCGGATTTTCGAGTACATACGGGCAATAGACGTTAAACAATTTTATAAACTCGGTCACACCTCAATAAATTGCAAACTTTTATATATAAATAAATAACACAGCTTACATTAACAAAAAATGCATTTTACATAAAAGTAAACACGTTTGATTGAAGAATTTATCCCGGACTTGAACTCTAAAGTCTGTGTTTCTGTTAACAACAAGAAAACCTAACTCTAATAGACATTTGACATCTAATAACACCTATTTCCTAGTAAACCATAAAACGAGAAGTATGTATATCTATCAAAAGGAGTAGCTAAAGATTACCTCAAGTTTTTGCCCAAGTTAAAAAATTGTTGCCAAGCTTTTCTCCTTGTTCTATATTTCTATTAGATGATATTTCCAGCCTTTTTTTTTTTTTTTGGTTCCAGTCTAGAGAAGTAACGTGTGTGAAGGAAGAGAAGAAGAGCGTTAGCAGGAGAAATATTTGGTGGAAGTTACGTGAAGTTGAGGAATGGGCAGTTAGGAAAACCTATAACTCTAGGAAAGAAGATATACTAGGACTCTAAAAAAACAAATATATACTAATTAAGATAATTAAAATAAAAATGTATCCAACAAAATAAAATCAGAGATAAATTTATAATCATCTCTAAATATTTCATTAATTATAAAATTACAAATTTATTTAATTAATATGGTATAATAAAATAGGTAGAATATAATCAATAAAAATCTAGGCGTCACACTCCACCCCCCCCCCCCTCCTAAAGGAATTTGGTCCCTAAATTCTAACCTGAGTCATTGAAAAATTGTGGGTAACATTTTCGCATTCCTTCTTCCGGCTCCCAAGTTGCTTCTTCCACCTTTTGATTCCTCCACAAGATCTTTACCAATGGAATCATTTTCTTTCGGAGTACTTGAATCTTTCGGTCTAGGATTTGAACTGGCTATTCTTCATATGATAGGTCTTGCTCAAGTGGCACTGTTTCATGTTGTACGATATGGGAAGGTTCGGGGTGGTATTTTTTTAATTGCGAAATGTGGAATACATTATGCAATCCATTTAAGGTGGATGGTAAAGCAAGACGGTATGCCACTAGCCCTACTCTTTCCATGATTTCAAAAGGTCCGAAATATCGAGGACTCAATTTTCCTCCTTTTCCAATTCTTGTGAATCCTTTCCTTTGGCTCACTTTCAAAGACACAAAGTCTCTAGCATCAAATTCTAAATTCCTTCTCCTATTATCTGCATAACTATTTTGACGACTTTAAGCGGCCCTCATCTTCTGTTTGATCAACTAAACTTTGTCAATGGCTTCTTGTATAAGTTCTAGTTTTATTTCTCTTCTATGTCCTGATGATGCCGGCGCTCGGTGTTCATCTAAATCCCAATGTAATGGTGACCGACATTTTCTCCCTTACAATGCTTCATAAGGTGCCATCTGAATAGTTGATTGGTAGCTATTGTTGCATGCAAAGTCAATCAATGGAAGATGATTTGTCCAACTTCCTCCATAATCCAAAATACTAGTTCTAAGCATATCCTCCAAGAATTTTATGGTTTGCTCAGATTGACCATCGGTTTGCGGACGTGCTACTGTGCTGAAGTTCAAATTCGTTCCTAAACTCTCTTATACTAGCTTCCACAATTGAGATGTAAACTTTGGATCTCGATCGGATACGATGCTGGGGGTGTCCTATGCAATCTCACTATCTACTCTCTATAGACTTCAGCTAGCTTATCCGTTGTATAGGAGGACTTAACAGGGAGAAAATGTGTTGATTTAGTCAAGCGATCTACAACTACCCAAATACTATTGTAACCTCCTCTAGACACCGTAATCCTGTAACGAAATCCATTGCTATCATTTCCCATTTCCAATTCGGTACTTCTAGAGGTCGAAGCAACTCGGCAGGTCGTTGATGTTCTGCCTTTACTTGTTGGCACGTAAGGTATCTTTGAACATAGTCAGGGACTTCTCTTTTCATGTTGACCCACCAATAGTTCTTCTTTAAGTCTCGATACATCTTATTACCCCCGGGATGAACTGTGTACTTAGACTTATGTGCTTCATCCAAGATGGTTTGTCTTAATTCTTCTCCCTTTGGAATGCAAACTCCATTTTTGTATTTTAACATCCCATCACTATCTACCACAAAGTTAGTCTTTGACAAACCCAATGCATTCGACTTAATCTTCTGAAGTACTTTATCTTTTTCTTGTGCCTCTTTAATCCTTTGAAAAATCGTTGGTCTCATCCAGACATTAGCAAACATTACCCTTAAAGGTTCCTTCCGGGGTGCTAAAACCTCAGATAGAGGCCTCAGAATTCTAAGTCTTCTTCGAGACGACAAGCTTCTTGAGAGAGAAGCATAAGCCTCCCCTTAGGTCAGGAACGCACTTCTCTCTTTCTGAAGCACATCTCACCAAAAAAAATTCCTCTAAAACATCTCTTCAACTAACATAATAACTCCAATGAGTCTATTAGTCAAGTGGGGTAGAGGTTCATAACTTAAGAGCCCCCCCCTAAGATATGAAACACATACTCAAATCGAGATACCTTGCACACTTTAGCATTGTAAGGTATCCACCCCCCAGGTGTTCGGCCTCATGGCACTCGACCCCGTGGCATCCAACCTCGCGGTGCTCGACCCCGAGACGTCATACCCCAAGGTAGCTACGGGGTGTGGCTTTAAGTCTGCACCTACAATACCTCGAGATAACACTTAAGATATCCCCCCTTCAAAAGGATGACTCGTTAGACCCCCCAAGGCGACAAGGCTTGCCATACACCCTAACATATTTCTACTCCTGAGTATCGTATACGATACACCCGGGAGTGGGGGACATTATGATGTTCATAAAAAATGTCTAGGGGCATTATGGTAATTAGCATACCCCCGACTCGAGCCGGGGGCACCCCCCATGGGTCCAATCCACGGGTATTATGTTAGTCAATCCCGACAGGGCTGACGATCCAATAAGAATACTTGGGCTATTTTATTAGTCTAAGGCATAAGAAAGAGATTATTATTAAGCTTGATGGGCTGCTGATAAAGCTTAGCCCATGGCCCATGACCCACTACCAGCTCCCTATAAATACCTTAGAGGAGCTGGGAAAGGCTGATTATCTACTCTCTCTCCAGAAAAATCCACTGACAAGAACTGAGAGTAAAATCAATGCAGAACTACAAATTGACTTGATCCCACATTCACGGGTACGTAGACAGCTCTAACATTTGATTGTAGTCTATACATTCGTCAACCCTCAACCTAGTTTGTTGTGCGTTGGATCGGTTCCACTACCCCACGTGATCAACACATGACATTCAATGACTGATGATTTTTACCATCATCTGCCGCCATCTTTAATTCTCGTAAGATCACCATATCATTATCAAAGCTTCATGGATAATCCTCTAAATCCCTAGAAATATCCAAGGCGTGTTCAAATTTGACTAAGAAACGATCCTTTCCTATACATTGTATATCCACCTTTTTTACTGTTTCGAAAGTGATTTGAAGAGTGCCCTTCATTGCTGTAAAATTATATCTTCCTTCCATAAGTAATCTCCCTATGAAGAAAAAGCCCATTGTCTATTTTTGGCTTGCCAAATCCCCAGAGAAATTTCAGTTTCCTGTTCTTTCTATGTTGAAAAATACAAAAGCTTCTCCAACTGTGATATCTCTTCTTACATGAGCCGTCATGGTGACAAAGCATGATGAAACACCAGAAAAGGCTCATGTAACCAATATGAATCAGGGTTGGGCGTTTGAACCTGCTGAAAAATAAAACTCCACAAAAAAACAAAACCATAACAAGGATGATGAAATGATAAAAACAGGATGGAAAAATGCTACAAGAAGACAAGGACGAGAATAAGGCGCTAGGGTTTGTGCCTGCCAAACCCTAATGAAAGCGGCATGTCCACTTAAACCAATCACAACTATGAAAATAAATTTTAGATCTAGACATCAGACGCTCAAATCCACCGAGCAAAACCCTTCACGTAGTCGTAGGCTTCTACGAAGGAGATTTGTCTCACATAACGTCACTCGGCGCTCGTATTTCCACCCCGCAAAGCAATGCTCATGCAAGAAACCCTAACCTTAACCGAGAGGAAAGAGATATGCTCTCACAAGATGAAAGAGAAAATTTCCCCACCCCTTCTATAATATGATTGGTCCCTAAAAGATTTGCATTCACTTGGTCACTTTTTATCGAAGACCCATCCTGTTTTGTGCATAATCAAATAACCAAATACCAAAACCAAGTCAATAAATATATATATATATATATATATATATATTGCAGGACATTGATAATTTAATTGTTAATATATAAAAATAGGGACCAAAAATATCCCCAACAAAATAAAATCAAAAAATATAAATAATATTACACATTGCTCCATACATTCATTCCATTCTAATATATAAAAATCATGCATTGGATAGATACAAAAAATATTTCTTGAATATATTAAATGTGCTACTTATACACTTATTCATCAACTATATCACAACGACATACTAAACTTAATAGGAATCATAAACAAACAATAACCACCCAGCCAAACTAAAAAAAAAAATGAAGAGCATCCCCAACCGAAGAGAGCGCATTATAACAACATCCATATGAATAAAAAAAAAATTGAGCAAGAAAAATCAAATCAAATACATAAAACAAAAAAAAAATCAGACAAACCAAGAGAAAAAGAACCTCCCTAAATTTGTAGCACCGTGGAAAAAAAACGATCGAAAATGCACATCATAGCATGGAATTGGTCTCTATTTATACAATAACAACAGCGAGCAAACAGATAAAAAAAAATTAAATATACGGTGGCAAAGAAGCCACGTACGACGCTACTCACAGAAAAACGTGGACCCAATACATCCACTGATCTCAAATAGAAGGCATATACAAAACGACCCCTGCAACCATTGTAGAGCCAACATAGAAATCCATAAGAGCAATTCTACATGAAACCACACGCGTCTAATTACATAATCAATCGCCACAAACATCTACAACTAAGATAAAAACAACTCAAATCACGAGACACAACCCCCATCAGATCACCTTGTAAGGACAACAATTAGAAATGACTAAAAGGATACAGAACGACAACATTTGAAACACACCAACAAGCAAATGACCTCATTCGCACAGAATGCACTATCAAAAAAATAGAAATGAAACTCATGGACGAAGAAGAGATAAAATAGAAATAAAATATAGGACGACGAAACTATCTCATGTGGGACCTGGCATTCCCACACCAATCAAAACTATAAAACAACATTGTCTCGTAGTCCCAGCGCAATGACAAAAAGTAAAAATAAAATAGAGGACGACAGAAGATTGCCGTAGATCTGGGACAACAAGATAAAACAAAATAAAAAAATAGGACGACGAAATTATTTCATGTGGACCCTAGCATTTCCACAATAGTGACGCCGAAAACGACAATGTTGGAAGCATCAGACACAAAAAAGTTCGTTTTGTTGGTCTCGTGCAATACAAAAAATGAAAAAATAGAGGACGACGAAAAGATTACTGTAGATTTGAGGCATTCCCTCTTAAAGAAAGTAGTGATATATATTATTTTATATGCTTTATATTTTCTTATTAGTGATTCGAGTTGAATGGATTTATACTTTTATTTTTGGACGTGTTTTATAATAATCTTGTGGAGATTAAAGAAGACAAATACTTATATAAATACACAATAATATGGCACACACACAAATACACACACACACACATATATATATATAGCTCTATCCCCACCTTATCGTATTCTATAATTTTGAAAAATTTGTGCCATCATATTTGTATCATGTTGCACCAGTGTCATCACAATGACACCCATACAGATGGATTAATTTGCACACAAGATCCTCTATTGAAAAATGGTGTTGCATCTCCTATTGCATTTATTTTATGCATGACAAGTGTATAAATTTTTTCCTTAAATATATATAAGTGGTTTGAATTTTGTACACTTGTCATGTATAAAAGTGAATGCAATAGGAGATGCAACATCATTTGCAATAAATGATCCAGATTGATTAATTTGGTAGATGGAGGCTAACGGTTGAAAAGGTGCTCGATTTCCTCATTTATAATTGGGGTAAAACGAATCAGATATCTCTCTATATGAATGTTACCAATTTAGAACGCAACGGGCTTAATTACACACAACATTTTGTGCAAACTTTACCCTCTAGCTGTAATGTGCTGTCAAATTTCTAACTTAGTCAGTTAATTAAGAAATTCATGATTCATAAATGGAAATCAAAGCTGGAAACCAAATATTGGGTTGCTTGCTAATGAAGATTCTTGGTAAAATGTAGGGTTAAATGCAAAAAAAACCCATGTGATATAACTTTTTTCCTAAAAATCCCTTGTGATCACAAAATAGCCAAAATACCCCCTGTATTTTTAAAAAGTCTGCAAAAAGTCAATTTTTGCTAAAAAGATAGAAAGAAATGTGTTTTTTACGTGAAATGATACTATTTTACCTTTTATATTGTTTGGAGAGTGTATAAATGACAAATAAGCATATCAATAAAGGTGAAAAACATGAAAAACACGCTCACTTTTTTACAAAAAGTGACTTTTTGCAGACTTTTTAAGAACACGGGGGGTTTTTAGGCTATTTCGTGATCACAGGGGTTTTTTAGCAAAAAAGTTATATCATAGGGGGGGTTTTTGCATTTAACCCGTAAAATGTATATCCGATTTAGATTATTTTCTAATTAAATGTAATCATTTTTTCAATTCAATGACGAGTTGTTTGATCAAGTTTAGGAATTAAATAGATATTCGGATAAGCAAATTTTCAGAAGTTACATGATTAGAAAATAACAAAAAAAAATAATCAGTAGAGATGCATGGTAGCCAGGGACGGAGAAACCCCCCCCCCCCCCCCCCCCTAAAAATTTTAATTTTCTCTTTTACCTATAACATTAACATTTATAATTTTGCCCCCCTCGAAAATGACAAAAATAACCTTTCTATCAATTGATTTAACCAAACATCATATAAACGAGTAGTAGTGAAATTGAAGTTATTTTTCTATGATATTATAATACTATTATTGATTAGTGAATAAGAACAAATGGAGCTTCCGAGGCTAGCTCTAGAAATGATAAATTACTAATCACATTGTTGCATTCTATAATAAATAACAATTTTTATTTTATTCAATTTGCACATGTAAAAAATTTGAAAAATTTGATTTCGCCCCCCTCCCCCCCCCCCCCCCCAAAAAAAAATTGCAAACTTAATTTACATACCTATTAAACTAAAGAATAACCTATATATATGGTAATTTGTAAAGTAATTAGCCCACTTTTAAATTCAAATGGACGACAACTATATACGGTCAATATATCTAACTATCAAGCTAAATTGTAGTTTCACTTTTGTATATATCCATCATTCACAACAGTCCAATAAATTTGAGTTAGGAGTTATGACTAGGGGTGTAAGTTGAGCCGAGCCGGCTCGACTCGAGCTCGAGCTCGAGCCCGTTTCTTTCTTCAAAAAGCTCGCGAGCCTTACTCGAAATTTTTATATATATTTATTTTAATATTATAAATATTAATTATATATTAAATATTTAATATCTTCAATAAAATAATAGAAAACCCTACCCTTACATTACATTTTCAAATTTCCATTTTCAGTCAACACTGAAAACGCAGGAAGAAGGGGAGAAAGCAAAACCCACCCACCCCGCCGCCACCCACGCTTACTACCGGCGAAGGCATCACCCGACGCCCCGACCTCCATCTCCGTCTACCACTGCGCACCTCCGTTGGCCCCGCTCCTGCCCTGCTCCCGCTCCTGCTCCGATGGTAATTTTTTTTTTTTAGTTATTTTCGTCTTGTTTTAATTGACTAGAAATCTTGGAAATGCTGGCCTTTTGTGGAGGACCCTTCTAATATTGTTTGTTGTTTACGATTTTTTCCAATAATCAGAAATTTTGTTTAATTTTCGGTCAAATGATGGTAATACTTTAAGGTTTGATTTTGCATTTTGGTTTGTACATTTGATATGAAACTTGACAGTTTGGACTTTAAGGTATGATTTTGCCAACAGATGCACCAACTTGACAGTTTGGACCTTAAAGTATTACCAAACATAGTAATGAGGATATTGGTGCATCTGTTGGTTTTATAACCTTGCAATCTTCATTACTATGTTAAATGTATTGAATATAACCTTATATTTTTTAACTTTACATGTTCTGAATAGGTAAGCAATGGCAAATTGTTTAGTTTTGTAGCATTATTCTCTCGAGCTCCCATTTTTTCCCTTAACTTATTCAAGTCATATTTATAAATACGACTTTCTTGTTAAATGCTTGTATAGTTTTCAAGATGCGATATTGAATATATTTCATCTTGTTAAATTTGGAAATTTGGATATTTGGATATATTTGAATATTCTTATTAATTATTTTTTTCTTATATAACAGATATGAACATAGGGACACCGGGTGATACTTCTTCACATCCTACACCTTCTGTAGCAGATTCAACTAGCCCAGATTACATGGATCCGAGTATTAATGAATAGGTTGATGACATAGGAAACACAGACACAATTGCCACAGATGATGATGTGCAAAAGTCTAAGAGAACTAAAACTTCGCACGTATGGAAACATTTTGAAGAAGGTAAGGATCAAGATGGTTCAATACAACTTTTTTGCAAGCACTGTAAGCATGTGTTTAAAAAGCCCTCAACTGGTGCAACAAGTCATCTGGGTAGACACCTAAAATCATGTCCTGTCAAACTTAGAGCCGACGTTTTGGAGAACAGAGAAAGTTTGACCCAATCTCATATTAGCTTTCCGACAAGTAGTGTTGATCCCTTATCTGTCCCTGCTTTCGACGGGAAATTTGACAAGGAAATGGTCAAAGTTGATGTAGCTAAGTGGATAATGATTCACAAGTACGCCTTTTCTGCAGTCGAAGATGAGTGGTACAATATTATGATGAAAAGGAATAACCCTGAGTGGATGCCTATATCAAGAACAACCATAAGAAACCAATGTGTTAGGATATATGAGAGTGAGAAGAAAAAGCTGAAGAATGAGTTCAAATATGTGAACAAAATGAACATTACTACAGATTGCTGGAAATCCAAGAATAAAAAAATAGAGTATTTGGTAATAACGGGCCATTGGATTGATCAAAATTGGCACTTACAAAAGCGGGTACTCAACTTCGTTGAGGTTTCCCCCCCGTCGAGGTGTTGACATTGCAAATGTTATTTGGCGATGTTTGGAAGATTGGGGCATTGAGGG
This sequence comes from Buddleja alternifolia, assembly GCA_019426215.1. Taxonomy (NCBI): domain Eukaryota; kingdom Viridiplantae; phylum Streptophyta; class Magnoliopsida; order Lamiales; family Scrophulariaceae; genus Buddleja; species Buddleja alternifolia. Next base: position 9,901,827 of record CM033397.1, on the reverse strand, counting down.
TAAGATACACACAGTGTCGGTAGATAATGCTTCAGCGAATGACTCGGCTATTGAGAATCTAAATGTTTTCATTAGAAGCAAAAAGAAGTTGCTTTGTGATGGAAGTTTGTTTCATGTCAGGTGTTGTGCTCACATTCTCAATTTGGTAGCTCAGGATGGTCTTTCTGAGATCAAAAATGTCATTGAATGTGTTCGTGACAATGTAGATTATATCCGGTGATCAGATTCAAGACTTAAAATCTTTACTGAAATAGTGAAGCAGTTGAATTTGCGAGAGAGGAAGTTAATTGATGATTGCAAGACAAGATGGAACTCTACTTACGAGATGTTAGCTATTGCGATCAAGTTTAGGGACGTTTTCTCTAGGTATGCTGATCGAGATCCATGTTACTTAGATTGTCCAAGCCCAAGTGATTGGGAAAAAGTGGTGAAAGTATGCTCATTATTGGAGGTTTTTTGGAAGGCTACGCATGTCATTTCAGGAAGCTACTATCCCACTTCAAACTTGTTTCTTCAAGAGGTTGTCAGGGTAAAAGTAGAATTGGATAGTAAATCACAATCCAGTGATGACTTTATCTATGACATGGTTAATAGTATGAAGCGCAAGTTTGATAAATATTGGGGGGAGTCTAATTTGCTGATGGCCATAGCAGCCGTTTTGGATCCCATATACAAGATGATGGCACTCGAGTTCTTCTTTCCCAAACTCTATTCTCCTGAAAAGGCAGCTACTGAGTTGGCATTTGTTCGTAGAATATTGTATGATCTTTACTCCGAATATGTTTCAATGTGTAGTGCTGAATCTAATGCGAGTGGAGAAGGTTCTACGAGTTGTCAATCAATTAACTCAGACAGAAATGTTGAAACAGGAACTCTTTTGTCTGAGTTAGCAAGTTTTCTAAAGGAAAAACAATCAGTTCAACCTCAAAAATCTGAACTCGATATGTACCTTGAAGAAAATTGTTTTATTGAGATGGAAAATAGCAAAGATGGGACTGGGTTTGATATCTTGGATTGGTGGAAGATCCATGCGCTAAAGTACAAAGTATTATCCATAATGGTGAGAGATATTTTAGCTATTCCAATCACTACTGTTGCTTCGGAGTCTACTTTTAGTGCTGGAAGTAGAGTGATTGATAAGTATCGGGCCAGATTGTCTGCGGACTCAGTTGAACTATTAATGTGCGATTCGGATTGGTTGAGAAAACGCCATGGACTTAAGAAGAAATCACAGGTAAATTTTATACTCATTTCAATTTGTTTATAGTGATAGTCTTATAGATATGAAATCAATAACTATTATGTTAGTTGATAACTTGATATTAATATTTATATGTCGACTTGTAGGAAGAGAAGAAATCGGTACCAATCTTTCTCCCTATAGATGATGATGCTGCAAAAGGATGATTCTTTCGGTATGAAAATGCATAATTTGTGATTATTATTATAAATTATGAGTTTAATGTTAGTATTATCTAACTAATATTTTCATTTTTGTTTTGTTTTAGATCGAACTTGTGGTGACAAATTTCAACATCAAAGTGTGCGGTAGAAGACTTTTGATTAGTTTTACAAGTCGATGAGTACTTTGATGGATTTGTTATGTTTATTTTCGGTATTTGAGTTTTGTTTGTTGATGGATCATGGATTTATTTTATTTTCGCATATTAATGTTGGGTTGATGTTTGATACTTGGATTTGATGGACTTCTTGTTGGAATGTAATGTAATTTTAGGCTAGTTTGATGATGGAATTTGATATTGATATGATATTATGCTAGATTTGATGTTGGATTTGATGCAATTTTTGGCTCATTTGTTGTTGGAATTGATATGATTTTATGTGTTTAATTTGATATTGGAATTGATTTGATTTTAGGCGTTTGCTTTATTGTTGAAATTTGATGCGATTCTAGGCCAATTTGTTCGCAGCATTAGTTGGTTGTTTGCGGCAGGCTCGCGAGCCCAATTCAGGCTCGAGCTCGTGAGCTCGAGCCGAGCTGGGTTTTATCCTAACGAGCTCGAGCTCGAGCCTCCTAAAGGCGGGCTCGACGAGCTCGTATATACAGGCTCGAGCTCGGCTCGTTTACATCCCTAGTTATGACTTTAAATTTTTTCCTTTAACTTTCCCCTCCAAAAGTGTTCTTACTAAACCTAATTCTCAATTTTTTTGCATACATATAGCGTACCGTACCGCGGGGGCACATACAATTCTTCACTACCGGGTAAATGAAACTCACAAAAATCTCGCCCCCCTCAACATAATTTCTGGCTCCGTCCCTAATGGTAGCCTAACATAAGAACTTTGAAATTAGAATTCAAAAAGTAAGGTGGAAGTGAATTTTCCAATTACTCAACATGCTTTATTAATGATCTTAAATGCATCATTTTAAGTATAAATAATAATCAAAATATAGAACAATATCGCAGAAAGAAATTTAGACAGAATATCAATGAATTGGAAATAAAAATACAATGGATAGATGAGAAAAAAATAAAAGAAAATGAAAAAATATGCTCTCAAGTATGAAGTGGCGGCCGCCTAAAACGCTGGCACGGCCACCGCAAAACCACCGCAAGGATTTAATCCAATTCCGGTATACTTATAACAGTCAGAATTCACCGTCGCCTCATCCAGGCCGTTGATTTCCTCGTCTTGGCAGATTTGGTCGAGGGGAACGAGATTGAGTAGGAGGCGGCCATTGGAGCGGTGAGCCTGGAAATACTCGCGGCGATGATTCACTTTCTCTTCTTTGATCACCAACCGACCGTCGCTCGTGTAGTATTTTCTCATCACCCACGGCCAGGGCATGTGGGATGCCAGATTCTGCATGCAAGCACGACATCGGCGGTGGGTATTTCTTCTCCGCCGTGTCCCTCCGCCTTCTCCGATTATTCATTCCACCTCCGCCGCCGTGTGACGGCCGGGTGTCTACCACATCGGGTGTTAAATCCACGCAACTTTCTACTCCAATGTAATCGCCCACTTCTGGGCTGTGCATGCAAATGAAAATTTCAAAGTAACTCACAATTTTATTTTATTGTTTGTGTAGTATTATTGTGGGTTTGTACGGGTGGGGTTTTTTTGCATGGGGGGAGGGTAGAGGTGGGATGGGGTGGGATTGTAACTTGGGTATATATAATTATATATATAGCAGAAGGATATCGAAGAGAGGGAAGAGTGGCAGTGATTGCTAAGGGCATAGTCATACAATCTCCAGGGATTGGGTATTTTTTGTTTTGGATTGGGATTGGAATATATATATATATATATATATATATATATATATTGAGTTCATTAATATCTCATTATGCATAGTAAAGTTATCTACAAAAATTGGAATAAAACCAATAAAGATAAATGCATATGAAGGTTAAAAGGTAAATATATTCAATTGAGGTATAAATGACCCCATTTTATTAGAAATAAAGTTTAAAATACAATATGTCTAGCATGTGTCTACACTCTATAGACCTGGCATGCCATGAACCCCTTACTTTACTAAAATATCACAAATTTAAACGAAAGTGTAAAATTGAACTTGATTAATTAGGAGTATTATTCTTTTACACAAATATAAAAGAATTACTATAATCTTTGAAAATGAAAAAGTAGGAATATATAGCTAAATCATATTTTGCTATTTCCAAGATGGTTCCATTAAGTTCACCTCCAGGGATCAGCTTTGGGCAAACGAAGAATTGCGCCATTCCCTTCTCTAAAGAATTTGCATGAACAAACCTGAATTTGTGTTCATAACTATCTGAATCCCCTGAAGCAAATGTTGCATGTCCCGATTTCCCAATTACAAATGGTCACATCCACACAAAACGGGCAATTGGACAATGCTTAAAAAAAACGCATGGAGTCGTTTTATTGAAGAAAATCATAAAAGATATTACAAGCTTGATTTATATATAAAAAAAAGATTACAAGCAAGAATAAAAGAACTCTAGATTGAAATATATATTAAAAAAAAAACTAAATATCTACCACACAATGTAGAGGAAGATAAAGAAAAAAGAAAAGATATTGAGCGAGAAACATTTGTTTGAGTACAAAGAACAAACAGCAGTGCAGTGTAATCTGATTTGGGATAGGATTTTGATGTGCATCAAAATGTCTGGGGCCTTATGGTAATTATTATACCTCCGGCTCGGGACGGGGCGTCACCTGTGGATCAAGTCCGCGGTTATTATTACTAGTCGAGCCCAAAGGGCTGACGACCCAATAAAAGTACTTAGGCTATTTTAATAGTCTAAGGGCTAAATAAGGGGTATATCTATAAGTCTGATGGGCTACTGATAAAGTAGAGTCCATGGCCCATAGCCCAATACCAGCTCCCTATAAATACCTTAGAGGAGTTGGGAAAAGCTCATTATTTACTCTCTCTAGGAAAATCCACTGGTTAGAACTGGGAGTAAAACCAATACAAAACTACGAACTGACTTGATCTCATGTTCATCGGGTACGTGAGCAGCTCATTTAAATAGCGAGTGCAATCTATAGATTCATCAACCCCCGACCTAGTTTTTCGTGAGTTGGATTGGATTCTCCACCCCATGTGATCAATCACGTGATATTCATTGACTAACAATTTATACCATCATCAGTTTGGCGTCGTCTGTGGGAATAGCGCTCCAGCCACTGAGTATGCAAACTAGGTCTCAAGCATGTACTACCGGTGATAGGTTGACTAACAACGATCATCCAACAGCGGTCGATGAAGTTCCTAACCCAATGCCTGAAGATCCTACTAACGGTCATTCTGACGGCGGAGGTCCTGAAATAGCACCGCCGACGAATGAGCAGAACTTGCCTCCCGTAACTCCAGCAGTGATTCCACCCCCTGCAACCAGAGTGTTCGAGATCACTAAGGATGCATTACTGGATCTTGTTGAAGACGCTTCAGTGAGGGTAGTAGCGCAGGCAGTCCAACGATATGCCCAGGCACACCCGTCACACGACGCCTATTCCATCAGCTATCAGGGGGCAAGACCCCCACATGAGAAGTCATCAAGAGGCACCCCCACCTTAAGAGAAGGGGCCTCAAGTTCCACCCCCTTAGTCAGTTTGTAAGGGCTAGAAGCCTTAAGAGAAGTGTCGTCCCCATAGAAGAGTCTTTGACCCCCTGAGAAATTAGATCAAGGCGGTCCAACTCCCCAGTGAATGGGGCAACAATCGAAAAGGAAGAGAACTGTGTCACGGTTGACCATGAGCCAAATATTGCAATTGAACATTTGCTGGTTAACCATGAGCCAAATATTGAGTCGGGGTGCCCACCAGCACAGCCTACCTTGACTTGGGTTATGAGGTGCTTATGTGCGCCCGCGTACGCTTTGAATTTGAGATGCCTATGTGCACCCCCGTGCTTCTAGCATTGATGTTTGAATATTTAGGATTTTAGCTATATGCATAATATGTGCCTCAAAGCACATGTCCTTAGTGACTAAATGTTTAATAACACCCAAAAACACTCATCGAAATAAATGTTTCCGAGAAGCTACTTAAAAAACTTCAAGCCCCATTTTGAGGCTAACATAGGTACGGCAACAAAATCCCCCCGAACCCTTGAAAGCTCGATTGAGGCTAGCCCGCCATATGATCCTTCCAGTAGTACCGAGAGGTAATGAAGTTTGCCCCCCTCCAACATGGACTCTGGACCAAGATCATCACCTTATGATCCTTCCAGTAGTACATAGAGGAATGAGGTTTGAAAATCTACCCTCACCCCCTCCAACGTAGACTCTGGACCGAGATCATATCAATATGGCTAGCGTGAAAATTCATCCCTCACCAAAAATAAATAACACTTACTATTCAAGCCTCCTAAAATTCTAAAAATAGATCATTCCCCATCAGCAAAACACTATATGCTAAGCAAAATAGCTTACCTGATAAAAGTTTAACTCCTAAGTGTCATAAAAGCACCCCTTTTGTCACTTACTCCTAAATATGTTTCACACATTAAGGAGTAGGGGGCAAGGAGGAGAGGAGATACAAACAGACAGCTAGCTAGTGGCTAGCTAATATTTACAAACAAAGCACTAACTGTCTGTTAACACTAGTTGTCCGTCAGCACTAGCTGTCTGTCAGCACTAACAGTCTGCCAGCACTAGCTGTATATCAGCACTAGTTATCTGTTACCCCTAGCACTCATTGAATCCAGCCAACGGCGCGCTAAAATGGCTAAGTACCTAAACTAGTGTTCATGAGGCCACAAGGTACTGCGGCAAAATAAGTGAAAAATGGATATAGATGGAACAACAGAAATCCCTCGAGCTGCCAAAGGCTCAAATGAGGATTGCCCACCTGATAATCCATCCAACAATACCAAGAGAGGTCAAGGATCCACAAAGGGTCCCCCCCTCCCACTAAGATTCTAGACTGAGATTATACAGTTAAAGATAAGTGACAACCAACGTCACACTAAGAATAAAAACACGAGAGGAAACCCAAGCATCCACATAAAAATGTGGCCACTAGCGTCACAAACCACGCCACTTACTCAAAAAGCATAATATAGGGCGAAATCAAGCTTTAGACTAGCCCCTTATTAGCAAAAGATATCCTATTACTCCAAATGTTTCTCACTGAAAAACACTAAGGAGTGGGGGACAGGGAACCTTATGAGGTGCTAAGTCCACCCACCAAATTAAATCATGGCCACCCACAAAATTAAATCATGGGGGTAGGAAAAATAAGAGGTACTCGAAGGTACGCTATGTTATGATAAGATGAAAGCAACAAGCGAAAAGATAGTCTTACAAAGCACACATAAATGAAAGCCATAAAGGCTAACAAAAACAACATATCAACATAGCCCTGTAATACTAAAAGTTTCCAATCGAGGCTGCACTTAATAACTCACGACCCTATTAGAGGTCAGCATAGGTGGAACAATGAAAGGCCCTTGAGCTAGCAAAGGCTCGAATGAGGCTTGTCCACCTTATAACCTCTTCAGTGGTTTTGTGAGAGGTGAGGCTCCATAGAAAACGTGTCATAGGCATAGTTGTTGGGAATCGTGCAAGTAAAAATGCAGCGGATAAAAACGATTCCCAAACCATGGATCAATCTGATTCATTGTTGATTTCATGACAGAAAAACGAGATAAACAATTTACCTCTTGAAGCATGAATCGATTCGTATCGATTTGACGGTAGTAACAATCCCCGGGAACCCTACCTCTAGATATCACGCGGAAGAAAAATCTCCAAGAAAACTCCGATCTCCTCCCCGGCAACTATGGCGCCGGCGGCTAGTTGGAAAAGATGGAGGGAATTTTTCTTGTATTTTGCTGTAGGTTTTCTGGCTCAAAGTTAGATTCAGAATTGTGTGTTGTCTAGAATTCTAACATTGACTAATAATTTATACCAAGTAATAAAACTCCTAATCCAATAAGTGAGGGGTGACCCATTAGGACTGTGGAATAGGCTTTCGGGCTTCATTCCATCTTAGCCCATGTGTAATTAATTAAATCTAAGTCCAATCCAATAGACAATTAATTAATTACTTTAATCCAATTAATTTAATTCAACTTATAAATTAATTTTCAATTAATTTAATTTATGAATTAATATGATTTAATTAATTTATTTAATCTAATTAAATATATTTAATTAAATCATGCCATCCATTTTGTTAGTCAATCACATCAAATGTGATTTTACCAAAATACCCTTAGCATAGAAAAACATTCATTTTCTTCACATAGCGCGACTCTTTAAGCTCGATTCAATTGGCAATGGGAGGTTTCCAAAGAATAAGGTTGTCACCTAGCTAGCACCGTGGAGCTAAATTGTAACCCAATTGAAAACGAGAGGATCATGTCATCACGAACTTTGACTACGAATACCGTATGCGTATAAACTCTTCACCGACGTGACCCGATCAAGTAAGAGCCATGGTTTAGTCAAACTCATAGAACTTGATACTGTACTTAGAATTATAATAATGTGAAATTACCAAACTACCCTCAGTGACAATCATAGGACAGTTTATATGCTCTGGCCAAAGACTTATAATTTCAATTACTTACGATCGTACAGGTCACATACTCATTTATTATCGAGACGGTGAATCCCATTTTGGCAAGTTATCTTATAATATCGAATGCACTATCGGACCGTACTTTGAGGTAGACCCAACCTATCAGGTGATACGGGTCTAACTACTCTGATAACATATCCAATACTACAAGCATGTTATAAATGACTTCTCAGGTTTGAAGTTCACACATACTATCGCAATCTTAATCCCAATCATTGACTGACAAAGAGTAAATACCCATGTCATTGGATTAATGTGAGTCAAGTTCAAATATGTTAATTCCATTAATCACATTCATGACACCAGCTCCCACTATCTAATCAGTGTACGACTTGCACTTCCTTGTCAAAGAAGGTGTCATATGAGTTGAATATTAATGCCCAATTAATATTCGTTAACTCAAGAACTCCCAGTTTAAGAGATTAAGTACTCGACTATTCCAATGCCTCCTCTTGTCCATAAAAGGTGAATAAATTTATCTTGAAATCCCATGGACTTATTCGTTCAATACAATTAAATGCCATTAGATTTATATGAACAAAAACCAGTGCCTTATATAATATAATAGTTCGTACATATATAACTAAAATGCCCTCCTTAATCTAATTCCTCCATTGGCATTGAGGGTAGATACCTAACAATCTCCCACTTGCACTCAAAGTCAATCGCTATGGTATCTAGCGCTCATCTTTCTAAGATGTCGCTTTAGCACCACCTGTGATAATGGCCTAGTGAGTGGGCCAGCCACATTGTGGGCTGAAGCTATTTTCTGTATGGAAACCATGCCTCTGTCCAACAATTTCTCAAATAACTTCTACTCTAGATGTGTTTAGATTTGTTGTGAGACCATGATTCCTTAGCCTGCGCAATAGCTCCATTGTTGTCATACCATAGTGACTACAGTATTTCCATGCTAAGAATCATTTAAAGTTTGACCATAAACTTCTTAATCCAAACAACTTGTTTGGCAGCCTTCAAGGCCACCATGTATTTAACCTCGAATGTGGAATCAGTAGTTATGCTTTGCTTGGAATCCTTCCAAGACACTGCTTCATCATTTATAATGAATACAAAACCCGAATGTGGTTTTTCAGTTATCAACATCAGATTCAAAATCCAAATCTATGTAGCCGTCCACCTTTTTTTTATTATTATTTCTCTATGTTTTAGTCCTTCAAAAGTACTTTAGGATACACCCCAGTGCAATACAATGCTCCATACCCAGGTTAGCTTGAAACCTCAATACCATGCTTTTTAAGCAAGGTCCGGTCTCTTGCCTAACATTGCATACATGAGAATCCCTATTGTATAGGTATAGGGTACGCCACTCATCTCTCTTCAATCTTTGTCGGTTTAAGGACTTATAGATTAGAGACATGAACTCCATGTATCATGAGCAAATTTCCTCTCTTAGATTTCTCCATCCTTTAGGACATTTTCTAAGTAGAGGGCTTGGGAATTCCTATTGTTCCATTTGCTCTATCCTAGTAGATGCAAATTCTAAAGGATATATAGGTAGTTCTTGCCAAGTCGTTCATGAAGAATGTGCTTGAGATTCATGTCTTTGACCGTAGTCAATTGGCCTTTGCCATTCCCCATAAGTAGAATGCCATCCACATATAGCACCGAGAATGTCATCTTGCTCCTACTGACCTTCTTGTAGACACTTGGTCATCTTCATTCTCGATGAAGCTAAATTTATAAACTTCTTCATTGAATCAAAGATTCTAACTGCAGGAGGCGTATCTAAGTCCATAAATGGACTTATTCAGTTTGCATACCTTAAGAGAATCTACGTTGGATATGAAACACTTGGGCTTGTTCAATATAGACGTCCTCCTTGAGGAGTTTATATAAGAACGCGGTCTTTCACATCCATTTGCTAGATTTCATAGTGTAGGTTTGCAGCTATGGCTAGCAGAATTCTAATGGATTTGATCATGACTATTGGTGAAAAGGTTTTCTCATAGTCAATTCTCTTCTTTTGACTATATCTTTTCGCCATAACTGGCCTAGCCACCAAGACCGATTCTTCTCTTATAGATCCATTCATGCTCCATTGGTTTGATGTCTTTGAGCAGATTGTTAAGAGTCTAGAATTGGTCTAATGCATCAAATCCATTTCTGCTTTCATAGCTTCAAGCTATTTTGCAGAACTTAAGTCCATCGCTGCTTGGTCATAATCAGAGGGGTCATATCCATGTCTTTTTTCTTCTAAGGCATAAATAATGCACTTATAGAAAGTAGTCATATCTTTCAGGTTGTTGAGATACTCTGCTAGACCGTTGTTGCGGCGGTTGTGTCGTGTTAGGTTCAGTTTAGGTTTCTTGAATAGATGTCTCCTAAAGAGTATCGTTTTGTTCTCCAAAAATAATCATTTTTCCTGCAATTCCTTCTCTAACGAAGAATCTTATGCCACGATGATTCTTTGATCACCATGTAGGTAAAAGAGGTATCCCATGATTACCAAGGAAGCCTTCTTTTAAGGATCTATCCTCGAGTCTTTCTACCTTTGTCTTCTTTACATGCGCGGAACAACCCCACATTGTTTTGTATTTGAGACTAGGTTTCCTACCACACCATATTTCATATGGTGTCTTCGGAACAGATTTCGAGGGACATGTGTTCAAAATAAGTGAAGCTGTAAGCAGTGCATGATCCCACAATGAGATGCGTAGCTGAGTATGAAACGTGTCACGTCCAACGATGTACGGATCTATCACTTCTGCTATCTCGTTTAGTTGTGGAATCTCTGGAGGATAAAGTTGTGAGACTATGACTTGTTCTTCTAATAACTTGTCAGGCTTGGCACTCATGTATTTGTCACCTAAAGGTGTTCTAATATGTCACCTAGTTTCGTTTTGAGTTCAGCCTTCGAATTCATGATTAATTCAAGAGCTTCAGACTTATACTTCATCGAGCACACTAGACCATGCCTAGAATGGTCGTTCGAGAAAGTAATAAAGCACTGAAAAATTTGCGGGCCACATTCTTGGAAGGGCCCATAAACGTCAATCTTAAAACTTTAGTGATCGAAGTAGATCCAATCTCCTCGATCCTCCAGATTTCTACTTGTCTCCAGATTTTGGTTCAAAATACATCCATGAGCGCTAGCTCCAAGATGTGGAATCTAAGAAGTAGAAAAATAGTCATAGAACAGTTAAGTTTTATAGATTCTAGCGCCTTAAGCTTTCAGCTTAAGACAGTCACATTTTTCAATGCCCCTGCTCAATGTAGTAAGGCAAGTGTCTGTCTACTTTAGGCGATTTTCTTTGAACCTTCTGTATAGAATTTTCTTCTTGATACACCCTTACAATTTGGACACGCCAACCCGTTTCCTCTTAATTGGAATAGTAAATGCACACTATGGTTTTCGTGCATTTTTAAGCTTGTTTATAAGCTCAGTCAGCGATCCTTCATTGTTAAATATATCAAAACTTGACAAAGCAGGTGAGGGATCAGGGGTCTAACTAAAAGATGAGATTAACTTGAAAATGAAGGTTCATGTAGCAATCCATAGAATTCAATTTCTCCTACATGGACATCATCTTTAAGCATGTGGTCTCCCACATTTTCCATCCGTTATTTATGTAGTTGATGAGTTCTTTCGATATCAAATATCAAACAGTTCTACCGTGCTTTCCAAGAAGCTTTTCTATGTGCAGCATGATTGATCCAGGACTATCATAGTTTTTCATGTGCCTATTTCACTGCACATTGAACTCATCATTTATCCCCTAGCTTTGTGGTTATCAATGACCTAGTCTATGAAGGGAACAAAGAACTTGTCATCGTCATCAACTCTATGGAATTGATGTCGTTCGAGGTCTAGTATGTATTCCAATGAATGGTCATTGAGAACAATTCTCAATCTTCTGATCCAGTCAGTGTATTATGGTCTAGTGAGGACATTTTTCTCAAGCACTAACAGGTTATATTGAGAGAGATAATTAAAAACAGAAAATGCCAAGATTTACTATTAGATATGTTATTATGTACTCAAGTAATCAAGGGCTTAATGTTTACTTATCTCCTACTACTTTTCTCGAGTCATTGCACTCCCACTGCAATAATCGGAAACCTCGTTGGATGGGTTTCGTAGTGAGTGATTGAGTTCCCCAACAATCTAAACAAGTTGCAACCTTGAACGATATATGGCTCGTTAGATCTTTGAGGTGGTGTCATACACCATTCGGTCTATCCAAAGATTCAATCTCCTTTAGCTCATTGATCACCAAAACCGCAAACTTTTTCAATATATAGGTGGTGATCCATCTGAGTCATTTATCCCATCAACTATTTTCAATGTAACAATTTGATCCCGCCTTGCAACCTTGAACGATATATGGGGCGGAATTCTCTTTGACATGAAGGCATCAAATGCACTAGAGAAGATAGAGTATCACGTCTTGATGCATGACCCTCTTATTCCAAGAAGATGCCATACACTAGACGTGAACCCACCTTCTAAAGCTTGATGGAGAGCCAGGACATCCAATGCCCCTTTACTTACTCAGTATTTTCTAATGGGAGAATTTTAACATTTGATAATGTTAATATAAATTTTAGTCTCACTTTGCACATTAATTTATTATAGCGCAGTAAAGGAAACGTAAATATAGAAGAAGCCTAGCAATTCTATCATCACACACTCATATGGACTTTTCTAGATCGGCCCGAGCCAACAGGCTAATCAGGGGAGGGGTTCTATCTATTACAAGACCTTCCACCTATACAAGATTCTAATCTTCGGGCTCCAAGCTCTTCGTGGTTCTGCCAAGCTCCATTTGGGCCTATCTAACATAAATACAAAGAAGCAAGCCTATAGAAGTATTCTATGTAATGAAAGATACATTCAGGGGGGCTCAAACTCCGGCCCAATACAACCCAATTGAAACAAAAATAAATAAGTCCATAAGAGGTGTCAACCATCACATATTAAAGGGAGCACATAAACAAATTAAACACATATGTGAATTTAAAGGGTTAAATCTAATTTAACAATGAATTAAATCTAATTTAATCATTGTAAAATAAAGGGATAATAGCATATACCCCCCTCAGTTATGGGGTGAAGTGCACTTTACCCCCTCACTTATTGAAATGTGCACTTTGCCCCCTCACTTATCATAAAATGTGCACATTGGTCCTTCGGGCAGTTTAGGGCAAAAAAAGACAAAGGAAAATTCAAATCTGGGCAGCAACGTACGGAAATTTTTTTGTATTTTTTCTGCCCGAGCTGACCGAAGGATGAAAGTGCACATTTTATGATAAGTAAGGGGGCAAAGCGCACATTTCAATAAGTGTGGGGGCAAAGTGCACTTCACCCAATAACTGAGAAGGGTATCTACAATTATCCCTAAAATAAATCTAATTTATTGACTTCTTTAATTAAATCTAATTTAATCATTGCAAAATAAATCTAATCTATTTTGTCTTCTTTAATTAAATCTAATTTAATTACTGTGAGACTATATCCAATAAGGTCTCTATGGGTGAACAAATCTAAAAATATAAAAAATTAAGTTTAATTCAATTCCAAGAACCATTAAATCTAATTTAAGTGTAAATCCTATTTACATAATCCAAATCAAATCCAATTATATTGATAGGCTAGTTAAATTTAATTTGAACATGAATAAAATCAAGCCCAACTTATTTTATTCAATTGACTAAATATAATTTAACAAAGTGTAATTAAATCAAATTTAATTACTACAGAAGATCAAATTTTTATTTAACTAGAGGGCATTCAAATCCAATTTAATTTTAAAACAAATCTAATTTATATACCCTGTAATTTGGATATTAAATCTTAATTTACTTGATTAAATTTAATTTATTTCGATAGGATAGTTAAAATTTAATTTGATCAAGAATAAAATCAAGTTCAACTCGATTTACTCATATGACTAAATACATTTTAATCAAGGTGTAACTAAATCAAATTTAATTACTAGGGAAGATCACATTTCTAAATTAACTAAGGGGCACATAAATCTAATTTATATACCCTTTAACCTAAGAAAATAAATTTAATTTAAATAAATTAAATCTAATTTAATTTGAAATTCGAAATAGAAAGGGCCATTAATTAATTCAAATAGAGCAACCAAATGTATTGGGTCAAACCCAATACTTGTTAATTAACACGCTAGGCTCAAGCCCAGCGATCCTTAATTAATTCGATGGGCCCAAGCCCAGCATTACACTGATAAAACACGCTGGGCTCAAGACCAGCGATTATTCATCAATGACTGGGCTCAAGCCCAGCGTTCGGTCAACCCAGCGCTCGGCTAAGCCCAGCGCAACAATTACTTGAGGACCATTGGAGTTATCGCCGAATATAACTTGAGGACCGTTGGTTGCACGATAGTTGACCAAGAGATCCTTCGCGCCAGTCATGTACCTTGATGACCCACTATCAATGTACCAAACTGAAGTATCGGTGTTGGCTCTAGGTACCTACATTTACAGGGCAATTCTAATTCTTCTTAGGTACCCATTTTGTCTTGGGTCCTTCAACGTTAGTGACTTTAGTTTGAATCAAAACTTTCGGAACCCATATTTGCCTTGTCTTCATTACGGGAGGACTGGCCTTCTTGGGTTTTGTTTTGTTTTGTGTGTGCTTTTTAGGTGTATAGTAATATCCTCGATTATAATAGTAATCATAGTCGTAATCATAATCATAATCATCATAGTATCGATAATATGATCTAGCTCTTTGAGGATATTGACGTTGGTGTTTCCTCGGCACTGGCTTAGGATTCGCTTTTGGCGATTAACGCTTAGCGTTTAATTCACTTGTGGACGGTTTATCCTTAGCCTTTTGAGCATTTGGATGAACCTTCTTTTGCGAATCATTCACTTTCGTCTTCTCCTTGTTGCCTGAGTTGGTATTGACCTTCTCATTTGGCCTCTTACCATTGTCTTTAGGTTCATTCAGCGTTTGACTGTTTGAACTCTTCTCAATAAAAAATACACCTTTTCCTTTGTTGGTTGCCATAACCTTAGATATTTTTTATTTTTGACCAAATTTGTCACAACCTAAATAGTTCTTTTCACCAAAAAGTCTGGTTACCTCAGTCACATTATCTAACTTTCTTGACGTTTTGGATAATGATGAGACAAGCTGCTCTGATTTGGTAAGTTTAGCGATCAATTCATCTTCTCTCTTCACTATTTATCAATATCACTTTTCAATTGAGTAATTTCACTTTCAAGCGATTGATTCTTCTCAATGCATTGTTGCTAAACTTGCAACTCTGCCTTGAGCGTCATTCTATCACTTGTGAGCGATGAAATGATATCAAAGTGATTTTGATATAACTTGGCGGCATCTTAACAATATTTATAATACTCATTTACTTTGTCAAGTAATTCATCATAAGAAAGAGGATGAGATAATTTAGTGTTTACCTTAGATAGCGAGTCATCAGGCGCTTCTTCATCTCTCACCTTAAGACAAATTAACGCTGAGTCGCTTGATAGCTCATCATCACTGCTTTCATCTGATGATTCCAAGTCCTCTTCAGGTGCGGGGAATGGTTCAGATTCCACTAGCAAACCTTGTTGGCGAAGGTTGCTCCTAAATTTGTTTCTATCCGCATAGTCTTGCCTTGTAGGCTTAGACACATTTGGATAAGGGCAATTTACCTGGTAGTGCCCTGATTTCCTGCCGTTATAACAAAGGTTAGTTTTCATTTTCTGTTCAATTGATAACCTTTTGGAAACTACTGGTGCTGAGAGATTCTGAGTAAGAGACGGAGGCGCTTGGTATGGAACTGGCGCTACTGGTTGAGGTGCAGAATACACTGGCGTTTGATACTGAGGCGCTGGTGCAGGGGGAGGGGTTTGAAATGAAGTTTGTCCAATAGGGTTTCTCTTTTCATATCTTAGAAATTTCTAGAATCTCTTGACCAATAAAGCCATCTCTTTTTCCTCATTGGATTCTGTCGATTTCACTAATCGCTTTACCCTTACTTTTGGTAGTAGTGATTAAAGCTCTTGATTCAGTCGATGTGTCGCTGACTTCACCCAATTCGAACTCAAATGCCTTTAACTCGGAAAACACATGTTCTGGAGTTAGAATCTCCAAAGTCTGTGATTCTCTCATGGCAAGAGTCTTCATCAAATACTTGCTTGGAAGACTTCTGAATATCTTGTTGACCATTTCCTTCTTGGTCAATTCCTTGTCTAATAACGCTAACTCGGTGATGAGCAAAGTGAACCTTGCGTCCAAATGATCTAGCGTCTCGTTGGGCTGCATTTTGAAATGCTCAAATCTTTGCATGGATATGGAGAGCTTGTTCCCTTCATCTATGCTGAACCTTCACATACGATAGCCAACTTATCTCATATCTCTTTTGAAGTCTTACATTGCTTGATCTTGTTGAACAACACATCATTGTCTCCTAACGCTGAGTGGAGAGCACTTCGTCCAACATTATCTAGATTCGCTCTTTTGCGATCTTCTGGCGTCCATTCCAACTTAGGTTTCTAAACATAACCATCTGGAGTTGCTTTAGTCGCTCCAGGGGCTCGAGTTACAACTTTCATGATCTAAATGGGACCATCTGTAATTAGATCACACATCTCATTATCACAAGAACATAAATATGCAAATGCTCTAAGTTTCCCAAAATCATAGTTTGACTCAACCAGCTTAGGCATCTTGCTATAAGACATGATATGAGATTAAAAGAAAATAAAGCGACTAAGTTTAGAAAAATGGATCTAAACAAGTAGTTACGCTCGAAAACGCTTAGGTTTCTACTTCAACCGCTCTGATACCACTTGATAGTCTCAAGTGGCATACGAAAGGATCTAGAAAGGGGGGGTTGAATAGACCCTTTAAGTCTTTTTTGACTTTAAAAACTTTCGTCTTACTTTGAAGAATTTGAAAGCTTGGAAAGCTTAGCGCTAGGTCAAGCGCTTAGAAATAGATAACTTAGACTTAGTGATTTCAACAATTACTGAAGTAGGGTAATGTTTCAATCGCTTAATCAGGGTTAGCACAGCGGAACTGATTTTATAGCTTAGTGTTCTCTTGAACTTGAATTAGTTGCTTAACCGTTTTGAATGCTTTTTCAAAATATGATATGCAAATGTAAAGTAAAGCAATAAAATAGTAAATAACACAAGATATTGTAAGCTTCATTGGGTGATGTAATCCTAGCAACGTCCTTCTTCTCCTTTGCACTCGGAGGAATTCACTAGATTGATTATCGAAGAATCACACAGAGACTTCTAAAAAATAAATGAAAGGGAAGACGATCTTGAGCTCCTTGATCACACAGACTTCACTCCAATGAAGATCTTCTTCAACAAGCTTCTCTCACACAAAAATGCTACTTGTAGAATCAACAAACTTTCTCACTCAGATGAAAGATGTTGAGGGCTTTGTCACGGGTTTGTTTGATGTTGGAAAATTCAAACAACTTGGGATATCTCAATAGGAATTTAGGGTTCTTCTCTGATGAGGTTTGAGATATCTATAATTGTCCTCGGAATGTATAAGAAAAGCTTGAAGGATTTTGGCTATGGAGTTTGTAAGCTTTTCTCTCAAGTAATTTCAGCAAAGTTTTGACCTTTTTCTTGTGCATGAACGTGTAATATTAGGGTTTGTTGAAGGGTACTATTTATAGAGATTCTTGGGATTTATCCGTTGGACACATGTGAGCGCGTGTATCTCACGCAACACATTAAATAGTCCCTTTCTGACATTTCTGAAATTCTGCTGGTTCCGATTGGACAGGAGCAGGTTTTGAACTCTGAAATCTGACAGTATAGTCAAAAGGTGGCTTGTCCACAAGTTATAATAGCTTATCACATTTAATGCACTTATCAGGCATATAATGCATTTGAATTTATTTCCCGTTGGAAATAAATGTCCGTTGATGATTGCATTTAAGTCCTCCATGACTTGAGAATTTATTTCAGTTGAATCTGATCTTTGATCGCTTCAGTCTTTTGAGCGCTTGATTCAACAACCCTAAAACAGTCCTTTAGCATTTTACAAATGCTAAGAACAAATCTTCATCTTCACTTGACTTCAGACGCTGATCTTCAACTTCATCTCTAATAGACTCACCTAGAATTCTATTAGCGACTCGGTATCAAATACTTAGTTTAAAATCTACAAAGATAAAGATTGCAAGTCTAACAAAATAACAAACATTCAAACGCTTATACAATTGTTCTATGAAAACATAAACTTACATTCTTTTTGGGGTCTAACATAAAATCCTATCTTGTCATCATCAAAACATCTAACATGAATTTTCTAACAATTTTCCCCTTTTTGATGATGTTAAGACCTTAACTCTTATAACTCTTTTATAGATTAAGAGTTCAAAGAAAAGCCCAAAATAAATATAAGTTAGCGTTAGAAAATTAGTTATGTTAGCTAATGTTAGATTAGACTCAATAAGATGTTTCAGCGATAAATCACATTCATTCATATATATAACATTTAAAAGGTACATGATTTATGCTGAAGAAGTAAACATAAACAGCGAAATCATAAAGAAATAAAAGATAAAACAATGAAATCATTTTCTTTAACGTTTCTTTGAAGCCTCTTCTTGATAAATCTCATTCGCTAGATCCATGAGAACACGGTCGATGTCTATCATTGTTGTATGATAGACTTCATTTTAGTCCTCGCTTTTCCTTTTAGCGCTAAGATTTAATTTCATCAATCTTTCCACCCATTCCCTTGGAGGAATCCCGAGCGTTCTGATAAGATCATGGTAAATGTCTTGCATTCAGTCGTTGGAAGGTTTCCAATTGAGAGGTCTTCTCAGCGGTGCCACGTATGGATGAAAACCCATACCTTCTAGAAATTCAACATCAATGTCTGGAAGTCTGTGCCTGCCTTGATAGTATCTTGGCTTTTGCTTCTTAGTGAGCATCTTCTTTATACTCACTATTTCTTCAAACATGGAGCGCCAGTTTTTGTTGTGTGTCTTAGAAATCGGCTCCGTCAAGGCTTTTCCTTTGGCTTTAAACAGTTGATGCTTTTCTTTCTCATCTTCTCCCTTCTTGGCGTCATCAAGGGAGGTCCTGAGATCAGCGATATCTCTTCGCAATAGCCTAACTTTTTCAACAAGTAGAGCAACGTGTTCAGCTGTACTCTGAGCAACCAAGTTGGAAGTATTATGTCGCTCAGTATCTACTGAAGCGTTTTGGGCTAAGTAGCGATTGAACTCTTCGGAAAGGCTAGTGATCTGCGGTGAGATGCTATCCATTATTGCTATAGTGCTCTTTGTGGCAGCGTTTTCAATATCCCGGCTTCTAGTGTCAGAGATTAGATATGTCTATCATCATTGTTGAGCATCTTGGAGCAGGAACCCTCGATGGTGTTGAGCGAGTTCCTAACGGCTCGTCTAAAGTCTCACGTCTCTTGATCACTTTCCGAGCCAGAGTCCGATGAAGAAGAACGCTCAGGGGACAAAATGAGTCTGTGTTAGAGTTTATGCCTGGCGCACCAATTTTGGGAGCCATTCCGTGTAATAATAACTCTAGCTAAATGATCTTTTTCATATAAATAAAGTTAATCTTTTGGCATTCTTTATTCGTGTATATAGCTTGGTCTTAACTTAGAATAAAGTCCCGAAGGATCACACATAGCTCTGGGACATCATTGTGCATCGGGAATGGCAATGATGGAATATGTATCCAAGGCTGTGATCCTTAAACATATGTTCCAAGTCGTGAATGGGCTCGTCGAGATGAAGGGATATTGATGAGACCCAAAAGACTTGCTTATATGATGCATACTCTTGATAGAGTGTATCTCGTTCCATAGATATTGGCACGGTGAAAGCATATGCATATATGAGGGTTCCTATTGTGGGAATAGGTATACTGAACAACCCCATGGAAATTCCATTAAATGGAATCCCAGTCGAATCTGGAACTTCCAGTGGTTTTGTAGTATAAGAGTAATCCTTAGAACCTAAGGTTCCATTGGATCTTATACACAATCGAACATGTTTTGATTTGTTACATGATTACTCAGATGATCACAAATGGGCAAAATCAGACATGGGCTGATTGTGTATGAAGGCACGTGAGAATCAAGATGGGATCTATCTCTCACATTAGTCTTGTCAGGGAATCTCCTATGTTTACATAGTGAATTGACTTTAGGAATCTTCGGCCGAAGTATGATATCTAAAGAGGCGTAAGGTTTCCTCGTTTAGATAGTCGAAAGTCGATCTCACCGTATTTGGGAAACATAGTTATTGAATTAATAGAGCTTCGATCTTAGCCACTGCTCTAGATTCAATCGGGAGGTTAGATGGAGGGATCTTACTTATACAATGATCATGATCATGAAAGGCGTATCTTTATCTTCGTCTTTGTCTAGGTCTTCGTGGTCAATCCAAAAATTGATAGGGTTAGGGTGATCTTAATGCATTACACCCTTTCCGTTCAATAAACGTAGCGGCTTCTTGAAAGATATGTTGGCTTCAGAATGAACAACCTTAGGGAGTGCTAAATAGCCCATCTTGTTCAGTTGTTCCTCATCTGGATTCTTTCCCCAGTCGCCCATATGCGGATTCCTTATCTGGATATGAGTTAGGCGGAATGGATAATTACGTTCCATGCTCTTACCGACTTCTTGAAAGCGTTTGCTCTCGAACTCTGCCAAATCCTTCTATGGAATTTCCAAAAATTCCATGCGAGCAATGATTTCTTTCATTGTAATGACTCCGCTGCTTGTAAGTGTTTCAAAAATAATTGACTTCTCAGCATCTGAAAGAGATGGATTGTGGAGCGTGGTTTGAAAGTTGAGCTCCATATCAATCAATTGTCTATGCGTCTTTTCTCTCCAGGCATAATAATACTCCAAATCTTCAGAATAGCCTCTGGGAAAGAAAGACCAGTTGGTGTGGGGATGATCTCGGCCACTTCTGTCGACTGCTCAGCATTCGTAGTCGCTTCTTTAGCTGGTGAGATTTTAGCGTCTGGAAGGATTGCATCTAACTCTTTAGCGATTTTAGGGTTTGCTGAAGGGTACTATTTATAAGATTTCTTGGGATTTGTCCGTTGGACACACGTGAGCGCGTGTATCTCACGCAACACGTTAAACAGCCCTTTTCTGACATTCCTGAAATTTTACTTGTTCCGATTAGACAGGAGCAGGTTTTGAACTCTGAAATCTGACAGTCTAGTCAAAAGGTGGCTTGTCCACAAGTCATAATAGCTTATCACATTTAATGCACTTATCAGGCATTTAATGCATTTGAATTTATTTTCCGTTGGAAATAAATGTCCGTTGATGATTGCATTTAAGTCCTCCATGACTTGAGAATATATTTTAGGTGAATCTGATCCTTGATCGCTTGAGTCTTTTGAGCGCTTGATTCAACAACCCTGAAACAGCCCTTTAGCGTTTGATAGACGCTAAGAACAAATCTTCATCTTCACTTGACTTCAGACTCTGATCTTCAACTTCATCTCTAATAGACTCACCTAGAATTCTATTAGAAATTCGGTATCAAATACTTAGTTTAAAATCTACAAAGATAAAAATTGTAAGCCTAACAAAATAACAAACATTCAAACGCTTATACAATTGTTCTATGAAAACATAAAATTACATTCTTTTTGGGATCTAACATAAAATCCTATCTTGTCATCATGAAAACATCTAACATGAAATTTCCTAACACTAATTACTCTGATAACATATCCAATACTACAAGCATGTTATAAATGACTCCTCGGGTCTAAAGTTCACACATATTGTCGCAATCTTAATCCTAATCATTAACTGTTAAAGAGTAAATACCCATGTGATTGGATTAATACGAGTCGAGTTCAAATATGTTAATTCCATTAATCATATTCATGACACCAGCTCCCACTGTCTAATCAATGTACGACTAGCACTTCCTTGTCAAAGAAGGTGTCATATGAGTTGAATATTAATGCCCAATTAATATTTGTTAACTTACGAACTCCCAGTTTAAGAGATTAAGTACTCGACTATTCCAGTGCCTCCTCTTGTTCATAAGAGGTGAATAAATCTATCTTGAAATCTCATGGACTTATTCGTTCAATACAATTAGATGCCATTAGGTTTATATGAACAAAACCCAGTGCCTTATATAATACAATAGTTCGGACATATATAACTAAAATGCCCTCCTTAATCTAATTTCTCCATTAGCATTGAGCTCATATACCTAACAATAGTAATGCCACCATTGGCACCCACCAAAGCTCATGAGGCAGTGGGGTTAGAAAAATATAATGCTTACTCAAAGCCTATGGAGGGCTAGTGAGTAGGCCATGAATGTGCTATATGCTAAGTCAATAACTAGAATGTTGCTGACGTTCAACTAGCTCATAGTTATATAAGCAAAAAGTGATCGTAAGATAAAGTACATGGATATGTATATAAGGCATGTAAGCAAGCCACATTTCACCCAGGCAGCGCCCCGAAAGAGGGCGCCAACTATCTCACTAGGGGTCATTATAGAGCCTAACGCCCACCTTAACTCAACCCCCATGAGTGGATCCTCATCTACCTAGAGGGGTACAAATCTTGATTAAAAAAAAACCCTAAGTTGGTGGATCTACACAAACTAGCTAGCAAAACATTGGCTAGCAACTAGCAAAACACTATTGAGTAACTAGCTAGCAGCTGACAAAGTGCTAGTGACCCTGCTAGAGCTCATGAAGCAGCAGAGAAAGAAGAGTTGCCTAGTCCTATGAAATAGGGGGTGCAACCAGAGACAAATTCTCCAATAGATAATGTAAAAAACAATAGCATGGATAAAAAGTTCACAAGTCACAAGAGGCGCAAAAATAATCCCAGCCCCTAATCTAAAGGTGCGGGGAGGCGCCTGTCACAAAACCAACGAGGCACGACACCTAGTGGCACCGCGAGGCACAAGACCTCGCCGCAAGGCCCAGGGCCTCGTAGTTAGAGCCTCGCGGCCACTGCAAGGCACAATGCCTCGTGCTCAACCGAAGAACGAGAGCCGCCACATGGCACTCCCCTCGGTGTATAAGTTCTAACGCCCCTACCTGCTAAGAGTGGGATTCATTTTCCATTTACGAGATACCCAAATATAGAGGTACATTCTTCCTAAACATTAGCAACTCCAAATAAACGCATCGTGGGGGCGGAAAGGTCATGAAATAAATCAAGTGGGTGTTAGTCAAAAAATAAGCAATCCGCTACACCACTAGCATGACACCATAGAGGCCAAGGACCTTAACCCCTTGCCTCGAGACAAAAGACCTTATCCATTCACCATAGAGGCTAAGGACCTTGCCCCCTCACCTCGAGGCAAAGGACCTTGCCCCTTCTCCATAGAGGCCAAGGACCTTGCCCCCTCACCTCGAGACAAAAGACCTTGCCCATTCACCATAGTGGCTAAGGACCTTGCCCCCTCACCTCGAGTCAAAGGACCTTTTCCACTCCCCATAGAAGTCAAGGACTTTGCTTATCACCTCGAGGCAAAAGACCTTGCCCATTCACGATAGAGGCCAAGGACCTTGCCCCCTCACCTCGAGGCAAAGGACCTTGCCCGATCACCATAGAGCCAAGAACTTTGCCCCTTCTCAAGCCGAAGGACCTTGCACTCTCACCTAGTAGCAAAAGCTATTACCCCCTCGCAACAAGTCAATGGCCCTTGCCCCTTCACCTCGGGGCAAAGGCCAATCTAATAAATTCCAAGTCCCCTCCGGAGAGCAAATTCTCAGATTGAGGTGTAAAAATTATAGGTCCCCTCCAGGATGCTGAAACTTTGTATAGAGGCCTCAAAATTCTATGTCTCCTCCGAGACAACAAGCTTTCTAAGGGCGAGGCGCAAGCCTCCCCTTAGGCCAGGCACGCACCCCCCTCTTTAAGAGGCGTGTCTCACAAATAAAGGTGTGCTTGAAGCACATCTCACCAACTAAAAATATTCTAAAGTGCCACATCAACTAACTTAATAACCCCTCTGAGGTTATCAGTCAAGCAGGGTAGAGGTTCATAACCTAAGAGCTCCCCCCTTAAGATATGAAACGCGTACTCAAATCGAATACCTTGCACACGTTGGCATTGCAAGGCATCCGACCCCCTAGTGCTCGACCCCGAGGCATCCGACCTCGCGGCGCTTGGTCCCGAGGCGCCAGACCTCACGGTGGCCACAGGTGCAGCCTTAAGTCAACACCTATATTGCCTCAAAATAACGCTTAAGATATCCCCCTTCAAAAGGGTAACTCGTTAAACCCCCCAAGGCAACGAAGTTTGCCATACACCCACACATATTTCTACTCTCAGGTATCCTATATGGTACACCGGGGAGTGCGGGGCATTATGATGTGCACCAAAAATGTCTAGGGGCCTTATGGTAATTAACATACCCCTGGCTAGGGCCGGGGTGCCACCCGTGGATCAAGTCCACGGTTATTATACTAATCGAGCCCAAAGGGCTGACAACCCAATAAGAGTACTTAGTCTATTTGAATAATCTAAGGGCTAAATAAGGGGTATATCTATAAGCCTGATGGGATACTGATAAAGTAGAGCCCACGGCCCATAGCCAATACCAACTCCCTATAAATACCTTAGAAGAGCTGGGAAAGGCTCATTATCTTCTCTCTCGAGGAAAATTCACTGGCTAGAACTGAGAGTAAAACTAATACAGAACTACGAACTGACTTGATCTCATATTCATCGGGTACGTAGGCAGCTCACTTAAATAGGGAGTGCAGTCTATACACTCATCAACCCCCAACCTAGTTTGTCGTGAGTTGAATCGGATTCTCCACCTCACGTGGTCAATCACGTGATATTCATTGATTGACAATTTATACCATCATCATATTTATAATATTAACATATATATATATATATATAACAAAGACCAATAAAAAACGGAAAATAATGTATTAACTTAGTGAAAGATTCAAATACATCTAAGGATAATAGCATAACCAACAAAACACTGTTTTCCATGAAATGTTACCTAGTTAAAAAAAGATTAAAAAATCAAAAGTATCATAATAAATCCTCAATGGCCTTTGTAGCTCAAAAGGAAATGACATTTAGGGAGTGTTTGCAAGTATTATTTTTAAGTGATTATTAGATTATAGTTGAAAATAAGCTATTTTGGGGTGTTTGCAAATACAACTTTAATTTCTAATTATCCAAATTTAAGTGGTAATTGACAAGGGGCTGCTTTAAACTGATTATGACTTTTGTGTAAATAAACTGAAATCATCTAGGACATTTGTATCCTCCTAAATGTAAAAATAATCCTACGTATGTTGCTCTTACTAATTTAATAAACCAAAATCTACTTAAGAAAAAAAATAAAAGATCCATGCTGTCCTTCTCCTAGAAAAATTCGTTTCTTTGTTTATCAATTACTTTGGGTTTTCTTGCTGCATGATTATAAACAAAAAACACCCAATTAAGTTCTTCCCCCAAATAAATTCATTTTCTTCTCCCGGTTCTATAAACAAGAAGAAATGGTATAGCCATGTAGCAAGAAAACCTAAATTAACTTTTTAATTATAATCTAGAAAAAAAGAATTTTTAATTTATAAATTAGTTTTTGGTTTACAATACATATTTAGATGTTCTTGTAAGACAAAGAGGTTTAGAGGAGAAAAAGAAATGAAGTCGCGCACGTTACGAGCATCTTTAGACTAACATAGATTATCCTTGACAACTCCACATTATTCTGATAAATAATTGCTATTGCAGGGTAAAATGTTAAAAGAAATGGAAGACAAATGTGAAGAAACCATGATTTTATTTATTTATTATTTTAGGGGTAATCTTGTACTTTAGAAAATAAGTTTAATCATTTTTGTTTGTAAACGCTCATTTACAAATTTTTTTCCGCTTTCCACTTATATTTGCAAACACTACCAACTTCTGATTATTCTCCAATTTTGATTATTTTCCACTCATAATCATTTCTCCATACATAGTTGTGTTTGCAAACACTCCCTTAGTCTTTAACAAGTAAACTTAATGAAAAAGTTGACGTGAGTAAGCTTCATATAAATATATCAAATGTGAGAGTTATGGATGCCAAATATCCTTTAATTCAACAAATGTAGATACAATTCTCCCTTTCTTTATCGCTTTTTCAACGGCATGCTAGAAGAGAATAAACAATGGATATTGTCAATAGTCAAAATCAGGTTCTTACCATATCAAAAGTTAATTCCAGAATAGAAGTTTAAGGGCTGTTCTATGCTGAGCCGAGACCAAATGGTCTCGGCCCAACTCAGCCGTTGGATCCCCCCAACAGGGGAGGGGAGTGTCAAATTCCCATTTAACCCCCCCATGTGGGGGGATCGTGAAATTCTATGGTCTCGGCCCAGCATAGAATTTCACGAAGTTTAAAAGAGTTCAGCTGTTGATAAATGGCTTTTCATTTAAACATGTTATATATTTTTATTTGTTAATTTTGCAGTACATATTCTAATTGAAGAAGCTCAGTTAGGACTTGTTATTTGCTCTATCAATTATTTTTAGTTTTCCAATTACAATTCAATATTCTTGGTTAACTCTTGGCAAGGCATCATATCAGCTAATTCCATAGTGAATTCAAGTCTCCTACCTTACAAAACCAATCAATGCAGCAAACAAACACAAGTTCTAGAAAGAATTTTAAGAAATAATCAAATTATTTCACTTCAATAAGATATCATGAACTTAATATTACAAATTTTGCAAAAAAAAGAATCGAAGAAAGACTTCTCTACCTTATTTGAAAACTGAAGTGAGAATTTAGATCTTGGTGCTAACAATGTGATTTACACTCTGTTTGGTTTAAGGAAAATTGCTAAGGAAAGGAAAAGAAAACACAAGGAATTTACTTAAACCAAACAGAGCGTTACTGCCTCTTCTTCGATTCTAGCCAATGAACCATTTGAAGTTTTTTTAGTTTGATAAATTCAACTAATGAGAATGGCATGTGGATAGCTGATATGCAGTTTTAGTGGAAAGAGACAATCAAGTTTTCAAATTTCGGCAATTCGTTGTCAAATTAAACGAAGAGACCAAAAGCAAATACAAGGAAAAGTTCAATCACTGATAGTGATAACAAACAACTTTGGGAATATGCTACATCATGCCTTAATAAAACCACTATGTTAACTAGGATAAAATGAACTCAATAACCATAGCATAACTTTTTCTTCCAAGAAGCTACACAACTTGTAATGAAAGATCTGTGTTTGATTGGTAGGTATGTAACCAACTCCCAAGTACTTATTAAAATCTAATACTATTTCACCAAACGGGACAAAGGTTTCTTAAATTTTTGCAGATGTTTTATTGTCCAATTAATGCTTGAAATTCTTCGGTTTCGAAGAAGATTACTCTGTGAACCCACATTCTCACATCCAATTACATGAAATAAGACAATTACATGAAATAAGCAAAATATTATCTTGGCTTCAAATTCTGCCAATGATTTAAACTTGAGTTACCTTAATGACTTAATCACATCCCTTTAAGCAAGTTTCATTTATCGTTTGCTGCTGACAACTCTTTCTGAATTCCAAAGTATGCTTTGCCAACTTCATTCCAATAAGGGGCAACAAATTTCTCAAAAAACTTGTCATCCGATAATAAGTGAAATGTTCCAAGGTTAGGCGCCATTTTTCAATCAGAATCAGATTACTCTTTTGCTGCTGACGACTTTTCCCCAATTCCATAGTACACTTTACCAACTTCATTCAAATGAGGGTGAACAAATTTGTTAAAAAACTTGGCATCCGATAATAAGTGAAATGTTCCAAGGCTAGGCCATTTCTTAATCAGATTCTTCTCTTCTAAAATCGTTAAAACTTGGATCCTTGGCTTATATCTTTTCTCAATGCTGTACAAAAGTGAAGTTGGATAGTTCACAATACACGACATATCAAACTTCCCCGTCCCAAGTAAAAGCTCCGTCACTTCCCGTATCTTCTTCGCAGATACAGCAAAAACAAAAGGTACATTCCTGAACGCTCTCAATATGTCATCTTCCGAAAATCCCAAATCCCGCAAAGTCTTTAACTTGAGTTCCCACGTCTCGTTGGTCATTGATCCAGCTACTCGAGCAGCATGAATGAACATCCCGGAACTCCTATCAACCCCCATCGCATCAGCCTTGTCAACAAATGTTTTCATAACTTGTGGCTTATGCAAGAAAAACCTCGGAAAAGTATAGATAAGTTTAGTAATCTGGTCCATGGATATTCCACAGCTCTTCAAGAATTCAACATTGGGTACCAAAGTTTTTTCTAAATCTAATACCAGAAACCAACCAGAGAGCTTTAAGAGCTTAGCAACTTCGGGAACGGATCCGAGCAAGCCGTTTAGCACAGACAAGGCAGGGATGATTCTATTGTTGGCGCTACAATGGAAGACCAAGGGCTCTTTGGAGATAATCTCGGGGATATCAGAGGGAGAAAAGCCGAAATCTTGGAAAATCTTGATCTTTGGCTTGATAATTTTGTCAAGGTCAGCAGAGAGCAATTCAGGCCTAGATTTGACAGTTTTCTCCAATTGGGGGTTGGAAAATCCAGAGTTTCGGAGGAAGGAGAGTAGAGAATCAGATTTGTGTGGGTTCTTAATGAGAGGCAAAACAGAGGCAACTTGTTTAGTAGCTTCAGGAGAGAAATGGTGTCTGTGCAGCAAGAAATCAGATACTGTAGCGGTGCCCCTGCCGGTGGTGTTTACTATAGGTGGTGGTTGTTTTTCCTTGGAGTTAGAGGTAGAGAAATAATAATAAACATTATAGGATTTGCATTTGCATATGAAAAAAGAAGAAGAATTGTTTGGAAACAAACGGGTTAGACTCTTGCGCACAAGCGGACTCGCCATCATTGTATAAGATCAAAGTTAATATATATATATATATATATATATATATTGAATCCGTTGTGGTGATTATTATGATTATTAATATTAATACAAAAAGGGAAAATATCGCTTGCCTGCAGAAAATGAAGGGTTCATTTCATCCACTGTTAAATTAATTCAGAGAAATGGTTGCTTCCTCTGCTCGGCTCTGCCTCTCATGAGCAGCTGGTGGAGAAGGTTTAGGGTTCTACTCAGCGGTCTAAACCCCAAGTCCCCAAACTCAGTCGTTTTAGTTGAATGTTACCTATATTTTCACAACCGGATTGGGGATTTTTGGAAACTCACCATTGCCTTGCTTTGTTTCATTTTATCTCACTTTTGTTTACATTATATTCCATTAAGAATATCTTAGTGTTAATGTCACTTTTAGTCCTTCAACTTTATGTTTAGAATCACTTTAGTCCCTCTACTTTCAATTGCGTCGATTGAGTACCTCAACTCAACAATTTGTTTCAATGTGGTCCCTTTGGCCAATTTCCGGGGTCACTTTTGACCAGAAAGTTGGTCACATGCCATGCATATGTCATAATTTAAGAGCAAAAGTGTCAATTCAATTTTTGAGTTCCACTTTAGTCCCTCAAGACTTTAAAAATTATCACTTTAGTCCCTCAACTTTAAAAAAATAATCACTTTGGTCCTTTAGCATGAAATGCATTGTTTGGTGTATATTTGATGCAAGTTTGGTGCATGATTGGTGTATAAAAATACAAATATTTGGTGTATGTTTGATCCATTGTTTGGCGCATGTTTTGACATTGTTTGTGCTGATTTTTATACACAGTTTTGTGCATGTTTTGGCATTGGCTTCTAATGCAAAATATTCAAAACATTAAACAAGCTTCATTTCATTCAAAGAATTTCGTACAGGATTCATTTCATAAATATACAAAACTCTCTCTGCTTCAACCCTTCTTCACTTCATCAAGCACGTGAGGAACAAAAGTACCCAAGACAACAATAAGACCATCCAAAGTCTATTCTGTTTTTTCTGGACCTTCTCCAACATCGTGTTAAAGAGTTTTGATATTTCTCAAAAGTCACGGTATGACTTCCCTCAAACGATCACACATGGGGGGTCAAACCAAGAAAAGTACCTGCAAGCTCCGATATCCTTCAATGTAAAATTGAATCAAATTACAACATAAAGAAGAATAAAACTTATAAGTAATTAAAGTAAAGCAACTTACCTCATAGTTCTCACAATCGTAAAACTTTCTACCCGGATTTTCATCCGTCCAAGAGCATCGAAAACTTGGCCCGTATCGCGTAAAAGCATGTCACATTAGCCATTTTTTGATCTCTATGGTAGGCAAGCCGAAAAAGATACAAACTCAATCATTGTTGAGCTTTATATAAGGTATTAAATCTCGGTATCGGTGTCGATATTGGGGTAGTAAATTTACTGAAAATTCGATGAAAATTTCGAGGATATTCAAAATTTTGATTTCGATTTTAAACAAATCATGGAGATTTATAAAATAGTTAAAAATTTACAATGAAACTTTGTGTAACTTTAAATATCAAATTATGAATTTTTTACATTAATGACATTCCATGTATAATATATGCATAATAAATCTTGTTAAATAGAATAACTAAAACTTGCTGCGAAAAATATGAAATAATGGTAGTAAAATATTGATCAAATATAATAAAAACTTCATCAAAATAAAGTGTACCATAATTTTAATAAAGATTATTATTCAAAACCACATCAAGCTTCTATGAGGATTTTTATGAGATCTTATTTAAATAATTTTTGTATTCAGACACGGATTTTGTTATTTATTGCCTATTATCGCTTTCAGATTCATATTTAAATTTATTGCTTATTGGTTTACATAATTGGTCATTTATTATCTTTTCTTTTAATATGAATGATTATTTGACCCTAATTTTTAATTATAAAATATTTTTTTAAAAAAATATTATTTTAAATTTCGAGAAATTTCGGGTTTCGATCAAAATTTCAATGGATATTTAACATATATTATTTAAATTTCGGGTTTCGACAAGAATTTTGAAAAATTTTAGGTTTCGGTCGAAATTTCGAAAGATATTCTGCAAAATTGGATCGAAAGTTTGATTTCGCTTCAGGACCCTTGGAAATCCAAAATTTTGACAGAATTTTCGATGTTTCGGGCAAAATTTAAGACTCGGCCTTTATAAGCTCAATAATGGCATTGGGGGTGGGACTGTACAGTGCATTTTATGCCAAAGAACCAAAGTTATAAATTTTTTTGAAGTTGACGGGTTAAAGTGACAAATTTTTTTAAAGTTGAGGGACTAAGTGACAATTTTTCTGAAGTTGGGGGACTAAAGTGGAACTCAAAAGTTGAATTGGTACTTTTACTCTTAGAAAATGGCATGTGCATGACACGTGACCAACTTTCTGGTAAAAATTGGCCAAAGGAACCACATTGAAACAAATTGTTGAGTTGAGAATCTCAATCGATGCAATTAGAAATAGAATGGCTAAAGGGATTCTAAATGTAAAGTTAAGGGACATTACCCACAATTTTTATTTTAACATTCATTTGTGTGTGTGGCCCCCCCCCCGGGGGGGGGATGTGTCTAGACCGGTGAGAAGAATCTTGATTTTATGGGATTGGATTTAATATTTTAACGTAAGAGAATATATTTTATAGACATTGGGTTCGAAGATTAAAACTTCTGTTTGTTACTTTATTAAATAAAAGTAATTATTTATTAGAATCATTTTTAATGAAAAATTCTTATGAGAGTCATTTTTTATTTCTTTCTTTTTTCATTTGTTACATTATTAAATAAAAGTAATTATTTTTTAGAATCATTTTTAATGAAAAATTCTTATGAGTCATTTTTATTTCTTTCTTTTTTCTATTTAATAAGAAAAATAAAGGAATAAAATGAAAAAGTAGCTTGATCATTAGGTCTGAGAGTCGAGGGCTCCTGGAATTAAGGATCACTAAGGGCAAAGAGGTAGTTTATTACAATTTTTTTTAACATGGGGTGGTGTGCGTCAAATTCTAATAAATAACAAAAGGTCTTTGCCAAAAGTGCATTTATCCAAGAGAGATGGATATACATAATTCCATAATTATAATATATTTCAAAATTGAGTGGAATATTTCACTTTATTCATCCAAACTCTTGAATTGATGGTTAAATATAAGGTCAGCAACTAAGTGCACATCTTTTTTTATATAAATCTCAAAGTATCTAAAAATCTCCACGAAATACTCATCATAGGATCATGTCATGTCGTTTGATTCCACGGTTCCCCATAAACAAGGTCAGAGCATATACACTAAAAGATATTCAAAGATAGAATGATCAGATGCAGCTTTATACAGCATAGAGGGCAAACTGCTCTACTCCTCTGGATTGGAGATTGTCTACACTTGAAACATTATTAACATACGAGTAAAAGAGATTCTGGACGAACTCTTAGAACTTATAAATCCTAAAAATGTGTGATGCAAATTCTAAATATTAGATTTTGCAAACTCCCAAAGTAATATGTGAAGATGTTTACAAACTCATTATAAACTAATAACATAGAAACTTATTCATTAAAGATCTATCTAAAAGGGCCTATTTCGTTCAACCATCATAACCACAACGAGCATCTAATAAGAAAACACCATCATACACTACCACAAAAAAGTCCTATTACAGCGCACCTATGACAGCGGTTTTGAAAACTGCTGTAAAAAGTGGCATTCGGTTCGGACCTATGACAGCGGTTCGAGCCAAAACGCTGGCATAGGTTTCAGAAAAAAAAAAAAAAAAAAAAATATTTTGAATGTGGCAGCGGTTCGGCCAGAACCGCTGCCAAAAAGCACACGTATGGCAGCGGTTCGGCCGAACCGCCGCCACAAAGCGCACGTATGGAAGCGGTTCGGCCGAACCGCTGCTAGAAGTGTACTTTGTGGCAGCGGTTCTAGCCGAACCGCTGCCAGAAGTGTACTTTGTGGCAGCGGTTCTAGCCGAACCGCTGCCACAAACAGACATGTGCCAGCGGTTCGACAGAACCGCTGGCACAAGGGCCGGGTTTTCTACAACCCGGCCCCCCTCACTCTCACTCTCACTCTCACCACCTACTCACTCTCTCTCTCTCTCAACTCTCTCACCACCACCACCACCACCACCACCACCACCACCACCACCATCGCGAGACCACCGTCCGCCGCCCCCCTAGATCTCTTTTTCTCTCTCTAGATATCTAGCCCTCTCTCTCGGTTTTTCTCTCTCTCTCTCTCTCGGTTTTTCTCTCTCTCACCACCACCACCACCACCACCACCACCATCCGCCGCCCCCCTCACGTTTTCTCTCTCTCTCTCGGTTTTTCTCTCTCTCTCTCGGTT
Organism: Buddleja alternifolia; assembly: GCA_019426215.1. Lineage (NCBI taxonomy): Eukaryota > Viridiplantae > Streptophyta > Magnoliopsida > Lamiales > Scrophulariaceae > Buddleja > Buddleja alternifolia. The sequence goes on along the minus strand of CM033397.1, from coordinate 9,868,545 downwards.
TTGCTCTCTCTCTCTCGGTTTTTCTCTCTCTCTCTCTCTACCACCGCCGCCGCCGCAGCCGACCTCCGCCGCCGCCGCCGCCGACCTCCGCCGCCGCTGCCCCTGCCGCCCACCTCCGCTTCCGCCGCCGTGGTCCATTTAGTTTTGGTATTTTCTTTTAGATAAATATAAATATATATATATATATATATACACACACACATAGAGTATGTATAGATGTATGTATATGTGGGTGTATGCATATATGAGTGTATGTATATATATTTGTGTATGTGTGCTTGTATTTGTGTATATGTGGGTGTATGCATATATGAGTGTATGTATATATATTTGTGTATGTGTGCGTGTATTTGTGTATGTGTGGGTGTATAAAAAATTTAAGGGAACTAGGAATTTGACTGAATTTAGTATTAATTTTAGTTAGTCGGGTGTTAATTCCGTTTGATTTGAGATTAAATTGTGGTTATTTGGTGGTTTAGGGTACATTGATCCAACTGGTGATCTATATTTATACTTAGTTGCTGAAAATATAATGTTTTATCTATAGTTTTATGTGATTTATGTGATCCGACTGGTGATCAATATTTGTAGTTGCTGAAAATATAATTAATTAAGATTGAAATTGGATTTTAGCGGATCGTCAGATTCGAATTTTGTTGGATTCAACCTAACCGGGTGAAGATTAAGTCGAGAACTTGGTAGTAATTTTTGCGTTGTTACTCTGCTGAATTTTTTCTAGAAGTGTTTGAAAATGTAAGAGACTTGGAGGTTAAATTTGGAAAGACTTTTGCATGTGGCCTTGCAAAAACTGGGTGGAAAAAAAAGTCAATTTTCTTTGAGTTGCCGTATTGGACGTCTTTACATGTTAGACATTTTCTCGATATAATGCATATTGAGAAAAATGTATTTGATAGCGTCATTGGAACACTTCTAAATGTGCCCGGAAAGACAAAAGATGGCGTAAAGGCACGGTTAGACTTGGTTGAAATGAAGATAAGAGGAAAATTGACACCAACAAATAAGGGGAAACGTACTTATTTGCCTCCAGCAGCTCACACTCTAGCCAGGAAAGAAAAAATTGCATTATGTGAGTTTCTTAATGGAGTGAAAGTTCCAGAAGGGTATTCTTCAAACATTAGCAGTCTTGTATCAATGAAGGATTTGAAGCTAAAACACTTGAAGACTCACGATTGTCATGTAATCATGGATCATTTGCTACCAATTGCTATACGGGCCATTTTGCCAAAAAAGGTGAGAGACACGATAACTAAATTGTGTTTCTTCTTCAAAGCAATGTGGAGCAAGGTGTTTGATCCTGAGCAATTTCCTGCACTTCAAAAACAAATTGTCATCACTTTGTGTGAGCTTGAAATGTATTTTCCACCTGCTTTTTTTGATATAATGACTCATCTTCCCATTCACTTGGTTAGAGAGACTCAACTATGTGGACCGGCTTTTATGAGATCTATGTATCCGGCTGAGCGTTATATGAAGGTATTGAAAGGCTACGTGAAAAATCGTAGTCGACCGGAAGGTTGCATTGTTGAACGGTACATAGTTGATGAAGCCATTACATTTTGCACAGAGTATCTGACAGATTCTAATGTTGCAGAGCTCCCAAAGTCTCATGTTGTGGGAGGGGGAACAGAAGGAGTCGGATTAATGGGAAAACAATTAGCTAGTGTTCATATTACACAAAGGGATCAGGCACACCTATATGTGCTCCACAACACCGATGAGGTTGACCCATATGTTGAAGAGCATAAGAACCAACTTAGGAGATTCAATCCAATTAAAAATGAGAGTTGGATTTCAAGAGAGCATAATAAGAGTTTCATCGATTGGTTCCGAAAGCATTTTGAAGAAAAACAGAAAGAGAATCCACAGCTTTCAGTTTCAGATAAATTGACACGGCTGTCGATGGGTCCGGACAGACTAGTATTTTGTTATTCAGGTTATCGTATCAATGGTCGCACATTCTATACAAAAGACCAAGACGAACGAAGTACAATGCAGAATAGTGGTGTGAGTCTTGTAGCTCAAGCAATGCATATCTCAAGTGCGAAAGATAATAATCCTATCTATGCCGATTTATCATATTACGGGGTGATTGAACGTATATGGGAGCTTGATTATAGTTGGTTTCGGGTGCCTGTATTTGGGTGTAGGTGGGTTGACAATAAACATGGTGTCGATAATAGTGAAATAGGCTTCACTCGAGTAGACCTTGAAAGAGTGGGATACAAAGATGAACCTTTCATTTTAGCGTCACAAGCTAAACAAGTATTTTTTGTTACCGATCCTATTGATAAGAGGTGGTCCATTGTTTTATCGGCAAACAAAAATACATGTATTGAAGGTGATTATGAAGAAAGTGAAGATGATGGAGAAAACCCTATCTCCTTAGGTGATTCACAATCAATTGATAGTGACGATGACTTGGATATAAGTGATGATGAATTGTATATGCGTCAAGATCACCAAGAGGGGATATGGATTAATCCGTCAGTTCGTCGCCGTACTAAAAAAAATGGTCGTACCGATGGGAAGCAAAAGACTGCTAAGCCAACGACAAAAAGAAAACGATGAAAGGTATTAGAATTTATTTCATAATTGTATGATAGACTTCTTTCAATATTTATACTTAGTTGCTAGAAAATTTATATTCTTGAGATTTGCCAATTTTTGTGGAAAATTTAAGGGAAATAGGGGTTGATTGATTTTAAGGTTAATTTGGTTTAGCTGGGGGTTAATTATGTTTAATTGAGGATTAAATTTTGTTTATTTTGTGGTTTAGGATAATTTGTTTATTTTGTGATTTATTACTTCTATTTGAAATTTATTATTGCCAAATGAATCTGCCAAATTTATATGAAGATAACTTCTGTATTTATTACGTCTATTTGAAATTTATTATTGCCAAATGAATCTGCCAAATTTATATGAAGATAACTTCTGTATTTATTACGTCTATTTGAAATTTATTATTGCCAAATGAATCTGCCAAATTTATATGAATCTAACTTCTGTATTATTTGTCTTTTGTAGGTCGATGGCTTCAAATCCTGATGGTAGTTTTCCCGACGATGATGTATATGGATCAGATAGCGGTCATGAGAAGGACATACGGAGAGGTGTCTCTGCTATGAAAAAAGTTGTCAATGCCAGAAGTAAAGGCATAAGGCTACCTGTCGGCTGGAATGACAGAGGTCAGCCAATTAACCCCAACAAATCAATATTTGTTGGGTATATAGGCGTGCAGGTTCGGCAGAAGGTGTCGATTGCCATTAGTACTTGGCGCAAAGTCCCGTCAGCAACAAAAAAAAAACATTTGGGATGAGATGAAGGTAATTTGGATATTATCTTATTTGTAAGTGTTAATATATTATCATATTCTCTAAATTATAATTTTATATATACTTTATTGTTTGTTTTTTGTAGTTGGCGTTTGATATTGACGAAAGTCGACAAAAGTACGTACTAGCAGAAGCTGGGAGGCTAGCACGTAACTTCAGGAGCTACATAAGCAGAAAGTATGTGCGAGATGATGATGGAAATGTTAATGTCAACCCACCTCCACAATATGAGATATCCCAAGCCGATTGGGCGGCATTTTTAGAGGTTCGCTTAGGTGAACCTTGGCAGGTAGCTAGTCATTTTAATTTACAGTTTCATTTGTTGGTTATTGCGTTTATATTTAGCTAATAATTTGATAATGTAATAAACAGAAAATAAGCATTGACAATCAGGAAAGAGCAAAGAACCCTGAATATCCTTACCGGAAAGGGAGTTTTGGAGATGCTGTTGTGGAGCAAATGGAGGTATGTAGTTCATTTAGCAGTGAATCCTTACAATTTTTTTAATAATAATTCTATGTTAATGCATACATATATTTTTTTATGAAAATACAGATAAATAAAAGAAGGGATGCGGGATCCGATTGTACAGATGTGACACGAGCACTCGTGTGGAGGGTTTCGCGTTCCGATCCGACAAATCAAATTGATAACGAAAATGTTAGAAGAGTGGTGAATGAAATGGTGAGTTATTGGCAATTTTAGCTCTATTAATTGTTTTATTGAAATACTATTAAAAGCACAAGGTTCACTATTTTTTTTAATTTTTAAAAATATATCATTACAGGAGAGCATTTCACAAGAGAGCACTAGCCATAGTGGAACTTACACGAGTCGAGATGACCTATTGGCTAAAGCTATTAAAAGGAAAGAGCATCCGGGTCGCGTTAGGGGTGTTGGCTTTGGGGTCTCACAAAGAGACTATTTTAAGGATCCAAAGCCTGCTTCAGAAAAGGAGATGGAAAACTTGAGAAACATAGTGAAAAACCTCTCCGAAACTATGGTTGCCATGCAACAACGAATTGATGTTTTGGAAGCCCCTAGCTCGCGTCAGCCACATGAAGATGACGTCATTTCTTTGAAAGATAGCAGCCCAGAACCAGGTTATAAGATGCTTCCTGAGGTAAAATATTTGAACTTGTTTATTAATCATATAACTTGCGACTCTCTATTTTCTGTAAATCATACAAAACTTTCTAATATAATGTTGTATATATATATATACGTGTGTGTGTAGGGTATCACTCCATGTCAATTAGCACTTTCATCTCCATCATATCGTGTGGTGGCTAAAGGACAGCTATACAATCGATCAGAGACTGATAGAACACTTCACAACTGTCAATTAGCCACCAACAATGTGAAAGTGCGCATTGACACTGCAGTTGAGGCTAATACACTCCTGCCCGTCCCTCTCAATGATGAAATATTCTCCATTTCTCATGCGCTGGGTACCTTTGTTGCTTGGCCAGCGAGTCTTGTCATTGTCACTGCTGCACCGGTATGTAATTAATAGCTAGTCATTAATAAATTATAACAATTTGTTTGAGGTTACTAAATATACTTTGGTGTGTAACATTTATATTTTATTTTCTTGCTTAAACAGTCCAAATCATCTGCAAACCGTAAGTCAGGGACGTCGAAGCGGTCAACTGTCAAAGGAAAATCTCAAGTGGCCGAGCCTGCAGGTGAAGTAGACATATGTGCAGATCTTCAACTAGATGGACTCCCTAATGACCTTGTATTTCTGGGAAAGTACACGAAGATGATGAAGATTGATGCCCAGATCAATATATATATGGACGAAGCCATTATGAATGTTTCATTTCCAGAGTTCATTGGGAGGGAGGAGATCTATCACCTTCTGTGTAGACAAGAAATAGGAGCCTCTATCATTACAGCGTACATAAAGTAAGTTTTTTAATTATTTTATTACATCTAAACTACGATTATTTTCGTCACTCGAAATTCATTTTTTATGCTCAATTTAGGTGTTTGTGGTTTAACTACGTGATCCCCGAAGGAAAAGAAACAAGTTTCGGGTTCCTTAGCCCACATTCCATAGCTGCTCAAACAGACCCGTCAGTTCAACAAGTGCAGTACATAGCACGTGCTATGATGCAGAGTACACAACAAAATAAGTTATTTTTGCACCTTACAACACCGGGTGAGCTACTAAAGACTCGATTTTAATTTGTAAAACTAGCTACGCAAAACAAATTTTCAACTATCTTTTGAATGTTTTGTAGGGGTCATTGGTTGTTGCTTGCAATTAATCCATTTAAAGAGATTGTTTACTATCTGGATTCTGTGCATGGTGAGCCGCAATACCGAGATGATATGATGCTAAAATTCAATCAGTAAGTTTTTCATTCAATCAATGTATCCATTATATTTAATATTTTTTTAAATTGTATTTATTTCACATAATTTCTTGTTTTTAACATATTTTCTTGTTTTTTATATTTTTTTATAGAGCTGTGCACATATTTCGTGCAAACTGCAACAACCAATCCAACAAATCCAAAAACTCGGACTGTAAATGGTTTACTATAAAGGTTAGCGTTTTCTAGGTTCATGAGATTATATATTCGTATAGAAGTTCGTCTTCTAATACAATGTAAGTTTGATTGCTTTTGTAGTGCCCCCGGCAGACCAACGAGGTGGATTGTGGCTATTTCGTTATGAGATTCATGAAAGAGATTATTAGCCACGGACTATCTATAATCCCAACAGCGGTATACATAATCCTTATATATATATATATACTTAATTCTATTACTTTTGAAATTATTAAACCTTAATTGGTAGGTAATTGAAATGTTATTTCACTTTGCAATTAATCTCTATATATATACATATATCTTGCAGTACTTTAAGGATTGTCAATCCTTCTATACTGATGAGCAAATTGATGAAGTACGCTGCGAAGTTGCACGTTACATTTTCTTAGCAGCTCCTTAGAAATTAGGTAATTTAGTTTTTGTACATTGTGACTTGCTATAAATTGAGATTTGATTTATTGTATTTCGTAAGGTCATTAGTAATTTAATTAGTTAATTGTATATTTTGTTGGAGATTAAAGATGGTAATATTGAAGTTTGGGATGATGTTTGCTTATGTTGAATATGTTTTGTTGTTAGTTGAAATTTGTTGATTGGATCATTGCATATTACAGGCACTATCATGACAGCGCAATAAATAATTAAAAAAAAAACAGAAAAAAAAACAGCGGTTCTGCAGAACCGCTGCTACAGTTCTCACCTCTGGCAGCGGTTTTCCCAGAACCGCTGCCAAAGGTCTCACCTGTGGAAGCGGTTTTGGGAGAACCGCTTCCACAGGTAAGACCTCTGGCAGCGGTTCTGGGAAAACCGCTGCCAAAGGTCTCACCTGTGGAAGCGGTTCTCCCAAAAACCGCTGCCACAGGTGAGACCTTTGGCAGCGGTTTTCCCAGAACCGCTGCCAGAGGTCCACCTGTGGCAGCGGTTCTGTAGAACCGCTGCCACAGGTCCGTAATTTTTTTTTATTTTTTTGGTTTTTTCGCAGCGGTGTTCAGGAAACCGCTGTCATAGGTAGACCTATTACAGCGGTTTTGTAACCGCTGTCATAGGTCCACCCCTATACCAGCGGTACCTTTGACAGCGGTTAAAACCGCTGCCATAGGCCCAAAAAAACCGCTGCCAAAGGTCATTTTTGTAGTAGTGATATTATTTTGCGCACACACTTAAAAACAGCTTATTTCAAGAACAAGATTCAATAAATTATTGGCCCCAACCCCACTAAGCTTGCACAACCAGCACCATTAGACCAATGGTAATGAGATCGTTAGGGAAGCTTTCGTGCCAATAGAATTTTACTATATAAGATCGAAACCAGAAAAACCAGTACAGTAAAGAGGGTTTAAAGTGTTAGCAAATCCGAATTAGGGGTGTACACGGTCGGGTTTGGGCGATTTTACAAAAAAAATTAACCCGGCCCGACATGTGCGGGTTGACAAAATATCAAACCGAAAATGTATAATTATCTTTTCAAACCGAGCGATTCGGGTCGGTCGGATTTAATGTTTTAACGGGCGGGTTGGCAGGTTATCAAATTATAGTTATAATTTTTACAACTTAATTTTAGTTATAACTAGTAAGTAAGAAATTAATTATTATACTTTTTGTACATTTAACTAAAAAAAATTGAGTTGGTGAAAAATACACAAATAAGTGGTGTTATTAAATAAAATTCATATTACCATGATTTCTAATGAGTGAAAAACTCTAAAATATTAATAAAATTAATATTTTTTGTAAATTTATCATCAAAATATACATATACATATAAATTTTTCGTTCAAATCAAATAAAAACAAGTGTTCAAACGAGCAATTTGTTTGTTCAAATAAAAAATAAAATATATTACATGAATATGAATAAACCACTCTTATTAGAGAGTATATATGCATATATAGTTTTCAAAGTTTAGTGTTAATCTTTAACTATATATACTTATACTTGTAACATAAATGATTAACGGTCGGGTTGCGGGTTAGGCGTGTTACAATTATTAAACCCACCACTCGACCCGAAAGTGGCGAGTTGCAATATTTTCAACCCGCCACTATTATTTAATAATTTTAAACCGGCAGTTTTCGGGCGGATCGGCTCGAGTTGAGCGGTTCGGGCGGGTTGGGCAGATTTATGTACACCCCTAACCCGAACAGTGAATCTAAAAGACAGTTTTGACACAAATAATCTCTGTAACTTCTAAATAAGGAAATTCTCATTCATGACCAAATAGATAAGAAAAATGATATATTGATTGTCTGGAAATGTCCTCGATCCTCAAGTAAAACATAGAAAACAAGGATAATGTTTTCTAGTGCACGGAGTAACCAAGATAAAATCTCAAAGAGTGAAAGTGATCCTAGCAACCAAAACCAAAAATGGTTCGATTTGTTCTATGATAATATTACTTGTGTCCATTTCACTGATCTCCAGGCAGCGATTTGATGATATCCGAGTCACCTGAAATTATTACACACAATCAAACATCCCGCTTAAGAATTTGGATGGTTATTAAACCATAGCAACAAAAATCATTGATATAATACCTGGGTCAACGATGCTGAGGCATGACACCCGGAAATACTTCCCACAAGCTGTTCCGAGATCGACATTGTCTATATATAATAGGAACAACGAATTAATAATCGTTGAAATCACAAAAAACTAAGAAAATCATCAGCACAAACTTGTTACACAAGTGCAGAGATATCAGATATTTTTGCAAGCTGGCTCATACTATCCTATCCAGTCATAGACATCTCGACATTACAAAAAGAACAAAAGACGCAACCGATTAGTTACCATGAGAAAAAATAAAATTACAAAGGAAATATTGTTTTAATGTGTGAAATGTAACTCAAAACAGTAATGGAAAAAGTATTTATACCCCTCGGAATAATATATTTCTATCATTATTTAGATATTTGGCCACAAAAGCCCTCATTAACCTAATGTAAGTTTTGAGCTCAGCACATTAAAAGTCATATCAATATAGCTTGGCTGACAATTTAATAACGTATGTCATGATGCCCTTTGGAGGATCATATTTTGGTAGATCTTTGTTAAATGGGAATCAATTATTAGGTTCTTTCGTAACGACAATTTTGAAGCAAGTTAACATGACAGCTTACAGTGCATTTAGTCAGACAAAAAATATGAATTGGAGAGTAATGGAAATTACAAGGAGAAAACAGAAGTTAGGAAAACATAATTGAGGATTTTCAACATGAAACGGGACATGTTCATAGTGTTTCAACATCTCTGAGCAAAGACTCTCGTCTCAATAAATGATAAAAATTAAATTTGCATATTTGCAGTGTTGGAACACCAGGACCTAAAACATGTATGATGGAAGGCATGGGGAGCATTTAGAGCCCATATGTATAAGACAAACTAAAAGGTTGTTTATGAATATTAACAGCTCGACGTTGAGATATTTACTTAGTGGGCCTAGCTAATGTGAGATGTAATGGCTCAATGACGGTTTAGGAAAGATTCACAATGTTTGGGCCAATCTATACATTTAATAGTCTCAATTGGTACGACATTTAATGGCCAAGCTTCTATCTAGACACAAAATTATGTTAGGATATTGGGGTTCCTATGTCCCGTTTTCAAGATAAGGAAAAAATACTTATCCTATCAAGGGTATAAATATTTTTCTCATTAGAGTTCAAAAATACGATTTACACATTAAGCAATACTTTCTCTGAAATTTTATCTTTCTCTTGTAAGTTGATTTTTTCTCTTGAGCAATGAAGGGTTTTTGTTGGGCAAAAACACAATGTCCTAAAGTGTTTCTTTTAGGGTTTTCCTTGTTCTAACTCTGGTACACAGCAGAAGCAGTGTGCATTTGCACGTTAATGCTAGTGGACTAAAATCGCTTCAATTCATAAGGAGACTAGGTTCCATCAATAAGGCAAGCTACCATCTCTTGCCATACTATTCCATAAGGAAGTTGGCTTAGGAGACCACAGTTCACTCTTATTATGGATGGTTGCTACTTGCTAGAAGTAGTTTGTTCAAGTTTAATTCTTTATCTAATCATATGAACAATTACAAATCAAAAATTACACTTATTCAATCTTAGCAAATTGACGCATCTGGTAATCACACTCCGAAAACGGGATGTATTGAATGTTGCACCTGATGGACAGTATAAAGGCTTGACATATGACATGTGTCCCATTATTTTGTTTTATATCTTAAATTTCCCCAAAAGTAGGTAATCATTAGATGTAAAACAAAACAATGTGACACTTGTCATACATCAAGCTACCCGGTCTTATCCACCAGGTGTAGCATAACACCAAGACGAAACTCAAGTCAAAGTGATAACATATAGAATCTGATTGCACAAGAACTTAATTAGCTCATAATAGAGAGAATAATGACTTCAACTATATGAAAATGTTATATCAAACTGAACTTAGTTAGACAGATTAAAAGTTGACATGCAACAGGACCTGTTAACTAAAGTGACAACTCAAATCTAGGTTATCAGAAAGCTGTGAGTAATCGTTCTCATATCAACGGAATACACTTTAACACATTAATGCTAGAAAGAAAATAAACCCATAAAAAAAAAAAAGAACAGGAGAATGAAAGAAAAGAGAACTCACTTCCATTGTAATGATGGACTCCAACTTTGGAAAGCATGGCATAGTACTCAATCTCAGACTTCCTCAGTGGGGGGCAGTTGTTAGATATCAATATCAACTTACCTGTTATTTTCCATTTCCTCAAAACACATTATTAGCAGCTTGTATAACACCTTGACAATAATGAAAAGAAGGAATGAAATGGACAAAAAAAAAGACCTTTGGAGCTCCTGAGGGTCTTGAGGACAGTCTTGTAACCAAGAGTGTATTTTCCACTCTTCATCACAAGAGCAAGCCTGTTGTTAATGCTCTCATGTGTCTTCTTCTGCATTTCCCAATTTCAATCACTTCTTTCATCAACAATTAAGAAGCTAATAATTGTCCACAAGTGATCATACATACATAAAAGGAAACACCAATATGTATATATATATAAACACACGTAGAGTGAGAGTGTGAGAGAGAGAGAGAGAGAAGGAGAGGCATACCGTCTTCTTGCCGGCGGCCACCATTGTGGGATAACAGAACACGAGCGGCAGCGAACCCTGAGGATTCTATTCTGTGTGGAGTAAGAGAGACAGATAGAGAGAGAGAGAGAGAGGGCTTTTGTTGTTAGGGTTTATAGGGCGGATAGTTAAATTGCGTAGTCCTCTATTTTAATAGGCCTTTTCGTTTGATTCAAAGTGTACCTATAGTAGGCCCAAATTCAAGGCTTTGGCCCTATTGGACCATCTAAATGTGAACTATAGAGTGAATTAAAAGTCCGTATGCTTTTGTTCGAGTATAAACATACGCACAAATTTTATTCTGACCCCTCAAAAATAGGGTAAAATTCACTTTACCACCTCAACTATAAAATACCCCCTTCAATTATGCAGTAATACACTTACTGTTAGGTTTATGTCCTCGAATGCCATATGAGGATAGAATAGAATAGGGTATTCTGATCGCGCAATTGTTATTCTCTTTATTAATAAAAGTCTCTTTAGTTGTTTAATTTATTATTGACATTTATATATAGTAATTATCTATAACTACATGTACACAAGAATGAACTCTCTATGACACTAGAGGAGTTAAATACTTGTGTGCTTTAGTTCGCAAGTCAAGAATTCTCAATTGGGCATTAAAAATCACCAAGACTTGCATAATATGAGTTTTGACAAGAGAAATGCATGTCAATCACTATGGAGCAGGAGGAGTGAGAACTCATATTATAGGTGCACTGATGGAGGTTAGTGCACTCAGACATAACTCACATTGATTCTGTCACGTGAGATTCACTCTTTTACAGTCAATGACATAATTGATTAAATTGTAAGAGGTTTGTCTGAACTTTTGACTTGAGGAATCAAGTTAGAGATATACTTGAGACGTTAGGTTTGTCATTAGAGTGGTTAGACCCGTTTCACCCTTTGATGGGGTCGATCTCGAATTGCAACCTAACGGGCAAGTAACAGTCCTAATTGATATCCAAGATGGGATTCGTTCACTCGTAAGTGAACAAGATATTATCCTATGCATTTATAAGTAAGTAAGATCTAAAATCTTTTGTCAAAATGTACGAACTGTTGAGTAAGACTCAAATAGAAAAGCTCACTGATCTAGACTTATTATAAATAAAGAATAGAGTCGAGTCTATGAGTTTGATCTAAACCATAACTCTTACTTGACCGGGATATGGAAACGAAGAGTTTATATTAACATGAAAATTATAATAGGAAAGTTAAAAAAATGATCTAATCATTTCATCATATTTGGGTACGATGAGGGTCACATGACTGGCTAGGTGTTACCGACATCCATTGGATTCCCCTCATTGCCAAATATAAATGGACCTAAAAAGTCACGCTTAAAATGAAAAATTCAACGAAATTTGAGTATTTCTTGTAGCAATATTATAAGTATTGAATACTTAAATTATTTATCGGATAGATCAATGGAATGAATTATTTGGAGAAATAAATTAAATCATTTATCGAATTAATTAATTGATTATTTCCTAAAGAAATAAGATCAATTAAATATCCGATAAATTATTTGATTGGTTTAATTAATTGGATTAAATCAAATAATTAAATAAAATATTGGATTTGACCAAAATTGACGCACCATGAGGCGCACCAATAGTGACTGGGTCGGCCACTATGGACACCCAACATGGGCTTTTTAAACCAAGGTTTTTGACTTAAGTTATATAAATATGTCACTTAATTAAAACCCTAAACATTCAAGTCATTATACACTTGGGCTACAAGAAAAAGAAAAACACTCCCTCTCTCACTCTCATTAGCCATCCGCCACAGTGGTCAAGAAGAAGGAGTTTTTCATTCAAGTTTTTCGGTGAGACGATTTAGAGGCAGCGCAATTGTACTGCTTGGATCAAGAATTAAGTTGTCGGATCAATACACCAAAAGGTTGAAGAGCTTGATTTCGTGAGGAAAAGTTAGAACTCTCCAACCATTTTGCTACAACGGGTAAAGCAACGAAATCTCTCTTTTACATACACGTGTTAATAACCCTAGGTTGATCCGGTTATTGGGAAAATCTAAAAAAACTTCGTTATACTGTTTCCGCTGCGTTTTATAAATTTTTCCCAACAATGGTACAGAGCCAAACTGTGGGGTTCGGCGTATGTAATTTATGTGTAAATATGTGATTAGATGCATGATTTACAGCTTTTCGTGATACATGACTAAATATGTAGATTCTTGATTTTATGTTTTTGAGGAATTTAATGTTTTTTTTTAGGAATTAATAATTTAATTTTATGTAATTTTGATGTGATGAAATAAACAAAAGAAAAGATGAGATTTAAAAATTCGGTGATTTGGCAAGTGAACCTATCGCCATGGTGACTATGGGACACTGGCCGCACAGACCCAACTTGCGCTGGCATTGAGGTAGTTGGGCTGCTGTGCAATTGGGCAGCACAGCGAGCCCACCCGTGTATTTTTTAACACATGGTCAAATCGATCCGGCCCGAGTCGACCCATGGGTGACTCAGGCTGTTTTTTTTAAATATATATATATATATATATATATATTAGTTTTTGATTAAAATTAGATTTTAAAACAAAAATATAATTATTTATTAAAATAGGATTTTAAAATTCCAATTCATCTAATTTTATTAAAGTTGGACTTTTAAATAAAATTAGATATTTTCTATTGTAAAATTAATTTTAATGGACTTAGAGATTTATTTTTATTAAAATTAAATTTTAATATAAAGTTAATAGGAGTCTATTAAATTAGGTTTTTAATAGAATTAAATAAATTTTATTTTCCTAGAGAATATAATTTCTATAATTAAATTTGGAATTTAATTAGAAAATAACATATATATGTTTTGTGTGTTAAATGATAAATCATGTTTGACATATTATGTGATGGGAGACATGATTCATGGACTTAGCCTTGTTTTGATGATGTATTTCCTTTTATGGGAGACATGTTTTATTTTCTTTCTATAGTATTTTGTATAGGTTGTCTTTTTACATATGTAATAGTTAGATATAGAATAGACCCAAGAAGAAATTCAAGTCGAGCCAAGAAGATACAAGAAGGAGCTTTGGAAGCTTTAGCGTAGTTTTCTATTTTAGGCTTGAGACATTGTCTTGGCTCAATCTAGGATTCTAGTCCATGAATCATGTATTGTTAGCTTTCTAGGATTGTTTTCAATTTTCTTATGATCCATGTTTATATGTCTTGAATAAAATGGATTAATGTGCAAAGTGAGGTCTTATAATAACTAAATACTCCCACATTTAAAATGTTAAGTTGGTAAGGGGTACTGGGTATCCCGCTCTCCACTGAACTTAGGAAAAATTGAGATTATATTTAATATATAATATCGTCCCTAAGCAATGGGGATTATATATTAAAATATAATTTTTGGATTTTTTTAAGTGTATTTAATGCCGTTGTTTGAAACAAATTTCACTCCATATACTGTTAAAAGGTTACAAAGTGGAATTCAATTGTTAGACTAATAGGAAGTCAGTGGGTTAAACTCAAATTATTCATAAATCAATATGATCGTTAAAAGGTTGCAATTTGATGAATAATGAGCAAAGGGATTGAATCATCTATTTGATGGGGTGGTATTAGATGTCATTTTAATAGATTATTAGGCCATATACTATTAAACTGTTGCAACCTAATGAACTGGTTAAAAACATCAATCACCACTATGAAGTCTGCAAATGATGATTTCTGAATTCCCCAGTAGGAGTGTGGATTTCGAAAAATATAGCGGGAGCCAAGTTTATTTTCCAAAGTCTTTGATTTAAACTTGGAACAACAATTATGATCAAATATAATAATTTTATTTACTTTTCTGTAGTTATTTGATTTTATGTCTCTCACAATGACTATCAACCCTTTATCAATTTTACTCGAAAAGAACACCTTGACTAGTCCTAACTATGTGGACTGGCTTCGAAACCTGGGGATAGTTCTCAATATGGAGTCAATGGAATATGTGTTGGAATAGACATCCCTACTGCGCCCACAAGGACGCGTTCAAGTGAGGAGGAAGTCGTGACTAATGAAAAGTAGGTCAAAGATGACATCCGGGTTTGTGGGTACATGTTGGGCTCAATGATCAATGAGTTGTAGAGATCCCACGATAAGATGACCTCGGTGAGGTCATTTTGGCACACCTGGTAGAGCTCTATGGTGAGCATAGTCATACTACTCGATATGAGATATTGAAAGAGCTCTTCAGGGCCAAGATGAAAGTTAGGGATCATGTACTTAAGATGATCTCAAGGATTGAGAGATTGGAGGCTCTTGCAACTACACACTGATCTCATCTTGCAGCCACTTCTTAACTCCTTTTCCTAGTTCGGAATAAACTTCAACTGCAATGAGATAGAGTGCAATCTAGCTGGTCTAATGAACAAACTTGTGACTGAACAATCTCAATTGAAGTCTAAGGGAAAAGAGGTTGCTTTAATCATCTCTTCTTGGCCCAAATCCACAAAGAAGAAGAAGAAGAAGAAGAAGGAGGAGGCTAAGAAGCCCACTGGCACTCCCAGTCCACAAGCTAAGATAGACAAGAAAAAAGGGGAAGGCCCCAAAGGTGAAAAAGAGCAAAAGGCCAAAAGAGGAGGATAGGTGCCTTTACTGCAGTGAGCTAGGCCACTGGAGGAGGGTGTGTCCTCACTTTGCCAAAGGTGCTGCAAGTATGAAACTTTTTATTTTAGAAACCAAATGTTCTATTAATGTATTTTCCATTTCATGGATTCTTAATTCTGGAGCTAATGCTCACGTCTGTGTAATGAATCAGGATCTGGAGCGAAGTAGAAGGCTGGAGCATGGAGATGTGCTAATCAGTGTTAGCAGCAGGTAGAGTGTCGCAGCAACCCACATTGGGTCAACTTCTTTATGTTTATTATATAGACATATTTAAATTTAGAGGATATTTTGGCTTTGCCCAACGGGCTTAAGAACATTATTTCTGGTCCTATGTTAGTTAGGAATAATTATGTTATTAATTTTATTGACCAGACTTGCAACATTTTATATAATAATAAGATTGTTGGCACTACTACTTTAGTTAATTGGCCTCTATAATTTAAATATGCAAAATAAGTGTATTGTGAATGTTATTTCCAAAAAGCGTGGTAGGCAAGGTTCTAACCAAAGCTTAATATGGCATCTTAGACTAGGCCATGTTGGGGATCCAAAGATCCACAAAATGGAGAAAATGGGCTCATAGGACCATTGGGATTGGATCCCTATCCAACTTGTGAATCTTGTCTCACAAGCAAGATGGCTATTTCTCCCTTTACCAGGACTTTTAAAAGAGTCATTTAAGTTTTGGAACTAGTGCACACAAACGTATACGGAACATTTGGATAAATGGCTCGTTGAGGTTTCCACTACTTCATTACCTTCGTAGATGACCATTCAAGTTATGGTCTAGTGTATTAATTGAAACACAAGTCTGAATCATTTAAAAAGTTCAAAGAATTCAAGGCTTTGGTAGGAAATCAAACTGGACATCATATAAAAGCACTATGATTGGATCGTGGAGGTGAATTTATGAGTGATGAGTTTGATGTGTTCCTAAGGGAGCATGGAATAATATTATAACTCACACCACCAGAAACTCCACAACTGAATGGGGTGGCGGAGCGTAGAAACTGAATATTGTTGGACAGGGCTCGATCTATGCTCAGCTACAGTGATTCACCCATTTATTTATGGGGGCATGCACTCCTTACTGCTGTATGTATCTTGAATAGACGTCCTTCCAAATCCATTCCTAAAACTCCATATGAGATATAGAGAAATAGGAAACCAACCTTAAGTATACTAGGGTTTGGGGATGCCCTCTCTGTATAAAGAAGACAAAGGGTAGAGAAATTGGAAGCAAGGTCGGTTAAAGGGCGTTTCGTAGGTTATCTTGAGGATTCCATGGGATACCTATTCTACACGCATGATGATCAAAGGATCATTGTTGCATTGCAAGCACACTTTATCGAAAATGAGTTTATTCTAGAAGGTGGTACAGATAGAAAGATTGATCTAGGTGAACAAATTGAAACACCTAGGGAGACTCCTAATCAAGAAATAAATATTGAAGCTACTGAGACATAACCAACGTTGCAAAGATCTAGCAGAATACCTCATCAACCTGAAAGGTATTATGGGTATCTGCTACAAGAGGAACTGGGTCTCCACACTATAGCATGGGAGTTTAAGGAGATGACCCTTCTACTTATGATCAAGCAGTGGTGGACATCGACTCTGCAAAGTGGCGAAAAGCTATACAAGCTGAAATAGACTCGATGCACTCCAACCAGATCTGGACTCTAATAGATCAGCCTGAAGGTATAGTACCTATTGGATGCAAGTGGATCTATATGAGGAAGATAGGTTAGGATAGGAATGTTGACACATTCAAAGCTAGGCATGTGCAAAACGCTATAGTCAAAAGGAAGAAATTGACTATCAAGAAACCTTTTCGCCAGTGGAAATGATCAAGTCTATTCATATTCTACTTGCAATAACTGCACATATAGACTATGAGATATGGCAGATGCATGTGAAGATGACTTTTTTGAATGGATTCCTAGAGGAGGATATGTATATGGAATAGCCTAAGGGTTTCATATCAGGATCTGATATCCATAACGTATGCAAGCTTAAGAGATCCATTTATGGAGTTAAGCAGGCCTCTAGTAGTTGGAATCTTCATTTCGACAAAGTTATCAAAGGATTTGACTTCATCAAAAATAAAGACGAACCTTGTATTTACAAGAAGATTAGTGGGAGCAAGATCACTTTCCTAGTCCTATACGTAGATGATATTCTACTGATAGGAAACGACATAGGAATGTTGACTTCAGTTAAAGAATGTCTTTCAAGCACATTCTCCATGAAAGACTTGGGAAAAGCGACCTATATCCTAGGGATTTGTATCTATAGATATAGAACGAATAGGGTGATAGGACTTTCCCAAGCTTTTTACTTAGAGAAATTCTTGAAGAGATTTAGGATGGAGGACTCTAAGAAAGGTTTTCTACCTATGAGACATGGGGTGCACCTTTCTAAGACCATGTCTCCTCAAAGTGAGAAAGATAAGAAAGAAATGAGTATGGTGCCCTATGCATCTGTTGTGGGTAGTCTAATGTATGTTATTTTATGCACACGACCTAACATTGCCTACGAGGTCAGCGTGGTAAGTCGGTTTCAGGCTAACCCGGGTAAAGAACACTAGACTGCTGCCAAGAATATCCTTAAGTATTTGAAGAGGACTAAATATGGTCCTAACATATGGATATGGGAAGTTGAGAGTGGATGGTTATGCTGACTCAGACTTTCAGTCTGATGTAGATGATCAAAAATTCACTTCAAGGTTCATATTCATAGTCAATGGTGAAGCAATGACTTGAAAAAGTTCTAAGCAAAGCACAACCATGAATTCCACCACTGAGGTTGAGTACATAGTTGCCTCTGAGGCTGCTAAGGAGGGTGTTTGGAATAGGAAGTTTCTTGGAGAATATCAAGTGGTCCCAAGTATAGAGCTGCCATTGCCACTTTATTGTGATAATAACGGAGATATTGCACAAGTAAAGGAACCAAGGTTTCACAACAAGTCTAAATATATAGAGAGAAGATATCATATCTCAGAGATTGTTGGAAGAGGCGAGATAACTGTGCAAAGAGTAAATTCAGCTAACAACGTTGCTGACCCACTGACCAAGCCTTTGACACAAGCAATGCTGGATCGAAATCTTGAGAAGATGGGTATTAGATACCACAGCTATTGGCATTAAGTATAAGTGGGAGATTGTTAAGTTTATGTCCTCGAATGCCATATGAGGATAGAATAGAATAAGCATTCTGATCATGTAATTAAATCAAAGGCTCTTTAGTTGTTTACTTTATTATTGAAATTTATATATAGTAATCATCTAGAAGTCCATGTACACAAGAGTGAACTCTCTATGGCACTAGAGGAGTTCAATACTTGTGTGCTCAATTACTTTGCAAGTCAAGAATTCCCAATTAGGCATTGGAAATCACCAAGACTAGTATAATAAGAGTTTTGACAAGAGAAGCGTCTGTCAATCACTATGGAGTAGTGAGAACTCATATTATAGGTGTACTGATGGAGGTTAGTGCACTCGGATATGACTCATATCGACTCTGTCACATTGGTTTTACTATTTGACAGTCAATGACAGAATTGATTATATTGTAATAGGTGTGTCTGAACTTTTGACTTGAGGAATCAGGTTGGAGATATACTTGTGATGTTAAGTTTGTCATTAGAGTAGTTAGACCTGTTTCACCCTTTGGTGGGGTCAACCTCGAACTGCAACCTAACATGTCAACCTCGAACTGCAACCTAACAACCAAGTAGTAGTCTTAAGTGATATCCAAGATGAGATTCGTTCCCTCGTAAGTGAATGAGATATTCCTATGCATTTCTAAGAAAGTAAGATCTAAAGTCTTTGGCCAAAGCGTATAAACTGTTGAGTAAGACTCAAATAGAAAGCTCACTAATCTAAACTTATTATAAATAAAGCATAGAGTCGAGTCAATGAGTTTGACCTATACCATGACTCTTACTTGACTGTGATATGAAAACGAAGAGTTTATATTCACATGGAAATTACAATAGGAAAGGTTAAAGAATGATCTAATCATTTCATCTTATTTGGGTACGATGTGGGCTACATGACTGGCTAGGTGTTACCCACATCTATTGGATTCCTCCCATTGCCAAATACAGATGGACCTAAAGAGTCACACTTAACCAAAGACCTCTTGGCTTAGTGGTATCCACCTTTCACTTTATGTGAGAGGTCCTGGGTTCCAATTCAGGCTACCACAAGTTGTGGCTCTCCCCTCCTTCATAGAGTTAGATATAGTCTTTATGACTCAGAATTATGACTATCAACCCGGGTTTTTCGGGCTAGATATTTAGGGTATCCCCCTTCGTCTTGCATTAAAAAAAAAAGAGTCGCGCTTAAAAAGGAAAATTAAACGAAATTTACGGAGTATTTCTTATAGCAATATTTAAAGTATTGGATATTTAAATTATTTATTGGATAGATAATAGAATTAATTATTTGGAGAAATAAGTTAATTCATTTATGGAATTAATTAATTGATTATTTCTTGAAAAAAAATTTAATTAAATATCGGATCAATTATTTGATTATTTTAATTAATTGGATTGAATTAAATATTTAAATAAAAGATTGGATTGGACCAAAATTGATGCACCATGAGGTGCACCAATAGTGACTGGGTCGGTCACTATGGACGCCCAATATGGGCTTTTTAGTCCAAGGGTTTTGACTTAAGTGAGATAAATTTTAGCATGGTGGACCATGTACTAGATGACATATAGAATCTAAGGTTTATGAAGATTACTCTTACACGTACATAATTATAGGAAGTTCCAGATTCGACTGAGATTTCAATGGAGGAACTTCGATGGGGTAGTTCAGTTTACCCATTTACCAAATGAAAATTGTCATACATGCACCGACTTTCACCATGCTAGTACCTCTGGAACAAGGTACTCCCTCTAAGGGTATACATCTTATGAATAAGTCTCTTGGGTTCATCAATATCATGCACCCTTGACGACTTGAAACAGTTTTAAGAATAATAGACTTGTTGACATATTTCATCATCGTTATACTCAATGTCTGATGATGTCCCTGTTAGGTTGATGTCCTCAAATGTCACTAGAGGATTAGAGAATGTTAGGACCTTATTAAATTGTAATTGTTTCATATTTTATCAATAAAAGGCAATTAGTTGTTTACTATTATATTGACATTTAAATATTGTAATCATCTACAAGTCCATGAACACAAGAATTAACTCTCTAAAGCACTAGAGGAGTTTGATACTTGAGTACTAAAATAGTCTGCAAGTCAATGATTCTCAATTGGGCATTGGAAATCATGAAAACTTGTATGATGTGAGTTTTGACGAGAAAGGTGCCCGTCAATCACTAGAAAGTAGTGAAGAACTCACATCATAGGGGCACTGATGGAGATAGTGGCACTTAGACATGACTCGCATCTATTCTGTCACATGGGTTTTCACTATTTGACTGTTAATAACAGAATTGATTAAATTGTAATAGGTGTGTCTGAACTTTAGACTTGAGAAATCGAGTTGAAGATATACTTGTGACATTAGGTTTGTCATTAGAGTAGTTAGACCCAATTCACCATTTGGTAGGGTCAACCTCGAACTGCAATCTAATGGGCAAGTAGTAGTCTTAACTGATATCCAAGATGGGATTCGTTCCCTCGAAGGTGAACGAGGAATTATCCTATGCATTTACAAGTAAGTTAGATCTTAAAGTCTTTGGTCAAAGCATTCACTGATCTGGATTTCTTATAAATATAGCATAGTGTCAAGTTAGTGAGTTTGACCTAAAACTATGACTCTCAGTTAACCGGGATAAGGAAATGAAGAGTTTGTATTCACACGGTATTTACAATAGAAAAGGTAAAATGATCCAATCATTTCATTTTATTTGGGTTACAATGTGAACCACTCAACTGACTAGGTGGGACCGACATTCAATGGAATCCTCCCATTGCCAAATATAGATGAACCTAAAGAGTTACGCTTAAAAAGGAAAAATCGATTGAAAATATGGAACATTTCTTGTGGTAATATTTTAAGTATTGAATACTTAAAATTAATTCAATGGAATTAATTATTTGAATCAAGAAGTTAATTCTTTTATAATTTAATTAATGTATTATTTCTTGAAGGAATAAAAATTAATTAAATATCCTACCGATTATTTAATTAGATTAACTAATTGGATTGAATTAATTAATTAAATAATGGATTGGACCGAGCTCAAATTGGTGCACCAAGAGGCACACCAAGACCATTAAGGGGTAGCCACCGGGCATCTATAATGGGCTAAATTAAGCCCAAGGTATTAACTTAAGTGATATAAATATATCACATTAATTAATACCTAGGTCATAAGTTACAATTAACACTTGAGCCACAAGACAAAAAGTTCTTTTCTCCCCTAGCCCTAGCCATCGGTCACAGTGCCAAGCAAGGAGGAGATTTTTTCTGATCAAGCTTTTTCCGGCGAGACAATTTAGAGGTAGCACTTTTGGACTGCTCGGATTATCAAGAATTCAGCCGGAGTTAGTCACGAAGAAGTTGAAGGATTCGAAAGTTTGAGATTCTCTAACCACTTCACTACAGTGGGTAAAGTATCATTTTCACTATCATACATACGTTTGATAAAACCCCGGGATTGATCTTGTTATGGAGAAATCCAAATAAAATTTTAAAATTCCGTTTCTGCTGTGTTTGGTTATTTTTCCCCAACAATGGTATCAGAGCCAAATCGCGGGGTTCGGCATATGTAATTCACGTGTAAATATGTGATAAAATGCATGATTTACATTTTTTGTCGATGCATGATCAGATATGTGGATTTCGTGTTTTTTGTGTTCTTGAGGACTTTGTTTATTTTTCGTTCGTTAGAATTAATAAAAGTTGGATTTTATATAATTTATGTGATGGAAATTAAAATTGCAGATTTCAGCTCCCACGACGACGGGCGCTTGTGGCGGAGCCGCCAGCGTAACGGCACTGCTGTGCGCGCACATCAGTCGATGGGCGCACTGTGCGAGCCCATTTTTCTTGACAGCTGGGATGCCGAGAGAGATGGGCCGCACAACACAGCCCATCGTGCTGAACTTGGCAGCTGGGCTGCCATGCATTTGGGCTACACGGCGAGCCCACCCGTGTGTTTTATAACATAAGGGTTGTATCAACCTGACCCGGGTCGACCCATGGGTGACCCGGGTCATTTATTAAATATATTTATTATTTAGTTTTTTGATTAAAATTGAATTTTAATGCAAAAATAAATAATATTAGTTATTTAATAAAAGTATTTTAATTTTCTCTAATCTAATGTTAATTAAAGTTAGACTTTGAATTAAATTAAATTCTTTCTATTGTGAAATTAATTTCACCATAATTAGAGATTAATTTTTATTAAAATTGAATTTTAATATAAAATTAATTGGAGTTCATTAAAATTGAATTTAAATAGAATTAAATAAATTTAATTTTCTCGAGAATATGAAAAATAATAATTGAATTTGGAATTTAATTAGAAATGAACATATATGGGCTTTCGTGTGTTATGTGATATATATCATGTTTGACATGTTATATGATGGGAGACATGATTCATGGACTTAGGCTTGTTTTTAATTGTATTTCTTTTCGATGGGTTGTAAAGGCCTTTTTGAGCCTATTTTCATTTTCTTTCTAGATAAATTTTGTATAGGTGACTTATATTGAAACATAATAGTTAAAAATAGAATAGGCCCAAAGGAGAAATCCAAGTTGAGCCGAGGAGATACAAGAAGGAGCTTTGGAAGCTTTAGTGTAGTTTCTCTTTATTTTCGATTGAGACATTGGCTTGTCTTAATCTAGGAATAAAAGTCCATGAATTGTGTGTTGTTAGCTTTCTAGGATTGGTATCTTTTATTTTAATCTATGTTTGTATGTTTAGTATTAAATGGATTAATGTGTAAAGTGAGACCTAATAAATAATTTAAATTCTCCCACTTTGAAAAATATTAAGTTAGTAAAGGGTACTGGGTATCCTGTCCTCCACTGAACTTAGGAGAAATTAAAATTAAAATGATATGTTATATATAATATCGTCCTTAAGCAATGGGGGTTATATATTGAAATATATTTTGAATTTTTCTAAGTGCATGAAATGCCATTAGTCGAAACAAATTTTACCCCACATACCAGCAAAAGGTTGCAAGGTAAAAATCAATTGCTATATTAATAGACAGTCATGGGTTAAACTTAAATTATTCATAAATCAATGAGATCGTTAAAAGGTTGAGATTTGATGAATAATGGACAAAGAGATTGAATCATCCATTTGATTGGTTGATGTTGGACATCATTTTAATAAATTAATTAGGCCACATATCAGCAAAAGATTGCAACCTATTAATCTAGTTAAAGAAATCAATGACCACTACGAAGCCTTCCAACGATGACTTCCCAATTCCACAGTGGGAGTGTTGATTTTCGAAAAATGTAGCGGGAGCCAAGTTTATTTTGAAAGTCCTTAATTTAAACTTGGAACAACAATTACAATAAAATCTAATAAGTCTCTTTTACTTTTTTGCAGTTATAAGCTTATTATCTCTCTCACAATGACTATCAACCCATTATCTGTACTACTTGAAAAGATCACTTTGACTAGTCTAAAGTACGTGGACTGGCTCCAAAACTTGAGTATAGCCTTCAATATAGAGTCACTGGGGTATGTATTGAATGCTATATCCCAGTTGCGCCCACAAGGACGCATGCTAGTGAGGAGGAAGTCGCGGCTTATGAGAAATGGGTCAAAGATGACATCCGGGTTCGTGGGTACATGTTGGGCTCAATGACGAATGAGTTGCAGAGATCTCACGACAAAATGGTGAGGGCTATTTTGGCACACCTGGTGGAGCTCTATGGTGAGCACAGTCGTACTGCTCGATATGAGATATCGAAAGAGCTCTTTGGAGCCAAGATGAAAGAAGGTGAAAAAGTTGGGAATCATGTCCTAAAATTGATTTCGAAAATTGAGAGGTTAGAGACCCTCGACTTCAACATGGACCCACAACTACAAACTGACCTCATCTTGCAGTCACCTCCAGACTCCTTTTCCCATTTTGTGGTGAACTTCAACTACAATGAGATAGAATGTAATTTAGCTGGGTTGATGAACAAGCTTAATACTACACAATCTCAAATGAAGCCTAAGGGAAAAGAGGCAGCCTTAGTCATCACTTCTAAGCCTTAAAAGAAGAAGAAGAAGAAGAAGACTAAGAAAATGCTAGCACTCTGGGTCCATAAGGTAAGATAGAGAAAGGAAAAGCAAAAGCTCTAAAAGTGATGAAGAGCAAAGGGCCAAAAGAAATAGATAGGTGCCTTCACTGCAGTGAGCTAGGCCACTGGAGGAGTGATAAGTCCATATTTTACAGTATTTTATGCCTCATTGTAATATGTTTTATCATTACTTTGATCACTTTTTATCCCTCATAATGCTTTGATTGATATAGATTTTGTTTTCTAGGATACAAGTTGATTTACGCATGGAAGACGAGAAAGGAGATCCAAATTGAGCTTGAAATTGAAGAAACAAACAAAAGAAGATAGTTGATGAAAGATATTACACAATGCTCATATAGACATGAGATTTTCGTCAACTTACAGCCCGAATCAGACTAAGGTTTCTTCTCCAATATTGTAGAGTACTGTCTTAGCTTCGCGTAGCAACTTGAATCACCTCAATCCGACATCTTTATAGATAGTTATGATTAAAATACAAAAGCTGCGAATTATGCGTGAGACGACCGTGGCACAGGACCGCGGTCTTGATTCGGAAAATAAGGTTCGCACTAATTGTGCCGCGGTCTGCTGATGTTTGTACCGTGGTCCGATTCTCCTACTGCCCTATTTTTTATATCCGCCATTTTTGGTCTTTATAAGGCATTCTTCACTTACCAAAAGGCTACACTTGTTCAAAAACACCTAGGGGAAGCCATAGAAAGACCCAAGGAAGCTTGAGGAGCCATTATCATCATCAAAGCTTGGATTCACTTCTTGTGATAGGGAGTTCTTCAACTCCCCCTTTTAGAATAGTTCTTAGCTATGTCTTTTAGGGATTTTGAATTTCTCTTTGTTACATTTATGAACTAAGTACTTATTTGGTTGGGTTATGTGAATACTTTGTGATATTT
Organism: Buddleja alternifolia; assembly: GCA_019426215.1. Classification (NCBI taxonomy): domain Eukaryota; kingdom Viridiplantae; phylum Streptophyta; class Magnoliopsida; order Lamiales; family Scrophulariaceae; genus Buddleja; species Buddleja alternifolia. Next base: position 9,842,734 of record CM033397.1, on the reverse strand, counting down.
TGTGTTTAGTGAATTCCTAGTTTCCGAATTTATTGCATTCTTGTTGCATGTTTGATTTTTATCCTTAATGCTTACACATGCTTGATCACCATGTGTTTGATTTAATGCTTTGTCTTGAGACCGAGAGGAGATAGATAAAGGAAGATCATAAAATCAAATATCATAACGTAACAATTGACTAGAGATAGAATCAATTGCGTTGTGTGGCTTTTTGTGATAAGATGACCCGAGTGAATGTAGGATCTTCGTAAGCAAGAAATCCCTTTGAACCTTAATGCATGTTAGTTAATTCAATCTTTGCTATAGAGATATGGGAAGTTGTTAACTAGTATAGGATCATTATTTCAAGAGATTGAGTAATGAATACATTAAGGGGTTTCGCCATAACAAGAGTGTTCTAAGAATCCGGATAATTGAGAAGTTCATGAGCATAGGATAGAACATAGTAGGATCATCTCTTTCCATTTAATTTATTACCTTGTTTATCATTTAGTTATCCTTAGTTTATTTTCATAAGTATAATTATCTATCATCTTATAAATTGATTTAGCTTAGAAATAGGTAATATAGCAATTACGAGCATCAAATCCAATTGTCCATATGGAGACGATACACACCCCGGGCTAATAGTCCACTTTATTACATTGCACGACCTAGTACACTTGCTAGGGATTTCGCGTGTCAAGGAGGGAGTGTCCAAACTTTGGCAAAGGTACAGTAGGTATGGAACTTTTTGTTTTAGAAACTAATTGTTCTATAAGTGTATTTTCCACTTCATGGATACTTGATTCTAGAGCTAGTTCTCACGTTTGAGTAACGAATCAGGATCTGCAGCAAAGTAGGAAGCTGGAGCATGGAGAGTTGTTGATCAATGTTGGCAGCGGGCAGAGTGTCGCGGCTTCTCACATTGGATCAACTTCTTTATGTTTATCATCTGGACATGTTTTAAATTTAGAGGATGTTTTAGTTTTGCCCAACGGGCTTAAGAACATTATTTCAATTCCTATGTTGGTTAGGAATACTTATGGTTTTAATTTCGTTGACAGTACTTGCAGCATTTTATTTAATGATAATATTGTTGCCACTGCTACTTTAGTCAATGGCCTCTATGTTTTAAACATGCGAAATGAATGTGTTGTAAATGTTATCTCAAATAAGTGGTAGGCAAAGTACTAACCTAAGCTTAAAGTGGCATCTTAGACTAGACCGTGCTGGTGAGCAAAAGATACACAAGATGGAGAAAGATGGGTTAATTGACCCATTGGGATTGGATCCCTATCCAACTTGTGAATCTTGCCTCAAAGGCAAAATGACTAGATCTCCCTTCACTGGGACTTTTGAAAGGGCCACTGAAGTATTAGGACTTGTGCACACAGACGTTTGCGGACCATTTAGACAAATAGCTCATGGAGGTTTTCACTATTTCATTACTTTCATTGATGACCATTCAAGGTATGGTCTTTATGTATCTAATGAAATACACGTCTGAATTGTTTGATAAGTTCAAAGAATTTAAGGCCTTAGTGGATAAAAAACTAGACATCTTATAAAAACACTGCGATCGGATCGTGGAGGTAAATATATGAGTGATGAGTTTGATGGTTCCTAAAGGAACATGGGATAATATTACAACTCACACCACCAGCGACTCCACAACTAAATGGGGTAGCAGAGAGTAGAAATTGAACTCTTTTGGATATGGTTTGCTCTATGCTCAGCTACACTGATTTACCCATCTTCTTGTGGAGACATGCGTTCCTTACAGATGTTCATACCATGAATAGCTGCCCTTCCAAATCCGTTCCTAAGACCCCATATGAGATATGGAGGAATAGGAGACCAAAGTTTAAATACATTAGGGTTTGGGGACGCCCTACCTATATCAAGAAGACAAAAACAGAGAAATTGGAAGCTAGGTCCTTTAAAGGACGTTTCATTGATTTTCCAGAGGATTCTATGGGATACCTATTCTACATGCAAGATGATCAAAGGATCATTGTTACATTTGCAAGCGTACTCTATTGAAGATGAATTTATTCAAGAAGGTGGCGCAGGTAAAAAGATTGTTCTCAATGAACAAGATGAAGCACCTAGGGAGACGACTGTTCAAGAGACACACACTGAACTTGATGAAACACAACCAACATTGCAAAGATCTGGTAGAGTACCACATCAACCTGTTACAAGAGGAACCAGGTGTCCACACTATAGCAGTGGGAGTTCATGGGGACGACCCTTCTACTTATGATCAAACAATTATGGACATCGATTTTGTCAAAGGATTTAACTTTGCCAAAAACGAAGATGAACCATGTGTTTACAAGAAGGTTAGTGGGAGTAAAATCACTTTCCTGGTCTTATATATGGATGACATTCTACTCATAGGAAATGATGTAGGAATGCTCACATCAGTCAAGATGACTTTCACATACATTCTCCATGAAAGACTTGGGAGAAGCGACCTAGATTCTAGGAATTTGTATCTATAGAGATAGAACAAGTAGAATGACAGGACTTTCCCAAGCCCTTTACTTAGATAAAGTTCTAAAAAGATTTAGGATGGAAGACTCTAAAAAAGGTTTCTTGCCCATGAGATATGGGGTGCACCTTTCAAAGTCTATGTCTCCTCAAAGTAAGAAAGATAGGAATGAAATGAGTACGGTGCCCTATGCGTCTACAGTGGGTAGACTAATGTACGCCATGTTATGCGCATAGCCTGACATAGCCTATGCAGTAAGCGTGGTAAGTCATTTTCAGGCTAACCCGGGAAGAGAACACTGGACCGCTGTAAAAAATATCCCCAAGTATTTAAAGAGAACTAAGGATATGGTCCTAACATATGGACATGGAGATTTGAAGATGGATGGATATACTGACTCAAATTTCTAATCTGATATAGATGATCAAAAATCCATTTCAGGGTTTATATTCACGCTCAATGGTGGAGCGGTAACTTGGAAAAGTTCCAAGCAAAGCACAACCGCTGATTCTACCACTGAAGCAGAATACATAGCAGTGTCAGAGGCTTCTAAAGAGGATGTTTAGATTAGGAAGTTTCTTGGAGAACTTCAAGTGGTCCCTAGTGTAGAGCTGTCATTGCCACTTTATTGTGACAATAACGAGGCTATTGCACAAGCAAAGGAACCAAGGTCTCTTAACAAATCCAAGCACATAGAGAGGAGATATCATATAATAAGAAAAATCATTTGAAGAGGTGAGATAGCTGTTTAGAGAGTAATTTTAGCAGACAACATCGCTGTCCCATTGACTAAGCTTTTGACACAGGCAGTGTTGGATCGACATCTTGAAAAGATGGGCATTAGATACCACAGTGATTAACATTGAGTACAAGTGGGAGATTGTTAGGTTAATGTCTTGAAAGGCCACTAGAAGATTAGATAATGTTAGGACATTATTAAATTGTTATTGTTTCATATTCTATCAATAAAAGGCAATTAGTTGTTTACTATTATATTGACATTTATTTGTAATCATCTATACATCCATGAACACAAGAGTTAACTTCTAAGGCACTTGAGGAGTTTGATACTTGAGTACTAAAATAGTCTGCAAGTCAATGATTCTCAATTGGGCATTGGAAATCATGAAGACTTGTATGATGCGAGTTTTGACGAGAAAGGTGTCCGTCAATCACTAAGAAGTAGTGAAGAACTCACATCATAGGTGCTTTGAGATAGTGGCACTCAGATATGCCTCGCATGGATTCTGTCATCTGGGTTTTCACTCTTTGACAGTCAATGACAGAATTGATTAAATTGTAATAGGTGTTTCTGAACTTTAGACTTGAGAAATCGAATTAAAGATATACTTGTGACATTTGGTTTGTCATTAGAGTAGTTAGACCCAATTCACCCTTTGGTAGGGTCAACCTCGAACTGCAATCTAATGGGCAAGTAGTAGTCTTAACTAATATCCAAGATGAGATTTATTCCCTCGAAGGTGAACGAGGAATTATCCTATGCATTTATAAGTAAGTTAGATTTTAAAGTCTTTGGCCAAAGCATTCACTGATCTGGACTTATTATAAATATAGCATACTGTCAAGTTAGTGAGTTTGACCTAAAACCATGACTCTCACTTGACCGGGATAAGGAAGCGAAGAGTTTGTATTCACACGGTATTTACAATAGAAAAGGTAAAATGATCCAATCATTTCATCTTATTTGGGTCACAATGTAGACCACTTGATTGGCTAGGTGGGACTCACATTCAATGGAATCCTTCCATTGCCAAATATAGATCAACTTAAAGAGTCACGCTTAAAAAGGAAAAATCAATAGATAATATGGAATATTTCTTGTGGAAATATTTTAAGTATTGAATACTTAAAATTAATTAAATAGAATTAATTATTTGAAGAAATAAGTTAATTCATTTATAATTGAATTAATGTATTATTTCTTGAAGGAATAAAAATTAATTAAATATCCTATCTATTATTTAATTAGATTAATAAATTGGATTGAATTAATTAATTAAATAATGGATTGGACCGAGCTCAAATTGGTGCACCAAGAGGCACACCAAGACCACTAAGGAGTAAGGGGCGGCCACTAGGCATCCATAATGGGCTAAATTATGCCCAAAGTATTAACTTAAGTGATATAGGGAGTATTTGCAAACTCTAAATAAAAGTGCTTTTGAGCTTTTAGCTAAAAATAAGCTATTTTGCAGTGTTTGCAAATTCAACTTTTGCTTCTGATTCTCTAAAATTAAGCTCTCAGAAGTCAAAAGCTCCAAGCTGGGTAGGGGGTGCTTTTTAAATTCCTGCAGTTAAAATAATTTTTTAGTGACAATTCTATCCTTGATAATATTTCTATATTCCCAAATTAACCCCATCAGTTTTTTTTTAAAAAAAACTTGCGATTAAATTTCAGGGAGCAGAAACCTGAAAGAAACGTAAAATCCATCCCTTTTCGCTATTGTTAATTATATCTTACTAGTTGGGATATTGCTAAAATCAAAAGATATATCAGCCAAGAGCCCTAAAAAATCTGAAAACTCCCAACCTAGGCTATATATACAACAATACAGAGCAATATCTCTCTTAATCTCATGTTTTAGTTCTTTCTTGAGTTTGTACATAAATCTTGCATTTCTCTTCTATTTTTCCTCGTTTAATTGTTTTGTTATTATCGTTATGTAATCTACTTGTCCCAAGTAATCAATATTATTTCATAAACATATGCTTTTAGGAGTATTTTTTAAAAAGAAGATTAGGAACATAAATGTGAAAAAAATATAATTTTAAATTATTTTAGGGGGAATATTGTACTTTATGCAAAAAAGCTAATTGATAATCACTTTTATTTGCAAACACGCCTTGCAACTTTTTTCCATTTTCAGCTTCTGTTTGCAAACACTACCCACTTTTGCTTCTCAAATGATTTTGCACATTTTTCACTTGAAATCACTTCTCTAGAAGCAGTAGAGTTTGCAAACACTTCCATAAACATATCATATTAGTTAATACCTAAGTCATAAGTTACAATTAACACTTGAGTCACAAAACAAAAAGTTCCTCTCTCCCTTAGCCCTAGCCATCGGTCATAGTGCCAAGCCAGGAGGAGATTTTCTCTGATCAAGCTTTTTTCGGCGAGACAATTTAGAGGCAACACTTTTGGACTGCTCGGATTATCAAGAATTCAGCCGGAGTTATTGCGAAGAAGTTGAAGGATTCGAAAGTTTGAGATTCTCCAACCACTTCGCTACAACGGGTAAAGTATCATTTTAACTATCATACATACGTTTGATAAAATCCCGGGATTGATGCTGTTATGGGGAAATCCAAATAAAATTTTAAAATTTCGTATCCGCTACGTTTGGTTATTTTTCCCCAACAGTCCCATAGCTATATATGATCCACGAGACATTATACTAAGCAATGTATAGACAATTAAAGAATAAAGATTACAATAAAAGTTCAATTTCATTTATCCAAATAAGATTGTTACATATACTATGATATTATAAGAATGACGCTGACATTTCAGACATCTACTCTATCAAAGATTGTGTCACTTAGAAGACACGACGCGCTGGCGCTCGCATAGCCCCGTCCCCAACATATAGATTTTATATATAATTAAGTTTGTATAAAGTTTTATTTTCCCATTAAAAAGTTGAAAATAAGATAAACATAATTACAAAGGTTAATTAGTATAACACATTCAATTTTTTAGTTTATAAATATATATATATATATATTAAATTATCAATCACAGTTGATTATTTGATTCAAGTATGAATACAGATATTTGAGTTTAGTTCGATAAATTTACATCATACATTTTAACTTATGAAATGAAAAACATATTTGCTTGGTATAAAAAGTAGGAAAAATTACTAAAACTCCCCTAAAATAATTTTTTATATCCAAAAAATCCATGAAAATATTTTTCAATTTCAAAAACCCTCTTTAAAAAATTTTCATTCAAAAAAACCCAAAAGTTAGGATTAAGAACTTTTTTGTTACTAAACTACCCTTCATTTATTAAGTTAAAAATTAATCAATTGATCTTTTTTAGCGAATTCTTTTTGTTTTAAGATTTTCGAATTGATAAGTTGAATAATACAGATTTTTACTTTTAGTGATGCAGTTTGAAATTTACACCAAAAAAATATATAAATCGAAATGTGTTTTATACTCTAAAACTACTACGAAATAATATGCTAAAATGCGTAATAAAGACTTAATTTACAACATTAGTGCATAGGATGAATTTCTATTAACTTTCTTGAGAGAGAATACAAGTAATGTAGTGAAATTGTTAAGTGAATGTAAAGAATACATGAAATGGGTAAAACCTCCTTAAATATGGCCTAAGTGGCCGATATTCCTCTCTTTTTGGTGTGTTGGGGGATTTCTGGAGTAGTGGCAGAGAAATGAAGATCATTTTCCCCATTTTAGGGGGTAGTGGTTGGACTTTGTCTTGGTCCAACCTTATCCCCTTGCCAATTATCCTTTTAGAGCTTTCCTTCCATCTTCTAGCTATCCATTTAATCTCCGTAGTATGACGTAGGAGCTTCCATGTAACTTGATCTAGGAGCCTCCTCATGGCTTGATATAGGAGCCTCCACGTATCTCATGCCTTGAACTTCTCTTGATGGGCTTTGATCTTGATCTTTCTTTAGATGTCTAACCAATTCATTGGCCTATGTAATTAATGTTTCTCGGGGCCCAATTTGCACATAAGCCCAAATAACAAGTATGATATTTATGGGCGTATCATAAGTCCCCTTTACTCTTGAGAGTTTGAAAGAAATTCAAAGTCTCGATAGTATAATCGAATGTGTGGATCGAAAGATTTTTTTTCCAGGCTGGGCTAATTCACTAGCCGGATTCGGGCCCAACCCGCTGACACGCTAAAAGCTAACGTGCTATTGTAGCAAGTGCACTAGTCGTGTGTAGTAATAAGTGGACTAAAAGTCCGGGTTGTCGAACCACAGAGACTTGAATTTTAGTTTATGATTTTAACGAAAAAAGAACAAATATAATTAAAGTAAATTATAAGTAAAATGCATACAATAAGAACAAGATTACACAATTGATTTTACACAAAGTATAAAGGGAGACTAAGGCACATGCTAGGTTCAAATTGATCAATTATACTTATAAAGATTCTAGTTGAAGGATTACGCTTATATTGTTATGGTGAGAACTCCGAGGGTAGAGAATAACCGATGTCTCGCGTATAAACTCCTATGCTTAGATCGTGATTTCCCAAATATTCCTATCCAGAAATCTAACCACTAAACATGCATTAACGTACTAGAGTTCACTCGATTTGAATCGAACAACTTCACCCGGGAATCTTTACCTATGTCTAGGGCAATTCCTCATTAGTTACGGGTCATGATGTGAATTTCTTGCATAAGTCAATTTTCTCCCGAAATATTAACCTAGGCATAAGATTTAACATATAGTGATCAAGTATATGCAAGATAGGCAAAAACACAAATTCACATCACATAACAATATAAGAACAACCTTAACAATCATCTATTATAAGCATATATCACAATTTGGCCTTACATGACCCTAGTCTTATGAATTTAGTTCATAATGGATAATATGAAAAACATAAATGAATTAATACACATGTTCATAGACCTCCCTCAAAAGTGAATAATGATGAATCTTGAAGTTGAGCCTTCAATCCCCAAGGTTTTCCCCTCCAAGAGTGATCAGATTAGGGGCTGCCCCCCTCTCCTCTAAGAATCTGAAATTGATAGAATGATGAAGAGTATGGGTTCCCCCTCCTTTTATAGCCAAAATTCCACTAAAGTATGCATTAAGAATTCCCATTAAAGTTCCCCAATGAGAATTCCACCTAAGGTGATGCTTAAAGTTTGGCTTTTAAGATTCCAACCAGCTAAAAAATGCTGAACTTTCGGCCATTAAGAATTCCACCAAGCATAACCATGTGAAAACTTCAACTTGCTGCCATTTTCTTGCTTTCCAGCGCAGTCTTAGCTCATAAATGTCTCCACAGATCTCCCAATTGGATGATTCAAGTCCCCATGTTCAGATAACACATAGATCTACAACTTTGCAGAAGAACATGTTGTCCAATTCGGTCTCTAAGTATACCTAAATTACGTTTCAACATGGAGGTTGTTTCTGATTTGGCGCCCATAAAGTAAATCTACCAAGAAACACACTTATGACAACCCCTCAACACATGTGCTGAATTATGGCCAAAAGTGATTCTTACCCATCATATAAGGCTGGAATTTAGGCTGAAAAAGGAGTAACATTCGGACTATCCATGCCTAGGCATGACTTGGGGCGTATCCTGGCACATGTAAGCAATCGTATTTCCTTCACAATTATCTCTATAGACCTCCGATTTGGATGTTTCAAGTTCCCATTTGAAGCTAAGACATACATCTCTTTGTCTAAGTCGGTCTCGAAATGTACGGAATTATCGCTCGAATGTGGTAGGAGATGCATAAACCGCCTAGGTGTTGAAAAACATGCTTGAACTTGTTTTGTACATCGTTTTTCTTCCCTTTTCTTCATGTATTCTCATTTATTACCTGTATTCACTTAACACACCTATTAAATGCAAATGTGACATGATTTAAGCAATAAGTGAATCCAAATCATAAGAATTACGGTCTTAAAAACACGTAAAAACACCTCTTATCACCCGCCTACAGGCGGGTCAAGCTGGCAGCTTGTCTAACCCGCCAGGGGGACAGTGGGTTAGACCTTCCTCTTCCCTTTTTTTTTCTTTTGGTAATATTTTCCTTTTCCTTGTAGCCTAAGGATTCATGTTTGATCTCTTTTAGTCTTCCTTTCTAAGCAAATCTCTTCCTTTCCTTCTTCTTTTTGAATTCCTTTCTTTCCTTCTTCTTTTTGAATTCTCTTTCTTTCCTTCTTCTTTTTGAATTCTCTTTCTTTCTAAGAGATTATAAATCTTTTATCTCTTAAAATATTTATAAAATCTCCTAGAAATCTTCACTTGCTCTCAAAGCTTCCAACTCTTCCTTTTATTCTCAAATTTTCAAAAATTGCATGAGCTATTACTCTCGAGATTTTTGAAAATTCCACAGCAATTCTTCCTCGAATTGACTTTCTTGATTTCTCCTCTTCTCTTTCGGCTAGCTTTTTGTATCAGGTATCTTCGACTTTATTTATTTTTACTAACATCAGTATAGAATATTAGCAAAAATTCTTCAACTTCTTCTCTTTTCTTTATTCATAATAGCGTAGAATAGAATGTCATCCTCTACATCGAATAGTACGTCACTTTTACTTTGTGGTCATGACGATTCGATTGAATCGTGAACAAATTCTCGTTCTCATTGTCTTGAAAAGAAAACATCTGGAAATATCACCAGCATTGAGAGCTCAGAATCCAAGGAGACCGTGTCCCTTGGCGGTGTGGCGGCACGACTGGGCCGGCGACGTTGATGTGGCGGCGAGTGGCACGCCGATCGAGGATTTGTCTGAATGCCATGATTCCGTTACTCGTGTTGAGGAGAATTTGCTCGCCGAGGGTTATCCATACTACGAAGTTTATTCTTCTTGTTTCTCCCATTCGGATATCCATTAGTTGCTTAAACGATCGCATCTTCCTTTGGGTTATGAAATTTTGGCTACATAAGCCTAAACCCTAAACCCTATCTCCCAATTCCATAAGCCTCATGGCTACATTCTGCATGGTGACATCGTATTCTGGGCCAACTCCTTCAGCTCAGAATTTTTATTCCCTCTTCCAGCTTAAGAAATTAGAATCCGGACTCTTCTATTTTACCGCCCATGTAGACGTTCACTTTTTGAAGCATAACTTTAAGACCCGCGGTAAATGGACGCGTTGTTTCTTCTTTATCTATTCACCCATCCCTTGGAACTTTCCTTGTGAATGGTTGGAAAATAGCCCCAGGTATCCGCGTTTTTCCATTAAGCATAGGTCTTCATCTTACCAATTTATGCTCAATATTTTGAACGAGCAAGTTTATGATATTTGGAAATTGATTTCCGAGAAGCTATTGAAGCATTTTCACTTGAGCTATAAGCATACTTCTCTCCAGGATAGTTTAGGTAGCACAGACGTCTTTATTTTCTTCATAAGGCCTCCTCTTTATTTTTGTGTGATTGCATTCTTCATTCTTTATAAGCACTCCATCTTTACTAATTTGCTCGCTTCATGCAACATGTACCATCATGTTCTAAACTCTTCTCAAGGGCAAAGCTAATCAACCAGCTTCGGGGGAGACAACTGGTGTCTCTAATGAAAATTCCAAGCTATCCAATGGGAATCACGAAGCTCCTGCAAGTCCTCTTAGTCCACCTTCTACCAGGCATGCTGTTGATAAGGGCGATAACAAATATGAGCGGGATGCTGAGGGGAGTCTTTGCAAGAAAGCCAAGGGAAAAGCTCACGTGCTTCCCCATCCTCAGCCTACTCCCCAGCTACCCTATGAGCATTCTTCTCACTATCTTTAGAAGACATTACTCCTCCCGCTAAGTGATCTCGCGGTTCTATTGGTCATGAGCCTTGAGCCGGTTTGTTAGAAAAGTTCATGTTAGATATTTTGTTGATGACAAGATAGGATTTAATGTTAGACCCCAAAAATACAATGTAAGTTTCCATTTTTCATAGATTGATGTATATTGGTCAATGAAAGTTGTAATTTATTTTTTAGGCTTGTAATTTTTATCTTTATAGAATTTAGACTAAGTCTTAGTGACTGAATCGCTAGTAGAATTCTAGGTGAGTCTATTAGAGAAGAAGTTGAAGACCAGCGTCTGAAGTCAACCAGAGATAAAAATTTTCTTCTTAGCGTCTGTCAAACGCTAAAAGACCTCATTTCAGGATTTATGGATCAAGCGCTCAAAATCTCTCAAGCGACTTATGTTAGATTCACCTGAAATAAATCCTCAAGTCATGAAGGACTTTAATGCAATCATTCAACAGACATTTATTTCCAACGGGAAATAAATTCAAATTGCATTAAATGTTTGATAAAAGCATTAAATGTGATAAGCTAATGTGACTTGTGGACAAGCCACCTTTTGACCAGATTGTCAGAAATTTCAGAGTTTCAGCTGCTCTCGTCCAATCGGCTTCAGTGAATTTTCAGGAATGTCAGACTTTAGGTAAACTCACGTGCTGCGTGAAAGGCACGCTCCTACATGCGTCCAACGGACAGGTCCCAAGAAATTGCCTATAAATACCTTACCCCAGCAAACCCTAAAAATATATAAGATACGTACGAAAAAGAGAAGAGAAATTATTGCCAAAAATTTTACGTACATTTTCTGGGAAAAAGCTTAGAAACTCCATAGCCAAATCTTTCAAGCTTTTTATCTACATTCCAGATAGTCACATATTCTCAAACATCTTCCAAAGAAGAAACCCAAATTCCAACTGAGATATTCCAAGTTGTTTGATCTTTTCAAAAACAAACAAAACCCTAGTGACAAACCTCAACCTTTCATCTGAGTGAGAAAAGTTGTTGAACCCTTGCAGGCAGTATTTCTGAGTGAGAGAAGCTTGAAGAAGACGATCTTCATTGGTGCTGAAGTCTGTGTGATCAAGGAGCCCAAGATCATTTTCACCCTTTACTATCTTGTAGAAGATTCTGTGTGATTCTTTGAAAATCAATCTAGTAAATTCTTCCGAGTGAAAAAGGAGAAGAAGGACGTAGCTGGGATTACACCACCCAGTGAACCTTACATATTTTATGTCATTTATCTTTATTGTCTTATTATTATTATTACATCATTTATCTTTGAAAAAGACAAGTTAAAGTGCAAAGCGATTAAATTAACTAAAAGAACGCTAAAACTCATTTCTGCTGTGCTAACCCTGATTAAGCGATCTAAGCGTTGCCCTACTTTGGTAAACTGCTAAAATCACTAAGTTTAAGTTAACTTTCCTGAAGCGTCTGACTCATGCGCTCAGTTATCCAAGCGTTCAAACCTTTATAGTGATACAAAATTTTTGAAGTCGAAAAAGACTTCAGGGTCTATTCAACCCCCCCCCCCCTTTCTAGATCCTTTCGTATGCCACTTGGGACCACCACGATTCCCACTCTCTCGAGAGAGGATCGACACCTTCTTTCTTCATGGGTGCCAATAAAAAGATAGATGTCGATGAACTAATGAGTATGATTTCTTCACGTGACCGATGATATTTGAATGATCTTCCCGACGCCACTCTCATGGAAGATTTCGCTTTGGCCACTATACAGGCATGCTTCCATTATTTACTTGCATGGTCCTTTAGCAATGGTAGTAGCTTTTTTTCCTTGTTACCACTCCTTGTGTTATGACTAGCTTTGGTTTTCATACTTCTTCCTTGTTTTCCTGAATAGGCGAGCATGCTAGGCAGCGACATGATAGGTCGGCTTCGTCATAGGCTTTCCACTGCTCTTGATGCCTCTAAGAAATTGGTTGAGTGGGAGAAACAGATTCTTTCCTTGACCAGTGATTTGACCAGGAACGTGTCTTAAGGAGTGAGCTAACATCCGAGCTTGAGAATTTAAAGAAGGATCACGTCCGTGAGATTGAGCAAGCTTGCTAGGCAGCTAAGAGAATCCAATGAGGAGGCTGTGACGAAGTTCTCCCGCTCCATAAAGGGGCTTTCTTTGATAGACAACAACTATCAGCATCATCATGAAGAGTTCTTGAAGTCCCCCAAGTTCAAAGAGTTATTGATTGAGCTTGCCCTCCAGTACTATTATCATGGATTCCGCTCGTGCTTGAAGCAAGTCGTGGGGGCAAAGCATCTACTTCCTGATTCAGATCTTTTCTTCCTTCAAGAGAAAGCTGGTTTGGATGATGCACTAGAGCCTGTTGAAGCGGGACCAATATTCGTTATGTCAAAAGTTGAGAAAGCTAACGAGGTATCTGGTGTTGATGCTAGGAACGGCGCTGGGGAGCGAGTTGATGAGCTTGCTAATCAAGATTTCGCTTTGCGGACAAATCCAGTACAGCCAGCTCAGGAGGTGGCCGGGGGGGACGCTTGCTGAGGGGGCCATACAGCTAGGGATCCTTTCTTCGAGGAAATTGATGAGATATCCACTCTTGAAATTTCCAATGTGCTCGGCAAGGCCACCCTTTTATAGATATTTCCTACATTTCCTTCAAAAACTATTATTACTTCATTTTTATTTTTGCATATGTTTTTCCTTTGGATATTTCTTTCAAGAATGTTATTTTGACAATGCACATTTTGGTTTTGAAGACAATATTTATCATATAGTTCATTTATGATTGTCAACACCATGTTATATGATACATAAATATGATGATGTAGATGTAATAGACTTCGCATATAGATGATGAAATTTATTAACCTACAATCAATATTTGACATGCCAGATGTAGTATGCCACAATAATAAGTCAAGGTATTACTTTTAACATATAAATGATGAAATGTCAACATTTAGTATTATATGCATTTATGATGAATGTTTATACATGCAATTATTTGGCAATATACATGAGTAATAAATTTGTGATGAACTTTCGTACATGCAATCATTTGGCAATGTATGTGAATAATAAATTTATGATGAACATTTATACATGCAATCATCTGGCAATGTGTGTGAGCAATTCGAGATATAGCTATCCCAAAATATATCGTAGTTTAGAATGGCTTTGCACCCCCTTTTGTTTTTGTTAACAAAGCGCACGATCTGTTTTTTGGGCCATTCAAGGACTTTTATTCTTGGGCCTGATCTTTCACAGGGCTTTTTCGTGTTGCCTTTTTTAATTTTTCTTCCTCTCGTTGGGAGGTGCATATGTAGCAAAGCACACAACTTGTTTCTTGGGCCGTTCAAGGACTTTTGTTCTTGGGCCTTTTGCAGGACTTTATTTCCCGGGCCTTATCTTTCACAGGAATTTTTTGCGCTTTCCAATTTTTATTCCTCTCATTCGAGGGTATACACATTTTATTATTTATTATTATTCATTTTTTTCAATTGCATATTAAATACATGGTCACATAAGGATATATGTCCAACAAGAGTTTATTATGCATCTTTCATTATTGCCGTATTATATTGGTCACGATATCCATAGAGTAATTGAGTAAGTCATACATGAAAGCATCATAAAAATCATAATATGCCATTGACTTCAACTTTGTACATCATGAACTTCGACAATAACAATATGCAATCAAACATAGACATAAGAGCCCACAACATTTGAATTAATCATAATATGAAACAAAGAGAATTGGAAATCCTACTTACGATAGTGCAACTAGGACGAAATAATCAATAAAGAAGTAGAAAAGTGACAAATTCCTTTTAGGCCTTCATGGTTTTCCTCATGTGTAGAGCCTCCTCAGGTTTTGGATATTCCATGGCCTCGACAGCTTTCTACCATCTACATCTTCCAACATATAAGCTCCACCACTCAGGATTTGGGTGACCTTGTAAGGGCCCTTCCATTTATGTCCCAGCTTGCTTATGGGTTTCAGCACATCAGCTCTCCTGAGCACTAAGTCTCCCACTTGAAAGTGGCGATCTAAAACCTTTCGGTTGTAGGCTTTAGCAATCCTTTGCTTGTATTTGGCATTCTTTAGGTAACCTGTGCTCCTAGCTTCCTCTATCGCATCTAGGCTTTCTTTCATCAGGTGTTTGTTCTTCTCTGGATTGAAATACTTGACACGATGCGACATCATGTTGACTTCTGGAGCTATCACTATATCTGTTCCATATACTAGGCTATATGGGATATCCCCGGTAATGCTGGGGGGCGTGGTCCTATATGACCATAGTGTACTCGACAACTCTTCTACCCACTGTTGTGAATCGAACCAGGGGATAAAATTTTAATCGATTCACATAGCCTGGATTCAATTCATGTTTTTGATAATTTTAAAAACACAAAATATATCAAGATAGGTGGTAATCCAATTACCTTTTTCGATGAAAAACAAAAGCCTAGCCTTTTGATGAGAAGCAACAGATCGTTCCTTCCTCTAGATAATCAAGCGAAAGATGGCCTTCAAAACTTGAAGCTCAAATTTCTATACCTCAGACTGGGTTGGGCGCCTTAGGGTTTATGTGGAAGGAGAAGGATTTGTGTTTCACTCTTTTTCACTACCTAAGATGAAAAATTGACTTGGGTTATGATTTTAGTTAAACACTTAGTGTTTAAATAAAAGACTACTCCTTGACTAAGGAGACTAGGGGGGAGGCCGATCTGAGCCCTAGGGATAGGTGTACTCGGCTTTTTCTTACTCCAAGCCCAGTGTTAAGTATTTAATTAATATTTCCAGTCCAATTTAATTGGTAATTAATTCAATACTATTCTCTTTATATTAATAGTACTTTATTAATTCTAAATTAATAATACCATACTATTAATATTGATTGAATAAAATAATTTAATTACAATAATTAAATATATTTATTATAATCAATACTTATCTTTTTTGATAATTTCCACTCCAAGTGAAATTACCAAAATACCCTTCAAAAAATAAAACTCCTTTATTATTTCGTCTTTACATAGCGCGACTCTCTAGGCTCGTCTTGATTGGCATTGGGAGGATTCTAAGAATATAGTTATCGCCATGCCATCCCGTGAAGCTATACCGAAACCTAATCAAGTACGAGATGAATATTTCATCACGAACCTTTATGTTATAAATACCATATGAGTATGAACTCTTCACTGACGCAACCCGATCAAGTAAGAGTCATGGAACGTCAAACTCATAAAACTTGATACTCTACTTGATAACCATACTAATGTAAAATTATCAAACTGCCCTTCATATCCAATATAAGTCAGTCATAATTCTTTGGCCAAAGACTTTAATTTCACAACACCCATGACATACAGGTTGCTTCTCATTTACTTTTGAGACAATGAATCCCCTATTGGCAGTCCATTTCCCATTGTCGAAAGCACCAATTGAATCGTACTTCGAGGTCGACCACACCAACGGGTGATTGGGCTTAGCTACTCTAATAGCTTATTCAATGGTACGAGCACAATGTAAATCACCCCTCAGGTCTAAAGGTCACTCATTCTATCATAACAGTAATCCTCATCATTGACTGTCACTGAGTAAAAACCCATGTGATAGGAATAGAACGAGTCGTGTTCGAATATATTAACTCCGTTAACCATATTCATGACACCTGCTCTCACTATCCAATCAATGGGAGACTTAGCACTTTCCTTGTCAAAGCAAGTGTCCTACGAGTTGAATCTAAATGCCCAATTTAAATTCTTTGACTTGCGAACCGTCTTTATAAGATCAAGCACTTAACTCCACCAATGCTCGTACTCATCAAATAAGCAGTGGTAAGTACTCCTCGATCTTAAGGACCTATTTGTTCAATACATTTAATGCCAGAATTAGATTTATAAGAACAAACTCAATGCCTTTTATTAACCAATAATAATGTTTATAATATAAATAAAATGCCCTCTTAAATCTAATTCCTCAACGGCATAGAGGGCATAACACCTAACACCCACGAATTTTCTCCTCACTACACTCTCGTATTTAAGCCTTTTACCAGAATTCTATTGATCACCTCCACTTGTCCATTGCATTGTGGATGTCCCACAGTCGTGAATAGTTATTTTATTCTCAAGCTTTGGCACAATCTTGTATTTTGGCGCCTTGAAATTATCTTCTGTTGTTTGACACAATCTCCTTGGGTACTCCAAACCTGAAAATCACAAAATTCTTTAGAAATTTCATTACCTCATTTTCCGTTATTTTCGCCATGGGCTCAACTTCCATCCATTTGCTTAAGCAGTCAACAGCTACCAGCAAGAATTTTTTCTACACCATGGAAGGTGGGAATGGTCCCACTATGTCTACCGCCCATCTAGCGAATGGGTAAGGTGAGCTCATAGTTCTCATCGGCTCTGCGGGCCGGTGGAATAGCTTTGCGTGTACTTGGTAATATTCACATTTTTGTACTAGGTCTCTGGCGTTCGCCTTCACGGTAAGCTAGTAGTAACCAGCTCGAAGGGATTTGGCCATGATGGCTGTTGCTCCCGCGTAATTGCTATACAGGACTTCGTGAATTTCTTTCAAAACTTATAATCCTTCCTCCATCAAGAGACATCTCAGGTAGGGGTGTGAGAAGGATCTCTTGTATAACACGTCTTCTAAGATGAGAAATCTCAGCGCCGTGCGCTGCATTCTCATTGCTTCTTGCCTATCTTCTAGGAGTGTTCCTTATTGTAGATAACTGATAATAGGGAGCCTCCAATTGTCCCCTTCAACTATCACACTTCCTTCCTCCATTGTCATTGCGCTCGGCATTGATCTTATGGTTATTTATCCCGTGTGACAATCCATTAAAGTACTAACCAAATGGGCCAAGTAATCTGCCTTGTTGTTCTCCATTCAAGGTATCTGCTGTATCTTGAAACTCTCGAATTGGTTCCTTAGTTCCTCTATCTTTCTTAGCTATTCCACCATTCGCAATTCCTTCACTTCATACTATCCTTCCACTTGACATACGACGATTTGAGAATCGGAGTATACCATCAAGTATTGGGTGCCCACCTTTAGAGCCATCTTCATGCCAGCTATCAGTGCCTCGTACTCAGCTTCATTACTAGATGCTCAAAACTCAAACTTTACTGCATACTCCAGTTCATTCCCCTCCAGAGTGGTTAGCACTATTCCAGCTCCACTTCCCGTTGAGTTTGCTGAGCCATCCACATGTAGCGACCATACTTCCTTGGTATTTTTTATGGAAGGCGTCTCTGCAATAAAGTCAGCTAGTGCTTGAGCTTTTATTGCCGGCCCAAGGGCATAAGAGAAGTCAAATCTTCTCAACTCCACGACCCACTTGATCATTCATCCTGACACCTCAGGTCGCCCTAGTGTTTACTTCAAGGGGTGATTGGTATGGACTTCTATGTTGTGTGATAGGAAGTACGGCCTTAATTTTCTCACAGTGGTAACCAAAGCGATCATCTTCTCTATCTCTGTGTATCTAAATTCCACACCTATAAGGGCCCTGCTCGCATAGTACACCTTCCTTTATTAGCACTGAGCTAATTGCATGCTCTGATATCGATAGGTACAAATACAATGACTTTCCTTGCTCTGGCTTGGTTAGCAAAGGCAAGCTAGAAAGATAGGCCTTCAGGTCCTCAGAGGCTGCTTGGCACTCCTTGTTCCAGGTAAATTGACTTGTCTTTTTGATAACCTTGAAGAAAGGTAGGCTTCGATCTCCCAGCTTTGAGATGAAGCAACTTAGAGTAGCTATCCTGCTGGTGAGCACCTGTACTTCATTTCTGGTGGCTGGTAGACTCATTTGCTGGATAGCTTGCATCTTTTCCAGGTTAACTTCAATCCCCTTCTCAGTTACCAGGTGCCCTAAGAATTTTTAGCTCCTAACTCCGAAGGCGCACTTCAAAGGATTGAGCTTCATTTTGTAGTGCCTCAGCACATCAAAAGTTTCAGCTAGATCCTCTATGTGATCCTGGGTCTTGAGGCTCTTTACTAGCATGTTATCCACATAAACTTCTAAATTTCAACCTAGCTTTCTCCTAAAGATTTTATCCATGAACCGCTGGTACACTGCCCCAGCATTCTTGAGGCCAAAGGGCATTACTACGTAGCAAAAAGTTCCAAAAGTAGTAATGAAGCTGACTTTGTTGTGGTCTTCTAGAGCCAAGGGTGTTTGATGATAGCCCGGAGAGGCATCCATCAAACTCAATACCTTGCAGCCTGAAGTTGAATCCACCAACTGATCTACCCTAGGTAAAGGATAGCAGTCTTTCGGGCATGCCTTGTTGAGGTCTCTGAAGTCTATCTCCATATAAGCCTACTTCTCGCTTGTCTTAATAGACTCCATGTAACACTTTAGAGTCGTGTATTGGTATCCTTTAATTTTCCCTACTCCTTCTCGTACAAGAAACTTCATCTTCATGTGGTAAGTCGAGATGATTTCTCTGAAAGTGTTCAACGCCGGTCTTCCCAGTATGGCATTGTAGGCCGAAGGGGTATCCACAACTAAGAACTTGATTACTTTGATCTTCCTCCAAGGTGACTCTCCTAGTGAAAGGGGCAATTGTACTTGACCCGTAGGAGAATCACCTCTCCAGCAAATCCAAAGAGGGCTATATCCATCGGCTCCATCTTAACATCTCCCCAGTCCATTTGTAGGAGGGCTGCTTGGAATAGCACGTCCACCGAGCTCCCACTGTCTATGAACACATGGCTGACATCATAGTACGCTATGGAAGTTGTGATCACCAAGGCATCATTGTGGGGGTAGTGATGCTGATAGCCATTAGCTGGACCAAATTGTATAATAGGAGCATTGACAGATGCTACCTCTTTAGCTACCTCCGATTTGATCGAATCTCGGAGGGCTCGTACGTGAGCTCGCCTAGCTCTATAGGAATCTCAATCAATGGGCCCACCAGCTATCATGTGGATGGCCTTGCGTGAATCACTGAACCACCCAAGTTTTCCATTACTTCCCTGGTTACTCCTGGTGTTCTCTTGAGGGTACATCTCTACAGTGACCTTGTAATTAGGAGGAAAATGGCTCCTTTCAAATATTTTCGTACTCTTCTCCCGATCTCTACATATAAGCTTCTGTAGGTGCCCACTTTTAATTATTCACTATATTACGTTTAGCAGGTGCCTAAAAGAGTTGGTATCGTGCCCATAGTCCTTGTGAAATCGGCAGTATTTTTCTGACTTGGGGTTAATTGGTCCCAGCGTCGACCTTTTAGGCCACCTAATGAGACTCTTATGCTCCATTGCCATAAGTGCTTGGGCAGGTATGACTTTCAAAGGCGTATACCGGGTATACTGACAGTTGTCGCTTCTTCCTTTGTCTACTACAGCGGGCCTCCTTGAGGCCTATCCTGCATCTTACCTTTCCTTGGGTGGGTGCCTCTTTAACTTCAGCTTCCTTCATTCTCGCAGCTTCTTCTATATTTACATACTTCTCTGCTGTAGCTAGTAGGTTGTCAAAATTAGCAACCGTCTTCTTAGCTAGAGATCGAAAGAATTCTCCATCATTCAATCCCTGGGAGAAAACATTGACCAGCACCTCCGCACTTGCAGAAGGGACTTCTAGGGCAGCGACATTGAATCTTCATATATATTCCCTGAGTGTCTCAGTGGCTCCTTGATGCATGCTAAATAGGCTCAAAGGATTCTTTTGATACTTCTTGCTGCTCGTGAATTGATGTAAGAACATCAAGCTGAATTCTTCAAAGGAAATGATGGAACTCGGCACCAGCTGGTTAAACCATTGCTGCGCAACTATGGTTAGTGTAGTCAAGAAAACTCAACACTTAACTCCATCAATATATTGATGGATTAGTGCGCAATTCTCGAACTTTCCCAAGTGCTCCATAGGATCAGCTGACCCATCGTACTCCGCAATGTGGGGGACGAAAATTATGAGGTAGCTCCATAGGATCGGCTAAAATGCATAATAAAGACTTAATTTACAAGATGAGTAGAAATGATGAATTTCTATTAACTTTCTTGAGAGAGAATACAAGTAATGTAGTGAAATTGTTAAGTGAATGTAAAGAATACAGGAAATGGGTAACATCTCCTTAAATATAGCCTAAGTGGCCGATCTTCCTCTCTTTTTGGTGTGTTGGGTGATTTTTGGAGTGGTGGGGGGAGAAATGGAGATCATTTCCCCCATTTTAGGGGGTAGTGGTTGGACTTTGACTTGGTCCAACCTTATCCCCTCGCCAATTATCCTTTTAGAGCTTTACTTCCATCTTCTAGCTATCCATTTAATCTCTGTAGCATGACGTAGGAGCTTCCACTTAACTTGATCTAGGAGCCTCCTCGTGGCTTGATATAGGAGCCTTCACATATCTCATGCCTTGAACTTCTCTTGATGGGCTTTGATCTTGATCTTTCTTTAGATGTCTAACCACTTCATTGGCTCATGTAATTAATGTTTCTCGGGGCCCAATTTGCACATAAGCCCAAATAACAAGTATGATATTTATGGCCGTATCATTTAGTATTAAATATTTTAAGTATTTTGATATATTTACTATGATACTTATCTAAAAAAAAATTATAAATTTTTTAAGAAGACTAAAAATCTAAAAAAAATTAAAAATAAAGTTTATTTAGTCAATTATCAACATGAAACTTCTAAATAAATAATCTCTATACAAAACTACAATTGATTAAATTTTTAGTCTAGAATGCTAAAGGGCAATTAAGTCCATAAATTTATTAACCCTAAGTCTTGCACTTTTGGGAATGAAAAGTCGGTAGATGTATTGAAAAAAATTATCATGGGTTTATTGGATATAAAAATCTATTTTAAGGGGTTTTTAGTAGTTTTTCCTAAAAAGTATTATAATTTATTTTTCTTATTTTGTTCAGGGATGGCATGTTTAATTTTTTTTCTTATTATTTTAAATCAAATGCAGCTTGTCATGTACAGAGGCATTAGTTAAATCTATGGTGAAGGATTATTTGTACTGTTATAAAACTCATTTATATGCCAGATTATTCGATTACAGTGTAATAATAAGAAATTCGATTAAATATAGATAAGGTTTCACCAATTTAAATAGATCAATTACATGTGGGCATCAATTCTATGGTACTATAGTTTCACTAAATATGAAACATAGGAATGAATCGTCAAAATTTCGAGGTGTGTTAAATTTTTAAAGAATGAATAAGAACTAGATTGTTTCAGTAATTTATTAGATATTTTGTTCAAGAGGGTAAAATAAATGTAAACTTAGTACCTCTTTATTAATACTAAAAGTTCCTAATCTCTTATCCATAATTCCCCCAAGACATTGGATCCTGCCTATTATGGAGAGTTTCACTACTACTCCTGACGACATCACTTGAAAAGTATGCTCTTAAGAGTGGTGGGCATATAATGTGTCAAAAAAAATATCAAGGTAAACACAATCATTTCCCAATTACATTAAATATTTTATTTATTAAATTACGCAGCTTACGTAGAAAACCATATTGCACGAACAGTCGAACCCTTAGGAGGGTATTATCAATCAGGTCCCAGTGGACTAAGTTGCATTTATGAAGCCAAAGAACCTATTTATTTTCCTATAAATACATTACAATTTCCAAGATAAAAGGCACATTCTCTAATGGCTCTTTAGTACGTTTTTACTCTCTCTTCGGGAGTAATATTCAACTTGAGCCGAAAGCCCCCACATGTTCTTATTAACGGAGTGGATCTTTTATCTCATAATGGTGTAATACAATAATATTACATCATTATGAGATTGACAAGTGTTCATTTAATTTGAATTATTATTAACGATTTTTTTTTAAATGAACACTTGTCAATCCCACAATGATGTGACACTATTGTAGGATAGAAGACCCGTTCCGCCTTAATAAGATGTTTACGTTGTAGACAAAAAGTCTATATGCAAAAATTGAATTTAACCATTTTTGAGCTTTTAATCTTCAGAAAGAACTTATGACATGTTTGCAGTGGATGTTTCTACTTGTGCTTCACTAAATTTAAGCCAAAAAAAAGGTGAGAATCTAGTAGTTAATTTTTTATTTATTTTTTGGGAGGAACGATTACATCTCCACAAATTATATTACTTGAAAAAATATATCTATTACAAAAAACCATCATCAACAAATTATATACTAAATTATTACAAACTACCATATAGGTACAGAAAACAATTCACATACACTAGTGGAAGTGGAACTCACAACCTCACCGGCCTCATCGGCATTTAGTAGTTAATTAGAAGCTACTTTTTACTATTTGTAACATTTCTTTGGTACTTTTCAACCCCTCTTCTAAACATCCTCCGTTTTACTTTTTTGCTACTTCTCCAACTTTACCAATTTGACAAATTACTTCCTTAAAAGTACAGGTTTTTGGAAACAGGGATAAACTCATGTCTACAACACTTCAACATCAAAAAATCTTGAAGGAGGAGCTGTCTTAACATCCGAAACAAAAGCAGCATCAACACATAAACCATTAAAATTTCTATCTGAATTCTCTCAATAAGCTATGTACATTGAACCTAGAAAGCCAAATAGATAGTACAATCCTCAACAATCAAACTTTGAAACTGAAATGCTAAATTTTGTCTAAAACTAACCTAATTACAACTTAAATACGTGAAAGGAAAACTTTATAGGAACTAAGCTTAGTATTATACTAGGTTGCACGGATACGGACACGGGGACACGGGATACGGACACGGCAACACGGATTTTCAAAAATTTTAAGATACGACACGGCAAGGATACGGCTATGTATAATAATTAATAATATATATTATAATGCATATATTATTATATAATACATACATAAACATTTAAATATTAATAATGCACCAAGTGAAACAAAATAATAACTTAAAATTTTTTAAAAGTTCCACAAATACAAGCTTCAGACACACCTTCAATTTTTAAACAAAATTTAAACAACATAATAATTAAACGCTCAATATCCTAATTCAAGTTTCTAAATTCAAGTCCTTTAAATACAACATAATAAATTAATACATGCCTAATTGCCTACTTTATCTAAATTAAATGGGACATCATCATCATTACAATTTCTTATGAGCATCATCTTTCTACCTTTACCTTTCTTTTTGCCTTTCTAAATGGCATCATCATCTGCCCCTTTTGTTTTGATTAGGAAGAATTTACAATTTCAGCCCCTCAATGATTTGGAAATGTTAAAAAAGACACCGCCGTGTCCTAAACGTGTCGGACACGGGTATAGCCGTGTCCGACACCCGTGTCCCTTTATTTTTTTCGAATTTAATTTCCGGACACGCCATGTGGCGTGTCGGACACGTATCCAAGCCGTGTCCGAGACGTATACGTGTCCCCCAAGTGTCCGACACTGCATTTTGTGAATTTTAGGAATATCCGTACATCATAGGTATTATAGCATGTTGAGCATTATTAGCTTTATGAATATAAAAATCATGAAAGTATTCATTTATGCATCTGAAGGTCATCAAGTCTGTAAAGTTGAATAAAACACTCGTGAATAATGATTATATATATTAGACGCACCAACGCAACGCTGGTCAAAAAGCATTTGCATTTTCTAAAAATGCAATCTCTTACATGGCTCCTTGTAATTGCTCACAAATAACAATCCTCGCTCCTTATCATCTTATTTTATATGACTAATATATTTTAATTACGAAAAACATCTCAAAATAATTTCACCCATTATCAATAAAAATTAAATTACATACACTTTAATCTACTGTTTCGATTTGTGTGGTATGCCATAAGTGAATATTTGCGACAAGAAATGAATCTTAATTTTAGGATGATTGACCCATGTAATTCAGTTCATATAGACTGTGTTTGGATTGATGAATTTAGATTTGGCAAGAGATTTGAAATGAATAGATTTCAAACCCCTTGGATTTGAAATCCACACCATTAGAAATATCTTGTTTGGTTATATATGAATTTATAAAAGGATTTCCAAATTCATGGACTTCAAATTCATTATTTGGCTATAAATCCTAAAACATTTGAAATTTTTCAATATTTTATTTGATTTTTACATTACACTACACACAATACACATATTTTACACACACACAACACACTTTTACACACACTGCACATATTTTGCACACATTTACACACACACTACACATTTCTTACACGCACAACACACTTTTTACACACACTGCATACCTTTTACACAAATTTTACACACACTACACACATTTACACACACTGCACACTTCTTATATGCACAACACACTTTTTACACATACTGCATATTTTTTACATATATTTTACACACATTTACACACACTGCACACTTCGTTCAGGTACAACACACTCTTTTACACACACACTACATATTTTTTAAACACACTACATATATTTTACACACACTGCACATTTTTTACACATAATTTACACGCATTTATACAAACTGCACACTTCTTTACGCACAACACACTTTTTATACACACTGCATATTTTTAACATACATTTTACACACAATACACATATTTACACACACTGTACACTTCTTATACACACACAACACGCTTTTACCCACACTGCACACATTTACACACACACACTGCACATTTCTTACACGCACAACACACTTTTTACACACACTGCACACCTTTTACACACACTACACACATTTACAACACTACACACTTCTTATACACACAACACATTTTTTACACACAATCCATTGTTTTTACATATATTTTATACACACTACACACATTTACACACACTGCACAGTTTTTACACATATTTAACACACATTTACACAAACTGCACACTTCTTTATGCACAACACACTTTTTACACACACTGTATATTTTTTACATACATCTTACACACAATACACACAATGCACACTTCTTACACGCACAACACACTTTTTACACACACTACATATTTCTTACACACACTACACATATTTTACACACACTGCGCACTTCTTACACGCACAACACATTGTTTACAAACAATGCACAATTTTTACACAAACTACACACATTTACACATACACTGCACACTTTTTAAGCACACAACACACTTTTTACACGCATTACACATTATTTACACATACTAAAAATATTAACACACACGCTACATATTTTTTTCACATTTATACATACTACATATATTTTACACACACTGCACACTATTTACACAGATTGCACACTTCTTACACGCAAAACACATTGCACACTTTTTACACACATGCACATTTTTTACACACATTACACACTTTTTACACACATGCTACACATTTTTTACACACACTACACACTGCACACTTCTTTCATGAACAACACACTTTTACACATATTGCACACATTTTACACAAACTGAACACATTTACACACACACTGCACACTTTTTATGCACACAATACTCTTTTTACACATATTACATACTTTTACACACACTAAATACATTAACACACACAATACATATTTTTTACACACACTACATACATTTACAAACACTACATACATTTTGCACACTATTTACACAAACTGCACACTTTTTACACATACAACACACATTTACACACAGTGCATACTTTTTACGCACACAACACACATCTACACAAAATGCACATTTTTTATACACACTACATACATTTTACACACACTGCACACATTTACTCATACAATGTGTTCAGTGTTTGTAAAAAATGTATAATATGTGCAAAACATATGTAGTGTATATAAAATATGTGATATGTATGTGTGAATGTGTGTAGTGTGTATAAAAAGTGTGTATCGTTTATGAGAATACGTAGTGTGTGTAAAATATACGCTCTATTTGTGTAAATATGTGCAGTGTGTGTAAAAAATATGCTCTGAATGTGTAAATGTGTGCAGTGTGTGTAAATTAGGTGCTATGTATGTGTAAAAAGTGGCTTTGTGTGTAAAATGTGTGCATTATGTGTAAAAAGTGTGTAATGTGTGTAAAAAGTATGTTGTGTGTGTAAAAATATGTTCAGTGTGTGTAAAAAGTGTGTTGTGTGTGTAAAAATATGTGCAGTGTGTGTAAAAAATGTGTTGTGTGTGAAAAGTGAGTTGTATATGTAAAAAGTGTGTTGTGTGTGTAAAAATATGTGCGGTGTGTGTAAAAAGTGTGTTGTATATGTAAAAAGTGTGCAGTGTGTAAAAAAAGGTGCAGTGTGTGTTAAAACTGTGCAGTGTGTGTAAAAAGTTTGCAATGTGTGCAAAAAAAGGTGCACTTTTTGACACACATTGCGCATTTTTTACACACACTGCACACTTTTTACACACAAAACACACTTTTTACATACACAACACACTTTTTAGACACACTGAACATATTTTCACACACACAACTCACTTTTTACACACACAACATATGTTTTACACACATTACATACTTTTTACACATAGCGCAGACTTTTTACACACAATGCATATATTTTCACACACACTACACAAATTTTACACACACTGCACATTTTTTACACACTTTTTACACACTGCGCATATGTTACACATAATGCACACTTTTTACACACATTGCACACATTTTACACACAATGTACACTTTTACACACAATGCCCACATTTTCACACATACTGCACACTTTTTACACACACTACACACATTTTCACACACATTACACACTTTTTACACACACTGCACACTAT
This sequence comes from Buddleja alternifolia, assembly GCA_019426215.1. Taxonomy (NCBI): domain Eukaryota; kingdom Viridiplantae; phylum Streptophyta; class Magnoliopsida; order Lamiales; family Scrophulariaceae; genus Buddleja; species Buddleja alternifolia. Next base: position 9,815,059 of record CM033397.1, on the reverse strand, counting down.
TTACACACACTGCAAACTTTTTACACACACTGCACACTATTTACACACACTGCAACCTTTTTACACACACTACATATGTTTTACATATAATGCACACTTTTTACACACACTGCACACATTTTCACACACACTCCATACTTTTTAAATACATTACACATGTTTTACACGCAAAACATACTTTTTACACACATTGCATACTTTTTTTCACACATTGCAAACTTTTTACAAACATTGCCCAGTTATTACACACACTGCATATTTTTTTACACACACTGCACACTTTTTACATAGACAACACACTTTTTACACACACTGCACACTTTTTACACACACAACACACTTTTTACACACACAACACACTTTTTACACAAACAACACACTTTTTACACACATTACACACTTTTTACACATAATGCACACTTTTTACACACAATTTCACTTTTTAAACATACATAGCACCTAATTTACACACACTGCACACATTTACATATTCAGAGCATATTTTTTACACACACTGCACATATTTACACAAATAGAGCGCATATTTTACACACAACAAATAGAGAGCATGTTTTGATTGATGAATTTGGATTTGGCAAGAGAATTGAAATGAATGGATTTCAAACCCCTTGGATTTGAAATCCACACCATTAGAAATACCTTGTTTGGCTATATATGGATTTATAAAAGGATTTTCAAATCCATGGACTTCAAATTCATTGTTTGGCTACAAATCCTAGAGCATTTGAAAATTTTCAATATTGTATTTGATTTTTACATTACATTACACACAATTACACATATTTTACACACACTACACACAACACACTGCACACATTTTGCACACATGTACACACACACTGCACATTTCTTACACGCACAACACACTTTATACAGACACTGCACACCTTTTACACATATTTTACACACACTGCACACTTCTTATATGCACAACACACTTTTTACACACACTGCATATATTTTACACACACACACTACATATTTTTTAAACACACTACATATATTTTACACACACTGCACATATTTTACACACATTTACACAAACTGTACAACACTTTACACACAACACACTACACACTGCATATTTTTTACATATATTTTACACACAATATACACATTTACACACACTGCACACTTCTTATACACACACAACACACTTTTACACACTGCACACATTTTGCACACATTTACACACACACTGCACATTTCTTACACGCACAACACACTTTTTACACACACTCCACACCTTTTACACATATTTTACACACATTACACACATTTACACACACTGCACACTTTATATGCACAACACACTTTTTACACACACTGCATATTTTTGACATATATTTTACACACACTACAAACATTTACACACACTGCACACTTCTTTCACGTACAACACACTTTTTACACACACACTACATATTTTTTAAACACACTACATATATTTTACACACACTGCACACTTTTTACACACATTTACACAAACTGCACACTTCTTTATGCACAACACACTTTTTACACACACTACATATTTTTTACTTACATTTTACTCTCAATATACACATTTACACACACTGCACACTTCTTATACGTGTGCATTATGTGTAAAAAATATGTAGTGTGTGTAAAACATTTGCAGTGTGTAAATAGTGTGCAGTGTGTGTAAAAAGTGTGCAGTGTGTGTGAAAATGTGTGTAGTGTGTGTAAAAAATGTGGAGTGTGTGAAAATGTGGGCAGTGTGTGTAAAAAGTGTGCATTGTGTGTAAAATGTGTGTAAAAAGTGTATAGTGTGCGTAAAAAATATGCAGTGTGTGTAAAAAATGTGTAGTGTGTGTCAAATTGTGTGCAGTGTGCATTATGTGTAAAATATGTGCAGTGTGTGTAAAAAGTGTGTAAAAAGATGTAAAGTGTATGTCAAAAGTGTGTAGTGTGTGTGAAAATATGTGTAGTGTGTGTAAAAAATATGGAGTGTGTGTGAAAATATGGGCAGTGTGTGTAAAAATTGTGCATTGTGTGTAAAATATATGCAGTGTATGTAAAAAGTGTGCAGTGTGTGTAAAAAATATGCATTGTGTATAAAAAGTGTGTAGTGTATGTGAAAATGTGTGCAGTGTGTGTAAAAAGTGTGCATTGTGTGTAAAATGTGTGCAGTGTGTGTAAAAAATGTGCAGTGTGAGTAAAAAGTGTGTAGTGTGTGTGAAAATTATGCAGTGTGTGTAAAAAGTTCGATGTGTGTGTAAATGTGTGTAAAAAGTGTGTTGATTTTAGTTGAAGTGGATTTCAATGACAGGGTATGGGAGTGAATTTGAAATCCATTAGAAAATGGGCTTCAAATCCACTCAGCCCTAAAATGGATTTGAAATCCTTTCATTTAGAATTGGGGCTAAACAACAAAGAATGGATTTGAGTAGGGGATTTGAAATCCACAGGTCCAAATCCATCAATCCAAACACAGCCTTAGGGTCATTTGGTTGGGGTTGGGATTGGGATTATATATGACTCAATACCTAATGGATTTGAAACCAAAGGCTAATGAAACCACATTTAAAATTTTTTGTTTGGTTGCTATTTTTGGCTCACTCAGTTATGTGGGGCCCAACAGTTGATTTATGTTTGGTTGGGTGGTTTACATAGGTAGAGTTTAGGGTAAAATACACTTTTATCCTTGATTTTAATTTAAAATCCTATTTTGCGCTTGTAGTCACAAAAGATCCAACCACCCACATATCCTATTATGACCCAACAATTCTTTACCATTCATTTCTTGGAGGCCTAAAAAATATTTAAACATGAGAGAATTACAAAGAATTACAAGAATGCTGGTGAAAATTACAAGATTGCCTATGAATATTCTTGAATAATGCATTGAAAACTATTGCTATCGCTTCGTATTTGTGGTTCTAACTTCTGAACTTGTAGTATTAGCGATACATCAAGGAAGAACCCATCACATTTCAATCCACTAGTGTAAAGCAGTAATACAACTAGACAATCATCTCTCTACCCATTAATCATTCTATAAAACTAAGGATAATTAGAAGTAAATTACTCAAATTTTTAGAAATAGGTTTGTGTTCTTTTGTATGTATGTGTTGTAAAAATTGAAAGTCGTGAAGGAGGGATCACCTAACTGGTCCCCCAATAAGAAATGGGAAAACACCTTCTCTGCTTCTTTTGAAGAAGCAAACTCAACATGACCATAGTCTCTAAATGAATCATCTCTTATGGCAAAGCGAACATCAACAACCTCTCCAACAGGTTTGAAAAAATTCTGACTGAAACATTTGTCAATATATATACATACATGAATCGATTTGTTCTCCAAAACTTTTTTTAATCAAATCGTTCGACTAGTTAAATTGTGAAAAATAAATTTTAGGATACCCTATAACTGGTTTCAAAATAGAGATTATAAGAAGATGGTAAATGGAACAAGAGCTATATACCCCACCTCTTCTTAAGACGGAACATGAAAGCTGAAGATTTGATATTATCCTGAGGAACTTATCAGCAGCACTTTCATCTTCATCGGGGCTGTTTTCGCTTTCCCATTTTCGTCTCGAACCTAAGTCAAACATCAGCATCATAACTAGCTTAAAATTTGTAATCGAAATTTTCCTCACAATATTGAGCAGTACAAACTCCATTCAAAATATAACTTATTATAATCCCATTTACTGACAAAATCCTCTTGTTCCTCTTCTTCCTCCTCTAGAACCACCATCTTGATATTTTGGAATGGAAACTCATGTAATTTCACCATAAGAACCAAAATGCTCTTTAAGAGAGCTCCCAATCTAAATACATACATATTACATTCAGAAAACAATTGAAGAAGTAGAACATTTTGATTTCAATAGATGATAGTGCATAGAGGATACAAGTTCAGATACAAGGTGAAAATGAATGTACTACACATACCTCATCCGCACTATCATATTTGTTAAATCCACGAACAAATGTTGTTCTCATTGTTTAATTGAGTAAGATTGTCACTCTTGAGTAAGATTGCCGCTCTCTAAATGAAAATGAAAATAGGAGACAAATAGCAGATACTTGTCATATATCATGCTTAAAATGAAAATAGGAGATAAATAGCAGGGGTTATGTTCATATTTAGTGTTACATCACAGACATTAAAATCTTCAGCCAAAATCCAAATCTTATGGTGTATTTAGTGCCTAATTTTTAGTTTCAACTGCGGATGGATAAAAGGTTTATTTTGCTCTAAGGTTTCAACACCATTTTCTTTGACATCATTGCCGTAGTCTTAACACCCAACCCACAAATAAGTGTTAGGATTATGCCCTCAGATGCCATAGAGGATAGAATATGTAGGATATCTATCTTGTATTGAACTTAATCATTATTAATAAAAGGCATTACTTAGTTTTTCACTTAATTCTTATTTGCATCTATAAGTTGTGTAAAAAAGCTTTGCCCTTGTTTTCAATGCGTCCCTCTACTTCCTATAGGATAAGAAGAAAGGCACTAGAGAGATCGACCTTGATTACTAAAACTAGTTCGCAAGTTATATGAAGTCTCTAATGGGCAAATAAAGACTTTGAATACTTGTAAAATCTTAGCTCTGACATGGGAGTGCCTGTCTGGTATCATGGGATGATAGGAGATTGAGATTGTAGGCACATCAATTGAACTGATATGCTCGAACACGACTCGCATCGGTTTTGTCCCATGGGTTTTCACTCTGTGACTATCAATGACAGAACTGATTATACGTAATAAGTATATGTGAACCTTTGACTTGAAGTATCAGTATGAAGATGCACTTGCGACGTCAAGCCTTTCACTAGAGTAGTTAGACCCAATTCACCCGTTGTTGGTGTTGACTTCGAAATGTGGACTTGATGGGCAAATGGTAGTCTTAGCAAATATTTAATATGGGATTTGTTCTCTCATAAGTGAATGAGAATGTACCCAATGTAATTATAGATAAATAGAGATCAAATTCTTTGGCCAAAGCAAAAGAGACGATTGTGCAAGGCACTAAATCGATCTCAATGATCTCGTATAATTATAATTTATACATATGGTCAAGTCCAATGAGTTTGACTTAACCATGACTCTCACTTGACCGAGGAACCTGAACAAAGGGATTATACTTATACAATATTTACGATTGGAAGGTTGCGGAATGATCCTATCATTCGTTTTCATTTAGGTTACGAAGTGGGTCACGTGACTGGCTAGGTGTTACCCACTTTCTTTGGTTTCTTCTCATTTCCAAATGAAACGAACCTAAAGAGTCGCGCTAAAGGATCGACAAAGAAAAATGAAAAAGGAATTTCTATTTTCTTCTAGAAGTTTTAATTTATTGGATAAATTAAATAATTAATTATTCATTAGATGAAATAATTAATTACAAGGATAAGATTAATTATTAATTAATTTTCGAGGAGAATATATTAATGAATTAATTTATCTAATTAATTTGGTTATTTAATTTAATTTATTTATTTATTGGATATAATAAATTAGTAATTGAAATAAGAAATTAATTAAACAAAACAAATCTCGAGCTTCTAGGAGGCGGGCGTCCAAGTGATGTCCGAGTTTAGGGCTCTTTTGTTTTGACTTATTCAATAAGTCATGAGGTATATTAGGACTCTTTGACTTTGAACAAGTAAGAGAAGATCATAACTATCATAACTCCTAGAAAATAAAGAAGAAAATATTCCTCCCCTCTCTAATACCCTAGCCGTCGCCCTCTTAGAGAAAGAAGTGAGTTAATTTGTTTGTTGATCCGCATGTAGTTATTTAGAGACGACGTAATTTCATTGTTCAGATCAAATTCAAAATTTGAAGATTCAAATAAAGAATTGAAGATTTGAAGCTTCAAGTTTCGAGATTTTGGAGGAAGAAAAGTTCTTCGTCAAATTCGTTATAACGAGTAAGTTTTTATTCATTAATTTTAAGATTCAATTATGCAATTAGAGAACACTTTGGGTTTTAATTAATTTTTGAAATCCTTCCACTACGTTTATGTTATTTTTCACCAAAACCCAACAGTGGTATCAGAGCCAATATCTGATTTGCATACTTGATCTAGTTTACGTGATTTGAAATAAGCATGTTATGTGTTTTTGAAGCATAATTTTATGTTTTCTTCAATATGCATTTTATGGTTTTTGCCTATATTTTTTGATTTTTTAGTTATTGTAAATCTGGAAATATTTGATGATATTGAAAAATCGAAAAACTCGAAGAAAAACGGGGCTTGGAAGCCCCGAACGAAGCGCGCGCAGCTGGGCAGCCACCCAGCCGCGGCCCATCGGGCCGTGTGCAGGGCCCGACGGGTAGTGTATTTTTCACACCTGATCCGTTGGACCGGGTCTTGGATCAAGGTCTTAAAAACGGTCTATGTATCGGTCAAAATTGATATTTGGGTAAGTTTAATTAATCGGGTGGGTCAAAAGGATGATGACCCAAATAATTTAAATTAAGCCCAATCGAAAATTATCAAATTTTGATTTATTAATTAGTTTGGACTTAATTTAATTAAATCTAAATGTGCCAATTGGATTGGTGATTTGAACTTAAATCAAATTTAGCCCAATAAGAAATTAATAAAACATGCATATTTTTCCGAATTAATTAATTGAGCCCAATTGAATTAAATCCAATTGGACCAAAAGGATGGTGACTTGAGTTTGATGAAATCGAGTCCAATAAGATTAATTGAAATATAATATTTAATTAGATTTAATTAATTATTTTTCTTGGAGATTAATAATTAATTTATGGATTAAATATTATTATTTTTCCTCGACTTGGGGACTCGTATACGATAGCTTGAGAACAAGTTATAACTAGAAAGCTATAACAAAATATGAATATCTCAAATAAAAAATGGGAAATAAAAATGAGCTCTAAATTTCTTTTGTATTCCAGTGACCAAATTCATTAACCAAAAAGATCAAGAAGAATTTTGATTACCATGGCAGCACACTTGCTATATTCAAATTCATCAAATTCATGGAAATTACCAATCCCATCCGGCAATCCCTTTGCCACAGAAAGCAAACCATCATCATATTCTCCCACACTTTGATTCTCACAGGATTATGCTTTCTTTACTTCCTTAAAAAGGATTTTTCCAGTCTAGTAAAATTTTGAAAACCAACCAACGTATTTAATTCTGGGGACTCGTATACGATAGCTTGAGAACAAGTTTCTGATATCAGGGGTTCTATAAAGAAGAAATAAACGACAGGGCTACTAATAGAAAGAGAAGGAGAATTGAGTTTTATGGGCCTAATATGGTACCAAAATTGTAAGTCATTTTGTAAGTTCATCAATGACTCATATGTAATCATTTCCTTCTGCATTACCTCAATGACTCAATTGTAAGTTCATGCAAAGACTCATATCTGCAACATATTAAACCAAAATTAGAGAAAAAGTGGGAGGAAACACAAAAAAAGTAAGAATAACCACAACACCGCCTAGATGATCAATGTTGTAACTAGATTAGACTATGGGCCGACTGCCGAGTAAAGAAAATACCAATAATAAAGGGATAATTGCATATTGTACCTTTGTGGAACACAAAATCTGCACACATCCCCCCTGTGTTAAAAAAATAGCCTGAAATGCCCCTATGTTTTTCAAAATCCTGCACGAAACACCCAATCCTGCTTCAAATACATTACGCGTGAATGCTACCTTCCGCAGATTTAACACGGATTGGGGGTTTAGTGCAGTGTTTTGAAAATCGTAAGGTTATTTTAGGCTATTTTTTTAACACAGGAGGGATGTCTGCAAGTTTCATATTTTACAGGGTATGATATGCAATTATCCCACCAATAAAGAACTCATAGCAATTTAAATTTGAAAAGGATCTAATGTACTCTTGATTAGCTTAAATCATGAAAGTTACCGTTTATAAAATCCAATCTTTTCTTAGTTGGTTCAACTTGTGGAATTTAGTATTCACTTTCTATATGTAACAAAATCCTGAAGGACAATTTTTTTAAGTTTTGTAAAGTATTTAATTTACTAGTAACAGAAACTTTCTTTGAGTCATTTCATCAAGCATCTTATGAGCTACTAGTATCAGATAATTATCAAGAGATTACAGTCATACTGTTTCAAAAATAAAACAAAACCAGATTAGGGAAGAATTTCAAGCAGTCGGCCCAAGCCCCTTGATAATTCACAACTTAGAATTATCTAATAACCCCCGTTTATGTGTGCTAAATGTGGTTTATGACTTGAATTAATTTCGTTGTGCGAGTCACGCAATAATCAACAGAAAGATACACTACAATTTAAGCAATTAATCAACACTTAAAAGCTTAAAAAGAAATATACCTCCAGGAACTCTTCGATGAATTCTTCTTGATACAAGAACCAAAGATTTTGAATACAAAGCTGCTATCGTACTAAATCTATGCTAATCTACGCTACTGGCTGCTTTAATCTAGAACAAAACTACCGTCAACTTTATCTAGAATTAAATGAAGCCTAACTACGTCTAAGACTACGGAAAGAAAGATAGTTTGTAGATTTTGTCTGATTGTTTGATGATGTTTTTTTTCTTTCTCTTCATGCTTATATACTCCACTTCTTTTGTCGGTTTCTTCGCAACCTCCACGTTCTCCTCTGCTTCCGGAACCGCTGTCAACTCCCTCTTCAAATTTCTCTGATTTTGGCGCCCGAGTTTAAGTTGATTTTCTGGGTTCGGACTTGTCCTTTCTCTTATCCTTATTGGGCTGGTCCATACTCTTTTTCGAATGTTCTATTTGTCTTTGTTCTTGATTTCCTCAAACCCAGGTCCATTCGACTTTACCCATGTCATTCCTTTTTCGGGCTTTACTCGAACATAAGCCCAATTTGATTATTATTTTCCGATTACTTCTTTATTGGGCCTTTTTAATTCGAAAAGCCCGTTTAGTATTTTTAAGTGTAAACAAATGCCCCCCAAATATACATGAATGTTTCGAGTTCATGTGTATTAAAAGACATGTTTATTTTCTAATTATGTATGATCGTTTCGACTTCGCAGGTTTTTTAAGGAATACGTCTTTTCATAAGCAGACCTTTCATATTTTTTGGCGGTTATGTAAAGATGCGCCCCCCTTTTAAACTTCACCTGGGACTTTGATCGTCATCTTACCACTTTTTCAGTAATAAGTGTGTCTCTTCGTGACCAGGTGCTAAACCTTCTATAAATATCCCCATCGCCGGTTCTCTGGCTCATTACTCTTAAAAGCCCTTTCTCTCTTTTGTCTCCATCAACAACACCTTTCATACAAGCTCTATTTCTTTTCGACTACTCTTCGAGCGTCGCTTTACCCTTCTTCTTTGAAGCCTAAGTCGATGGCTTTTCCTCCTCATACCGCCGCTCATGACCTCATGTTCTTAGTTCCTCGAGCGTCCGTCTTGGATTGTGGCGATGCCGAGGAGTTGTACGACACCATTAAAGCATCCCAAGCCCATTATAGTAACCTTAAGGTTACGCTTCTCGAATCGACCTATGTAGTTCCTCGGTGGGCTTTCGAGCGCCGAGGTCAAATGCTTAATCATCTAGCCCTTGGCCCACGATTCAAATCGACGGTGTTTGAAAGTACTGTCCCTGGCGCCCCTAGCCTTCTTGGGATTTGACTCGACTTAGAAGGCGAAAATTCCCCTCTTTGCATGAATAGGGTGGTCAACAAGTTCGCTTGGACCAACAAGAAAAACCCATAAATGGTTGGATAGGGAGTGTTGATGTCTTTCCGTGGTTTGAGCGTCTTCAACAATTCCACTCGAAGTGGGAGGCTAATCGAATTATAGGGCTTGTTCAAATAGCCTGCTACCAGATGCTTCATTTCGAGCAAGTGATGACCGATGCCTTAGCCCTTTCGTGGCATCCTTCTTATAATTGTTTTGTCTTACCTCGAGGGTTTCAGACGATAACCCTCGAAGATGTGGCCCTTATTACCGGGTTATCCCCTTATGGTACTGTTTTTCCTTCTGGTGAAGCTACAAGTGAAGCTCGTGCGCTCCTGGTGTCTTCGATAGAATGGCTGAAATATCATAGCAAGAGTGGGGGTGCCAATATTGCTTATTCTTCATTGGTCAATCATTTTGTTGGGAATGCGGACCCTGTTACTGCTTTCGAAGAGGTATTGTTTCTTAATTTTGTCTTTTCCCGATTATTCATGAATTCTGATTGTGCTGTGAACAAGACCTTCCTCCGGTTAGCTACAAACATTGCTGCAACCATGGGGCCTGTCGAATTGGCTCCTCTTGTGCTTGCCCAATTTTATCGAATGATGTCCCACCTCCATCGGGACCCTTTGAATGTCAAAAGGCTATCAGGTCCGTTGTGATTATTGTCCTATTGGGTTTTCATATACTACCCTAAATTGCTGAATATAAGGGCCCTTACGTCCTTCGAAGAAGTGTCTCAAACTTCGAGTATCTTTAAACTCGTTTCGAGTTGGGTATGTTATGGAGAGGTTGCTGTAAATCTGTTAATTCCTCTTGAAAAGGCATCATATCTTTTGGCCTTGAGCACTATATATAACCCCTTTTATGTCTCGACATGGTGTTCCTTTTTCGAGACAAGGTATAATCAGGAACCTACTCATTGGTCCCACACTACCCTGCCCAATTACTTACGGGCAATCGATTCTTTACGAGCTGATGAAGACTAACCTTATTGGTGGTCCGTTTTATTTTCTCGAGATCTTATGTATGCGGACAACACACCTGGTGTCGAGGTTTATAACCTTCAGGTCTTTTTTAGAACGCTCTTTTCGAGCATCTATGTTTGTGTTCTTTCTTGTAGTTATGTTCAAGACAATTCGGCATCATTCAGTGTTTTGTTTTACCATTTTTGGGCACTATGAATCTCCTATGGTCGACGAGACAATATTCCATTCCTAAGATGAAAAGGGATCAAGCAGAGATGATCATTTGAGGGAGGCCCTCTGGTATGCTGGAACCCAGTTCGGATCGTTCGGGATCACTTGTAACCTAATCAATTCGAAATGGAGAGCATCTGCATAATGACTGCATAAGGCCCTCTGCAATTTAGTCAAATTGTTCACTACCCTCGCCGGAGTCTCATATTTGGTCTCACACGGGGGCATTTTGAGCACCTGTTTATATGTTTTTTCGTCACTCTTTTGTTTTTCGCTGGGCAGTTCGATCTCTGCTTGCTTCTCTTTCAAGATCCCATTTTGGTCCAAACCCAAAATCCTCTTTTCGGTTGAGGATAAGCTAATCAAATTTCGCTCAAGCTGTTTTCCCACAAACCGTCTAAAAATCTGGCATTAATCAGTGGTATGAAAGGTGTTCATGTACCACCTGCACATCCCTTCGAGTCCTTCGTCTTTGACCTTAGGAAAAGTCACCATTCCCTCGTCAATCAGTCGGTTGAAAGTCCTGATTGCCACCTTAGTTTCGATAGTGACCTGCGAGTCAGAACATTCGAGAGTGTTAACTTCAAGATCTATAGCAGGAAAAGGATCTTCATTGATATTAGTTTTTTCAATATCAGGAAATATAAGGTCTTTCGTGAGTCTATCTTTTCTTGAATCAGATTTCGAAATAAAATGCAATTGTTTGTGTCATGGGAAAATGCGTTATGCCATTTACAGTAAGGTTTCCCTTTTATTTCAGATTCGAAGGAATTTTATGTCTTCCTTTAAACTTTAATTTCTTGTTGGCGAGTAGCCAATCGAAAATTTGTTCGGTTTTTGTTACATCAAAAGTGTAGTTCTTTTCTTTTCTCGTTTGCAATAACCCAGTTGCTATGTAGTCCTTCTTCCCGAGGGCTCCACATTGGTAAGGAGGTCCTCATACGAACTCTGCTAGGTTTACTTCATAAGCGTCTTCGAACACCCATGGAGTCCCTATCTCGAAGGCATTAAAGCCTTGGTGCTTTCTATTACTTTCTTCTTTGAGCATATTTTCATATCATATCGCACTCTCAGCCAGACTTCGAAAGTCAGCGAAAGGCATGCCGTCGAATCTCAATCTATATTCGAAGGTCATATTCTGTTGGGCTAACTGAACAAATTCAGTTTCGGGTAGATTAAGGTGACATTTAACCCTCACTTTCTTAAAACGTATTAGGAATTTTTCGACAGATGCTCCTATATTCTGCCTTATTTTAGCAAGATCACACATCGAGATCCCTGGCGCTGTTCGAGCAAAGCAATTTTGAAATTGGAACTGCATCTCATCCCAATTATTTATTGAATTTGGGGATAGGCTTATACCAATTAAATGTTGATCCTGTTAATGAACTATGAAAAAGCCTTAACTTAAGAAAATCCTGATCTGAGGCTTCTCTACACTGGCAAGTGAACCTGGATAAATGTTCGAGAGCGGAGACGTGGTCATCTCCAAAGAATAAGGTGAAGTCGGGAATCTTATAACTTCGAGGAAAAGAGAAATTTCTATCTACCCAATTAGGATAAGGCTTTCCTGGCATTACCCTGTGGTTTCTTCGAAAACCAGGTCCATACGTCCTCTTGACAATCATTTCGATCTGAATTTGAAAGGGTCGAGGAATTGTCCCTCAGTATTTCCTCCCATATGGGCAACGAGCATGGCTTGCCCCCTGCATATGGTACCTGAATATTATTAGGGAGCATAGGAATTCCTTGACTTATTTGTACGTTCGAAAATCCATGGTTTCCCATGGGAAAAAAAGCACTCGAAACTCTTGGATAAGCTGGTGTTTGACTCTGCCCGCCAGGGTATTGCCCTTGGGTAAAAATTAGAGTTGTTTCGAAATTATTGAAATGGCCGTTAGTGGGGTATCCCGCCGGCACCTGTCCATAGCCAACTGGCGGGGTAGGAAAGCTTGGTCTCGAAGGGTATGACTGAGATTGATTCCCATTAACATTTTGAGGAATATTCAAAGGAGGACGCATGTTTTGATTGAAATTTTGTTGTCCCATCCCTGTGTGCCCCCCAGGCACAGATGGATTTAGGAAATTGTGTTCGTTTACAGGGGAAGTATTCGATGTTTGGGCAATTTCGAGGCGGTTACTCCTATTTCTAGTTTCTCTAGGATAACCAGTGGCGGTTCTCCTGGATTTAAGTGTCTTGCTCGTACCCTAGGCTCAACTGCTATCAGTTGTGAGACTTTTTCTATTAGGGCATTATGTTTTTCGATTAACTGTTCCAAAGCAGTAACTACTTGGATATTTACCATTCTCGAGAAGGTATCGCAAGTCTGGTTAAATATTTCTCCTAACTCGGTTACAACCCGAGTAACGAGCCAGGCCCTCTTGGACATTTATAGCAATGTCTTGTACTATTGTTGTAAATATCCGAGTCGATTCTTGAGCCAATGCTCGATATTGATCATTAAATTCCGTTCGCTGATCATCTCGAGCCCCCATTGAAGTCTTTCATGGCTTTAACAAACTGCTCATACATCTTGTCTGCCCTTATCATGTATCTAGATACAGGTTGTGTTTCCAGATCGTCATTCGGTTCTTCTCTATAAGAATCTTCTGACATTTTATAATGAATTTTATGGAAGTTAGATTCGACTAACTCCCACTGTGGTCGCCAAAAATTTATTTTGAAAATAAAATAAAATCAGATTAGGGAAGGATTTCGAGTAGTCGGTTCAAGCCCCTTGATAATTCACAATTTAGAATTATCTAATAACCCCCGCTTATGTGTGCTAAAGGTGGTTTATGACTTGAATTATTTTCGTTGTGCGAGTCACGCACAGAAAGATACACTACAATTTAAGCAATTAATCAACAATTAAAAGCTTAAAAGGAAATATACCTCCATGAACTCTTCGATGAATTCTTCTTGATACAAGAACCAAAGATTTCAAATACAAAGCTGCTACCGTGCTAAATCTATACTAATCTACGCTACTGGTTACTTTAATCTAGAACTAAACTACCATCTACTTTATTTAGAATTAAACTAAGCCTAACTACGTCTAAGACTATGGAAAGAAAGATAGTTTGCAGATTTTGTCTGATTGTTTGATGATGTTTTTTTTCTTTCTCTTCTCCTTTATATACTCCACTTCTTTTGTTGGTTTCTTCACAACCTCCACGTTCTCCTCTGCTTCCGGAACCGCTGTCAACTCCCTCTTCAAATTTCTCTAATTTTGGCGCCCGAGTTTAAGTTGATTTTCTGGGTTCGGGCTTGTCCTTTCTCTTATCCTTATTGGGCTGGTCCATACTCTTTTTCAAATGTTCTATTTGTCTTTGTTCTTGATTTCCTCAAACGCAGGTCCATTCAACTTTACCCAAGTCATTCCTTTTTCAGGCTTTACTTGAACATAAGCCCAATTTGATTATTATTTTCCGATTACTTCTTTATTGGGCCTTTTTAATTCGAAAAGCCCGTTTAGTATTTTTAAGTGTAAAGACATACAAACATGAAGGAAGTGAAACCTAATCAAGAGGACAGAAAAACACAAGAAAATACATAAAGTAAAACGATCGAAAATATAATGGGCAATAATACATAGATTCTAATAACATGAGGAATTTGATTTTTTCTTTTTCCTTTTCACCTGAGAATCGGCATAATTCGGATTTGTAACCCTCGACATTTTTGTTTATAGTTTACCTTAAACAAAAAATGGCCAATCTATCAGTGGGAGGGTTGTGAGTATTTGCTTTGTATGTAATGTATAGTTTATATATAACCCTAATTTACTAACAAAATACCAAACAATCAAATCCACCCACAAAACCCAAATTTTTTCGTATATCATGAACATACTTACCTTTTGTCGGATGAATTTCTAAAAAAAAAAAAAGATGAGCTGAATCCCCAAATCTTCTTCAATGGCAACTTCAAAGTCGAAATTGCGTGACAATGGAAGCTGAAAATGTTGTGGGGGAGAGAGTGTGAGATGTGTGATAGAAAACTAAAATAAAAGGTGAAAGTTAGATACTTATAGTAGGGGTAAATTAGTAATTAGATAGATTGGTCAAGTAAACCAATGTTTTAGGATTTATTCAACTCACCTAAATAGGTGAGTTGAATAGCAGCTATACCTTGATTTAAGGATCGGGCCTTGAGTTTCATGGTTAATCCTGACCAAACAATCAAATACAAAATTATATGTGTCAGAATTGTCAAACCAATGTAAACCACCCTACCAAATAACCACTTACTTGTTTTATAATAGAAGTAATAGAAAATATAATATAAGTAATAGAAAAGAGAGAGACATTTTGCAAGTGGATTCCCATTTTTAGACTATTTCTTTTTCATATATACCTATTTTGGAAATACCGGAATAATTCAAAATAGTACTTCTACTTTGAGCATTTTACAAATAGAAGTGCTTGAACTGGATAAAAAAATTATAAATTTGAACTCTTAACTATTTAAGGGTCACCTATAAGTAATTAGAATTGACCTTTTTTGTCCATTTATGAACAAATAATTAGCTTTTCATGATTTGTCGATAAATACTAACTCTACTGGAGAAATTGTGCCCCAAGATGTTGTATATCTTGGGTTTCATTACCACAAATAGCATGTGGACTTTTCCCTCCTTGAATGTAGTTTTTAGTTGGTTATAATAGTTGTCACTTAATAGTAATTTATTAAATTTGATATATTTTACATGTATCATGTGAGCGAATCTTTTAAAATAATTGACATTTCGTGATTTTATTGTCACATCAGAAAAGTTAGTTAAGTACAATCATTAATTATAAACCAAATCATATATTTAGTTCAGAACTACCTTAAAATAAATTAATATTCTCACATGAAATTAAGTTCTCAACCAAGAGCTTATTAATTCTACAATTTTACGAAGCATGACTTACCACATGATCAAGACCAATAGGCAATCGGATCTCAAGATACAGTTTCCATTAAATGTCAGTTAAATTCAGGTTTGATTGAAATAGTTCGTGTTTACTTTCTTTTGGCCTCAATTTGTGACTTGAAATTTTTTCTAGACATTTTCTAATTCAGGATTCAATGAACCATATTGGATGATTACAATGTTAAAGAGATTTTTCTATAGAGTAAATAATCCAATTTCATTGCAAACAAAAATCATACAATAGTGTGATGGATTTCTCAAATATAAATATCTAAACATTTAGGCCCGGATTGGATGGGATGTTGTTTCTCATTTCTCCATCTTTCGGAGATTTTTTTCATCACAAATTCATTTGTTTGACATCTCAGAAAAAAATCTCAAATTTCTTTGAAAAATGGATTACTTGGCATTTCTCTCAAATTTTTCTCAGAAAGTCAGAATTTTTAATATTCATGATTAGACAGTTTACCCAATAATTAAAAGTACTTTATCCACGAATATCTTGATATAATTATCAAAATAATCACATATCTTTATTTGAAATGATGTAGGCTACGGAATAAGATCTACTTTGCAAATTTTTTGATGCTTTAATCGATGAGTTTAGTTTAAATATGTTAAATATTCTTACAAAAACAAAACTCATCCATACCAGTTTCCAACAAAAAAAGATTTTTTCTTACAAAAAAAACATATCACATCACACTTAATCATTACACTTTTTTCTATCAAAAAATTCATCCATACACACATCCTCTTTCATATCTCTATTTCGTTAAAAATAATTTCTCTTACTTTATCTATGAAAAATGAGAAATTGGAAGTAGACGTCCATCCAATCGGGCCCTAATTCTTTATGTTCTTAAACTTAGGGGTAAAAACTGTAACTCATCCCAACTTTTCGCGATTTTAACTTTTTATATAAACTTTTATCTTTACACTTTTTTTTTCTAAACTACACGGGATTTTACAAAATTTTATACATTTCGCATTTTTCGGTGGAATATTTGTTGGTATTCCATTACATACATTGCATGTGACCTTTTTAAGGGTAAAAAAGACATTTTATGGCTCTCGTAGTTCACTTTTTGTTTTTTTATTTTTTTTACCATTTCAAGTTGAAAGGACATTTTGAATAATACAATTCAAAATAGTGAAACCACAAGAAAATGTAGTTTAATTGATAAAATATCGTCTTTACTCTTAAAAGGATCACATGTGATGGAATCCCTATGAAATATTCCGGCTATTGCGATGGACAATGCTGAAATATTTGTAACAAATGTATAGTTCAGATAAGAAAGTATAATGAAAAAAAATTGCATAAAAAAATGCAAAAACCCGAAAAAGTTCGAATAGAAAATAGTTTTTACCCCTTAAACTTACTATCACTTGCATCTTGATAGTCAAATAATGATCAAGGGACAATTATAACTATTTGAACCTAATTCACATTACTTTTGCAAGTAAAAATAGAAAAGTTGCATGCCACAGTTCATCATGGGCAAATTTGTCATTGAACAGTTCTCTCTCTCGGAGATCGCTTGGCCCCAAACTGTTAGGATTATGCCCTCGATATCAATGAAGAAATAGAGTGTATAGGGCTTTTACCTTTATGTTGCACAAACTCTTATTTTGGAATAAAAGGCAATTTGCAGTTGTTCAAGTAAATCTTAATGACATTAATAAGTATTGAACATATAATTCTCAAGTAAATCGAGAGAGAGCTTCTACTCCATAAGGATTAACGAGATGGACACTACACACGTCAATTCCTTGATTAATTAAAAAGGGTTCGCAAGTCCAAAAGTCTTAACTGTGCATTGATGTGGGCGTTAAATATTACTTTCCACCATTGGACTCAGAAAAATTGGGACTTAAGAAAAGCCCATGGGTTACCTCAAGGAAGGCTTATGGGCTACCTCAAGGGAGGGCTGAAAATAAGGGTTAAAGATAGGAAGGTGGAAGCCTGATAGAGAAGCTGATAAAATATGGAATGGAATCATATCAAATATTTAGTCAAGATTGCATCCCCAAAATTAAGGGAATATTTCCTCTTTCTCTCAACTACCAAAAGAGACCATTTTGTCTTGGAGAGAGGGAAAGTGGACGCCTACTCCATCTATGAAAGGAGGAATTTTGTCATTTTATCATGATCTTTTCACATAGGTAGAAATCAAGAAACATTTTGTACTCCACTTCTAAAAAATCAATAAAAGTATTACTTTGTTCTTCATTCTTTTCTTTTCCCTTTTTTTTTTAAAAAAATTACCCCTATGCTATATAAAGATTGCATTCAAATCATTATCCTAGGAAAGATTATTGTTTATATTTAATACATTTCTTGGTATGAAAATCGAACCACATCAAGTGTCGTCGTCTGTGGAAAGATGTGATTTTTTTTAGTGCTGTTTTGTGAAGAATCTCAGCAGAATTTTATTTTGCTTCATTCAAGAAAGTTGTAGATCTGCTCATCATCTTGTCAGCCTGGCCTTGATCAAATCGAGACCAACAACTTTACTTCTGATTTTTGCACCGTAGCTGTGGAACCCAGTCCACGGCCGAATTCTGTTGCATATTAGTGAACACTTTTAGACCTTTATACTTCTGAATTAGGTATGGATGTCTTCACAATAGCTGTAGGTCTTTCTCTTGTCTTTCCATCCATATAAGATTCACAAAAAATGAAGTCAGGTAGCTTTAGATAGGATGATTTTTCCAGAACAGAGCAAAGTTGCCTGATTTGGTCGAAGTACTTTAAGCGGTTTCTTCTCAAGAAACCGGGCCGGTGACTCAGCCAATATTATATGATAGGCGATGTGAGGCATGAAGAGTAGCTTGTTCACCCCTGATAACCCACGTGCTCTTTGGTGCGGCTATTTCCGGGCCAACATTAACTATGACTGAAGAGCTCGCTGGTCCCGCTATTTTTGGACCAGCACCGACAATGAGTCAAGATGTCTCTTATCCCACTATTTTTGGGCTAGTGTTGACAATAACTGGAGATACTCTTAAACCCATTCCTCCACCGTCGGACTTTATGGTCACCTCGAGGGAGAATTCACACTTTGAAGGAGAAATACCAGTAAAAGCGCATCTCGCACCCTCTCAGGTACTTCCTAGCGCGGTACCTAACGAGGTCACCCCACCGTCAGCTGACCAGTGGGGCCATTTGTTTGCAAATGCCATAACCATAGCTCTCTAGGGGGTGGCTCCCAAATTAAGACATATGCACCTAGGACTATCCATCGGTAGTCTCGCCGACTATCGTGCTAGCAATCCCATCGGTTCTCCCTCCAGCTACCTTGTAGGGACCCCTTTATTAGCATGCCACTACTCTTGGCCCACCACTTATGACTTCGCAAGTTCATCTTGGCAATCCCAGCGTTCCAGTTGGTCATATAGAGATCTATTATGGCGTTGGAGGGTCAAACTCCCTCAATAGGAATAATAATATTCCACCGCCAAGAAATCACGATCGTAGGGTTGACTACCTCAGGATAGCTTGGTGGAGAGATTTGAAGATATAAGAGAGAAAATGAGGGAGATGAGACAATGCCTTAGATGTAATGCGCCTAACCCCCGAAGAGGGGTTCCTTTTGGTCCCCGCGTGCTAGCTGATGAGCTACCTAATGTTGTGCTAGGGAGGCCTACCTTGAATGCTTTCCAAGCAATCATCTTGACATACTCCATGAAGTTGAAATTCCCAATAGGGGAAGGTGTAGGAGAGATGAAGCGCAACCAGCGCGTATCTCAAAAGTGCTACGTGGAAGCTATAAAAGCGGAAGAGTAGGCCCTAATTATTGGAAGGAAACATGTAAGAAACCATGAGCTCATCTCATAAATACTTGCTCCAAGCGATCTCCGTTCACTCAAGGAGCAAGGAATCTATGCCACAAAGGTGGGTATTACAATGCAATATGAAGGGAAATAGCAAGCTAGTCTAAGATAAGACAAAAGTCCAAAGCTAACAAAAACAAAGATCAACTGAATGCGAAGCTCCTAAGAAACCTAGAGGGTATGCTAAGTAGAAAGCTCCTTAGTGGCCTTGAAGAATGACTCGGCCACCAACTTTAGCCCGCTAGCCCTTGCCATTATCTCCTCCATCCAATGGCATGCTCAAAATGGCCTCTAAAGGCAGCATCATCTATAAATGGCTCTTTAATCTCCTTATCAGCACCCCTCATAGCAGGGATAGTAGTAAAATCATCAGCTATAATACCACTATCTAGAATGCACGCAGGCGCCTCTCTATCAGAAGACAGGCAACCAGTTTCAACAAGCTACCTCACACAAGTGCAAAAATCATGATAATAATACTCGAGGGCTATGCTCACAAGCCCGTCCTGATACTCGGGGGACTGGAGAAGGCCTTATGGCGACAATTGTAGTTAGCTACTAGTACTGCTAAGCCTTTGGTGGAATGAGAGAAGTTAGACACTGCTTCCTCACTAGACTTTTCATAGGTTGTCTCGGAAGCTCTCTCAATCTCATCAGCCTGCTTAGCTTTTAGCTGTGCATGTGTACCTCTCAACTCCTCTAGCTTTGAGGATAGCTCACTCCATAGGATTCGCTCCTTAGCCAAATTGCCAGTCAAAGAAAGCATTTTCTTCTCACACTTTCTCAACTTCATGGAGTCATCTATAGAGATAGTGGTGGGAGCACGAATACGGCTCGTCATATCACTACCCAAAAGAATTGCCTAGAAAAGCAAGAGAAAATCAAGTTAGGAAAATAATCAAGAAGATGTGCACAAAAAAAAAAAACAAAGACATACGTGTAAAATAATGAATCACAATTGGAGGGAACCTTCGTGGTAACCTGTAGGATAGAAGACAAGAAGTCCTCAAAAGGGCTAAGTCACACAGATCATCCATATGTCGGTGATCCTGGGAAGATTCCATCCCCACCAAGAGATCATAAGATGCCCTCTTAGTAGAGACAGAGAATGAAGATAAGACTGCTAGTCACTTTTGAGATCTTGAGCCATTCGAGTCCCCATTGTCAAAAGGCCCTCGAGGCTGCTTAGGAGGTGACACTGACCCATCTAGAGAATGCTGAAGTGGGCGATCATGGGATATCTGAGAGGGAGGTGTCTTGCGAACTCATACTGGAGCCTTACCATCAGCTTTCCTACAGGTGTCTCGCCAGCTTCCCTCTCACGCTTACCCTCAGTAGTATCAGCAACTCTCTTAGCAGTAAGAGGAGGAGGAAGAACGAATAAGAGTTAGTAGTCTTACTTCTTTCTTTAGTCATACCTATGCATATTTGTTTTAGTACATGCATGTTATTGAAGTAATAGTATTAAAATGCTAATATCTCTCGGTAATTGCTTGCTAAACCATTTATACGGCTTGCTAAAATGCTGACTTCTCTTAATAATTAGTCGTTAAGTCATTTATGTGGTTAGATAAGTGCTGATATCTCATAGTTATTTGTCAAGATATATGTGCAAACTACTAAGCATCAACGTTTACTCATATTATTCGTTTGCCATATTAATGCATGCGATTCATGAAAATGGTAACGTTTTCTGAGAAACGTTCATTAAGTTGTTTGTTCTTTACAAAAGAGTTACTGTCTTCAGTCACATGTTCGGTTTGTTCATTTCGCTACAACCTTTAGTTATCCATAGGTATAATTGTTTCATTTAAATATCTTGCTGTACGAACTTGCAATTAATAGAAGTTTAACTTTTCTTTGAAGTTATTCATGATTATAATCTCATTGACTTATTATGATGATATGCCTAACTATATGCTCACTTGGCTATACTTATGTTAGGAAATTTCATGTTAGATATTTTGATGATGCAAAGATATGATTTTATGTTAGACCCCAAAAGAATGTAAGTTTATGCTTTCATAGAAAATTTGTATAAGCGTTTGAAAGTTTATTATTTTGTTAGGCTTGAATTTTTATCTTTATAAATTTTAGACTAAGTAATGGATACCAAGTCGCTGATAAAATTATAGGTGAGTTTGTCAAAGATGAAGTTGAAGATTAGCGTCTGAAGTCAAGTGAAGATGAAGATTGTCTTAAGCGTCTATCAAACGCTAATGACATTTCAGGAGTTTTGAATCAGCATCCAAGCGATCAAGGAATCAAGATTCACCTGAAATAAATTCCGAAGTCATGAAGGACTTAAATGCAATCAATAAGGGGCATTTATTTTCAACGAAAAATAAATTCAAATGCATTAAATGCCTAATAAGAGCATTAAATGTGATAAGGACAAATGATGTATAGACAAGCCACCATTGACTAGACTGTCAGAGTTCAAAGTCTGCTACATCTAATCGGTACAGCAGAAATTCAGGAATGTCAGAAAAAGAAGTTACCCACTCGTCGAGTGTTAGACACGTGCCAGCATGTATCCAACAGACAAATCCCAAGAAATGTCTATAAATAGTACCTTTCAGCAAAGCCTAAAAACATATAGCTACGCAAGAAAAATACGTCCAAACTTTGCTAAAATCCTTCCAAGAAAAGCTTTAAAGCTTTATATCCAAATTCTTCAAGCTTTTCACACATCCCAAGACAGTCACAAATATCTCAAACATCTTCCAAAGAAGAACCTTCACTATTACTGAGATATTCCAAGTTGTTTGAATTTCCAAAATCAAACAAACCTAGTGACAAAACCCTCTAACCTCTATCCTCTGTGTGAAGAAGAAGTTGTGATCAAACAGTATTTCTGAGTGAGAGAAGCTTGTTGAAGAAGATCTCAGTGGATCTGAAGTCTGTGTGATCAAGGAGCTCAAGATCATCTTCGTTTTATTCATCATTTGTATAAGTCCTTTTTGTGAAGACTTTGATCATCTAGTGAATTTCCTCCAAGTGAAAAGGAGAAGAAGAACGTAGCTGAGATTATATCACCCAGTAAACCTTTCATATCTTGTGTCATTTACTTTACTGTCTTATTACTTTGTCTATTACTTGCATTCTACCTTTCAAAAGTTTTAAAATAAGTAAGCGACTAATTGGCAAACCGAATGCTAAGTAACAAAATCATTTTTGTTGTGCTAACCCTGATTAATCGATTTAAGCGTTACCTTACTTTGGTAATTTCTAAATCACTAAGTCTAAGTTATTAAAGTTAGTACTTAACCTAGCTCTTTGTTTTCTAAGCGTTCAAAATATTTTAAAGGCACAAAAATTTTTGAAGTCGAAGAAAACTTTAGGGTCTATTCAACCCCCCTTTCTAGACCCTTTTCATATGCCACTTGGGACCAACAAGTGGTATCAGAGCGGTAGAAGTAGAAACCTAAGTGTTTCCGAGCATAACTGCTTATTTAGATCTATTTTTCAGAAATTAGTCGTTTTTCCTTTTATCATATCATGAATTTTGCAAAGATGCCAAAGTTCAAATTATGACTTGTGGAAACTTAGGGCATTTACATACTTATGTTCATGTGATGATGGGATGTGTGATGTTCTTTCAGATGTCCCCGTTCAGATTATGAAAGTCATAACTCGAGCCCCTGGAGCGACTGAAGCAACTCCAGATGGCTATGTTGAGAAGCCCAAAGTAGAATGGACCACTAATGATCCTAGAAGAGTAAATTTGGATAACATTGCATGTAATGCTCTCTACTCAGCGTTGAATGATAATGAGGGATTATTCAACAAGATTAAACTATGCAAAACCTGGAAAAAAATATGGGATAAGTTGACTACTGTGTGTGAAGGATTTGCACAGATGAGGTAGAACAAGCTCTCCATAGCCATGCAAAGATTTGAGCATATCAAGATGCAGCCCAATGAGACGCTGGATCAACTGGATGCGAGATTTACTGTGCTTATGATAGAGTAGAAATTTACATGTTTAATAGTCCTTTAGTTGCATGATTTTCATAGAATTTAGTATGATTTCATACCACATATGTGTGTCATATGTCTATTTTGAGTGTCCAGGTATAAATTATAAATTGGAGCAAAAAGGATGAAAGGAGCAGAAAAGATGGAATTTCAGAGTAGAAAGTCGAAGGGTCAGACGTTCGAACGTGAGACATCACAATGCCCGAATGTTGGAAGATGCTGAGCACGAACGTGAGGGACGTTAACGTTCAAATGTCAGAGTCAAGGAGAACAATTTTGGAAACTTTCAAATTCTACACTTACATAGACTCTTCTCAAACCACGCCTATAAATATAAGTGATGCAGTAGAGTTTTAGAGAGCAATTTTTTAGAGTTTATTTTCAGAAATATTTTGTCTTCTTTATAGAGAGTTAGACTAGGGTTTTATCTTTGGTAATCCTCCATAGAAGTAGAGGAAGATTAAAGGGATAGAAGATTTTCTACACAAGTCATAAGGGAGTTTTTGTTATTGTTTATTACTTTCATGAATATTTTAGTTGTTTTTCATATCATTATGAGTAGCTAATTTTGTAGACTAAGGCCATGCTTAGGCCAAATTATGATATTTGAGTTATAAAAGTATTTCTCGCCTGAATGATTTATATTGTTTTGTGTTATAATCTTGTTCTCAATGCTTAGTGTGTCTGGCCAACATATCTAAGATCTCATGCTTAATTTATCTATTCGGGAGAAAGTGAATTAAGGTGCGAGAGGGATTCATAACATCTTCTAAGTTAGTTGATGCTAGGAATAGCTACATACTCCGGATGCTGTTAGCCGAGTTTATTTGGAGGGATAAATCTGAATAAATTTGGGAAAAAGTCTAGTTCTTAATGCATGCAGTAGAGATTGCTACAACCAATCTAGTGTAGGTTATCATGAGCGAGGGATCCGCATGGTAATAATATTAAGGATTTTCCACCTTTGCAATATTTATATAAATTTGAGAATACTGATATAATGAGAATTGATTAGTTTCTGTTAATGCATGTGTCTTAGTTGTTTATACTCCTTGGTTTTTCATACCTTTAATTATTGTTTTGTTAGTTCATGATTTATTTCTCTTTAAGTTATAATTGCTTGAGTTAATTTACTGTGTTCGCTATAACACAAATCTGTGGATTCGACATCCCGAACTTAATTGTCCACTCTATTATTACACACGATAAGTCCTCTTGATGTCAAATACATGATTGGGTTTTCATGCATCAAGTTTTTGGAGCCGTTGTCGGGGATTTGTCTGTTTTATCATAGCTATTTTAGTTCAAGCTTTTCTTATTTTTCGTTTAAATTCTATCTTTGTTTTACCTTTTCATTTGATATCTTTTTAGGTTTATGACCCGATCTCGTGATGGTGATCTCGAAGAATTTGATCCAGAAATCGAACGAACAATTTGAGCAAGTCGACGAAGGCGAGCCATGGCAGCCGAATTTCCAGATATAAATCTTCCGGAGAATCATTAATGGCTCCAAAACATTATAAAGTCAATGCAGCCGGCAGCACCAACATAGTTACAATCTGTTCGTGATAGTCAACCACCTAGGGTACACACCTTACCTGGTCCTGTTGTCATACCCCCCTTTTCACTCACCAATCACATCCCATCACATCTTTTTAGTATGGCACAAGGCGATCCTTTTTATGAAGAAAATAGTGAGTCACCACATGATTGTTGGGTTTCATTCAAAAAAGCATAAACGCAGCGGAAGGGATTTCAAAAATTAAAACGAAAACCCAATTGGTACTCTAATTCGCATAATTGAATCTAAAAGCGTATAACGAATAAAACTTACTCATTAATATGAATATGATGATGGAGAAAAACTTCTTCTTCTCCAAACTCGAAATATTGAGCTTCCAAATCTTCAATCCTTTGGTTTGATTCTTCAAACTTGAACTTGATCCGAACAACACAAATACGTCGTCTCTAAATCGTCACGCACAGGTCAACAAACAAAAAATTCCCTTTCTTCTTTCTCTATGGTCGACGGCTAGGTATAGAGGAGGGGATGAATATTTTTCTTTCTTTTGAGAGTTATGAGAGTTGTGTATTCTTCTTCTTTTTTCTAAGTCAAAGAGTCCTTATATACCTCATGACTTATTGAACAAGTCAAAACAAACGAGCCCTAATATGTAGCCTCTCAAAGACGCACTTTGAGGCCTCATAGGCGTCCAATTGGACTCCTTATTTAGCCCCGAGATTTGTTTTTTTAATTAATTTCTTATTTCAATTAATAATTTTTTATATCCAATAAATAAATTAATTAATTAAATAACCAAATTAATTAAATAAATTAATTCATTAATATATTTCACAAGGAAATTAATTAATAATTAATCTTATCATTATAATTAATTATTTCATCTAATGAATAATTAATTATTTAATTTATCCAATAAATTAAAACTCCCAAAAAAAATAAAGAAATTCCTTTTTGTTCATTTTTCTTTGTCAATCCTTTAGCGCGACTCTTTAGGTTCGTTTCGTTTGGAAACGAGAGGAAACCAAAGGAAGTGGGTAACACCTAGCCAGTCACGTGGCCCACTTCGTAACCCAAACGAAATTGAATGAATGGATCATTCCACAACCTTCCAATCATAAATACCGTATAAGTATAAACCCTTTGTTCACATTCTCCGGTCAAGTGAGAGTCATGGTTATGTCAAACTCATTGGACTTGACCATATGTATAAATCATAATAAATACGAGATCATTGAGATCGATTTAGTGCCAAGCACAATCGTCTCGTTTGCTTTGGCCAAAGACTTTGATCTCTATTTATCTATAATTACATAGGATATATACTCATTCACTTATGAGAGAACAAATCCCATATTAGATATCTACTAAGATTACCACTTGCCCATCAAGCCGCATTTCGAGGTTGACCCCACCAAAGGGTGAATTGGGTCTAACAACTCTAGTGAAAGATTTGACGTCACAAGTGCATCTTCAGCTTGATGCTTCCGGTCAAAGGTTCACATATACCTATTACGCATAATCAGTTCCATCATTGACAGTCACAGAGTGAAAACCCATGTGACAGAACCAATGCGAGTCGTGTTCGAACATATCAGTTCCACTGACGTGTCTACAATCTTAATCTCCTATCATCCCATGATACCAGACAGGCACTCCCATGTCGGAGCTAAGATTGTACAAGTATTCGAAGTCTTTATTTGTCCATTAAAGTCTTCATATTACTTGCGAACTTATTTTAGTAATCAAGATCGATCTCTCTAGTGTCAATCTTCCTATCCCATAGGAAGTAGAGGGATCACATTGAAAACATGGACAAAACGTTTTACACAACTTATAGATGCAGATAAGAATTAAGTGAAAACTCAATAATGCCTTTTATTTAAGGAGAGTTTAAGTTCAATACAAGATATATACCCTATACATTCTATCCTCTTTGGCATCTGAGGGCCTAATCCTAACAATGATCACTTGGAAAATTTTGAAAATGTTTTGTTAACCATGCAATTTAATCCCAGAGACGTAGATGCTATTCGATTTAGGTTGTTTCACTTTACAGTTAAAGATAAATCCATTTCTTGGTATAAGTCCTTACCCTCACAGTCAATCACCACTTGGGGAGAGCTCGTTGAAGAATTTTTTAATAAATTTTTCCCACCTTCAAGAATAAATGAGGTTCGCAGTAATATTAAGGGGTTTAGGCAAAGAAAGAATGAGTCATTAGCAAATGGGTGAGATAGGTACAAGGGGATGATTAGGAAGTGTTCAGACCATAATTTCACTCAAGATGAATTGGTACAACACTTTTATAATGGAGTAAGGTTTAGGATTAGGCATCGACTCAATGCTGGAGCCGAGGGAGACTTGTTGGGTCTTGACAATAAATCTGTCTGAGAGAAAATAGAGCAATTAGCTCGGGAGGATGAGTTATACCCCAAGGAGGAAAATGAGATCATATCTGCACCAAAGAAGGTAGTAACAGTTAAAGAGTTAGAGGAAGGAGTTGAGCGAGGGGCCACTACAGTGGTCAATTATGTGAATCAGCAAAGACCTCAAGCTATTTTTGGAGGAGCTGAGAATTTCCCTCAAAAGCTAAATAATCCATCATATGGCAATCCGAAAGCATACCAAGCACCTTGACCACCGTTTCAGTCCAATAATAACCAGCGTCAAGTGCAATTTCAACAGCAAGAGCGGGGGAGACCTATGAATGTTGATGACAGGCTCGATGCACACATTCGCAAGTCGGATGAATCTTTTAAAGAACTCCACTTGATGCTAAAAGATGTCATTACGGGAATGAAGGAGATGCAACATCACATATGGCAACTTTTGAATAGCCTTTCAGGGAGAAACACGGGTACATTACCGAGTGACACTGAGAAAAATCCAAAGGAACAGTGTTTCGCAGTAACACTCAGAACTGGAAAGGAAGTGAAGAACGCGTACAGCATGCCCGAACGCAAATCTTGCAATGTTCGAACGTCCTATGATATTCCAGAGACAGAGGTACCCCACTTCAGACGTCTGAACGTTAAGGAGTTAACGTTCGAACATTGAACTCTTAATGTCCGAATGTGGACACCTCCAACGTTCGAACGTCCAAGGCAATGAATCCAGGTTGTAAGTCTATTGTTACTGATCCCCCTTTCCCTGTTGAAGCGTGTTTCCCTTTTCCCTTAGCTCAGAAGATTAAAAAGAATGAACATGATAAGAGTTTCCTTTGCATTCTTGAGAGTTTGAGAGAAGTGTGCATTAATATTCCTGTTGTAGATGCTATCTTGCAGATGTTACTTCGCAAAACTTTTCAAGGAAATTCTATCAAACAAACAAAATTGGGAAGAAGTGGGTACTGTCTGCTTAACTGAAGCATGTTCAGCGGCTGTGATGAACAATATGCCTAAAAATGTAAGGATCTGGGTGGTCTATCCATTCCATGCACTATTGAAGTTCAACAGTGTTCTTTGTGATTGCGGGGTCGGGATAAACTTCATGCCTTATGCACTCTTCTAGAAGTTGGGCCTTGGAGAAACAAAAAACACTACTATGCGGTTGCAGCTCGTAGATAAATCTGTCAAGAATCCCATAACGGTGATCGAAGATGTCATAGTTAAAGTCGACAAGTTCTATTTTCTAGTCAACTTTGTGGTTCTTGAAATGGAGAAAGATTCTGATGTTCCACTGATCCTAGGACGACCATTCCTAGCTACAGGTAAAGCCATGCTAGACCTAGAGCATGGTAAGCTTACCTTGAATATAGGGGATAAGAAGGTAACCTTGAATGCTTATAGAAGTTTTAAGCATGAATTTCCTGAAAATACTTGTTCTATATTAGATGATTTTGATCATTTTGAGCATGAAGTTTTGCAAGAACATTCATTTGATGACCCAAGCAGTCAAGAAAGTAAGGTAGCTACGAGTACTGACGAGGTTGGAAACCTCGATACGATGAAACAAGGGGTAGTCACTACACCCACAGAATCGCAACATGACAAACCAATTAATAGGAGATTGGACAAAGATTCTAGTCCACTCCATGATCTGGCGACTTAAGCCCACTCTACAAAGTCAAGCTAATGACTTTAAAGAAGCACTTCTCGAGAGGCAACCTGAGCTGTTTTTTCGCTTGTTTTGTTTTTATTTTGTGTTTTGTTTCTGTGCTAGAAAAAGGTAGAATGCAGAAATTTTTTTGGACAGTACGTCGGAACGTAAGGAGCTAGATGTTCGAACGTTGTGAATGGGACGTCTGTACATTAGGAGCAGAACGTTCGAACATGGGGTTACGAGAAATTTTAGCCACGACAACAACACGCCAAAACGTGCCGCACTTTCACATTCGAATGTGGATCCCTTCAGAAAAGAGGGAAAAAGCGGAGAAATCGTCACTTACTGGATTAAAAGCCCATATCATTCAAAACACCCTCTTCCCCAAGCTACTCACGCCAAATATATCTTACCTTCCAAAATAAAACTCTGAGTCAGAACCCACCAATAAAACCCTTCCATAATATCAAAACTTTCCATCATTATCAATACCTAGTCCATATAAAACTCTTTTCACAAAAGGAAGTTCTCTATTTAAACCCATTTATCACAAATCATAAATACTCATCCCTAATACAAACCCATTACATAATATCTCACAGAAATTGTTCATAGCAGCTGTAGCTCAAGGGTTCCTTATTCAGTACGAGAAGAGAATAAGAAGTGAACAGTATCCCGTGTGACTCCCGCCCGAACATGAGATCATCTAACGTTCGAATGTTAGTCTCTGGATGCGAGGTCTATTTCTGAATTACAACACTGTAAGTGATTGTCTTAGTCTCTTCTCGATTCAATACATGTGATAGCCATGTGGGGCTTTTTCTGGTAATATTGTGTATTGGGGTATTGGTATTGCTATTGTGGTTTAGTGATAGAGTTGAACTGAGGTGTGGTTGTAGTGAACGAGTTTGAAAAAATTGGAGTAGTGTTTATTCAATGGCGAGGTTGAGATTCAGAAATCTATGTCGAGGGGAGAGATCGGGAGTAAACAAGGGTAAGGGTGTTAAACAAGAGGTAAACGCTCCAAGAAAAGAAGTAACTATCAAACAATTTTGCAAGAGACTTGATGATTTTGAGATTCACAAAGAAAGATCTATAGGAGGAAAGAAGATGTTTGTGCTCGCCACAAGGCAACACTTATTCTTATCCTAATTTGCTACTACTCTGAGGATTATAGTACGTGCTTGGGTGAAGGAGTTCTATCCTAGTAGTGCAAGCACGTAGTAGAGAGAAAATTTGCAAAACGGAGTATACAAGGTCATGGTGAGAGATAAGGAGGTGGATTTTTCGAAATCAAAGATGAATGAATACATGAATCTTCCCGCGCCTTTGAAGTGTGCCTATGAGACATTGGTGGAGCAAAAGGAATCTTATACCTTGGATTGGGCTATAGTTTTGAAAGAAATTGCAATAAATGGGGCAACATTTTGTGATAACAAAAGAGAGATACTACCTAGGAATTTGAAACCGAAGGGGTTCTTTTGGTTCGAGTTCATTAGGTATTGTATTATGCCTACGAGTAACCGGTCTTTGGTTAACAAGGAAAGAGCACTTCTTATTTATTGCATCATGACTTTGAAAAGGGTAGATTAGGCTCAACTCATCTTTGATACTTTGTTGGTTCAAGTAAGGAGGATGGGGAGTGAGATGGCTAATTCGTGCCTTACCAAGAAGATTCCATTGATATTTCCATCGTTGATTAGCACACTATATCTCAAGCAAGGAGTGAGGAGGGAAAGTGATGAGGGATTCAAAAGATCGGGTGTGGATATTACCTTTAGGGAAGAGAAGCGAGACAAGGCCTCAATGCCTAGATTCACCCGCGAGAAGGGCGAGAGTTCGAAAAAGACTTCCCCATCTATTTTCCTTTCTACCATTGCACATGATCTTAAAGCGATGAGGAAGGAACAAAAAGAAATTAGGTTTACACAATCCACTATTATGGCTAACATGAGGATGATGACACACTACCAAAGGGATTTAACCCTTGCCATGGATCGTTCGTCGGGGAGGAATTATTTCCCGTATCCACGCTTTTCACCGGTTGCCTGTGGTTGATGAGAGTGATACCACCGATGATGATGAGGATCCCGCATCTGCCCCGACGGGGGTGCGGTCTTGATAGTTTTGTATCCTACCATTTTTTTTCTCTTTTTCTTTTTTTTTTCTTTCTTTTCGTTTTTCTTTTAAGTTGTAGTTAGGTTGTTTTTTTATTTTGTTTGCTTGTGATGCATGCACTTTTGACATGTATGTTTCTTATGCTTGATGGTTTGAAGAGTTAAAGTATTAGATATGATGCATATTGGACCCCACGATTGGAGATGCTTATTTTTACTCGAGAGGGGGAGAAGCTATGTGAGGATGCATTGGAAGTTTAAGGATATTTTTCAACATCCTTGGTTGTAAGTGTTCTTTTTACCATTATGTAT
This sequence comes from Buddleja alternifolia, assembly GCA_019426215.1. Classification (NCBI taxonomy): domain Eukaryota; kingdom Viridiplantae; phylum Streptophyta; class Magnoliopsida; order Lamiales; family Scrophulariaceae; genus Buddleja; species Buddleja alternifolia. Next base: position 9,783,423 of record CM033397.1, on the reverse strand, counting down.
GCTTGTTATAACAAAATTGGGGACAATGTTAGATTTGAGTTTGGGGGTAGAAGAGTACGAGTACACTTGTTTCGAACTTTGACAATGCAATCTCCTATTTTTAGCTCGAGTTTGGAGGGAAATTTGTATGATATCATGTTTATATGCTTCTTTGTTAAGGAAAAATCATGTATGAAAAACTTTTAGTCCTTCCAAATAATGCATTGAAATTGATTAACTTGAAAAAATGGCATGATTTCATGAATAAAATTTGAATTTAATGGAAAATATATCTTTGAAATTGCTCATGGAGACCCTAAACTAGAATTGATTTCTTAGATGATTCACAATGCACAATAAGTCGAAGGGAGAGGAGTTGAGAGGATAACTATTTTGAGACAATTAAGGAGTTTTTCCCGGAAATATTTAGCTTAGATTTTTCCTAAGGTTAAAAGATGATTAGTTAATTTTGTATGCTAAACAATGAATTAAAAAGGTTGGAATTTTGGTATGACCAAAAGTGGTCAGGCTCATATGTACTTGAGGTGAAAAGTCTCATGCCTATACACTGTACTATATGCTAATTTGAGCTTTGCTCAAGCAAAATAAAAGGCTTAAGTGAATGAAAGATCTAGTTTTGTTTCGTGACCTTTGACATTCGAGTGATTAAATCCTTAGGAGTGTCTCTACATTTAATGCCCTAAAACTATCTAATTTGAGAGTCACTGATCTAAAGTTTGTTACATGGGTGCCATAGAAAGCCTAAGGGAATAAAACATTGCACATGATCTAGCCTTAGTAAATTTCATACAAGTTTCATATGAATTAAATGTTTGAATGTTTGAGATGATAAAATTGAAATGACTATGAGATTGTCTATGATTATTGTGCTTTGTGTTTGATAAAAAGTTGATAAATATGGGAATAATGTTCAAAATTTGGTAAAGATGCCTCTCGGCTATAATGCCTTAAATTTATTTTCACTACACCATATGGAGTCTTTTCGAGTATTGGTGTCACATGAGCAAAAGTAGTTGATGTGTGTGTGTGTGTATATATATATACATACTTGTGAGCTTTAAAAAGGATGATTTTATGCCATTATTTTCTTGGTTAAATATGTTGAGATGTATTAATTTGGTTGGGATTCAAAGTTTGTTGGATTTTTTGGGTATATTATCTGCAAACCCTCACAAGACTATACTCGTCCTTTTTGGGGGAACATTAAGGTTTAAAGGCTTGTTACACGTACTAAGTGTAATCGTTTACCTCATGAAAGAGAGTTTATCTTTATTTCCTTTTGTTTTTTTTTTGTTCACCTTTGACTGTGTTGATATCTATCATTGCTCGAGGACGATCAATGTATGAGTTTGAAGGAGTTGATAGAGTAGAAATTTACATGTTTTATAGTCCTTTAGTTGCATGATTTTCATAGGATTCAGTATGATTTTATACCACATATGCGTGTAACATGTCTATTTTGAGTGTCTTGGTATAAATCATAACATTAGAGCAAAAAGGATGAAAGGAGCAGAAAAGATGAAATTTCAGAGCAGAAAGTCAAAGGGTCAGACGTTCAAACGTGAGACATCACAACGCCCGAACGTTGGAAGATGCTATGCACGAATGTGTGGGAGGTTGACGTTTGAACGTCAGAGTCGGCGGAACAGTTTTGGAATTTTCAAATTCTACACTTACACGGACTCTTCTCAAACCACGCCTATAAATACAAGTGATGCGGTAGGGTTTTAGAGAATAGTTTTTCAGAGTTTATTTCCAGCAATATTTCGTCTTCTTTATAGAGAGTTTAGACTATGGTTTTATCTTTGGTAATTCTCCATAGAAGTATAGAACGATTGAAGGAAATGAAGATTTTCTACACAAGTCATAGGGAGTTTTTGTTATTGTTTATTACTTTCATGAATATTTTAGTTGTTTTTCATATCATTATAAGTAGCTAAATTTGTAGAGTAAGGTCATGCTTAGATATTTGAGTTATAAAAGTAGTTCTCGTATGAATGATTTATATTGTTTTATGTTATAATCTTATTCTCAATGCTTAGTGTGTCTGGCCAACATATTTAAGATCTCATGCTTAATTTATCTATTCGGGAGAAAGTGAATTAAGGTGTAAGAGAGATTCATTACATCTTCTAAGTTAGTTGATGTTAGGGATAGCTACATACTCCGAATGCTGTTAGCCGAGTTTATTTGGAGGGATAAATCTGAATAAATTTGGGAAAAATTCTAGTTCTAATGCATGCAGTAGACATTGCTACAACCAATCTAGTGTAGGTTATCATGAGCGAGGGATCCGCGTGATAATAATATTAAGAAATTTTCGATGTTAGCAATATTTGTCTGAAATACGAGAATATTGATATAACGAGAATTGATTAGTTTGTGTCGACGCATGTGTCTTAGTTGTTTTTATTCCTTGGTTTTTCATACCTTTAATTATTGTTTTGTTAGTTTATGATTTATTTCTCTTTAAGTTATAATTGCTTGAGTTAATTTACTATTTTTGCTATAACACAAATCTCCGTGGATTCGACCTCAGACAGAAGAACAACGGATTGAACAGATGACCGACCGGAGGCCAACAAGTGGATTGAATCTTTTCCAGTCTAGAGACTGGCGGATTACCTTTGATTCCTTCGTCAAAAAACCAACTCCCTGGCCCGTGTATTACAAAATCAAACGGTTTTGAGAAAGCTTGGGCTTTGAACTGCCTCGTTCCCAAGAACCGTCCGCACAAAGTCAGGTATTGACCATTGCGGAGGTAATTGACTTAATTGTCCACTCTATTACTACACATGATCAGTTCTCTTACTGTCAAATACACGATTGGATTTTAGTGCATCGGCTTATTATAAAGTTAGTGTCAGTATACGAGGAGTTGACCAATAAAGAAATGGTCAACAAGATTTTTAGAAGTCTTCCAAGTAAATATTTTATGAAGGCGGTTGCGATGACAGAATCCCAAATGTTGTCGATTCTAACGCTAGAATATGTATTTTCGGAGCTAAGAGCCTTCGAATTTGAGTTAGGAGAAGTCAGCGATACACCGACTTCATCGATTGAATCCGAAGCGCTAATTGAATTTCCAAAGGAAAATCAGTCAGTGAGGTGCAACCGTCAGAATCTAATGAGGACAAGTTAAGAGCAAGTTCTAAGTTCATCAATCAACTCTCTTATTCAGAATAGAAAAGTCATCGTACTTGATCATGAACATTCCACATTCAAACCCATTTTCTTGTCGAGGAAGGCTTGTGGCGTACTCCTGAACCCACAAACTCAAATTAATGGATTGTCCACTATTGTGCTTCACCTCATCAACAAAATACATACCTAGAAATTTCAAAACTTCTTGATCGTGTCAACCATTTGAATCAAGATACTGCAACTTTTGGTCCTTTTTGTTGATAATAACTAAACACCAATGTTCGGGTTTGTGAATAGGCACAAAAAAATTTTCACAATCAAGGAGATGATATCCTAGCGAGGTCAAGGTAGTCCATACCTTTACCGAATTGAAATCATATTGACCGTTACGAACCAAAACCTGGTAAAAGAAAGTGCTAAAATAATGGCACCTTAAAATTTTTGGTTAGCTCCCTCCTCTCTCTTTCTTTCAACAATTGAAAATACAAATTAAGCACCTCATCATTAAGCCAACCTCTTGTCCGTAAACACTGTAAATTTTCGCCGGTTATCTAAATGTTAGAGGAAGTGTGAATCACCAATGTCATTTTAGAATTGGAACAGATCATGGCATCGGAAACAATCTTTTTTCTTCCGGAGTAAGAGGAAAAAAAACATCCACTACCATATCCTTGTTCACCGATTCTATAACAGTATTTGGGTCCGACTCCCCCTGGGGTACATAAAAAAGAATTAAACAAAAAGTAAAATACACACAGTACACATTATCATCAAACTTAAATAACTACTAAAAAGATAAATACACACAGTACAACATTATGAAATATTGTATGCAAATACAAATACAAATATTGTACACAAATACAAAATAAATACAAATATAAATGTTAATACATATACAAATATTTTAGACACACAGTACCCATAATATTGTATACAACTATAGTTATCAAACCAAACCAACCAATAAAAACAGAGCACATGATGCCATATTACGTCTTACGTACTTTCTTCTTCTTCTTCTTTGCATCAGGATTGGTAAATGTAGATTTTTGATACTTGGATTTCTTAGGCATCCTCTTCAAATAAAACTCAGATTCTTCTTGTACAACTACATCTACCATGGAATCGGCACTTACATCCACTCCACCATCATTAAAAAGGACCATAGCTAAACCACCAACATTATCCCCACCATGTTTTTCAGTCGCATCCTCACCAAGTCCTTCATCCTCATCCTCACCAACAACTTTGTCCTTATCATCACCAACTCCTTCATCCTCACCAACAACTTTGTCCTTATCATCACCAACTCCTTCATCCTCACCAACAACTTTGTCCTTATCATCACCAACTCCTTCATCCTCACCAACAACTTCGTCCTTATCATCACCAACTCCTTCATCCTCACCAAGAACCTCATCGTCATCCACATCACTTTTACACTTTCTTGAAAAGTCTTTTAACATACCTTCAACCCTTTCTAACCTTCCACTCATAGTAAAATTGTTTTGCGCTAACAAATCATCTTTTACTATTAACTCACCAAGGATTTTAACAGCCAGATCATGGGTATTGATGAAACACCTGGTACACTATCCTGTGTAGGTTTGGATGTACCACATTGAGCGCTTTACTTTTGGGGTCTTCTACCATCATCAATTATGGTTGCAATTTTAGTCACTGGAAGAACGGAACGTTGAGATTCCACATCTATTCAAAAATATCATCAAATACAATTCTACCTCCTTTCTCCAGTATTTTAGTCCATAATTTGGTGGTGGTGTCATTGTCCGTGCTGTCGGTTTCATCAAAAGAAGCAAACTTTTGCATGTGGTCTGTTACCTGTTCCTTCGACGTGGCCTGAAGTTTGCTTTTAACATCCTAGCAAACAAATAAACAAACAATATAATAGAATTAATAAAATTCATTGTAAAAGGGGGAGATTGATACACAAATAATAGTGAGGTTCGAGATTTTAACATTTAAAATTGTCAATGAAATACTAACCTGGCTGTTTCCAACCAACATAAGAATTTGAGACAAGGTGGGATATTATTTCTTGTGAAGAAGTTTAGTAATCCATTTGCATATTCTCGGCAATTGTCCTGGTATATTCTCCCTCAAACGCCCAATCATTGGTGAGAGTGCAAAAATACACTCAAAAGGAAAAAGCTAACATAGGAACAAAAAGAATATTATCAAACATTCAAATAACAGTAAGTCAATAATTAACAACGAAAGATAAAAACAAAATTTACCATAAGTAAGAAAATGAAACAACGAAAGTTGCACTGTGGATTTGCCGCAACCAATTTCTTCTTGAGGTGCAAAGATTTCATCTGCTCCATCAGAACAGAATAAGAAAGCCTACCCTATGGATAAGTTTTCGCAAACTCAAGGTCATCAACAATTGCAAGAAGACGGGAGTCTATTGGTGAATCATCATTTGGCGGGATAAAAAAAAAGAGAAACTAACAAATATAATAACGCATGCTTCAACTTGTCAGATGGAAGGATCTCTATTGCTTTGTCACTAGAACTAATCGCGTGCTTCTTCGAAGACTTTCGACGAGTACGAGAACGAAGTGCTTTTCTACGGATCACACACTGCTTAATCTGTTCCCTAAGAATTTTTACTGTGGCTTTAGGGCTAAGGTATCTACAATTAAAACCATCATCCCCTACAACCCTTGATTCTGTCAGATACCGTGAGCAATTCAAACCGCTCATAACTGCATACTCCATCAAAGAGTAACGAATAAGTATGCCATTTAGAACAAACCAGGTTTTAGATTTGTCCGGAGACTCCACTATTCGGGTTAGAAGCATCCAAAGAGGAAGTAAAACCATGTCCATGTCAAAAGCTACGTTGAATGATGGGGCAAACTGAGAATTCAAAAACCACGTGATACCATTACGATGGTCACTCAAACAATCTTCAATATCTTTAAGATCCTCATTCAATTTGCATTTGCTGCCAATTTTACATTTCAAGATAAATTTATTTGGAGTCAATGTAAATGTGGGCCGAGGGATGTCATTTGCGTTGGAAACCTAAAACCAAATTCAATTAAACTACTTATAAATACAAACTAATATAACCCTAAAATTATATACTTCTTAATTGGGCTGAAACAACACGCTTCAGCACAACATTTGTCAAATACAACCACTAAACTTTTTACCATTCAAAAAATCAGATCTTTTAGAAAGTTAACCAACAAAAATTACCAAGCATACAATCTAAAACACATTAAATAAATAGATCACATACAAACTGAAATAACTATATTTAGAAATTTTGATAAAAATATTAAATACTAGGAAGATACATTCGTTTACTTACCGAGGGTGTAGAGGAAATTTTAGGGTCCGCTGCAGATCTACACGGCGGCGTTTGGTACCCAACGAGGAGGAAGCAACCATTGGTCGATAATGAGACTAACAAGAATGATTTAACAATCAAAATTAAAAAATTATAATTATTTCACAAAAATCCTAAATTTGCGAATACGGCTTCAAAATTCAAATTACCTTGGGGAAAATGAAGAAGAGGTGGGAGGAAGCTGTTTATGAACAATTATACTAGATTTACTTGGCTTCTTTCCTTCGGTATACTGTATAAATATCCCTCCGGTATGGTGCTATACTTTTGCTCTCGTTGCTGCTCTCTCGTCTGTTTCCCGTTGGAGTTTTCAATTTTCATCCAAGTGAGATGACGGAAGAGTTTTTAGAAATTGTCAAAGCATTTTTAGTACCTGTCAGCGTTTTTTACTTGTTTTGGTTGAAATGGCTAAAATGTAATTTACTTAATACATTACATCAAAAAGAAAAAAAAATTAATACAAAAGATGCTATATCCTTTTTTCCTTTAGGTGGAGCTTCTATTAGGGAGTGTTTTGGGAACCGCCCCAAAATTGACAAAAAAAAGGGAAAAACAAAAACCCCAAACATAAGAGCACCCCCATGATTGGGGAAGCATGCACCTCTCCTTCCAATGGGGGGGTGGGGTGCTTGGTGACATGACAAAAATGAAGGAAGTTGGGGTTCCTCTGCAAGAACTCCAAAGGAACCTGTGATATGGCAAAAATAAAAGTTTTATTTAATTATATAATTGATTATTCAAAAATAAGTATAAGTTGAGTATTTTCAGAGAGGTTCTTTTGATGGGAAGAGAGGTTGTTGGAAGAGGTTCTATGCTGATGTGGTAAGTGCAAAAAATTGCTTTTGATGAGAAGAAGAATATTTGGAAGGGGAGGTTTTTGGGGTGCGAATGTACCACTCCAAAAACCCCTTTTGATGAGAAGAAGAATATTTAAAAGGGGAGGTTTTTGGAGTGCGAATGTACCACTCCAAAAACTCCTTTTGGGTTCCACCATTGTGATGCTCTCAGGGTCTAAATTTGGCTCCCCCTAGCAGATGAGGTCCAAGTCTGCTAACTTCCCCATTTATGCATTTATATCAATCCAAGCTCCAAACCTTTTCATTTTCTTCTTCTTCTACTTCTACTCATTCTCAACTATTTCACTTTAACCACTATTCCCAAAGCTCCGTAAATTTATACACACAGCTCTTCGCATTTCTTCTCACTTTTCGCATTTTGCAAAAAAGAAAACTCACTCCCTCTATGGAGAAAACCCATTTACAATTTGGTGCAATTTTAGTGCTATTTATGGCCGGCATTGATGCTTACGCAGCGAAACCCATTTACTCGACTAGGCTCATACACAGATTGTCAGACGAAGCGCAGAGTTTGTGGGGCGATAGGAGCAACAGAACGACGTCGTGGCCTCGGAAGAAGAGCTTTGGGCACATGAGAGTGCTTTTGGAAAATGATTTGAAGCGGCAACGATTGAGGCTGGGCGCTCAGAATGAAGTTTTCGTTGCATCTGAGGATGGCCAGACTTTCAACTATGGCAATGACCTGGGCTGGTATTCTATTCTATTCATTGTTACTTTTTTTTGAATATTTTAGTTGTGTTTTTGAACAATGTACTTTCTTGTTATTTTTTCTTTTAGTTGCTTTTGTGGTTTTCTTTATTCTACTGCTTAATTTCTTAAATATGACGTGCCATTTTGATGTTGTTGTATTGTGTTTTTAATTTCTGAGTTTTTCTTGGAGATTATAGCTTAAAGTTGTTGCTCCTCAAGCAAAAATATAAAATCCCAGATTTTGTGTTTGGTTTTGGGGGGTAAGAACAAATAAATGCATTGTACTATTCATCAAGTATTTGACCATTTTATTTTTGTCTAATAATGCATGCAGAAAATTTTATACGAATTTATCGCGCTAATTCATCTTTTATACTTTTCATGGAGGATTCCGCTGTTCTTTAGCATATAATATCTCATATTTCTAGAAAACTCTGTGCATGTTATCAAATTAAATGAAGTAATGCCTGAAGAAGAAATGGAGATAGTATAGATAAGATTAGTTTAGGCCTTCTCAGTCCCACCCTACTAGGCTGAACATATACCTTGCTGTTGATCTTTTCTTTCCGCTATGCCAAAGATGGTTTAGTTCATGGCATCCAACTGAGTCATAAGCTCTTGAATGATACTAAGTACCACCATCCTTTAACTTTATAATATCATCATATACACATTCCAAAGGTACTACAGGACTGTAGTGAGTGATTCTTATAGATTCAAATTGTTTCAGTCTTTCTATACCCAACTATAGCTCGCACCCTAATGTCATTCCTGGCTAGTTCTCCCAAATTTGGAACAACTGAGGGTTTATGTGCAAAAAGAGAATCTTCGTCGCTTATCAGATATCAAAGCTAACCATATACAAAGATCTGGAAAAAAGAAAAATAAAGTTATGCATTATGGCTGCAATCTATAATTTTATCCACTATAGGAAGTGACGTAAAGTGCATTGTGTTCTGTCAGCATGTTTAAAGCTGAAGTAAAGAATGACAAAGATATTCGTGACATAATCCTGCTTATGGTTAAGGGTTGAATATCTTCTTTTCTCTTGATAATTTGAACCTGTCATCATTCAGCCGCCACGCCACAGTTCCCGATGTTTGGTTCGACAAGGAAAATAAATATTTGTTTCCCTACCTACTTCGAAACGTGATAGACTGGCTTGGCTATCTTTCTCTATATTTGGCAATTGAATTATATAAGAAACACAAGATTTTCCTTATGCTATATTTTGTAATTGTGATTTTAGTTTATTATCAAGTGATAATATTTGATGTTTTAAATTGCTGAATGGTGCCTTTTATTGTTAAAAGCTACTCTTGTGCAAATTTGTGATATTTTGTCCTCTTACTTATTTGCTTCTTCAATTTGCTTTTTTCTCCTTAAGAAGTAAGTTTGGGCTGGCTATTAGGGAGAAGCTATACTCCACGGATATGCTGGAAATCAGCACTGTGTAGTATGGTGGGATACGTGTCCAACACGCACCCAAATAGAATCCAAGATTCAAATGGCCAGGTTAGCCAAACACAACGGAGCTGTGGCGGAGAAATCAATAGTAATAGGAGCAGAGACATTAAGGTTGAAGATGGTGTTGGAGGATTTAATAGGGGGCTTAAATGCTTTTTAAGCTGGGGAGTGGCCCAAATTTGGAGGAATGTGACGGTGAAGTTGAAGATAATAAGCAGCAGCACCACCGTAGGATCTTTGACTGCTTGCTCTTGTGGTGGATGCACATTTTCTAGGAAATGTAAACAGTGGGGCGAAGGGTGAAGGAGAAAATGGTAAAAGCTGAAAAGGGAAAAAAGAAAAGAAAAAGAGTTGTTGGAGGAAGAGTTGGGGTTTGGAGAAGATGAAGAGGACTAAGCTTTTGTCTGACTAGGTTTTTTGACTTGGCCTTTTGAGTTTCTGACTTGATCTATTGCAAGATAAAGAATTACTTAATCTTTGGGCCATTGTCTTAAATTTAAGTAATGGGTTCTAAAACTATTTTAGAGGATATATTGAAATTTGGCAATTTATTTAAATTTTTATTAGTGCATTGTTACCTTACAAATTTCTCACATAAATTAAAATCACAATATGAATGATTACAAATTATATCTTTTGCATACTATTATTTGATATTAATGGATATGTATGTGTGTGTTTGCCTTATCCTACTGCTTTGTGTCCGTATCATTTCATATTTGTATCCCTGTATCCTTGCTATGCAACATAAGGGAGCATTTATTAGAGGTGCCTCAGCATACTTTGTTGACCACTTAAAGTTGTCTTATTAACTACACGATAAAGAACTAAAATTGACTATATTATGGTCCTTGATTGCTTTTCACCGATTCTTTTGTTTGTGTCAAGTACATACATGAAATTTTGCTGCAATCATATGAGTTATTTAATAATCATGAACCTTGGATTGTATTTAAACCAAGGGGAAACATATACTTTATGCAGAACTTAGGATGATAATTTATACATTACCTAAAAAGTTTGTTACACAAATAGAAGGAAAGAGAACAAGAGGTGCATTCATCCCATATTCTTATGCTACATTTTCAAAAAAAGAAACTCATAACACCAACCGATTCCGCCAAGCTGGCTACCAAGCAAAAAATGGATGGCATTCCCCATTTAAATAATACATCAGATTGCTCGGTGAGATGGAAGATTTTGTGCTTAAAATTTAAAGAAAATCTTAAATTATTGCTTAATGCCATCGCAATCTCTTTCACTCTGTCTCCTAATACGCTTTTCAGTATCTAGTGTCACTTAACTTGTGCCGCTTGGATGGATAAGGTACTTCAATCCTTTCAAGTGCCTTTTGTTGATATGGGCAAATTGGGGTGTAGGTGAGGGTAAAAAGAGAACTAACCATGTATGTAACTCGCCCTATCACATCTCAAGTGATAATTGTAAGTTTTGCAGCTCACATTTTGGTCTTTATGGCTCTCCTTTTCTAATTCTCTTTATGACAAGTTTATTCAGAATTTTAAGTTAGCATAAGCATTTAGTGTTAGTCCAAGTGTAGCTTCAGGATTACCATGAATGTTGGGTGCAAGGAAGAAACGAACACATCCATGGTCTGGTCAAGAGCATTTAAAGATAAGTTTCAACAGAACCTTTTGAGATGGTTGGGAAGGCCACTAGATGCTGCAGTTTTAGAATTTGATGATGTTTATGTCTTTAGGAAAGCTAGAGAAAAAGATTACCCTAGAATCATGTTGAATGAATTGATTAGAAAGTATTTGTCTTCATATGATTCAACTTTGTACACAACACTTAATCAGGTAGGGTGGAAGAAGAAGAGATATATATATCAAACCCAAATAAGTACGGTATAAGGCCAGATTGGGTTCAGTAATTTGTTTACTTGCATTCTCATTTTGTACCCCACACGTGTTTGGAACCGCAGGAAAACTGAAATGCATCTTGAAATGAGAACATTAAGAATGTGTCAAAAAGTAGAACTATACATTTGTTATTCTTGTTCTATCAAGATGAAATGTTTGATTGTTTATGTGATAAATTGTTTTCCAGGTTGCATTATGCATGGATCAACATTGGGACGCCAAACAACTCTTTCCTAGTAGGCCTGGATACTGGAAGTGATATGTTTTGGGTTCCTTGTGATTGTATAGAGTGTGCTCCTCTCTCTTTAAGTTACTATAACATGTTGGTATGATTTCAGTTTCGAACATCAACTCTTAATATTTGGGTTTTTCTTATCACCAATTTTCTATATTGAAGAATGACTAAGCATGGTTTAAAATTTTGTGAAGAATATTAACATTCTACTAACTAGGACCTCAGGATCATCAAGTGGCAAAATAATATACATTTCTATGAGAAAATTGATTTTCAAAGAGAACCTTAATAAAACAGGTATTGTGCAGGATAAAGAATTAAAGGAGTATAGCCCATCCCATTCAAGCAGTAGCAAGCGCATACCATGCAGCCATGAATTATGTGAAATGGGGCCTAATTGTGAAACTCCAAAAGGCCACTGCCCTTATTCTGTCAATTATTTGTCTCAAGAAACAACAAGCTCGGGATTTCTTTTTGAGGATCAGTTGCATTTGTCCTTAGTTGGAGGAAATAAACTTCAAAACACTGCCCAAGCTAGCATAATTATAGGGTACGCTTAGCTAGTAGATATCCAACTTTTATGAATTTTTCTTCACCATTCTTAAATAATTCTTTTTTAAATACTCTTTTCCCCTTACTACAGGTGTGGCAGCAAACAAAGCGGTCAATATTTGAATGGAATTGCTCCCGATGGTCTTATGGGATTGGGGCCGGGGGACATTTCTGTTCCAAGTTTGCTTGCAAAATCGGAACTTATACCACATTCATTCTCATTTTGCTATGACAAGAGCTACTCTGGTAGACTCTTCTTTGGGGACCAAGGGCCCGCATCTCAAAGATCGACTTCCTTTATAAAAGGAAATTAGTATGTCTATGATCTCTTTAGTACCAAATTGATTCCAGAGATTAGCTGTAATTATATTTATTTTATTAACTTGTAAATCAACTGTGTTCAGATGCTAAATACATGTATTTCTTTTCTTTGATAATTTGATTTGATTTGTGTAGCATGGCGTACATTGTTGAAGTGGAAACTTATTGTGTTGGAAGTTCCTGTATAAAGCAAACTGGATATGAAGCACAAGTTGATACTGGTTCATCATTTACATATCTTCCCAAGAAGAGCTATGAACAAGTTGTTTCTGAGGTTCTCTCTCTTGATCCCCTAAGGTCGCATTTGGATTAAAGGATTTGAATTTGAGGGCAGAAGTTGGAGCTATGAATTTTAAATGAGTGCAGTTACTGAAGGATTTCAAATCCATGTTGATGATTGAGAAAATAACTCAAAATAGTCTGTATTATTCAGAAGTTACCCTAACAAGTACAACTGATTGGCTATTATGGATTTGATATCCTTGGCTCCCAGAATCCTTCAATCCAAACTTAACCTAAGATTTTTGCATCTGATTGTTTCACGCAAATTTTACAGTCTGGTTCTCGTGATTTTGAAGCATTATTACTCTGTTACAGTTTCACAGACAAGTTAATGCTACAAGGATTAAAGTACAAGATTTTGAAAACTGTTATGAGACTCGGTAAGTCTGCATTTCTTTCTGAACATTTGCTTAGTTTGTTATCGTTCTTATTTTTGCAATTGCTTTATCGGCTTCGCTCTATTTTCCTTGGAACTGATTGTCACCATTCTTTCTGATACAGTTCGCTGAAATTATCTAATGTCCCCAGCTTGAAACTTGTATTCTCGACGAATCAAAGCTTTTTAATTGAAAATCCCATGTTTCACATTGTTGACGATCAGGTATGCTATTCACTATCTTTCTTATTTTGTCATATCGTCGTAAAATAACATTACTGTAAGACGGTCAAATAATCTAATAAGCTAATTTAATATTTGGGTCACTCCATCCAGATTTTTGCTTAGATTGAATTGTTATGCATGTAATATGTGCTTACTTGCTCTTCAACTTAGTAAAAGATTGTTAATTTCAGCAGAATTTCTTGACTATTATCCAATAATATATTTTTATCTAGTCATCCCCATCGATTTCAAGGTTCTAGTTAGAGTTATAATTTGTCAAAAGCTGTCTCATCTTTTGATTTAGTGACATACATTCCAAAATTGATACTAAGCTCTATCCTTATTCTAATAATAATTTGGGATAATTACATATGCACCCCCTGTTTGGTCATCTATACTATTATAGAATTGAAGAGGACCTACTGTCAAACGATTCATATTTTGGTGAGACGAGCAATTTTATTTTATGAATCAGATGTTATGCACCACGTGGTTGACATTGTGCCACCTCAATAATTCTGGTGAGGTGGCTTAATGACAATCACATGGCTTATAAAACCAGATATAGAGAAGTTTTTTCTTATATTTTCTCTTTATTACTCTTTAAATTTTATTTCATCTTTTTTTCTCTTTTCTATTTGTTCTTCTGTTTTGTCACCTTTTACTTAAACCCCACTTAATTTAATTCAAAAAACTTCTAATCAAATTTTTTTTGCACACACATCGAGTGTGCGAAGACACCCACACCTTTCATGTAATTGCAATGTCACCCTCTGTCATTAATGTTTTCAACCCCCACACCTCCCACCCTGGCGCGAATTTTGCCGAAGAACTTGATGATGTCAGCGAGACAAGGTATAATAATTGATGTTGGTATATTTAGATCTTTTTTTAATTTTCTTCGAATAGTAGTATTTTGCATCAATAACCACTGATTATCTATCCCTAGAAAAATTCTAAGGCTAGTTCTCAGGTTCGTGCTTATTTTCTTCTTTTGAATTACTCATCTGGTGCTGGAGTGATGGAGATGCAATAGGATTGTCATGCTTGGCCTGTTGAGTAATTTTCAATTTCAATGCTAAAAATTGTTCTTTTATTTGTTTATAACTTGAAATTTTTATGCAGGGGGATTCATATTGTTTAGGCATACAACCTATAAATTCAGACTCTGGTATCATTGGACGTGAGTGCTCTTACTCTACATATTGTACATGCTTGTTCTTGGGCACCGTGTAAATCACGCTTGGGAATATTTTCTAGCAATTGACATTCAAGTTGCTTTGCAAGAATGTAAATTGTGCATGATTCTTTTATCCTTTGGCCTTTTGTGACTAACTATCCTTGTATTAATATATGCAGAAAACTTCATGATGGGTTACCGCATGGTTTTCGATTGGGAGAAATTGAAGCTGGGTTGGTCTATCTCCAATTGTAAGCAAATCTTGCATATTTAATTATTCTTTATTCATTGGAAATTAACAATTTTTGTCCTGCTAATAGACCATAGGCTATTGTGAATTAGTGGAGATGGATGATTTTTGCATTTAATAAAGAATAATCAAATTATACTTAAAAGTCACGAGAACATAGATTTATGAGTTAAATTATAGTGACTTAGTAAAAATAAATGGGGAAATAAAACTTATTTTTTATTATTATGATAAAAAAGTCATCATCGTAGTGCTGAGCGAGGCGAGACTTGAGGAAGTACAAGAACAGCACCCTATATGTAGTAATATAAGAAAGGATGTCACCCTATCCTACACCCTCATCTTTATTATTTCTTGAACTGCTGCATATGCGCGGATATGAATTCAGGTATTTAGGACATATAGACAACACGGACAATGCCACACGAAAATATCAAAAAGTAACTTTTTTTACTGAAAAAAGAGTTTAATATATTTTGATTATCTGTGTAGAAGAGAGTCATATCAGTGATTTATGATAACAAGGAAAATGAATTACCTAAATATGTCGTTAGTGCATATTTATGTAAATTTAAACGAACCTACTAATTGATAAACATTTTTTCATTACCAAATATATGATATTTTATCATGTTATATTTTTGCATCACATAATTTAATAAAGTATCAGACACCTCACACCTCTATCATACATCGAAATTAGTGGATACTTGTGTTTAAATATGTAAATCCTTACGAATGCATGTTTTACTGTCAGGTAAAGATATTGATGATGGTAAAGTAGGCTTAACGCCACCTCCAAGTGGACCATCACCAAATCCCTTGCCAACAAACGAGCAACAGCAAAGCCCTCATCCACACGCTGTTGCACCTGCTGTTGCTGGTAGAGCCCCTCCAAAACCTTCTCTAGCTTCCCCACTCCTTGCTCCATATCACTATTGTATTACAAGTTTGTTGCTCTTACTTTGTTCTGTATATATAACCTATGTCTAATTTGAGTTCTACAAATGGATATCTATGTTTGTAAAGTCAGTCGCAATATTAACCATCACTGTATTTATCATAGGTCATTAGAGTCACTTGATTTTTGAAAAGGCTAGTTCACTCCTTTTTGCTAGTCCTCTACAGTTGAGCTTGCTGCTATCTGTCACCTTGTTAGCATTGATATACTTAGACACGGAGTCTACATCTTGATGAAATGACTCGTTGGGAGTTCAGGGACAATCATAACGGTTTTGTATATATATGGTAGAAATCACTGGGCCCACCAGATAACGGCTGTGATTGTCTCAGGACTCTGAGTCTCGCGATAAATTACGAAAGTTGAAAAATCACAAGTGTGAAACCGGGTTTTGAAAAATTGCAAGATCACCCGTCTTGGCAAGAGGAAAAATGGAATTCGTGGATAGAGTGGGCGGGGACTGGGAATTTTGTACTTTGTACATGAGAGTAAAGATAGATATAAGATTATTGGTTGATCTTGATCCTATCGGATCTTGTGGGATTGAAGTGTGGAATGTAGTGAGAAAAAGTTGAACGATCTGATCGAAAGCCTTTCCACTTTCCAAGTTGTGGCTGCCTATATGCTTCTTTTTTCCATAAAACAAAATGGAACTTGATTCTTTTACCTCATATTCTAAAGTATGGGGTTATATATATATATCTGTATATATATATATATATATATATAATGCACTGATGCTTTTTGACTCGTATTATTGCATGAAGCCAATATTCTGACGGCTTTTCTTTCACTGGAATGGCAATAAGTAATGTATGTAGGATATAGAACATATAAATATTCCTAGTGTGTATGATCATTTTTAGTTTTACGTACCTTTCTTGGAAGTTTGGTTTGTGGAAAGCAATCATTATATGTGAAGTTAGTCTTTTATATGTATAATTCTTCTATAGAATATAAATTGAGTCTACTTAAAAAGATTCAACCTCAATCTAACTTTACGAATTGAGCTTGAGCTTGCCCAGTTGTTAATCTAGGTTCAAGCTCGAGCTCATAGAAAATTATTGAGTTTGAATTCTGATTATTTGCAATCGAGCTTATTCAAGCTTGAGTTCACCTATATTAAAAGAAATAGTGATACATAAATTAATACGGATCATGTCATTTAATGATTCTAAATAATATTATTAGTATTATCTGTTTTCTTTGACATTTTTTTAATTATAATATAAAATTTGAAAATATTTAAATTTATTAATATGTTTTTTCATGATATCGGATTCTTGTAGTCTAAATTTATTATTAATATCATTGTCATTAATCATGTTATTAGCTAGTTAGTTAAATAAGAGACGAGAAAATTTGTTATCTAATACATACAAGTATGTTATGAAATTTTATTGAAAGTTACGGTGAAAAATTTTGCTAAAAAGTACGGTAACGGGAAATAAATGAATTTATAGACGTACAAGTATAATAAGAATACAAATTAGGTTTTTTGGGAGTAAACATATGAATGAATTTTATATAAATTTGTAAGATTCTACTCGTTTTTAATTTTAAAAAATACTATTGTATATGAGTCATTAATTGACAATAATTAATATTTTGATAAATTATTAACGGTCGTAGTTTTTAATTGTGTATAATACTAATTAATACTTAGAAAAATTAATAATAAGTTTTGAGTTTTAAATTTAAAAAATATTATTTTTTGCCAAAATTAGAGTATAGCATTATACAAGATACGTAAAGTACGTGTACTAAATGATTCAATTCAAAAGTACGAGTATTATTCATTACGTTAAGAATGCATACGAGAAACAAAAACATATTTTAATTATACATACGTACATGTATTATATGGATATAATACGAGTTTTAACTAACAGAGGTTATTAGGACATTAATCTATAATAGTAGAAACAATAACTAAATAGATAAATAACAAACTATTGAGCTTTCAAACACATATAAATGAGCTCATGCTAGGTCTACGAGCTCAAGTTATTTAAAAGCTTTAGCTTATCGAGTGCCAAAAACTCGAGCCCAAGTTGAGCTTCATTGGAATTAGTTCACTAGAGTCGTGAAACAACTCAACTCATTTTATAGTCCTAGTTGATTACGGACGAGACATCTTATGGTCTCGAGGTGATATGGTCGGACATGTGAATGTATGCATCCATGCATCCAACGGCCAAGTTTCGATTATTGATGACGTAATTATTCTCCTTTAAATGACATCTCAAATATTATGAAGTAACATTAGCTAATCGCTGAGCATATTCAGTAGTGAGTGTTCGGATATAATGAGGATATCTTCTTCTCTAAAGAGGCAATTGTCTATGCTATTAAGGAAGTCAAATATATAGGTAGTTTACTTTAGGGAATTAAATATTCAACATTTATTCTGATGAGCAACAGATTTAAACATCAGAGAATGTATTTGACTTATACCAAAATATCACTAAGAATTAGAATATATTGTATAATACACCTATATTTGACGTAGGACATAACTATCACTCACAAAAGAGTTTGTTTTTTCATTATTAGGTATTGTATAATACACCTATATTTGACTTATGATGCAATTTCTTTGTTCCTTTTGTTTTTCACGAGGTCTAGTATGAGATTAATTTTCACTTATAGTACTGAATCTGTTGTCTAAACATGTGACATTTGGCTATAAATGAATCGGGTGAACAAAACTCAGCAGTGAACAAGTCACATAACTAATCATTTGGATTCTTATAGAAATATCGCTCGATTGTATAAGTAAAACGTTCTTATAGAAAATATCGCTGAATATCTTTTTTTTTTCCGACCAATTTCACCTACTTTAAACACAATTTTTTCAAGATAAAAAGAGCTCATATTTGTCATAGCATGAAATCAAAATTCAATATATTCTGCCGTTTTTTTTTAAAGAAAATTGTATTTCTCGTGTTTCATAACATTATTACATGATACATGTACATGCAGGTTAGTTAAATTTAGCTATTGTATAAGTTCGTTCGTGGGATGTCGGATATAAACACATAACTATATCATAGTAAAATGTTGAAATCAACATTTAAATTGAGGATGCAAGGCAGTACCGACTATGTAGTATATAAAAAGGACACACCTACACATTGCTTCTTTTGTTATTCTATCTGAAAATTAATTAATATGTCCACATATATGCAACAATTATACATTCGCCACAGGTTTCAAAGGATTTCTTTTTATTTTCTTTTGAATAAAATCTTATTTCTTTATAACAAAAATCTTCTTCTTCGTATAGAAAAACTTTGCACACCAGTCAAAATAGGAAATCAAATTCAGGATTATTATGTTTCTAATACCTAATCACACTAAAAGTGCATGATTTCAAGACAAGTATATATGTATGTTTTTTTATTTAATTACAGAGTAAACCAAAGATAACAACTTTTGAACTTTAACATAAAATAGTTGTTAATTGTTATCACATGTCAAGTCACATAAAAATTAAATAATTTTTTTAGATGAAAAAATGAAATGAACTGTAAAATAATTTACCAAAATTATATGAGCCACTTAAGAGTAATTTGATTACTCGAATTTAATTTGAATTTGAGTTTCAATTCTAAACTACCTTATATACACACATATATTATATAACTGTATCCTTTAAAACAAATTATATTATTTTGTGGTGGCTAAGATTTGTATACTGAATAAATTGTCATGTATATTCGCACACTACTTGAAAAGCACCTTCTACTTTTATACAAGTATTTGGACGGACCCCTATTTTGCGCGCTTTTGAGTGGTTGCTTTCACTTTCCTACAAAAACCACTAGACTAAGAAAGAATCTTCATTTATTTGCTCAGATCAATAAATTCTGAGCTTGAATGTTTGCATATTTAATTAAAAGGTAGAAGGGTAAACTTCTATCAATATACTAATACTAATATCTATACAAGCAAGAAATAACTAGGCCACAAAAATGTATTATTCTATTGCCTATTCCAACATGGGCAAAAGGACTTTCCTTATGTGAGATGAATCTCAATGCTGAATAGATTTTGGGTGGATCGAGTTCATTGAAGTCGTCTTTCCAACAAAATTGATTATAGGGATTTAATGGTAAAAGTTCCTTTTATTCACCCTAATTATCCAATGATGTATAGTGAAAGTGATCAACAATAATCCTTATATACACACTATTGGCATATTATCTCAAAAATCTTGTACTAAGTACTAACTTGATTTTGGGGTTTGAAAAACATCAAAAATACTCCAAGTTTTTGTTTAATGAATTTGCAAGGAAACAGTCAACCTATTCATATCCTAAACTTACTGACTTTTTCTATGCATAGTTAATTGTATTTAGTTTTCATAAGCATTTAATTTGTGAGCATTCTTTGTAAGACATGAAATAAACCATGGGGGTTAGATGAATTTCTCTGTTTTCTTTTGTTTAATGCGGAGTACCTTAATTAGTCTAGGTCCAGCCTCATAAATATTTATTGTATTTTGTGGTCCATTTATTGTACTTGGATTTTTTCGTGCGTATAGTGACGATTTTTCCGTGTCTGGGCTAGAATTTTCCGTACGTATAATGACGATTTTCCGTGCGTGTAGTGACGATTTTTTCGGTTTGATATTTCCTTCCTTTATATACATCACTTTTCTAAGCGGTAAATCCCATGTCCATAATTTGGACCTTCTATTTTAATTTATGGATTTATCTTATATTATAGGAAAAATTACTAAAAAACCCTTAAAATAAACTTTTACATCCAAAAAACCCATGATAATATTTGTCAATCCAGAAAACTCACTCCATCAACTTTTCATTCCAAAAAACTCAATATTTTGGGTTAACAAATTTGTGAACTTAATTGCTCTTAACCTTCTAGATTAAGAATTAATCCATTGTAGTTTTGTAATGAAATTTATTTATTCAAAAAATTTATATTGATAATTGGCACTAATTATGATTTTAATTTTAAATTTTTAGATTTTTTAATCTTTTTAAAAAATTTAAAACATACATTTATAGATAATTACCATATTAAATTCAAAATAAATTATAAAAAAATATTTTAAAAAATTAATTTTACAAAATACAATCTATATTTTACGATTCATCAATTTGAAATAATTAAAACAAAATGATTCCAAAAAGAAAAAATAATTGATCAATTATTAACTTAATAAATGAAGGGTAATTCAATAAAAAAAGTTGTTAATCCTCACTTTTGGGGTTTTTGGAATGAAAAATTTGTGAGTGGGTTTTTCAGATTGAAAAATATTTTCATGGGTTTTTTGGATATGAAAAATTATTTTCAAGGGGTTTTAGTAATTTTACCTTATATCATAAATACAATTCAAGTAAATGAAGTATTAGTTTCATTTAAGTACACCTTTAACATCAAATGTATACACCCTATAATCCTAATTTAAAACAGATGATAGAAAAGATATATGTAAGCTGATCCATCTTGGAAAAAGCTTAATCCTCCACGTGGCTATCATATCCACCCTCTGTTATTCTGATTTCCACATCGCACAATATTTTTTTGTTCAGATATTATCCAAATCCACAAACAAGAATATTGTACTCTTTGACCTTTGTGAGTAGACAATAAAACTTATAAACTGATTTTTGTTCCATCCAAGTTAAAACTTCAAGACTAAGGTAATAACTTATAATACTGTAAAAAATGAGTCTACAAGGCTCCAAGATGTATTCGACATGTTATTATTAATTTGAGATTTTATCACGGATCGTATAGCCTGCTATATATCAGCTCTTGGTCTATTTTATAAATACTTTCGCAATAATATTGGATTGTGCTCCATTTGTTTTGGCGATGAACCTTTTATTTCTCTCTCGGACAATTATTTCTCTATAATAGAATATAAAAGAAATAATACATTAACTAAAGTGACAACATCAAAGTTCATTGTTATTAAATATACAAAATGAGTGACAATAATTTTTCTGTTATCATAATGAGTTTTTTATAATAAGAATTCTTTCTAAGTATACTATTATTAATTAGGGGTAATGACATTTTCCCATCCAAACTATTCGGATTTTTGCACTTTTGTAAATAAACTTTTTTCTTTTGCACTTTTTTATCCGAACTAAACGGGTTTTGCATTATTTTATCTAAACTTGTTTATTTTTTACACTTTCTTATATAAACTACACAGAATTTTACAAAATTTTATACTTTTAGCATTTTTCAGTGAAATATTCGCCGGAATTTCATTACATACATCGCGTATGACCCTTTTAAGGGTAAAAATGACATTTAATGGAACATACGGTTCAATATTTTTATCCTTTTAAGTTGAAATGATACTTTCAATAGTAGAATTCAAAATAGCGAAACCACAACAAATTGTTGTTTTAATTGATAAAATTTCATCCTTAAAAAGATCACATGTGATATATATGATGGAACTCTGGCGGAATACTCCCACTATTTTGCCGAAAAATGCTAAAATATAAAATCCTGTTTAGTTCAGATAAAAAAGTGCAAAAGAAAAAAATTTATTTACAAAAGTGCAAAAACTCGAATAGTTTGGATGGGAAAATGTCATTACCCCTATTAATTAATGTCACAACTTTAGTAACAATTTTGTGACAACATACAGATATATATAGTTACAATAAGTTACCAGTAAAGTGCCATTAATTATCAGAAGTGACAACATTTGCTTTGTAACTATTTCCCATGAGTGACAAATTATATATAATTGTTGTGATGATCATTAAACTTTGACAATTATTCTTGTGACAAAATAAAAATTCTCATAACTCAATATATATATATATATATATTAAGATTACAAACACTTAAAAAATGGAATGTTTTAGTGATAAACATTTAAGTGTTTATAATTTTACTTAGTAGATTATATATATATATATAATGGATTTTCATTGATAAAATTGTTGGTGTGCAGGGACGGATCCAGGATTAATAGCTTTGGGGGGGGGGGGGGGGGGGGGGGGGAATCACCTCTAAGGGAGAAAATTCAAACAATTAGTAGAACATAAAACTAAGTCGACTTTAATTTATTATGAATAAATTAAAATAATAAAAAATTTAGTTAAAATTTATTTTTAAAACTAATTATATTAATTTGTATTCTTTTCAAATTCCGTTTTATGAAAATATAGTGTTAAAGAGTGGTGAATGTTGTTATGTATATGATAAAAGATTTATCTACAAACCTTATCCATGAGAAAAATTGTTAGCAATGAAATTAATCAAAATTTTACATCCTTTTTATTTGAGCCTAATTAATTGATCAACCATTTTGTAGGATACTTTTTTCAGCCTTATTTTTATTGTATAACAAAGTATACGTAATTAGGCAAGTTACTTTTTTTTCTTTTTTAACATTTTATGATTTGGTATTAGCTCAATGCTTATTTTATAAGAGTAAATGGACAAATTTTGTTGTGGTACATATGTTAGACTACTTTTGTAGACTAAAAAATTTAAAATTTTTAGGTCTACTATTTATCATTTGCACCTGCAGGTTTTGAAGTATATAAGAGTATTATATTTGAAAATGTATTAGCTTTAAATCTAAAAATTATTTGGATACAATTTAAATTGAAATTTATAATAGACAAATGGAGGGGTAAACAAAATATAAATTTAGGATTTTTATATATTTTGTTTGATAAGGAAAGTTTTATGTAGCATATATATAAATTTGTATATAGAATGTATTTTTAGCGCTCTACATTTAAACAGAACAAAAAATAAAAAAAGCACTGGAATTGTTGCCTGCTGGGGTTCGAACCCCTCACCTGAAGGAAAAAACCAACCATGCTAACGAACTCCGCTGTTGATGTCTTTGGGCAATATTGACAAACTTAAATAGTTGTTCCTTGGTGGGCCAATCTTAAAAACTACATATACCTAATGGTGAAAATTTATCCGCCCTTGTTGGTGTGCTATTTGTATTACACATTTAATTTTGACATTATGTTGTATTTAACATTATTACGTTTCAAATTACTATGTACAAAATGAGTGTCAGTTTGCACGATTTGCACTTTCTGAACTTTACTGTTTTGCAATTTTGTGTAATACCCGAACGTATCATTGATAATACTTATTCATGTTGACTCATGTAATTAAAACAAAACCACATTTATATTTTTTTTTGCTATTATGTCTTTGATCTATGATCTACGAGTTAGTTACACTAGTTTATATCTATATATGCTAATCATACACACAGATTGACTAGCTAGCGTATAAACTTATATATATAAGAGATGCTTGAGAAGAAAACTACAAAATCTTGATAGAGTACTCCATAAAATTATTTTGATATTATATGCTTGATCAAATTCTTGAAGGTCGCATATGTTATATATAATTATTTGATATGTTTAAATTTATATAATTTGTGGTGGCTCGATAGGCTTGGAGGGATTTATAAGAATTACTCTTATTTGTAGAACTGTTTCATTCTTTGGTGGAAAACAAATACACACACACACATATATATATATATATATCCATATATTATTATTATTATTATTCTTTAGTACTCAATATATATAAATTTTTTCCAGTTGTAAGAACCTTATATTAATTTGGTCCAAATTTTGAAGGTCGCTTTCCGAAGGCGCAACCCTGATCAAACTTTACTGGGAATAACTTTTACATTTCGTGCACCCTAAGTATGAAATTCTCTCTCCATATCAACACGTACACACATATATTCATAATAATATTAAACTATAGAAATATAACTGAATGAAGTGTTATATATATAAGGCCTTATTCACAGCGTTATTTTCATCAACAGAAACACACACGCAATACAAAATCTGTATTTCTCACAATTGTGATATTATATGTATATATAGTTTATAATTGCTGAAAGAGAAGAATTGAAGAAGAATGGGAGTAGATGGAACATTGGAGTACTTGTCAGATATGATAAGCAACAACACAAAGAAGAAGAAAAAGAAGATTCTTAACACTGTTTCTCTCAAAGTCAGAATGGATTGTGAAGGCTGTGGCCATAGAATCAAGAACGTTCTGTCTGCTCTCAAAGGTACGTACGTGTATATATATATATATATATATTCAATCTGATCATGTTTATATCATCAAGTTATAATTATATATATATATATATACATACATTGATACATGCAGGAGCAAAATCAGTGGACGTGGATTGGAAACAGCAGAAGGCAACAGTATATGGATTTGTAGATGCTAAAAAAGTGTTAAAGGCAGCTCAGGCTACTGGAAAGAAAGTTGAGCCATGGCCTTATATGCCCTACGAATTGATAGCTCATCCTTATGCTCCTGGCGTTTACGACAAGAAGGCTCCCGCCAATCTTGTCAGGGGCACAAACGAGCCCGGTGTCGCCACTCTCAACCCGGCCGAAGAACAGTATTCACTCATGTTCAGTGATGACAATCCACATGCCTGCTCTATTATGTAATACATCATCTTTCTATCACACCATGCATGAATATGTATTATTATTATTATTTGAGTTAAAGCACGGAGGATTTCTACAACAAATTAATTAATTAGGGAAAATTCTCTATATATATCTGAATAAATATGTCTAATATTTACTGGAAAATTTTGATGTACCCGATGGCATGTTCTGTTATCTGAAGTTGTCAACTTGTTATAGTTATTGTAAATCCATCAATATATTATAATAAGATAATTAATTGTATGTGCATCCTCAAATCTTCTATTTTGATACCGTAAGTAAGGGTGTCCGGTGCACAAGTCAATAGGACATGGGACAAAGGGCTACACAGGGGATGCTATTATCTCTAAATTCACTGATCTAGAAGTATAAAATATTTTCAAAATACACACTTAGAGTGAATTTTCTGTACATGATTTGCATACATAATATATATGAAATACTATAGAAAACACCAAATTAGATACCATATCTTTAAATAATAAAAATATAAGTTAGGAGTGATATTGATTGTCTACTACGTATTATATGAGAAATAATAAATCTGAATTGCTTATAAAATGGGACCTCTAATGCATTAATATTTTTAAATAACTTGATGCAGTTATTATCAGACACTTGAAGGCAGCGATGTAGTCGGGATTTTGTTTTTTGGGCCGGGGGTGGGGAAGATTTAAATGTTAAAAATATAAATATTCAATATTTATTTTTACACACATATTTCTAATATGTATCTAATATGTCAACACAAATCATAGTACGAAATATAATATTCTAACAAAAAGTTGTTTGCAAACAAAAAAGGGAAGAAATCACAATTTAAGATAGTATAAAAATTCAAAAATATGCAAATCACATCTAAATCACTACAAAAAAAAAAAAAATACATTGGTGACAAAATAGCAATTGACAATGTTAAAATTGTCACTAATTATAAATTTTAAGTGACAAGAAGTTTTGTTTTGTCACAAAAATAAGTTTTACATGTTTAATAGTGACAATATTTGCATTGAAGTTGTGACAATTGATATTTAATGACAAGGAAGTTGTTGTCACTAGTAACAATTAGTGACACATGTATAGTGACAACAATTATAGTTGTCACTCTATTTGTATTGTCACTATACATGTGTCACTAATTTTCAATAGTGACAATTTTAAAGAAACTCTTGTCACTAAAAACTCTTATTGTGACAAAACAAAAAATTATTATCATTTATTATGTGTATCTAGTGACAATTTTAATATTATCACTTCAAATTTTGTCTCTTATATTACTTTTTGTTGTAGTGAATGATCATAGTGCTAACCTATTTATTAGATATAACTTTGGGCATTCTAAATTGTGCTCTACATTTCTTCATTACATCGAATTCATCAATGATCGAGACAATATTTAAAGTTTAAGCAGTTTTTTTTATCAAAGTACACTAGTAATGAACTACTAAAGGGAAAATTGCACTTTTAGTCCCACAAAATAATTAGTGCTCACTATTGGTCCCAAACTTTACGGGACTTGCACATTGAGGCCAACAAGATGAAATTTTATTTCAAATTTAGTCCTAGCCATTAAAAAATTGACATAAACCGTTAGTCAACTTCTGAAAATTGCATAAGACCCCCCAAAATTATGTAAAACTTGCAAACTCCACCCCCTTTGATTTTAACTATGTATCTTTCAATTCTTTCTTTTTTATTTTTCTTTCTTCCTTCTCCCTTTTTTCTTTTCCTCTCCAAGGCTTCAACAAACCCACTTCCTGACACTTTTCTAGTTTTCTATTATTTTTTCTATGTTTTCCTGATTTTTTTATGAATGTGTATTTTTTCCTAATTATATATATATATATATATATTATATGTATAATGTTTTTGAATTTCTCTTATCCTGTTTATGATTTTGTTCCATTTTCTTTTCTTTATAGATTTTTTCCCCAGATTTTTGAGTTTTTTCTCTAGTTTTTTTTTTTTTTTTATGTATATATGTTGTATTTCTCTTATTCGGTTTATGATTTTGTTCCATTTTCTTATCTTTTTAGATTTTTTTCCAGACTCTTGAGTTTTTTCTCAGAATTTTCTTATTGTTTGATTTTTTCTGATTTTCTTATTTTTTTGAATTTCTTCTTATTTTTAGATTTCTTTTTTGAATTTCACTTATTTTGTTGAATACTTTTTCTTAAAAAGAAAAAACTGAAAAATAATGTGCTTTTCTTAATTTTTAGAAATTTCTAAAAGAAATCAGAAAAAATTGAAAATCTAGAGTTTCTAAAAAATAAAAAAACTCAATAAAAAAAAGAAATAGTCAAATTTTATAGGAAAATAAATAAAAATATCAAAAAAATAAAGAAAAATGGAAGAAAATAAGAAACATGCGTAAAAAAAATAAAACATTTCCAGAAAATTCAGAAAAATTAGAAAAGGAATCATAACTAAAAAAAGAAACCAAAGAAAACAAATAACAAATTAGGAAAGTAAGAAATACAATCATACAGCAAGTCGGGAAAATAGAGAAAAATAAAGAAAAAACATCAGAAAATCGAGAAAACTTAAGAAAAGTATGAAACAATTAAAAAAAACAAAAAAAATCAAGATAAATACATTTGAAAGGTGTTGGTGGGGGGGGGGTGGAGATGCGATCTAGGCAAATAGGTTGTGGCGAGACAGTGGAGACACGACAGTTCGTTGCAATTTTGGGGGGTGGAGAGATTTGAACGTATATTTGGGATGGTGGTGTTGGGTCTAAGCATGTGTATGTGACGAGTGGTTGTGGTAGGGACGGTACAATGGTGGTGGAGGCGGGTTGAAGAAACGTGGTCAGTGAGTGGGTTTGCTAAAGACCAGAGGAAGAAGAGGGAAATTAAAAGCAGTAAGATGAAAAAAATGAAATAAGTTATGGTATATTTAAAATCAGGGGGAGTTTGCAAGTTTTATACAGTTTTTTGGGGTTTAATGCAATTTTCAGAACTCAACTAACATTTTTCGTCAATCTTTTAACGGCTAGGAATATATGTGCAACAAGATTTTATCCTATGGGGCTCAATGTGCAAGTCTTGTAAAGTTTGGTACTAATAGTGAGTACCTAATTGTTTTGTGGGACTGGAAGTGCAATTTTCAAATTACTCAAAAGATCATCTTCCATCTTACTACGCAATTTCGTTTTGAAATTTTCCTAGTTGAAGACGCACGCTTTGTTGTTGCAGTAGAAACCATAAGAGTCAAAATAAGCCAAATCGGTTTGTTTGGCTGCTAGATAGTAATTTATTGTCTTCCCTGTCTTTGACAATATTAGACCATATGCCACCAAAAAGTGAAACCAAACCCTACTAAATTAAAAATGGAATCACTACCCTACTAAATTGAACTCTCTAGTTACAAAACACTAATAAATCTTTACTCCCCATTAAGGCAATACTCGCTACCCTTTTAAACCCATCAAATACATTATACAGTATATACATATAACGACACATATAAACACAACACACAATCTGACATATTCTATCTTTTTTTTCCACAAAATATATCTATATATCTTCAATTTCTCTCTTCTCAAATTTTTTCAAATTGTTTTGTAGATGCCCATCATGTATTGTTGAAGTCTTAAATCAAATTTGATTAGAGTTTAGAGATATAAGGAATAATTATATATTATACCCCTGTGAAACACGAAACTGTTAGATAATATAATATTGTTCCATATTTTTCTAGTATTTATGATAATTTAGGTTTCTTTATGTTTCCTTGTATTTATCTTTTCCTTGTTATAGTTAAGGTTTCTTGTTTACCAAGTACATGTATCTCTATAAATATGTTACTCAGTAATACAAGTCCTCTACGGGATTTTCTCTAATCTAACATGGTATCAGAGTCATGGCTTCAAGCCATGGTCTCTCGATCTCTCTCTTCTGCCTCCACCCTCAAGTCGTCGTTCCCGTTCGCCGTACCTTATCTAGTTTAGTTTTTCTTTATCTAATTTTATTTTTTTTAATCCTTTCGCCGTCGTGTCACCTATGGCCGCTGCATCCTCTTTTTTATTTAATGTCTCCGCAGTTGCTCACTCTTGGAAAACGAGGACTTGGAGCCTCCGTCTTTTTATTTTATGCCGATGTCGTGCTCACCCTTGGAAAACGAGGACATGGAGCAGCCGCCTTTTTATTTTATGTCTCTTCTGCTCACCCTTAAAAGATGAGGACTTGGAGCCACCGTCTTTTTATTTTATGCCGCCGCCTACTCTCTTTGGCCGCTGGCCGCTGCTCCCTTTGAAAATGAGGACTTGGAGCCGCCACAACCACCTCTTAAGGCCGCCGCCTTTAATGTTTGTCGCCTCTTCTTTTCAAATTCTCTATGACCGGATTTCTTTGGTCCAGTTCAACGTTCAAGAGTCTGACATTTCTACTGCGGGGGAGTGTTAGATAATATTATATCTTTTTATATTTTTCTAGTATTTATGTTAATTTAGATTTCTTTATGTTTTTTTGTACTTATCTTTTCCTTGTTTATAGTTAGGGTTTCTTGTTTTCCAAGTACATGTATCTCTATAAATATGTTACTCAATAATACAAGTCTCCTACGGGGTTTCTCTAATCTAACAGAAACCTGCACACATCCCCCTATGTTAAGAAAAGGGCCTTATATACCCCTACAAAAACGCTGCAAGAAAAGAGCATTTAGAAACTAACCGAGGGTATCATTCACACGTGATTTGTGCGAATTGGGACGTATTTTAGAGTTTTTATACGTTTAAATGAAAGTATAATAGACTAAAATGCTTTTTTTTCCCTCTTTTTTCTTTTCCCTTTTTTCTTGTCTTTTTTTCCTTTCTCTTTCCCCCTCACTCCCTTCTTCGTCCGTCACCCACAACAACCTTCCCCTTCACCGCCGGCTGACTCAAATCACCACGACGACGCTGCAAATAACCACCATCAACACGCCCTCAATAATTCGCAGCCCCCGCTACCCTACCAATTCCAACCCCCCCCCCCCCAAAAAAAAAAAAAAAACACCACCATCGGACACCTTGTTTCTACACCTCACCACCACCGTCCAACACCGTTGCCTTTCTTTGTAGTGAAATCGACCACCCTTGACACCTTTGCCACCACCATGCCGCTTGTTTTTTGTTTTTTTGTTTTTTTGAATTTTTAGATTTATTTTCTATTTTTCTGAATTTTATATTCAAAAATTTATATAATTATTTTTGATGCCTTTTATGACTTTCTCATAAAATTTCTAATTTTTTCTCTCAATTTTTTGATATTTTTTCCTGAATTTTCAGATTAGTTTTCTAGTTTTTTGAATTTTTGATTTTCAGATAAAATTCAATTTTTTTTATTTTGGTTGTAACGTTTTCAGTAATTTTTTTATTTTTTTTGTCAAATTTATAAAATTTCTTTTTGAATATTTTCGTAATTCAAATTTGTTTTTTATTTCTGATTTTGTGGAATTCTTTTTCCACAATTTTTATAATTATTTATGATATTTTTATGACTTTTTCATAATCATTCTCAGATTTTTTTATAATTTTTTTATGACATTTTATGATTTTTTTCATAATATTTATTATTTTGTTCTCATTTGTTTGATCCAACGGCTAAGAACAAATGATCAAAGGCTGAGGTTAAGTGAGAATAAAGATAATGATTTAAAACTAGGGTATAGCTGTCATACAATATAAAAATAACGTTGTTAGTCTGCAGTAATGGAAAGAGAGAGTGTGCAAACTAACAAAAACACAGGGCTATATAAGGTTATTTTTTTAACACAGGGGGAATGTGTGCATTTTTGTGTTTTACAGAGGTATATTATGCAATTATCCCGAGATATAAAGTGAAAATTTTTAATTCCAAATATTTGTATTCAAATAATACATTATCTTCTTAAACTTTGAGATGAGAAAATCATAATACACTTTCACCATCCATGACATACTAATAATAGATTAAAAGTCGTGAAGGGACACTTTCACAATTGAGGAAATAGATAAAAAAAATAAAAAGTCAATGACATACTAAGAATATTTGAGTAATAGAGAGGGTAGTTTTGTAATCTTTGAGGGAGGAGAATATTTGAGTAATAGAGAGGGTAGTTTTGTAATCTTTGAGGGAGGAGAGGGGTTACATATTTCAAAATTTTTAATGCATGAAGTGAAAATTAAAAGATAAAGTGGACCCCCGCTGGTCCCTGCTCGAAGGACATGGTTATGTTTCAAAGTTTTTGATATGTATCCAATATGCCACATGGTGTTTCCAAAATGATTAATTATGGTACAATGGAGCGTATCCGACTTAGGAACTCGACAAAAACACCATTATTCCCAATAAATTTGATTGCAATTTGGTCGTATATAGTGTCGGTGAGATGCGAAGGCGAGGCGCGCTCCCATGGCGATAATGTCGTTAAGTAACATCAAGAAAGAATAAAAGATGGATGGGGAAATGGGGCAAATGACGTGACAAATGACAAAAAAGAAAAACGAATAGTGATGTGAGCGAAAGACGACGAAGAAGAAGGAATCACAATAGAAAATAGCAAATGAGAAAGATGGAACTAAGGACTCAGATAGTTTTGTGTATAATATTGTTTGATATGTCTGATTTTTTTTATTATTAGCGAGTGAGGTTGGATGATTAATTATGGATATATATATATATATATATATATATATATATATATATATTACTTTTGTGAAGTATCTCGATCATTTCATATTTTAAATTTTAAAAACTCCAAAAGCGTGAGGTAACATATCCGCATCAATACAACATGGTATATTTGTGACATAGTGATTAGGCTTGTCAATTAAGCCCAGCGAGACGAGTTTGGTCTGGCTCACGCTCGAGTTGATATTATGCGAGCTTTTATTAGTAAGACTTAATTTGTACGAGTTTTTCATTTTTCAAAGTTCGAGTTCGACTTTAAAATTAATACGAGCTTCGAGCCGGAGCCAACCCGAATTAATTTTGTTTTTAGAAAAAAAAACTATTATATAAATTAAAAAAAAACACAGTTTCAATAACATAAATAATTAACATTATTTATGCACTAATAACAAATCATAAAACTTAATAGTCATATCTTGTATGTATTTGTATTATAAACATTCTGTTTAGGGTTAAACGGTTTTTTCCTTTTTAAATTATTTAATTAAATTTGTTGACAATTGTGTTTTGTATCAGGAAAATTTAAAATTAAAAGATAATTGATTTTAAGGATTTTTCCCCCAATTTAAAATCTTGATACTATCCATGCAATTTGCAAATATTTATATATTAACATTTGATTTTATTTTTGTATATGATAATATATATATATATATATATATATATATATATATATATACGACTCCAAGCCTACTTCAAGCTAAGTATACTCTCGCTCACGCTCGGCTTGAATTCAAATTCAAGCCTTAGTCTTAGGCTCAAGCTTGGCTCGTATAAAGCTCAGCTTGAAAATTATCAAGTCGAGCTTACAAGTTTCGAGCTGGCTTGGACTTATTGACAGTCATCATTTCTAATATGTATGGGAAAATGAGTTTTTCGATATTTGTGTGAAAATGACTGACATATTTTGTTATGTGTCTGAAAATGGTTGGAATTAATGATTTGATGATGTGTGAAATGATTGAATTAATTAAAAATAATGATTATGTATATAGTATAGATAAATTAATAGATAATATTATATTTAGGGAATTGATATTTGCACTCCCAATAATGATAACTGCACTCCTTCCCTATTTTTATATTGAGCAATTGACTTAAATGCCCTTTCATTTTGTAAGCAAATGTAAACTTATTTTAGCAGACAAAACTACCCTTTATTCCATTGTTCATTTTAATGTGATTACATCCAACATCAATCATCCTTTTAAATTCTTAAGTTTGATGTAGAACGTGATCAATTATATCTTCTTCTCATAAATCTAACTTGTGTCCACGTTCTACCTATGAAAATTTCTCATTAGCAAAATTATTAGATCATTTA
The DNA here is from genome assembly GCA_019426215.1 of Buddleja alternifolia. Lineage (NCBI taxonomy): Eukaryota > Viridiplantae > Streptophyta > Magnoliopsida > Lamiales > Scrophulariaceae > Buddleja > Buddleja alternifolia. The sequence continues at coordinate 9,750,153 of CM033397.1, read as the reverse complement.
TATGTATTGTTCTTTATATGTATTGTCAATAATATTTTTTTCTATTGTACCTTTTATGGTCAAACTTGGGTTATGAAATTTGGTAATTTGACGTGGAGCACACAATATTCGCCTCTTTTTCCACTTAATCATATTGTTAACAAAAACACATAAATTTTCTATCCCAGTCATGGTTTAAATTATCAATTAGTATTTGATAATACACACACACACACACACACACACATATGTATGTATTGGTCAATATGTATATCGATCAACTATTTTCTTAGAGTTTATGTATAATCGACAATATTAGATCATATCAGATGATATTCCGATAAATTAGTTCTAGCGGTCGCATCCGAATACCCGGAAGACGATATCTGATAATATTAAATATATCTAATGTAGTTTTTTATAGGTGATATTGAGTAGTAACTGAAAGTCTGAAAAGATATATATTTCCTTATATAAAAAAGAAAAAGAAAAGATATACATTTTGCTATGATTTTACTTCTTTTTTTCTTTTTCTTTTTTTGGAATTTTCTAAGCATTCAATAATACATTTATTTCGCATAGCCGCATAGTATATTGGTATGTCACAACTAATCTGAAACAATATATATTAATATCATCATCGAAATTGCAATTTTAAACCATAACCCCAATAGCTTTCATTATCCTTTGGGCTCTATCATTCGTCTAGTTCTGTAAATAATTTTTTTTTTTACTAATTGCATAATACACAGTGCACATAATATATTAATAAACAATATAAAATACATCAAAAGAAGTTAGAAAAGATGAAATGAAGAAAAATGATGATGTTGTCTAATCTTGCCACGTCAAATTGAGAATATAAAGTTAAAGAAATTGAAAAGAATGAATGATGGAGGGCATTTATGTCTTCAAATGAAGTGTAAATTATTTGGTGCAAAAGTAGACTGGGAGTGCAACTATCAATTTTGGAAGGGTGAATATCAACTCACTTGTATTTATTAAAGATCTTTGTAAGTAAAAATAATAAAAATTGATCTCAAAAAAAGTACTAAAAATACTCAAAATGGGTCTTAAAATGTGCACAAGCCTATGAACGTTAATACTATTTATTTTATTTCACTATAGCACCACAATTGTACCAAAAAAAATGAATTTTTAGAATTAGATGTGAGAAAAAGAAAAATGTGAGTGTAAATTGGTAAAGTTGAAGATAGTTATTGAAAAATGTGAAAGTGAAAATAAAAATAAGTATATTTTTTCAATACAAAATGATATAAATTATGTATTTTCATTTTCAAATTAAAATGAGAATGAAAATGAAAAATAGTGCTCCAAAAATACAAACAAACATAGCCCTAGTGTTTAATCATGTCTCCGCGTTATTCTTGTTGTAAATAAAAAAAGAAAAAAGAAAATTAGCTTTCATTCCCATGCCCGGAGAGGTTAATACAGTTTTCTACTTTTTTGAACAGCTGGGAAAAATGATCTTTTGTTATTTATATGTGATTTGTCATTCATTTATGTACCTCTTGAGGGAGTATAATAGAAGGCCGAATCGACATTTTATCTTGCTAAAATTCAAGAAAACAAATTGGGATGATCACAATACAAGAATGTAGGACTGGTTAGGCAACAAGATGGATGAAATGGCCTAAGACTTTGAAACTAACTAAATATTCTTTGAATCTCTTCTATGGGTAAATATGTATCTATTTTCATTGTTCTTTCGTCGTCAAGCCGTATCTTTGATTCATGGCCCTTTACTGTATTGATATAATTGATCGTTTCTTCAAAATAAGAAATCAATAAATGTCTCATGAAGTCAAGTCACACGAATTATCTTGGTTACCGATCAGGAGAATTGGTCCAGTCGTGGTATGCGAGAACTGGCCAAACACCAGTTCCCTTAATAGCCATAGGCGACCAGTTCCCTATGGATTGATAGCCATGTAAAACCTAGAAATTTGTTGCATACCATACAAGAGCACATATTAAGCTATCATGGATGTTATGCACAGGTTCCAAGTTATATTCCATCACAGAATCAACAATTTAGAAGTTTGACAAACTCTTTTTGGTTCAATTTTGAATAGGATCTCATTGCACACCCAATCCCTCCACCACAGAAATCTGCAAGAACCACGGGACGACACCTCCCAGCCACGGGCTTCTTGTCTGAATAAACATCTATAGATTGAAGGGCTATCTAAACATTATACTATAACATATGATAAGAGTCGAAGTCACTATTAAAATACCACTGAAAATCAGGTCTGCTTTAATAAGCTGAACTATCTTAAGAAAATTAACTTAGTAAAGGGTGTTATCAAAGACCCATGGCTGATGCGTAAAAAGCTCACGACCGTTCATTTGAACCACTCCTTCAGCTATATCCTCTGCACGCTTCCGTGCTGCTTCAGCTTTTCTTGCAGAAGCATCAGCATCCTGTCACACAACAATAAAACAAACAATATGAAAAGGCAAGTCAATCAAAGCTATAATTTCTTTTTCAAAATTCTATTGACCGGATCCACTTCTAGGACCATTGAAGTAGGACCTCAAGAGTGATGAGAGTAATGGTTCAGATGCTTGGACTTTTAATCAGGGATCGATCCACGATTGAAGCCTTTAAAGACAAACTTTTACAGGTATTGTAAATGTTCCTTTTGCAATTTCTAATAAATCTTTGGTTTCCACCATTTTCCTCACCATTTTGGTCAGAAGGAAATTTCTTAAATTAGAATTAGATTTTCTTTCTTAATTTTTATTCATTTAATTTTTCTCTAGTTACCAAACAAAGGGAAAATGAATTTTTTTGTATTTTCTTTTCTTTTTCCTAGCAATTTCCTTGAACCAAACAAAATGTTAGGAAATACCACCATTATAAACTACATGGAGCAGTAATTGGAGGAGGGCAAGAGTATGAAAAATGAAATTTTTTGGAGCATGAGTAGCTTAGAGTGTATTAAAAATAAATAAAATCTATATACATTATCCTCAATCTGTATGTGAATATAATAACTCAAAGTGGCCAATTAGTATAAAGTAAATTAATCAACCAAAACGTAGATACCTCTGTACCAGTGCCTATTTATGAAAATTATAACAAAGAGCCCAAATTAATCCAAGGCCATCATGCAGTAGCGAAATTAATATACAAAGAAAAGAGTGGGGCAAGAGAGAGAGAAACAAAGGTCAAAGAGCGAAATTAAGCCCTAAACCAATTTCTGATTCCACTCTCTCTCTCTTTGCCATTCTCGTCATTCTCATCCGCAAGTACAGTCATTTTTTATGGCATTACTATAAATCTTCTATTAATTCTCTTCTTCTTTATGTCCTCAGCCTAATTCAATAATTGCATTGACCTAGGGCATCGTTCAATGACTACAATCAATAATACAATTGTCCATTCAGGAGCCGTCAATGTGGAAGATTATATGTTTTTGCTCGATTTTGTACGATTTGGGCAGAATATATGAATTTTATCACTTGCTATCGAGGCACCATCAGAATCCTGTTTTGTTCACTCAAACTTCTGAAATAAACTTTTAGAATCACTCACTTTTCTTGATTGTTCACATTTCAATGCATTTTCGCTGGGGGTCCTCTTTGTGCTAAAGTTGCACTACTATTTATGCTTTAAGATTTTAAAGCATAAAATTGCTTGACAAGTAAAAGATCAGAGGAAAAAGGATCTGAATAAATGGAAACGCTGCATAGTTCAGCAAGCTGAACATGATTAGGAAGACAAAGGCCTCTAAACGAGAGTGGTTTGTTGGGGTCATTGTGCTGGGTAAAAGAGCAAATAGACACCCTGCGTGATACTTTATATCCAGATATCGCATTTCTTTAATTTATCTGCTTTCCATGGGGCTACTTGGGAAGAACTGATCACAACTTCAAATGGTTATTTGACAAAATAACAATGTAAAAATCAAATGCATACAAGACAAGCATAAACAACAAACTGTTAGCTAACTATTCTGCATATCACTGAAACACCAACTTTCTCCATAAAGAGATTTTATCTACATTATCAGTGATCCGTCTTTCTTTTTCTTTCTTGTTGTTGTTCTTTTTCTTTTTAAATAAAAAAAATTCGCATTCGCACCTTGTTTGAAGACCACATGTGTTATGAAGCGGATTTTGGAAGATTTAGTTATTATTTTATTTTGTTATTTTGAGTTAATTAAGTTTCCTAGTTTGTTTAGAATTCTAATTATTTCCTTTCTATTAGGAGCCAGTAACTTGAATAGCAAGTTATCTTATGTTCTAGTAGTAGCATAAATAGGAGTCTTGGTTTATTTTTATTCATTGAGAATTTTATTGGAAAGTCGAGCTTTAAGCTTGGGACAAACTTCAGTTTGTTGGGACAAAAAGTTATTCTTGTAGTTTATTGACTGCTATCAGTATTTGAAATAACAGTGCACTTTTAATCATAATTGAAGAATGAAAAACTCATTCACGCCACCCAGGGTCAGCAATCAAATTTACTTCCAGAACCCCATAGTCGCTACATTTCCAATGCATTAGCCAAATGTCCTCCATTGTGACTCAGAAACATGCTAACAGAACTCCCCACTCCACCCCCAGTAAAAGAAAACGAGACGATTAGAACAGACAGAACATACATCAAAAGTACATTGAAGACAATTAACTCTATTTTTACTCTTTTGTAAAGCATGAGTGCTCAGATTTCATCAAAAGTACATGCAGAGGAGTAACTCTATTTGCACACTTCTATAAAGCATGAGTGCTCAAGTTTCATCAACTCAAGAAAGCCTATATTTCGTCAGCTAATCCTTCAATAAGCTAAGCTAATCAGCCCAATTGCATGTAATAGGTACACAGATCCATTTCACTCAAAAATGCGTTTTTCACAAAAAAGGGACACTTTTTTCCATTGTCCTTCTCCATGCTACCCTATTTAATACCTAAAAGCTCCACAGTTAGTTCCGCTGCTAACTACTCTCCAATTAATACGAATTGACATAAAACTAATATAGGTCCTGCCACTAACTACTCTTATTTAGATTTATTATTATAAAGTACTTTGGGTTTAAAAAAAATATATAACCATATTTTTATTTTCGCAGGTCTTTTTGTGCCTATACACTACTCTATCATAATAACCACATGCTCATTGCCTCTACCTATATATCCAAAAACTCACCTAAACAATCCAAACATAATTTCATTGTCAGACAAAAACTAATAAGAACACTAAACCCTAAACCCCAACACTGAAAATGATGACAAAGAATGAAGACTCATCCATACGAGGCCTAGATTACTGGCGACTTCCTTAAACATCAAAATCTTTTAAAAGTACCCAAGCTATGTAATTTTTTCCACATCTCCCTCTGGATTTACCTCCACAACTACTCGGCTTTGTCATGTTTCCATACTGGCACATCGCCTTTATTGAATGTTTACCAATAGTGAGTCACATATATTGCATTTTGGCATCAATAAGTGCTACATTAAGCCAATTCCTGAATAGATTTGTTCTAAATCTTATATTTATTATTATTTTACCAAAATTGATCATGTTTTCATCCCACATCTCCATCATGTTTATAGAAAGTCTAATAACAGGCACACCCACTTTAATCTCATTGAAGCATGTAAACTTCTCTTTTTAAGAACATAGGGTTTCTTCAATAACAAACAACCAGAGACACAGTTCTCCATTAACCTGCACAGTCCTTAATTCTGTAGTGAAATCAGATAAAATCTTTCATTTTATATAAATTGAGCCCAAATATTGAAGTGGTTGACAGTCATATATTCACGATCGTACTCAACTCAAGTTCAAACATATTTTATCCTCATGTTCCAGCCTAAAAATATAACTTTAAAGAAACTTTCAATGTTTTAGAGCCCATATTATCATTAAATGGAATTCAAAGGGAATTTCCTCCAACTCAAACACACTACACTTTAGGCCCTAAGCCTAGTTCAAACCTTAAGAGTGTTTGGTAGACTGGTGGATCCAAAACAATGGCACTTGTTTAAAGAAAGTTCAGAAAGTGATGCTCAAACTATACAACATAATTTGCTACTGCAAACCCACAGAAGCACAAAAGCTCCCTGCCTACACCACTTATTAATTTGACTGTGTGTATTGTGCCCACTCTGAGAATTTATCCGGTTCAAAAGTCCTGTGACTTGAATGTAACAGGAATATTGTTTGACAGCCTTTTTTCTGTTTATTTCTACCATATAAGTAGCAGCGGAATTTAATTTTTCATAATTGAAATATGAATAATAGTGAATTTAGCTAATTAGTTTAAAAGCTTTCATTTTAGATAAACTTAAGAATTCTGAAATTTGTGAATGAAAAATATGAAAAGAAAACATCTTTGATCTGATGGCAACTCCATTTCGGGCCTTAAATACAACAAAAGATGAGAATGACCAATTTACCAGCCAAAAATTGAATTAGTAAACAATAAAGCGGTAACGTCATAAGAATTATACTATTTGAAGTTTTAGAGATTGGCTACAGCTAAAGAATGTTGAGTGATAAAATAGCATTGAGCCCAGCTGACATCAATCATGATATTGGGAGAGAATAAACTCATTCATCTCTTCTCAACCTATAATATGCATAAATACTTCAAAAACTAAAGAGCTGCTTTCCAGCATCTATCACACAAATCCTATCCTTATTTCTTTAACAATTCAATAATAAAAACACCCAGAATAAATCAGAATAAATTCTAGATTTCTTTTCTAACTTAATCACTCGGAAATCATGCACGCACCAATAGTCATAGAAAAGGAGGAAAATAACAGGTACAAAACGTATATATATATATATATATATATGTATGTATATATATAAAAAGGAAGAGACAAATAATACAAAGAAAGAACCATGAAGAGGGAGAAAGACTGCGATAGAACCTTTCGGCGTTTCCAGGCGGCAAATTGAGCTTCTGTGATCGAGTTAGGGTTAGTAATGGGATTCAGCATATGGGTGGTTTCTTCTTCTTCTTCTTCTTGTTGATTTTTCTCAGCCTCTGCACCCATTATTTTATTTTCTTCTTCAAACAATTCGATTCGATTTGAGAAGTCAGTTAGTTAGAATGCGATCTTATCGGGCACTTGGCAATTTTAGTCCCCATTTGCAGGGGTGTTGCAAATTTAGACCTGGGGTATTTTTTTTTCCTTTTTTTTTTCTTTTAAATTTTGGAGGGTCATTTTGGATTGCATTGCCCAAAATACCCCCAATAAAAGCCCCACCTAAAAAAGAAATGTTTCAGCGTTTTTTATATTGTTTTTTCCCCCTTTTGATTTAATGTATTATATAATTATAATTTAGCCCTTTGAGCCAAATTAAGTGAAAAAACGCTAAGAACCACAAAAAACGCCTTGACAACTCCTAAAATTTCTTCAATTTAACACTTGGAGGAAAACTGAAAATCTCCAACGGGCAAAATCAAAGAGCCAGCAGCGGAAGAGAGCAGAAGAACAGCACCATACCGGACTAATATTTATACAGTATACCGAAGGAAAGAAGCCAAGTAAATCTGGTATAATTGTTCATAAACATCCTCCTCCGACCTCTTCTTCATTCCCCCAAGGTAATTTAAATTTTGAAGCCGTATTCGTAAATTTAGGGTTTTTGTGAAATTATCTTAATTTTGATTGTTAAACCATTCTTGTTTGGCCCTATTATCGATCAATGACTGCTTCCCCCTCGTCGGATACCAAACGCCGCCCTGAAGTGGCTTCAGCAGGCCCTGAAACTTCCTCCACACCCCCGGTAAGTGAACTAACTTCGAAGTATTTAATATTTTTAGCAAAATTTATAAATTCTCCCTTACGGTTTGCGTGTGATGTATTTATTTTCTGTGTTTTAGGTTTTATGGTTGGTAATTTTTTTAGTAGTTTCGGTTTGTGTGGGATGCATTTATTTACTGTATTTTAGGTTTTATGGTTGGTAATTTTTGTTGGTTAACAATCTAAAAACCTGATTTTTTGTATGGTATAAAAGTTTAGTCGTTAAATTTGACAAATGTTTTTGTTGAAGCTTGTTGTTTCAGGCCAATTAGGAAGTATATAATTTTAGAGGGTTCTATCAGTTTGTATTTATAAGTAGTTCAATTGAATTTTGTCTTAGGTTTCCGACGCAAACGACATCCCTCGGCCCACTTTTACACTGAGTCCTGATAAATTTAACTTGAAGTGTAAAGTTGGCAGCAAATGCAAATTGAAAGAGGATCTTAAATATATTGAAGATTGTTTAAGTGACCATCCCGATGGTATAATGTGGTTTAAGAATTCTCAGTTTGCCCCATTATTCGGCGTTGCTTCGGACATGGACATGGTCTTAACTCTCCTGTGTATGCTTCTAACCCGAATAGTGGAGTCTCCAGACCAATCTGAAATCTGGTTTGTTCTAAATGACATACCTATTTGTTACCCTTTATTGGAGCATGCAGTTATGAGCGGGTTAAATTGCTCCCGGTATTCTGTAGATTCAAAGGTTGTGGAGGATGATGGTTTTAGTCGTAGATACCTTAGCCCTAAAGCCATAGTTAAAATTGTTAGGGAACAACTTAAGAAACGTGTGATCTGTGGAGAAATAGTCCATTCTAGTACTCGTCGAAAGTCTTTGAAGAAGGCTGCGAAGAAGCCCGCGATTAGTTCTAGTGACAAAGCATTAGAGATCCTTGCATCTGACAAGTTGAAGCTTGTGTTATTATATTTGTTGGTTTCGGTTTTTTTTATCCTGCCACATGATGAATCACCAATAGACTTCCGTCTTCTTGCAATTGTTGATGACCTTGAGTTTGTGAAAACCTATGCATGGGGTAGACTTTCTTATTCTGTTATGATGGAGCAATTGAAATCTTTGGACCTGAAGAAGAAATTGGCTGCGGAAAATCCACAGTGCAACTTTCGTTGTTTCGTTCTCCCACTTATGGAAAATTTGGTTTTTATCTTTCATTGTTAATTGTTGACTAACTGTTATTTGAATATTTGTTAATATCTTTTTTGTTCCTATGTTAGCTTCTTCCTTTCGAATGTATACCCGCACTCTCACCAATGATTGGGCGTTTGAGGGAGAACATGCCCGGACAATTGCCGAGAATGTGCAAGTGGACCACTAAACTTCTTCACAAGAAACAATATCCCACCTTGTCTCAAATTCTTATGTTGGTTGGAAACACCCAGGTTAGTATTTTATTGACAATTTTAAATGTTAAAACCTCAAACCTTATAAATTCTGTTATTTGTGTATAATAAGTTTTATTAATTGTATCATATTTATTTGTTTATTTGTTTTGTAGGATATTAAAAGCATACTTCAGGCCACGCCGGAGGAACTGGCAACAGACCATATGCAAAGGTTTGCTCCTTTTGATGAAACTAATAACACGGTCAATGACCCCACCACCAAATTATGGACTAAAATACTAGAGAAAGGAGGTAGAATTGTATTTGATGATATTTTTCGAATAGATTTGGAATCTCGACGTTCCCTTCTTCCAGTGACTAAAATTGCAGCCATAATCGATGATGGTAGAAGACCTCAAAAGGAAAGTGGTACTGTTAGAATAGTATCCTGCAAGCCAATCCTAGACAGGCTTTCTTTATCTATTTTTGTAATAAACAATTTCGTTTTACATTATATTAATAAAAGACATTTCTTCATCTTATGTTTATATTGTTATAACTGTATGATGAAGTCCCTAGAATTCACACATAGCTATGGGGCTTGATATCTCATTGGATGGATATCATAAAACAAGTCTCTAAGGCTGTGATTTCTAAATACTGTCCAAGTCATAGAATTATCTAGATGGGACATTGATAATTCGGATAGACTTGCGCCTATGATGCACACTCTTAATTAGAGAATGTCTCGTTTTATAGACATTAGTGTAGTTGACACAAATGCACATACGCGGGTGCTTGTTGAGAACAAGTTCACTGATTACCCTGACCGAAACTTCCTAAATTGGAATTATTTCTATATATGTCGAATTAAGAGTTTCTTAATCACAATAGTGAAAGATTAATTCTTTGACTTGAGTCATCACAGTAATCTTGTATATTGACTCACTGCACTTTGACTCTTGTGCCAGTTCTTTTACAAGGACACATATGGACTGATGATTGGGTGTAGTGACTCGTATATGGAGGTTGGTGTTGACAACAAAGGATCCATCACTTGTCTAGATGAACAAGTGAATTTTCTATACTATTCTAAGTGATTTGACTAAGATAGTCCTAGGCCAAGGTAAGTAAGTAATTAATTAAGAAATGAGTTTCTTGAATTAATTAGTCACTAGTCAAACACACTTGAATTATTAAGATTGAATTTACAAGGATCTTGACCAATAAGATTCCTCGATTCTTAATTGAATTGGAAAATTAGTTGATGGAAGAATCTCAATTGCATGGAATGCGCGATTGGAAAGGTTCACTTTGAATTGTCTACATCTAAGTCTTCAAGATAAGTAGCTATAAACTTTTCTTTGATTTATGGTATCTTATATTGAATAGAGATTAAATAATAAGATGGTTAATTAAAAGTGTTTAATTAATCGAGACAATTTAATTGTTCAAATTAAATCATAAAGGTTATGAAACCCATTACTAGTATGTTGGTGAACCTAAAGGGTCACACACAATACTCGGACAAATCCATTTCTTAGCTAAGAAAATTTAATTCAAAGTAGTTGAGTTAATATATTAATTAATTAGATTAATTAATTAAGACTTTTATTTATTCAAGCGTTGGATAAATGAATTAATTAAGTTGATAAGATCAATTTAATTAAGCTTAAGTCAAGAAAGCATTTAATTAATTGGAATTGACTTCTAATTAATCTAGTATAGTGAATTAATTATTAAAAGGCTATTTTATTAAACCTTGGTCGAAAATTTGGTGAAAGAAAATAACTAAAGGAGTTTAATTAATTTTCTTCTAGAAGAAAATAATATTTCTTGGAGAGAAAGGAAACTAATTAAAATAGAAGAGTTTTATTTAGAAATTAATTAGTCTTCTATTCCTACATGAAAAAGGATTAATGTATAAGAGTTCTACATGGAAAAGAATTGCAAGAACCTAACCCTATATATAGGACATGTAGAGAACGAAAAGGATGATAGCTTGACAAGCCAAAAATTTTCGTTCCTCTAGCATAGAAAATTGTTTCTCTCTCTCCACATACAAGTTCTTGAGTTCTTGATTATTCATCAAGATCTTGAATTCAAGAATTCTTCCAAATTACTTAGAGAAGTAAATTTTTGCTTTCACCTTAATCCCATACACTATTCCTTAGAGTTAGAATAAACATTTATAGATCAATCTAGCTAAAAATTATAAACGAGTGGGTATCCGGGGTGTGGATCAACTTTAGAGGAGAAACAATTGGGTCTCTGAAGTGAATCAAGAATCCGATCAAAGGTGTTTTTGGTGGAGGAAATCGAAATCTTCATCCAAGGAAAAAACGAAGGAATTGATTCAAAGAACGAGGAGCAAGCTAGGGAGCTTACGTTAAGGAAGAAGAAACTCTTCGATTTTTATGAAAAATCGAATAAGGTAAGATCTTCTTTCTTTAAGTTTTAAATAACTAGTGTAGAGATGCGCAAACCTATGATATGTGATAAGCCCGTAGGATTACTAAACTCGCATGTTTAAATCCTAAAAACTAAAATTTTAATTTTCCGCTGTGCTTAGTCGGGCTATATGTATATTTCCCAACAGTGGTATCAGAGTCTAAGGCTTGCGCATCGTTATGCATGATCCATTTTATTTTAATCGATACATGTGATGTACGTTTAAAATTTATAAATTCATGAATTTTATTGATTTGGGGATTTTCATAAAAACTATTATTTTCAATTTTTTAAAGGATGTTTAAATTTGGAGAATATATATTTTATATTTATGAGGTGAACGTGAATTGCAATTGAGAATTGCGCATATTCATTACCTAATTTACGTGCACAATATGTCACCAAAAAATAAATAAATTTACGTGCACAATAGCTATGTGTGTGCATGTGTAAGTGAACAAATTGGATTTGGAATCTAATTAATATAGTGCACGTGTCTTAATCTGTATAAGGCGGCTAATGATGGAATGCAAATTGAATTATTAATTTTCCTCATATTATCAGAATGGTTTGGAACCATTATTTTTGGTCAATGGTGGTGTGTTTAATTGTATGGTTATGGATTGAGAATCCTTATTACATGAGAACTCTTTTCATTGAATATCAAAGATGAGTCAAAAGTATAGTGTACGTGTGTGCATGTGGATGTGCATGGTTAAGGATTTACAATTCTTTTCTGTTTAAGAATTCTTTTCATGTATATTTAAGACATGGGTTAGAATTTGAAGACAAAAGTACACGTGTGCTGTTGGTGTGTATGTATGCAAGTTCATTAATTAGCGGCTGTGTGTATTCTATGCTGGATAATGGTTTTTCCAAATAATTAATTTAATTTAAAAGGAGTTTTAAATTGTTTAGTTTTGGAACAATCAAGTTTTATCGAGAAACCCCGAATTGATTTAATTTATGAGGAATATTTGGTAAATTAAGAATTTACATATGCTTTCATGAGTTGATATGCATGATGGAATTTTGAGGCCATTAGGATTGTACAAGCATGTTTATTTTTCGTTATTTATTCGCCTTGCCGGCATTCGATCCTTGATGGCTCTAGATAGGATCGATTAAGATATGACTCAAAATATCCATGTTATATTTTATGTATGAGATGCATGGTTTTATGTATTAGATGCATAAGTCTATGTATAAGATGCATGTTTGTATAAGATACATGTTTTTAAGATTATGCTTATGATATTGTTTATTTCCTTTCGTGTGTTGTTGGGCATGTTTAGAATAGAGACTTAGATAAGATAATCGAAGCGATGAGACCTTTTCATAATATACTAAAATCCCTTACTTATTAGATAAGTTTATAAAATCTTAATGATTTTCATTTTAAGTTACTATGGGATAAAATTAAACGGGGTTTAATATTCCATGACTACCATCAAAAGTAATAGCATGTCGGTGCTACTTATGTAGATTAGTCGACCATTGCAAGTGAGACTTTCTATAGTGAGAAAGCCGTGATTATTACTAAGCATAGAGATGCACATGAGTAATTTATCCTCTAAGTTGACCATTGCAAGTGGAACTTTTTGGGTAGGTTATTTATATGTAGGTTTGATGGGTCTAACTTAACATAGGAGTAACATGGGGACGCATAAAATTGAGGTCCATGTGAAACATGAGGTAAAATAATTAAGGGTTACATGGGGATGTAATTGATAAGTGTTGTCTACCTTTTTAATTATTATGTATGTGTCCACAAAATTGGGGTATGTAATAATTAAATTGGACTTCAAACTCACTAGGAAAAATTGTTTTTCTCGAATTCTTTAATGAGGGTTATTGAATTTGAATTAAATAGTGGGAGGTAATTTATGATTAAAAGACCTTAAAATCATATCTACACATAATGTATTAAACATCTTCTTAATCTCCGTTTCGCTATAATTTGTAGATAACTAGATATCTAAGATGGCTAAGAACCCGCTTTCCACAATTCTCGACACAAACAAACTCACTGGACCCAACTATTCTGATTGGTTTAGAAACCTTAAGATAGTGCTCAACTCTGAGAATAGAGCCTATGTCTTGACTGATGCACCTCTCTCCACTCTGCCCGAGGGTGCTGAGGAAGAGGAAATCGAAACCCATAAGAAATGGTTAAACGATGACCTCCAAGCAAGGTGCACGATGCTTGCATCAATGTCGAATGAGTTGCAAAAGCAACATGAAAATATGGCAAGTGCTGCTGATATTTTCAATCACTTACAAGAGTTGTATGGTGAAAAGTCTAGGAGGGAAAGGTACTTAGTGTCTAAAGAGCTTTTCAGAGCTCGTATGATTGAGGGGTCAAATGTCCAAGAACATGTGCTTAAGATGATTGGGCTCATTGAGAAGCTCGCAAGTCTTGACATTTTTCTAGACAATGAACTCTCAGTGGACTTAGTACTTCAATCCTTGCCTAGCTCATTCGACCAATTTGTGGTTAACTTTAACATGAACAGTCTGGAGGCGACCTTGCCTGACTTGTTAAGCATGTTAAGGACTGCAGAAGCCACCATCAAGAAGGACAAGCCAGTCCTACTTGTGAGTTCTGCCCATTCTAAGGCAAAGAAGTCAAAGAAAGGGAAATGGAAGAGTTCCCAAAAGAACAAGAAGCTAAAAGCTAAAGGTGGGGTCAAGAAGGTTAAAGCTGATAAGGATAAGGGTGACTGTTTCCACTGCGGTAAACCAGGGTATTGGAAGAGGAACTGCAAGGAGTACCTTGTGGCCCTAGGTGAGACCAAGGGTATGTTTTATGTTGAAGTTAACTTATCTGTTAACGATACTTCTTGGGTATTAGATACCGGTTGTGCATCACACCTTTGCAATAATTTGCAGGCAATGACAAGTAGGATGCTAGGAAAGGATGAGATCGTTCTGAGACTTGGTAATGGAGCAAAAGTTGCTGCCACAACGATAGGGACGGTCAACCTGGCATTGGGTGACGACATTAGAATAGTTTTAAATAATTGTCTTTATGTTTCTAGTATAATAAAGAACATTATCTCCATCCCTATTTTAGATGGAGAGGGCTTTGAGTTTTTAATAAAAGATGGAAAGTGTTCCATTATTAAAAATTGTTCTTTACTTTTTACTAGTACTTTAACGAATTGTTTATACACTGTTCAACCAATTAATTCCGTCTTTCGCATTCAACATAGTAACAAAAGAAAACAAGATAACTTAAATAGTACACTAATGTGGCATGCTAGACTAGGACATATTTCCAAAGAAAGAATGCACAATTGAATGGGGTGTCTGAGCGAAGGAATAGGACTTTATTGGATATGGTCCGTTCTATGATGAGTTTTACTGAAGTTCCTCAATCTTTCTAGGGTTATGCCTTAGAAACTGCGGTTTATCTATTAAATAGATTGCCTTCTAAAGCAGTGCCCAAAACACCTTATGAGTTATGGCGTGGTAAACCGGCCTCATACAAATATCTTCGAGTGTGGGGTTGTTAAGCCTATGTGAAAAGGCTAGTGGGAGATAAGTTAGAATCTAAGTCTAGCTTATGTAAATTTGTGGGGTACCCTAAAGAAACTGCGGGGTACTACTTCTATGATCCATCGAAACAAAAGGTGTTTGTTTCAAGGAATGCCATCTTCTTAGAGAAGGAGTTTCTATTAGATAGAAAGGGCGAGATCATAGAACTTGAAGAAGTTCAAGAACCACAAATTATCTCACAAACTTTGGAAACACAAACACAAGAAAACACTGAAATATCTAACACACAACCTCCGAGAAGATCCGAAAGGATCCGAGGGCCACCTGAGAGGTATGGTTTATTACTAGAAAATAATAAGGAGGAGCTTCAAGTGGATGAAGATCCAAGAAGCTACAACGAAGCAATATGTGATATTGATTCGGGGAAGTGGCAAAGTGCCATGGAATCTGAAATGGATTCCATGTACTCCAACAAGGTATGGACCTTGGTAGATCCACCAGAGGGTATAGTACCCATTGGTTGTAAGTGGATCTATAAGCGAAAGCTTGGAGCAAATGGAGAGGTAGTGACCTATAAAGCTAGGCTAGTGGCAAAAGGTTACACTCAAAGAGAGGGTATCGACTATGAAGAAACCTTTTCGCCAGTAGCAATGCTTAAATCCATTAGGATTTTGCTTGCAATATCTGCTCATTATGATTATGAAATATGGCAGATGGATGTGAAAACCGCCTTCCTCAATGAAAACATAGAGGAAGAGATTTACATGAAACAACCAGAAGGTTTCATATCTAGTGGGAGTGAGCAAAAGGTTTGCAAACTCCAAAAGTCAATTTATGGACTAAAGCAAGCATCCCGAAGTTGGAACATCTGTTTTGATGAAACTATAAGGATGTATGATTTCATTAAAAATGAAGATGAACCATGTGTGTACAAGAAAGTCAGTGGGAGTGCAGTGACATTCTTAGTACTTTATGTTGATGATATTCTACTCATTGGGAATGATGTAGGAATGATGCAATCGACTAAAGTATGGTTATCCACCAAATTCTCCATGAAAGACTTAGGAGATGCATCCTACATCTTAGGAATTAAAATCTATAGAGATAGATCAAGAAAGATAATAGGATTGTCTCAGTCAATGTACATAGACAAAATGCTAAAAAGGTTTAGTATGGAGGAATCAAAGAAAGGATTCTTGCCTATGAGTCATGGGATCCGGTATTCTCGATCCATGTGTCCTTCGACATCCCAGGAACTAGATAGGATGGATCGCGTACCATATGCTTCTGCCATAGGAAGTATTATGTATGCAATGTTATGTACAAGGCCTGATGTGGCTCATGCATTAAGTGTAGTGAGTCGTTTTCAGTCCGACCCAGGTGAGTTGCACTGGGTAGCCATGAAAACAATCCTCAAGTACTTGAGAAGGACTAAGGACTTGTTTTTGATATACGGCGGTGGAGAATTGAAACTAAAAGGGTTCACTGACTCTAGTTTCCAATCTGAGGTGGATAATTTGAAATCAATGTCGGGATTTGTATTCACCCTCAATGGTGGAGCAGTAAGTTGGAAGAGTTCCAAATAGAAAACTACTGCGGATTCCACAACCGAGGCTGAATACATAGCTGCATCTGATGCAGCAAAGAAAGCTGTTTGGATTAGGAACTTCATCCAAGGGTTGGGTGCAGTCCCTAGCATTGTCGATCCAGTACCTCTGTACTGTGACAATAATGGCGCCATTGCTCAAGCAAAGGAGCCGAGGTCTCATCAAAGATCCAAACACATAGAGAGGCGATACCATCTGATCCGAGAGATTGTTGGTAGAGGCGACATACGCGTGGAAAGAGTCGACACAACGGAGAACATAGCGGATCCACTAACTAAGCCCTTGTCTCGTAATGCATTAGAAGGACATCTTGAGAAGATGGGTCTAAAATACCAAGGAGATTAGCTCTAGTGCAAGTGGGAGATTGTTAGAATAGTGTCCTGCGAGCCAATCCTAGATAAGCTTTCTTTATCTATTCTTGTAATAAACAATTTCATTTTACATTATATTAATAAAAGGCATTTCTTCATCTTATGTTTATATTGTTATAATTGTATGATGAAGTCCCTAGAATTCACACATAGCTATGGGGCTTGATATCTCATTGGATGGATATCATAAAACGAGTCTCTAAGGCTGTGATTTCTAAATACCGTCTAAGTCATAGAATTATCAAGATGGGGCATTGATAATTCGGATAGACTTGCGCCTATGATGCACACTCTTAATTAGAGAATGTCTCATTTTATAGACATTAGTGTAGTTGACAGAAATGCACATACGCGGGTGCTTGTTGAGAACAAGTTCGCTGATTACCCTGACTGAAACTTCCTAAATTGGAATTATTTCTATATATGTCGAATTAGGAGTTTCTTAATCACGATAGTGCAAGATTAATTCTTTGACTTGAGTCATCACAGTAATCTTGTATATTGACTCACTGCACTTTGACTCCTGTGCCAGTTCTTTTACAAGGACATATATGGACTGGTGATTGGGTGTAGTGACTCGTATATGGAGGTTGGTGTTGACAACAAAGGATCCATCACTTGTCTAGATGAACAAGTGAATTTCCTATACTATTCTAAGTGATTTGACTGAGTTAGTCCTTGGCCAAGACAAGTAAGTAATTAATTAAGAAATGAGTTTCTTGAATTAATTAATCACTAGTCAAACACACTTGAATTATTAAGATTGAATTTACAAGGATCTCGACCAATAAGATTCCTCGATCCTTAATTCAATTGGGAAATTAGTTGATGGAAGAATCTCATTTGCATGGAATGCGCGATTGGAAAGGTTCACTTTGAATCGCCCACATCTAGGTCTTCAAGATAAGTAGCTAGAAACTTTTCTTTGATTTATGGTATTTTATATTTAATGGAGATTAAATAATAAGATGGTTAATTAATAGTGTTTAATTAATCGAGACAATTTAATTGTCCAAATTAAATCATAAAGGTTATGAAACCCATTACAAGTATGTTGGTGAACTTAAAGGGTCACACACAATACTCGGACAAATCCATTTCTTAGCTAAGGAAATTTAATTCAAAGTAGTTGAGTTAATATATTAATTAATTAGATTAATTAATTAAGACTTTTATTTATTCAAGCGTTGGATAAATGAATTAATTAAGTTGATAAGATCAATTTAATTAAGCTTAAGTCAAGAAAGCATTTAATTAATTGGAATTGACTTCTAATTAATCTAGTATGGTGGATTAATTATTAAAAAGCTATTTTATTAAGCCTTGGTCGAAAATTTGGTGAAAGAAAATAACTAAAGGAGTTTAATTAATTTTCTTCTAGAAGGAAATAAAATTTCTTGGAGAGAAAGGAAACTAATTAAAATAGAAGAGTTCTATTTAGAAATTAATTAGTCTTCTATTCCTACATGGAAAAGGATTAATGTATAAGAGTTCTACATGAAAAATAATTGCAAGAACCTAGTCCTATATATAGGACATGTAGAGAACGAAAGGGATGATAGCTTGACAAGCCAAAAATTTTCATTCCTCTAGCATTGAAAATTGTTTTTCTCTCTCCACATACAAGTTCTTGAGTTCTTGATTATTCATCAAGATCTTGAATTCAAGAATTCTTCCAAATTACTTAGAGAAGCAAATTTTTGCTTTCACCTTAATCCCATACACTATTCCTTAGAGTTAGAATAAACGTTTATAGATCAACCTAGCTAAAGATTATAAAGGAGTGGGTATCGGGGGTGTGGATCAACTTTAGAGGAGAAACAATTGGGTCTCTGAAGTGAATCAAGAATCCGATCAAAGGCATTTTTGGTGGAGGAAATCGAAATCTTCATCCAAGGAAAAAACGAAGGAGTTGATTCAAAGAACGAGGAGCAAGCTAGGGAGCTTATGTTAAGGAAGAAGAAACTCTTCAATTTTTATGAAAAATCGAATATGGTAAGATCTTCTTTATTTAAGTTTTAAATAACTAGTGTAGAAATGCGCAAGCTTATGATATGTGATAAGCCCGTAGGATTAATAAACTCGCATGTTTAAATCCTAGAAACTAAAATTTTAATTTTCCGCTGTGCTTAGTCAGGCTATATGTATATGATATGGTTCTGAAAGTCCTTGGTGAGTTATCACAGAAGGTTGATTTAATGAGCGGAAGGTTAGAAAGGGTTGATAGTGTGTTAAGGAACCTTTCAAGAAAGTTTGGAGGTGATGATGATGATGATGATGAGGTTCTTGGTGAGGATGAAGGAGTTGGTGATCATAAGGATGAAGTTGATGAGGATGAGGATGCGGGCGAAGGACATGGTGGGGATAATGTTCGTTGTTTAGCTATGGTCCTTTTCAATGGTGGAGTGGATGTAGGTGCTGATCCTATGGTAGATGTAGTTGTACAAGAAGAATCTGAGTTTTATTTGAAGAGGATGCCTAAGAAATCCAAGTATGAAAAATTGCCATTCACCAATCCTGAAGCAAAGATGAAGAAGAAAGTACGTAAGACGTAAGACGTAATATGGCATTATGTGTATTAGTATTGTATTAGTACTGTATTTGTATGACATTACCAATCTTCATTTGATTTGATGACTGTGTTTTTATGGGTACTGTATTTGTATACGATATTAGTATTAGTATTAGTAATTTAATTCAGTATTAGTATTTCTGTTAGTATTAGTTTTTGTATTTGCATACAATATTTGCAGACAATATTTCATAATATTGTACCGTGTGAATTTATGTTTTTGCTTAACGTGTTTTTATGAATCCCAGGGGGAGTTGGGCCCAAACACTATTACAGAAACGGTGAACAATGATATGGCTGGGGATTTTTTTTTTTGGCCTCTTACTCCAGAAGAAAAAGAGGCTGTTTCCGAAGCCTTGAACCCTTCGAATTCTGAAAAAGTGTTGGTGACTCACACTCCCTCTAATATTCAGATAACCGGCGAACAGTTACAGTGTTTGCGGGCAAGAGGTTGGCTTAACTCTGATGTGATTAATATGTATTTTCAGTTGTTGAAAGAAAGAGAGAGGAGGGAGGCAACCAAACTTTTAAGGTGCCATTATTTTAGCACTTTCTTTTATCAAATTTTGGTTTGTGATGGTGTATATGATTTCAATTTGGTCAAGGAATGGACGACCCTGAACAAACTAGGATATCACCTCCTTGAGTGTGACAAACTTTTTGTGCCTATTCACAAACCCGCACATTGGTGTTTAGCTATTATCAACAAAAAGGAACAAAAGCTGCAGCATCTTGATTCTGATGGTGGACAAGATGAAGAAGTTTTGAAATTTGTAGCTATGTATTTTGTTGATGAGGTGAAGCACAAGAGTGGAGAATCCATTGATTTGAGTTTGTGGAAGCACGAGTACACCACGAACCTTCCTCGACAAGAAAATAACTACGACTTTGGAATGTTCATGATCAAGTACGCCGACTTTTGTAGTAGTTCGGGCGGCATTGGTCTTTGTTTTAGGCAGGCTCACATGTCGTATTTTAGGCAGAGGGTAGCTAAAGAGATTTTGAACATGAGAGTTGATTGATGAACATAGAAATCGCTCTTAACTTGTAAATATTTTTGCACTTTTCTCCTAACCTATCATATATGTGCACTTTGCCCCCTCGGTCAGCTTCGGTCAAAAACAAAAAATTTCGAAAAAAAAATTCAACTAAATTTCGAAAAAAATTCATAACAAAATAGAAAAGTGATAAGAGAAAATTAAAACTTTGAAAAATCCAGAAAAAAAATAAATTAGAACAATAACAAGGAAACTTTTAGGTTTTCACCCAATTAGAACAATAAAAAAGTATCAAGATTATTGAATATACTGCCTAGATTGGTACCCAATATAACCAGTAAATTTAGTATACTGCTAGATTTCTACCCAGTATAACCAGTATATTGTGAAAAATGATATGATCAATTTTATTAATTAAGTAATTTAAAGAGTGAAGCTTTACATTTACTAACAAATACTAAAATCATTAAATACGTATTTTACTTTCATTTTGTAAAAATTAGGACTGTAATATTTACACACCACCCACAGAATATGATATGGTATTAAATATACTGGTTATATTGGTGCACAGTATGACAAGTATTATCTGTATACTGTCCAGATTGGTACCTAGTATAACCAGTATATTTGGTATACTGCCAGATTTCTACCCAATATAACCAATATATTGTGAAAAATGATATGATCAATTTATTATTTAAGTAATTTAAAGAGTGAAGCTTTACATTTACTAACAAATACTAAAATCATTAAATACGTATCTTACTTTCATTTTGTAAAACTTAGGACTTTAATATTTACACACCACTCTCAGAATATGATATGGTATTAAATATATTGGTTATATTATTGCACAGTATAACAAGTATTATCTGTATACTGTCTAGATTGGTACCCAGTATAACCAGTATATTTAGTATACTGCCAGATTTCTACCCAGTATAACCAGTATATTGTGAAAAATGATATGATCAATTTATTAATTAAGTAATTTAAAGAGTGAAGCTTTACATTTACTAACAAATACTAAAATCATTAAATACGTATCTTACTTTCATAAAATCATTAAATACGTATCTTACTTTCATTTTGTAAAAATTAGGACTTTAATATTTACACACCACCCACAGAATATGATATGGTATTAAATATACTGGTTATATTGGTGAACAGTATAACAAGTATTATCTGTATATTGTCCAGATTGGTACCGAGTTTAACTTGTAATTCACAATTAGTATTACGTCGGATATAATATTGTAAAATATTAGGGTTTAGTAATAAAAAACATAGTGGCCATTAGTGTAAAGATTTTTGTGGTTAGTAAAAAATTAAGATGGAATTTAATGCATTAAAGTGGTTGGTTGTCAATCCCATCTAGCCAGTCTATTTATTCAATATATGTAGTATAATAGTTGTACTACATATACTACAGGTCATTCAAAACAATATAATAAATGTGGGGAAGTTAGCACCTCGGTTGGGGTGAGAGAAAGTTTGAAAGACTCATCACTACACGTCCACCCACCACCAACTTAGTGCGTAAGTTAACAAGTTGGCAGCTGTTAAGAGTGTTAAGAGGGAGATTAATTAATCACCTGCTCTTTCCCCTTCTTCACTTTCACCTTCTTCATTCTCACTCACTTTCTGTTTTCCTTCCTTCCTTCTTTCACCTGCGACTCTATTTTTCCTCTGAGTGTATAAAATCCGAACTTCCCAAACACTTTGTGAGCACGAAGAAAAGAAAGGAAAATATTGGAGTTTGAAAATTTTACATCCAAACCAGGCCTTTTGCCCATCATCTTTCAATCTACTAATCTTTCATCTCTATAACACTTTAACATGGATATTGAAGTTCGTTTCAGCATACTTTCTCCCGACGTGATATTTCACATTATGAATAGGTTATCAAAGCTATCAATGGTGGAGGCATCCAGGTTGGGGTTTGTATCCAAACATTTCCAACATCTTTGGTACTCCATCCCTAAATTTGACTTCTATCTTGAGGCTTTTATACGTCATAATGATCATTGGTACAGAGGATTAGAATTTACTAATTTTGTTAATCCCACTCTTGATCAACATAACAATAGTGTTGTGCATACTTTGTTGTTTGATCGTGGTAGGGGGAGGGAGGTTGGGAACAGATTAGGGAAGAGTGGGTATTATTTGGTGTTGATCACCAGGTTCGAAAACTAAAATTAGTCGGTCGACTATTAAGTTCTCTGCCTAGCATCCTATTTTTCTCCCAAACGGTTGTTTATTTGAAATTATCAGTACCTAATTATACGGTTATGTGGAATAATGGAATTAAGTTGCTAAATTTGAAAAAAATTAGTATTGAAGCGTGTTGTTATGATTGACAACCATTTTGGCAGTAAGATTAGAAAATGGTTTCCCATGTTAGAGGAGTTGCAAATATGTTGTGATTTTGAAAATCTTAGTAAATTTGCAAGTTATTTGCCCGGTTTGAAAATATTCAAAATGACGTTCAACGGTGGCCAAAGCAATGTCAAAGTAAACCTACATATCCCCAATGTAGAGGTGTTGGTTATTTTAACTACACAAAATCAGGGGCTGTCTGGGCATACGCATGTTATGTCTAGAGCTCATACATTGCGATGGATATTACATGGTGATGTCATTAAAATTGAAAGAAGTTGCAGTGATAACCTTTTCCATCAAGAGGTTGCTAAAATGGTGAAAGAATTATTCATCACTGATGACGCTCATATGTCGATGGCTTTGGGATATGTATACCTATCATTTTTTCAATAAAGGGTTATTGTCTGTGCATTTAATATATGAAGTTGTTTTTGATTTTATATTTTTAGTACTTTAGTAGATTTTGGCCAGCGTGGATGGTCTACATCGCCCTGTGAGGCAGTACTTTGTCGAAATGTTTGATTTCAATATTACATGTTTGAAAAAGATCGAGCATTGCGAATGACATTGGTGATGATTAGTAGATGTCCGCAGTTGCAAACATTTTCAATTAATTTGGTGGTAATGTTTTTCAATTTATCATTTGTTGATTATAACATGGTTAATTAGCACTTTCAATTCTGATATTGCAAAAATAAAATGGTTTCTGTTTTTTACTTGTTTTGTAGGCGAGTGATATCTTGGAAAACAATCCCACAAGTGTTGGTCAATATGTACAAGAGTGGAATTTGGGTGTGTTGGGATTGAAAAATTTGGATGTGGTTAGCATAACAAATTTCACGGGCACTGAATGCGAGATGAGCTACGTTAGGTACGTGTTGGCACACACATGTCAGTTGGAGAGATAAATATTGTGTGCAACGACGCGTGGGATGCTGACCCTGAGAACGCAGACAAAAGGTGATCGATAAGGTTGTTTCCAAGATTATCAGAAAATGTGCAACTTCGTTTCTTGTATGTGCCTTGATTGACTTATAAATCTATGTAATTAGTATCTTCAGTTGGAGGCGTAGGTTATATTATGATTCATAGGTCTGTTGTAGTAATATTTTTCCAATTACGTGTGACAATAATATACTGTTAATATTGATACCCAGTATAACTGGTATTGTTTGTATACTGAATAGATTGCTACCCAGCATAACAAGCATTGCGCCAAAAGTATTGGGGGCTCAGCATACTTGTGCCAAAATTTTGGCACGCTGATGCCGACTCTCCTGCTTAATTTGAGAGTTGATTATACTACTAAAACATTTTACTTAAAGTAATAAGATAAGATAAATTATAAGAATACTTGGGTATCAATCCATCAACAATACAGTAGAATAGTTATCTTGCTTGCTAAAGCAATATAAGATAAATTCTCAATACAATAGAATAGTACATGCATAATAATATCTGCCTGGATACTGTGGGTTGGTTGTCAATACAATCGACATTCTACCAAACCCACAAATGCAATTCGGAGCTGGTCGGTCACCCATTAACTTTTTTAATATACATAAAAATAATACAATTTCAGATATTAACCACTGCATTGCAGCTCAATAATGGAATCATATGTTTAATACTGTTGGTCCCAAGTGGCATACGAAAGGGTCTAGAAGGGGGGGGGGGTTGAATAGACCCTGAAGGCTTTTTCGACTTCAAATTAATTCGTATTAAAATATTTTGGACGCTTGAAATGTAGACGCTTCACTAAGCGTTTACTTCAAATATAGACGCTTAGGCCAAGCGTGTGATGAAGACTTTTTAAAAAAGTTAACTTAAACTTTAAGATTAGAATACTTTAACCAAATAAGTTTAAGCGTTCAGTTCTTTAATCAGCGTTAGCACAGCGGAATAATTTTAGAGTCCTCCTTTTTGAAAGCTTTAGCGTCACAAGAAAAATGTT
The DNA here is from genome assembly GCA_019426215.1 of Buddleja alternifolia. Taxonomy (NCBI): domain Eukaryota; kingdom Viridiplantae; phylum Streptophyta; class Magnoliopsida; order Lamiales; family Scrophulariaceae; genus Buddleja; species Buddleja alternifolia. The sequence continues at coordinate 9,725,197 of CM033397.1, read as the reverse complement.
TTAGTTACTTAGTGTTCTCTTGAGTTTTACTTAACAGTTTTATACAAAGATATAATAAAATGAAGAATGACTGTAAAGTAAAGAGCAAGATATTTGTAAGGTTCGTTGGATGGTGTAATCCCAACTACGTCCTTCTTCTCCTCGAACACTTGGAGGCAATCCACTAAGATGGTTCTCAAAGAATCACACAGAAACTTCCACAAATTAGGGAGAGATGGATGTTGATGATTTGAGCTCCTTGATCACACAGATTTCTGCTCCAAATCACTTCTATCCCCTTGCTTCTTTCACCCAGAAATAATGCAAGTATCCAACTTCGACTTTACACAGATTGCGAGGCTTGGATTGGGTTTTTATAAACGGTTTGTTTGATTTTGATGAAGTTCAAACAACTTGTGAATATCTCAATAGTAGTGTGGATTTCTTTGAAAAGAATGTTTGAGATATTGGTTGACTATCTCAGGAAGAAAAGCAAGGAGAATGTTTTCTTGAATATTCTGGCTTTTCTGAGAGTTTAAGGAATGAGACTTCAATGCAACAACAATTTGGCTTGGAATTGATCGTTGTTTTTGGCTTGTTGTTGAAGTCCTATTTATAGACATTCTTGGAAAAAGTGTCCGTTTGACACATGCACAGGCGCGTGTCTCTCACTTCCGCGAGTGAACAACTTTTGTCCTTTTTCCTGGAAATCTGCTGTACAAAAGTTGGTGCTGCAGTCTGTAAAAGGTTGACAGTCCAATAGGGTGGCTTCTCCATACGTCTAAAAGTGCTTATCACATTTAATGCTCTTATCAGCATTTAATGTATTTGAATTAAATGCCCGTTGGCATTTAATGCACCGAGAATATTTGCATTAAACTCCTTTTGGACTTGGAAATAAATTCAGGTGAAATCCATCATTGATAGACGCTTATCCATTCTTGAATTTGCTTCTTCCTAAAAGGTAAAGCTTGATATAGCTGGATATTTAGACGCTTGGAAACTTCATGTTCATTCAGACTACAGGCGCTTGAGTCTTCAAACTTAACTACTGATAAGCTCACTCAGAATTCATCAGACGCTTAGCCTAAGACTAGTTTACCTAACAATCTAAAATAAAACAGGACGAAGCCTATAAAGCCTATTACAAATCTAACTCTTCAAAGCCTTTACTTGATTTCTATTAAGATCAAACTTACATATTTTGGGGTCTAACATAAACTCCTAATTGTCATCATCAAAACATCTAACATGAAATTTCTAACAATTTTTCCCTTTTTGATGATGGCAATACTTACTCTTTTATAGTTCAAGAGTTAAATAGCCAAAATAAAAGTTAGCTTAGGTTAGATAAGGTTAGTTAAAGTTAGTTACGCTTCAACGAGTAGTTTCAGCTAAAAAATGCATTTGATATATGTCAATGATTACAAGAATTTTACAACTAAACAAAAAATTACATAAGAGACAAGAATATAGATAATGCAAATCAAGAAGCCCTAACGACTTGGTTTAACTATGCCACGCTTGGGCATTTCAACTCGAATAGTTTCAGTTAGGCTATCTTCCAAAGTTATCATGGCTTCATGATCTTTGTTGATTATGAGCTTATTTTCTTCCTTTTGTGTCTTCTTGAAAGCTACAAAGTGTCTTTCCCATTCAGTCGGGTCAATACCCATATACCTTAAGCAAATTCGGAAAGCTCAGTTGAAATCAGTCAACTGCCTCTCTTCAGCTAAAATTCTTGGATCTGTAGGTTCTGGAATAGACGCTCTTTGAAGAGGAATGTCAAACTATTCAAGGCGTGCTTTAGAAGGTATTGGTAGATTTGGATATAGTGCTAGTGGAGGTTCTCTTAGCGTTCTACTAGGCGCTCCAGCAGAATCACTTACTCCATAAGCAGGTATCCAAGATGGGAGTCTTGACGCAGAGAGAGTAGATAATTGTTGACGCTTCGGCGGAGGAGGAGGATCTTGAGCTCTTGAACTAGAGGCTCTTTTCTTTTCTACTGTTCTTTTCTCTTCCCCCTTATTGCCATCATCGGCCTTCAGAAAATGTTCTGTGAAGAGACTAACTTGAGAGGCAATCTGAGAAAATGAAGCTGTAACATCATTAAAACGCTTATCGAAGTATTCGTGCATTGCTAGAAGCTTAGCGTTGGTATCATCATTCATCTCTTGAAAGTCTCTACGACACTCATCCACAGCCGCTTGCGCAGAACCTTTTATATGACCGATTTGAGCGCTCATGATTTGAGACTCTATCTTTGCCAGATTTGTCTTAATCCAGTGGAGTGATTCATCATTCTGAGTAGCTTGATTGCTCATCTCCTCTAAGACAGATTTCAGCAAAGGTCCAAACACTTGACCCACATCCGATAGAGCCGCTTGAGGAGTCGGTCGATTGAATCTGGATGTATGCTTGAGTGAGTCAAGGGGAGCTTGATATGCAGGATCAAAAATTGTACCTCGTACATCAGTTTGAAGATCCTCAGCAGTATCAGCAATAAAAAGTTCAGAAGCGTCAGAAATATCCTCTGGTTGAGACGCTTGAACTGGTTCGTCAGCAGACGCTGGAATATTTTCAACTGCGGAGGGTGCAGACGCTGCAACTAACTTAGCAGGTGCTTCCTCAATCACTGACTATGCTTGACGAAAGTCATCAAATTGGAAGTTCCACGAAGCGAGAGTAGCATAAGAATCTGAAACAGCTTCCAGTAGTTCAGTCAGCCTGGAAAGAGAGATGCAGGTCCCTTGAATGAATGTGCGTAGAGGACTAGCTGTGGACCTGATGTACATTGGACTAATGATATCCAGCACATGACTTGGAAAGATTTTGGACGGCGCTTGGCAGATAGAGAAAATCGCATCTGGGCAGTAATTCCTGGAAAATCCAATCAACCTATCTGTTGGAAGACTTTGAAGACGTTGAGATTTAGGAACATACGAATTATAGTATTCTTCCAGATAAGGATAAATAGCTTGAGCCAGTCCCTGATTTCTTTCTAGCAATGAGAGGAAAAACTCATAGTAACTGAGTACCTCTTTGCGAATAGACGGGAGCAAGGGATATCCTCGAAAGGGGTAGATTATGGACCCGTTCCAGTTTCTGAAATTTGCAGTGAAGATTCTGTCGAAAAGAGATACGGGAGACAAAATCTTCACCATCATGTTGAAGTTGTCATCGCAGTGGCTTGGAGCAAAATTGAAGCACGATATTGAAGTACTGCCACTGGTTGATGTATTAGCGTTGAAGTGAAGAGGAGTAATGGACAGTCTGTGAAGCTCTTGACGCAAGCACTGCTCAATTTGATGTCGAATTAGTGGGAGCTTGAGAACAGATCCAACTCTCAGTTGACGCTTCTTAAGACAATACCTGGCAAACTGACGCTTCTTGTCATGCATGCCTATGCCAAATAAATGGGGAGCTTGAACTAATTTTGTGAATGTATATCTATGACCCACATACACTTCAACCCAGTTGACTTCGGCCATGCAATAGTCTGTGCCAGCATTAACCATAGCTCGAATGCCTTCATGATGGATATCTCTGATAGACTCAAAGCGATATCTATCAGTTTGATAGTTAGCATTCCAGACGCTATCAAAATATGCATCAGCTTCAGTCTGGATCGAATCCATTAGAGATTCGAGACGCTCACCAGCATGAATTCCATTATTCTTCCACAGTCGAAGAGGATTGACAGAATTCTTGTTCTCATCACTGTTTGCTATAAGAGGATAATGTGTGTAACCTTCTCTGTTCAAAACTGCCTCTGAAGGGTTGAGAAATTCTGGGCGAAGAGGATCATACACTCTGATGTTGTAGTCTCTCAGAGCAAAACCAGTAGACTTACTGTGTCCATAATCTAGGTAGTAGGCGAGATCCACATCACACCTAGGAGTTCTTCCGCCTTGTCTGTCTTGTTGAAGAATAAGAGAAGATGGTATCTGACCAGGAGATTTACCAAGTTGAAGGGCCAGATAGTACTTCCTCTCAATTTCTGTCAGCTCGGTGTGGAACACTATATCTCTGATCTGATTCTCGATGTCAATTAGTGAGGCTACCACATTCTCAGCATTAATGTATCTTTCTTCATTATATCCAGCCGGAATGAAGTCCTCTTCGAGTGCTGGGGGCATAAAATTTATTGAATGATCAATCGTCTGCAGTGGGTCCAGCTTGAAGAAGTGCCTCGGCTTTGTAACGTTTTCAGCAATGCTCTGACCTTTTGAGCGTGCCTCTGTTATAGCCAGAACACTAATTGACTCTGGAATCATTTGGGGAGTAGGTTGCGCTACTTCAAGTGTAGCAGCTTCTACAGCAACATCTTTGGCAATGGCCACAACTTCTGTTATCTCAACATCTAGATGGACGTCTGTTGATGCTTCAGCAACAGTTGGAACTAAAGCTGTAACACATGAACTATCCTCTATAAGAGCAGGATCTTCCACAGATGTAGGAATAGAAATGCTGTGGGAAGAAATAAACTTACCCTGAGAACTTGTCTCCACAGCAACGTGAGCGCTTGGCTCATCAACAACTTGAGCGCTTGGCTCAACAACAACTTGAGCTCTTAGCTCAACAGCAACTTGAGCACTTGGCTCAACAGTCTCAGGCTTCTCAGGTACAGGAACAGCTTGACACTTGCTTGTCCTGGTACGCTTAAAGATCTTCTTTACATTTACTCCTTTAATGAGCTTGAGCGTTGGAGCGGGAGGGGCGGTAGATGATTCCTCAAAGTTTATTTGTTTAATAATTCCTTCTAGCTTCCTACGCCTGATGAGAGGAATCTTGTCCTTTGCATCCTCATCAGTGTCCTCATCATTCTTTTGAGGAGAAGGAATGACTTGAGCCTTGGGCTTTCTAGGAGCCCTTTTCTTTGTTGCAGCCGGACGCTTCACGGCTTCTTCTAGAACTGGACACTCAGCTTCTTCATATGATGCTTCGCATACTTCCAGATGCTCAGAGAATGATCTAGCAGCACCACCAACCTTGGGAGGGTTGAACAGATTGTTCAGAATCCTTTTTCCCAACATCTTGGTCTTGTTCAATGGTTGACCAGATGAGTAGACACAGTCTGATTGACACAATAGATCGCTCAAAATGAGCCCATAAGGTTTATTTGGGGCGCTTAAACAGTCTCTAAACCTTCCAAATACATACTCACTCCAGTTTATCTTGAGATTGAGAAGTATCGCCGTCATCATCTGAAATTGCACTGGGTTCACCTTATCAAAGGTACCCACTCTGCATTCTATAATCTTGCTGCAAAAGTAAGCCAACAGTCGGTATTTGGATACCAGATCTTTCTTCTCAAAATGCTGTTTGTAGGGTACATCTTCATAAGCACTCATGGTTGTCCATGCTTCTTTGATTTGATTCAAAGTGACGCAATCTAATGCCTCACCCTCATTTGGGAGATTGAAGTTCTTGGCAATGGAAGCAACAGACATAACAAATTCCTTTGGTGGCTCCTTCTTGGACATAGGGATGAGACAAGAGATAGACTTCTTGTCTGCAGAGAGTTTAGCAGTTTTCAAGAAGATGTCGACTTCTGTTGGAAACAGATAGGAATACTTAGTAACAAAAGTTTTGAGCCCAACCTTGGTTACCATGTCCATTATATCAGTTAGATTGATCGGAGGTTGTTCATACAGAAATTTCCAATCGACAACAAGGCCTTTAGTCACCTTGATAATAGGCTAGGCCAAAGTAGAAGCAGATTTCTTTGGTGCCATTTTCAGTGAAATAGATGAACTGAGATGTTTTCTTTTGCTTTGAAAGAGAAAGAGAAGGAGAGTCAAATTTGCAGAGAGTAAAGTAAATAATTTTCTGCAAAAATTGTGTTTTAAATGACACAGAAGAAAAATTTTGAAACTTGTGTTTTCTAGTCTCTGTAGGATTTATACACGTGTAAGGACTTTCTGTTGATGTTGAATCTCAGCCATGAAAATATTAACTGCGGACACGAGTTTTGTGTAAGAGAGAGAAGTTACATTTGGTAACTCCCATATATAATGATTTGACATCCAAGAGTTAAATTTTGAAAAACGTTTGGGATTTTTAGAGTGTAGTACACGCGTCTAATTATACGCTGATACGTACATAGACCCGTCTATTTCTAAACCGCCATTTTGAAAAGTTTTGATTACCCGCTAGTTTGATGTGATGGAAGCGTGTAGATAGAGTACAACATAGACTGTTGAGTCTATCCACTACTTCAAGAAGCTTGTAAAATTTATAAATGAGTTTTATAAATAATTTTATATTAAGTGTTGAGTGGGATATGTTCAACGCTTAACAGATACCATCGTTGTTAAATTTATATTGACGCTTGAAATCAAGATCCTTTTATACTTTAGTGTCAACATATTTGGCATAAATAATTCTGAGCGTTGATGATCATGCATATGAAAGTTTTTGATCATTGACGCTTGGAATATGTTTCAAGTACAATTTTAAGGTTCCCTTTAAGTTTGATTCTTTGTAACAACTTTTCAAAATCTTTTGAACATAAATAAAGTGGATTCCCCCTAAATTATATGTCTAATAAAATATGATGCATAATGATTAAGCGTTTAAATCAATCATACCTAATTCACTTCTCAAAGTGAGAAAACGTTGTTTGTTGAGCTCTTTGGTGAAGATATTTCCCAATTGTTTGTCAGTTCCAATAAAATGCACGGAGATATCTTTCTTTTGAACATGGTCACGAAGAAAATGGTATCTAATGTCAATATGTTTGGTTCTGGAGTGAAGAACAGAATTTTGAGTCATGGCTAGAGCGCTTTGGTTATCACAATGAATGGGGGTTGGACCTAAGATTATACCATGATCTCTAAGTTGTTGCCTCATCCATAACACTTGTGCACAACAACTTCCTGCAGCTACATACTCAGCTTCAACAATAGAGGTAGCTATGGAAAGAACATAGCTACCTTCGATTTGACCTAAGATTTAACCTTACTCGGTTCTTGGTTAGCATCATCAAAAACAACATGAAAAGATTCTTCAACCTTCGATTTGATCTTGTTTTAGATGCGAAAATTCTTTCCATTCTTGGTGTAGCCTAGAAAGATTCCCTCATCCGCTTTAGCATCAAATGTCTTTAGGCTTTGGGATCCATTATTATGGATAAAACATTTAGAACCAAAAACATGAAAGTATGAAACATTTGGCTTACGTCCTTTCCACAGTTCATATGGAGTTTTCCCATGCTGTTTGTTGATCATGCAACGGTTTTGAGTGTAACAAGTAGTATTGATCGCTTCGGCCCAAAACCTAGGAGCAAGCTTGGACTCTGCTAACATTGTCCTAGCAGCTTCCTTGAGCGTTCTATTCCGGTGCTCAGCAACACCATCCTGTTGGGGAGTTCTGGGAGCTGAATACTCATGATGTATTCCATTCTCTGCACAAAACTTCTCAACATCCTTGTTAGTAAACTCAGTACCGTGATCGCTTCTTATTCTTGCAACTTTAAGATTTTTCAATGTTTGAAGTTACCGAATAAGCGTTGTTAACTTGTCACACGTTTCATCTTTGGATGAAAGGAATTCCACCCAAGTGGATCGAGAGAAATCATCCACTATCACCAAAGTATACTTTTTACCACTCACACTGATAGTTTGAACAGGTCCAAACAGATCCATGTGAAGTAGTTCAAGTATTCTAGAGGTAGATAGATGAGGTTTTCTCTTGAAGGATGATTTAACTTGTTTGCCCATTTGACAAGCGTCACAAAGGCGATCCTTGTGAAATGGTCCTTTTGGTAATCCCTCTACAAGATTTAGATTTATAAGCTGAGAGATTGTCTTAAAATTGAGGTGATTCATTTTTCTATGCCATAACCAACCCGTTTTAGATTCATTTTTAGCAACAAAACAAGTTAGGTTGTTATCAAGTGTTGAACCCCAATCCACTAAATATACATTGGTTGTTCTTTTACCTTTCAATTTAGTAGATTTAGTCTTAGCGTCATTTATATAGCAACAGTCACTTGAGAATATGACTTCAAAGCCTTTATCACAAAATTGACTTATGCTGAATAAATTGTGCTTTAGACCCTCAACATAATAAACATCACTTATCATGATGTTCCCCCTATGCACAGTACCTATACCTTTGGTTTTACCTTTGGAGTTGTCACCAAATACAACCTGAGGACCATTGGTAGCTCGATAGTTGATTAGAAGATCTTTGGAACCAGTCATGTGCCTTGACGATCCACTATCGAAGTACAAAACAGATTTATTGGCTTTAGCTCTAGGTACCTGCAATCAAAAGAGAAGTTCTATTTCTATTTAGGTACCCATTGTTGCTTGAGTCCTTTACCATTAGTAGCATTGTTAGTTTAAATTAGAACTTTAGGAACCCATATTTGCCTAGTCTTCATTGTAGGAATACTGGCCTTCTTGGGTTTCACATTTTGTTGTGTGTGCTGTTTGGGTGTATAGTAATATCCTCTATTATAATAGTAATTATAATCATAGTCATAGTCATAGTCATCATAGTAGCGATAATATGATCTAGACTGTTGTGGATATTGACGCTGGTATTTCCTTGGCGCTGGCTTAGGGTGCACTTTTGATGCTGGACGCTTAGCGCTTGACTTATAGTGTTCAGGTTTATCCTTAGCCTTTTGAGCATTTGGATGAACCTTTCTTTGTGAATCATTCGCTCTAGCATTTTCTTTGCCTGAGTCAGCTTTGGCTTTCTCATTTGGCCTCTTACCATTGTCCCTTGGTTCATTTAGCGTTTTGTCTTTGTGAACCTTCTTTAGCAAAGAAAATACTCTTTCCTTTGTTGTTTTCCATAACATTTGATTTGTTTGGTTGTTTATCGAATTTATTGCATCCTAAATCGGTCTTTACCCCAAATAACCTTGTTACCTTAGTCACATTGTCTAGCTTTCTTGACGCTTTAGACAATGATGAGACGAGCTATTCTAATTTAGCAAGTCTAGCAATCAGCTCAACTTCTCTCTTGACTATCATATCAAGATCACTTTTCAACTGGATTATTTCAGTCTCAAGCGATTCGTTTTTCTCAATGCACTATTGCTGAACTTGCAACTCTGGTTTGAGCATCACTTTATCACTTTTGAACGATGAAATAATATCAAAGTGATTTTGGTATAATTGGGTGGCATCTTGGTAATCCTTATAATATTCTCTGACTTTGCCAAGCAAGTCTTCATAAGAAAGAGGAAGAGATAATTCAGTGTTTACCTCAGGAGACGCTTCATCATCTCTGACTATGAGACAAATAAGCGCTGAGTCATCCACTGGCTCATCATCATCACTACTCTCTTCTGAATACTCCAAATCTTCAGGTGCGGATGTCTGTTCTGATTCCGCTAGCAAACCTTGTTGACGAAGGTTACTCCTGAATTGGTTTCTATCTAAGTAATCCTGCCTTGAGGGCTTAGATATGTTTGGATAAGGGCAATTTACCTGGTAGTGCCCTGGTTTCCTGCAATTACAACAAAGATTAGTTTTCATCATTTGTTCATTTGTTAATCTTGCATTTTGTGGTTTTGAGACCACTGGCGCTGAGAGATTTTGAGCAGACGCTTGGTACTGAATAGGCTCTTGGGATGTAGGAACAGAATACTGAGGCGCTTAAGACTGTTGATGTAGTGGAGCAGGCACTTGATATGAACTGTGTCCTTAATGCTTAGGACTATTTCCTTTCTTTTCATATCTCAAGAACTTTCTGAATCTGTTTAGAAGTGCTAGTTCCTCATCCTCACTGATATCTGAACATTTTACCTTATTACCCGATTTACCCTCGATTGATGCTAGCGCTCCAGACTTAATTACTGAACTACTCACAACATCACTGGCTGAATTTAACTCAAACTCAAATGCCTTGAGTTCTGAAAAGGCGTCTTCTGGACTCAAAAGATCCAACATATTAGATTTTCTCATTGCGGTTGTCTTCATCAAAAATCTACTAGGTAGACTTCTGAAAATCTTAACCACCATTTCTCTATTTTGCAAATTTATTCCCAACGACATAAGTTCCGTAACAAGAGCTGTGAATCTTATGTCCAATTGCTCTAGGGTCTCGTTAGGTAACATCTTAAAGCTGTTAAATCTTTCCTTGGCAATAGAAAGCTTGTTATCTTTAATCTGAGCTGAACCAGCACAGGTTATAGCCAACTTATCCCAAATTTCTTTAGTGGTATTACATGATTTAACTTTGTTGAATAAATTGTCGTTGTCACCAATAGCTGTATACAAAGCATTTCGACCAACATTGTCCAGATTTGCTCTTGGACGCTCATCAGTGGACCATTTTTGTTTAGTCTTCTCAATATAGCCATCTGGAGTTTCTTCTGTGGCTCCAGGCGCTCTGGTAATAACCTTCAAAATTTGTATTGGTCCATCTGAAATAATATCACACATTTTGTCATCACATGAACAAAGATACGTAAAAGCTTTGACCTTCCATAAGTCATAGTTTGACTCAGTCAACATAGGAACTTTAGAAAATGCCATGAAAGACAAACTGAAAGCAACTAGATTTTGAAAACGGGGTCTAAACAAGTAGTTACGCTTGGAAATTTTAACAATTTCAACTTTAACCGCTCTGATACCACTTGTTGGTCTAAGTCGCATACGAAAGGGTCTAGAAGGGGGGGTTGAATAGACCTTGAAGTCTTTTTCAACTTCAAATTAATTCGTATTAAAATATTTTGGACGCTTGAAATGTAGACGCTTCACTAAGCACTTACTTCAAATATAGACGCTTAGGCCAAGCGTTTGATGAAGACTTTTTTAGAAAGTTAACTTCGACTTTAAGATTAGAATACTTTAACCAAATAGGTTTAAGCGTTCAGTTCATTAATCAGCGTTAGCACAACGGAATAATTTTAGAGTCCTCCTTTTTGAAAATGTTTTAGTTGCTTAGTGTTCTCTTGAGTTTTACTAAACAGTTTTATACAAAGATATAATAAAATGAAGAATGACTGTAAAGTAAAGAGCAAGATATTTGTAAGGTTCGTTGGATGGTGTAATCCCAACTACGTCCTTCTTCTCCTCGAACACTTGGAGGCAATCCACTAAGATGTTTCTCAAAGAATCACACAGAAACTTCCACAAATTAGGGAGAGATGGATGTTGATGATTTGAGCTCCTTGATCACACAAATTTCTGCTCCAAATCACTTCTATCCCCTTGCTTCTTTCACCCAGAAATAATGCAAGTATCCAACTTCGACTTCACACAGATTGCGAGGCTTGGATGGGGTTTTTATAAACGGTTTATTTGATTTTGATGAAGTTCAAACAACTTGTTAATATCTCAATAGTAGTGTGGATTTCTTTGAAAAGAATGCTTGAGATATTGGTTGACTATCTCAGGAATTGAAGAAAAGCAAGGAGAATGTTTTCTTGAATATTCTGGCTTTTCTGAGAGTTTAAGGAATGAGACTTCAATGCAACAGCAATTTGGCTTGGAATTGATCGTTATTTTTGGCTTGTTGTTGAAGTCCTATTTATAGACATTCTTAGAAAAAGTGTCTGTTTGACACATGCACAGGCGCGTCTCTCACTTCCGCGAGTGAACAATTTTTGTCCTTTTTCCTGAAAATCTGTTGCACAAAAGTTGGTGTTGCAGTCTGTAAAAGGTTGACAGTCCTATAGGGTGGCTTCTCCGTACGTCTGAAAGTGCTTATCATATTTAATGCTCTTATCAGCATTTAATGTATTTGAATTAAATGCCCGTTGGCATTTTATGCACCGAGAATATTTGCATTAAACTCCTTTTGGACTTGGGAATAAATTCAGGTGAAATCCATCATTGATAGACGCTTATCCATTCTTGAATTTGCTTCTGCCTAAAAGGTAACGCTTGATATAGCTGGACATTTAGACGCTTGGAAACTTCATCTTCATTCAGACTATAGGCGCTTGAGTCTTCAAACTTAACTACTGATAAGCTCACTCAGAATTCATCAGACGCTTAGCCTAAGACTACTTAACCTAACAATCTAGAATAAAATAGGACGAAGCCTATAAAGCCTATTACAAATCTAACGCTTCAAAGCCTTTACATGATTTCTATTAAAATCAAACTTACATATTTTGGGGTCTAACATAAACTCCTAATTGTCATCATCAAAACATCTAACATGAAATTCCTAACAAATACTATTAAATTGAAATATTTACAATAATTATACATAATATTGACAAAGCTCTACTATATTAAACACATAATCTGTTTACAAATCAAAAAATTAAACCAATTCCCCCAAATTTAATAACTAATTTCTAAAATCCCTATTCTAAAACCCTAATTTCTTCATTACTCCACTTTCATATACAATGTATAGTAATTTTGTGTTAATAGTACTACAATTACACAGATCAAAGTTAATAACTAAAAAACATTACAAATCAATTCATCATATATTAAACCATAGACCCATAAAAAATTACAGAAAACCGACCTTCTCATCGTAAATTGTTTTGCAAGAACATCTACTGATTTGTGCTTGGTGGAGGCGGTCCCGGTTGTCTGATCAAGCTGGTGGTCAAAGATCCAAGATGGAAGTTTGGCACAGAGAAGGCGAGAAAGGAGGGAAGAAAGGAAAATTCTGATATTTAAAAAAATTAGAAATAAAAAAGGGGGAAATAATGGAAATAAAATGTTTTGAAACTTTGCCTCAAAATCGCGTTTTTCAACAGTGTTTTTGAATTTTTAGTTGACAAGGAGCGGGAAATTAATTCAAAATGTGGGCGGGAAGTATATAACCTTTTCAAATTTAGGCGGAAAGCATATAGTCATAGAACTATACCGGAAGAATAGTAACCCGGTATAGTCAGTATACTAGGTAGATTGATAAAACAATTGCAACTCAATGAATCCATCACCAATTGACATATGATTGGTTGGAATAGAACAGTGCTAAAACATTTAAATTGCTTGAAATAATAATATGTCTATAGATTACATCACAATTAGCATCAATTAGAACAATTTACAGTTGAAAAACACATTACTATACCGGAAGAATAGTTATCCGGTATATGCAGTATACTAGGTAGATTGGAAAAATAATTGGAAATGAATCCATCGCCAATTGACATATGATTGGTTTAAATAGAACAGTGCTAAAACATTTAACTTGCTTGAAATAATAACATGTCTACAGATTATATCACAATTAGCAACAATACACATGGTTTAGGGTATCGAGTTTTAGGGTTTAGGGTATCGATATCGAGGTGATGTGAACCTAAATTTTGTGATGTTTTAATAAAACATACCATTTGTGACAATGCATATTTGAATGTAGTATAATCAATGTATTTCATATATGCTTCTACCACTTATTAATGTTAATAGTTTCCCATAGTAAGTAATAACATGTTTATATGTTGTATTTAGTATACTAGGCAGATTGGAAAAACAATTGGAAATGAATCCATCACCAATTGACATATGATTGGTTGAAATAGAACAGTGCTAAAACCTTTATCTTACTTGAAATAATATGTCTACAGATTACATTACAATTTGCAGCAATTAGAACAATTTACAGTTGAAAAACACACAACTATACCAGAAGAATAGTTATCCGATATAGTCAGTATACTAGGAGATTGATCAAAAAAATTGGGCATCAATCCATCATCAATTGACATATGATTAGTTAAAATAGAATAAAACTATAACATTTAACTCACTCCAAGTAATATGTTCATAGATTATATCACAATTAGCAGCAATACACATGGTTTAGGGTATCGAGTTTTGGGGTTTAGGGTATCGATTTCGGGATTATGTGAATCTAAATGTTGTGATGTTTCAAAACAACATATAGTGTGTGACAATGCATATTTGATAAACGTAGTAAAATGAACGTATTTCACGTATGCTTCTACGACTTATTAATGTTAATAGTTTCCCATAGTAAGTAATAACATGTTTATATGCAATTGGGCATCAATCCATCATCAATTGACATATGATTAGTTGAAATAGAGTACTAAAACATTTAACTTACTAAAAGTAATATGATCTTTGATTATATCACAATTAGCAGCAATTAGAACAATTTATGGTTTAAAAACACATAAATATACCGGAAGAATATTGATCCGGTATATTCAGTATACTAGGAGATTGATCAAAACAATTGAGCATCAATCCATCATCAATTGACATATGATTAGTTGAAATAGAGTACTAAAACATTTAACTTACTAAAAGTAATATGATCTTAGATTATATCACAATTAGCAGCAATTAGAACAATTTATGGTTTAAAAACACATAAATATACCGGAAGAATATTGATCCGGTATATTCAGTATACTAGGAGATTGATCAAAACAATTGGACATCAATCCATCATCAATTGACATATGATTAGTTGAAATAGAATAGAACTATCATTTAACTTACTCCAAATAATATGTTCATAGATTATATCACAATTAGCAGCAATTAGAACAATTTATGGTTCAAAAACACATAAATATACTGGAAGAATATTAATCCGGTATAGGTAGTATACTAGGACAATGATCAGGGTGGGAAATCCGAAAAAGGGGGTTTGAAATACAAAAAGAGGTGAGAAAAGAAGAAAAACAGGCTTGTGATATTATTCCCATTATTTATCATTTCTATTACTTTCATTATCCCTATTATTTTCATTATCCCCACAACAATTTCCAACATATCCCTGTTATTTTCTTTATTTTCCGGCCAACCCTCCCGTGCGTTGCCCCGTCGTTTAGGGGAATTAGTTATCATTTTTATATCGTCTCTCCCCTCTCCATCTCTCCTCTCTCGTCTCGTTGTTAAATCACTGAATCATGGAGGGATTCTGGTCACCTACGTGTAAGTGCAGCCGAGGCAAAATGCTTATTCTCCGTGCCGGACCGGACACAAAAAATCCAGGCCGCTAATTTTATCAATGTCGCGGCTGGAAAAAACATTCTGATAGTTATCTTTGGTGCGATGACTACCATGACGAACATACTTATATACCACGGCCTAGTTTTATGGAGAATAATGTCCGCCCAACGCAGACAGTGACAGAGCAAGGTGCTTCTTCTAGTAATGCCCAACTAGTGGTGGGTTTCGCCAGTGGTTGCCCGAGCTTTGATACAGCCATTGGCAGGTCAATGGAAAAGAATATATGTATGACGCTTAGATTTGACAAGCCGCTGCAAACTGAATTGAGACTAACTAGTAGGAGGTTCTCCCTAATGTGTTGTTTCATAATCGTTGCCTTGATTTTGCTTGCAATTTTAATATTTCAGGCCGGTCTATCAGTTGGAATGATGATTCATCAGTCCACTATTTGAGTGAAAGATGTGTTTTCTTTCCTAGATTTTGTATAATTTGTTCAATGAATGAATATTATAATCTAATATTATGTTAATCACTTCACGTTTAGACTTACCTCTGTTAAGGGGAAGTTAAGTGTGTTAAGTGTTATTTTTTTATTCATTTTCTATTCATTTTTAATTTGATTGTAAGGTTTGTGATTATTTTGTACTAATTGTTTCCTATGTGATTGATGAATATAGAAATTACTCTTAACTTGTTAAAATTAATAATTTAACAGTTAATTATGTATAATCTGTTCAATGCATGATAGATTGGTATATAATATAGTTTAGTTGTATGTCAACAGTATTTTATGTATATTGTTTAGATTCCCCTGCCTAATTCTGTGACATAGGTGTAAATTTATCATCCATTGGTGTAAATTTATTATTGTTTAGATTCCTCATCTTCGTGGTCTTAATCGAATTATGTAACTCCTCATCCATTGGTGTAAATTTTTTTGTGGTTGGTAAAAAATTAAGGTGGAATTTAATGCATTAAAGTGGTTGGTTGTCAATCCCATCTATCCAGCTATTTAGTCAATAAATGTAGTATAATAGTTATACTACATATACTTGAGGTCATTCAAAACAATATAATAAATGTGGGGAAGTTAGCACCTCGGTTGGGGTGAGAGGAAGTTTGAAAGACTCATCACCATACTTTATGTAACTCCTCATCTCCTCGGTATGAACCCTCTTACATCCTTAATTAATCTACAATCAATTAAATAATAGAATCAGGGAACTAAAAAAATAAGATGCGCCTGATCAACTCTTGGTCTTAATCGAATTATGGAAAGTTATTTGTGGTTGGTGCCAATTTAAGATGGTGGTTGCTTGCCAAAGTTTCCAACCCATCTAGCCAATCTATGTAATAATTATACTGAATATACTCGTCTCAATCTCTTGTGTATTTTCTTTAGACTGCCGAGATTGCTGCTCAGTATAACGTGCAAATTTTAAATTATCAAACTTTACATTTACTAACAAGTACTAAAGACATTAAATACGAATCTTTCTTTCATGTTGTACTGTGCATTACTTTAACAGTTAATTCGTTTACCTTCAAAATGACAATTATTTTGTACAAAAAATATATTACACAAAATATGGTATGAAATATACTGTCCAGATTGGTACAGGGTATAACCAGTATTTTCTGTATAGTGGACAGATTGCTGCTCTGTATAGGTATAACAAGAAATCGTGTATAACCAGTATTTTCTGTATAGTGGAAAGCAATAAATTTTCAAACTCAAGAAACCATGAGTCAAACTCAAACTCAAGAAAATAAATTTTCTTGTGCAGTTAAATCCCGCCAAGTATCAACCGTGAGTCACAACTCACAAGCGGCAGTCTTAGAAAGAAAACATGGACCAGTATTCTCAACTACAAACATTCTAGAGAATTACGTCGATACTAGAAAATTCGTTAACTAGAATACAGAAATGCATCATTTATCTTAGACACTTTGCTACATAGCAAACATAAAATGCTGACAGTTGAAGGGCATTTACACCCTAAAGTAACTGACTTGTACAATAAAAGATTCACCTTCACTCATTCAATTTCTTTTGCAATATAGTACAAATACTTATAGTACATAGTTTGAATCAACTGAACAGTTTATATGATTGAAAAATACAACATTAAAAAATCTTAGTAGTTTAAAAAAGAATTAAAAAAATCCAACATCTCCATAGTTCAGTTTAGAACTTTCTTGAATCTTTTGGTCTCCTTGACTTTTTACGAACCTTCCGTCCACCTGCCTCCATTCTAACAGACTTTTTACGAACCTTCCGTCCACCTGCCTCCAGTCCTTTTCTTGTAGTCCAGAGCTACCACCTTAATGGCCTTTATTTTAGCAAGAATGATCCAAGGGGACTGACAAGGAACAAGGTATATGGTTTGGAAATATGCCAATGCCCATAATTCTTTCAAGTAGTACTTCGAGCATAGAGAAGTCAATTCTGCGTCATCACCAGAAAATGCAGCAAGCGCGTGCTCACAAGGGATATGGTCAATGTCGAAAACTCGGCAACTACATTTTTTCCTCTGGAGGTCAACAAAGAAAGTTTCTTCGTGCTCCAGAGCCCCCATGCGTTTGACCATACACTCACCTGTGAATTTATGAAGTTCTTTAGCTTTATAGAAATTGGACTCGCCTTTCCTTGCATGCAATGTACTTTCAGCTTCTGGAGTTAGGAGTTGTGACAATCCACCTTCACAAGATTCGTTCCGGTGCTTACTGAACCACCGACATATTAAGTTCCCGATCTCATCCAACATAGCAATCAGCGGAAATGATCTAGCACTAACCAGGACAACATTATTGGAGTCAAGATGTTGTATCGTGAACATTCAAAGTAGCACCTGGCCCAACGTTCCTTTATAAGGAGTAGATCTTGAATATACTCATGAAACTTGACACATGTACGAGGTTGCCTTTTGTTAGGTCATCAATTTTTTTTCAAACTTTTGAATAGTGTATGCTTCGGCGCAAGCCGTGAACTTCGATAACACGCTTTCGCGAGCTTCATTTTTTTGTTTAATGCCCCTACCGGTATTAAGCACAGAATCCATGCGAAGCCTTGGGATACACTATCGGAACTGTATTTATGATGCTTCCGTTTCTATCTGAAATGATGACCAAATCTTTAGAATCGGGTATGACCTCGCTAAGCTTGTCCAGGAATTAAGACCATGATGCATCGCATTCACTTCTTACTACACCAAAAGCAATAGGATATTAATGTTTGTTGTCGTCTTGTGCAGTGCAAACTAATAATACATCTTTGTACTTGGTCTTTAAATGCGTGCCGTCAATAACAATTACCTTTCTCATAGCCTTAAAACCTTCAATGCATGCTCCCAATGCAAAGAATAAAGACACAAACTTGCCATCCACATCTGTACATATGTCAAAAACTGCACCGGGATTCACCTGCTTCAGCATATACAAATAACTCGGAAGAAAAGCATAACTTTCCTCGGGATCACCCCTGATAGTACTTCTCGCTAGATGTTTGCCCCGCCGGGCTTTATAGTAAGAAACATGAAGGCCCTGGGATAACATCATGTCAGATATTATCTTTGGAGCCGGTGTATCGTATTGAGATGGTTCAATATTAAATACCAAAAAATCTCTCAAATCTTATTCCATAATTTTTCCTTTGCAATTCCTTTAAGAGCGGTTCTTTAGGTTCTTCTCAAAAGGCAATTGGAAGGAAGCCAAAAGGATGTGGGTAACACCTAGCCAGTCTCGTGGCCCACATCGTATCCCAATTGAGAATGAATGAATAGAATCATTCCGAACCTTTCACGCTGTGAATACCGTATGAGTATAAACCCTTTATTCACATATCCTAGTCAAGTGAGAGTCATGGATTAGTCAAACACACAGGACTTGACCATATGCTCCGCTTATAATGAATCGAGGTCACTAAGTATACTCTTATGTCTAACATGAGTATCTCTAATGCTTTGGCCAAAGTCTTTGACCTCACTCATTCATGATGACATAGGATATTTTGCTAATCAGTTAAGATTGCTACTTGCCCATCAAGCCGCACTTTGAGGTCGACCCCACCGATGGGGGAATTGGATATACCTACTTTAATGAAAGACTTGATGCCACAAACACATCTTCAACGTGATTACTTAGGTCTAAGGTTCACGCGTACCTGTCACAGCTTATCAGTTTTGTCATTGACTGTCATTGAGTGAAAACCCAAGTGAAATAACAGATGCGAGCCATGTTCGAACACACCAGTCTAATTGATGTGTCTATGACATAAGTTCCCATTAACATACTCATAGTGTTCGACTGACACTTTCTTGTCAAAACTTGTATCATACAAGTCTTTATCCTGTAATGATGTCCAGTTAATACTCTCTTCGACTTGCGAACCAATTTAGATACTAAGGATCAAACTCTTCTAGTGCCATTCTTTCTAACCCATAGGGAGTAGAAGGTTCGCCTTACTATCAAGGACTATATGTTGTTTGCTAAACCTTAATAATGCCTATAAGAAACAACATGAAAAAGCCTTTTATTAATATAAGAATGATTAGTTACAATTCAATGCCCTATAATTCTATCCTCTTATGGCATTTGAGGGCATAACACTAACAGCCATCGCTACCTATCTTTCTTTTGTAGATCTATTTACATCCTATAGGTTTGATACCTTCAAGATGATCTACCAAAGTCCAGGCTTGGTTCAATTGCATAGAATCCATCTCTATTTCCATTGCTTCTCGCCATCTTGAAGCGTCGACATCCACCATCGCTTGATCATAGGTACAAGGATCATTTTCATAACTTTCTTGTACTACAGTATGAGGCTCTAGCTCCCTCTACTGTAGATACCCATACCTCTCAGGTTCATGTGATATTTTACCAGATCTAAGTGACGATTGTGCTACTATTGGTTCAGGCCTTGGTTCTTGGACAGATGTCTCAGAGGGAGTTTCATTTTGTTCTTCTAGAACAATTTTTCTACCTTTGCCCCCTTCCAAGATGAGCTCATCCTCAAGGAAGTGGGCTTGTAGGGCCACAATGATCTTTGGATCATCATGTAGGTAAAAGAAGAATCCCATGGAATCTTTAAGATAACCAATTAAACGTCCCATTATAGATCTTGTCTTCAATTTCTCCACTTTAGTCTTTTTGACATAAGCAAGACATTCCCAAATCTTGATGGGGTTAAGAATTGGTTTCCTATTATTCCACATCTCATGCGGAGTTTTAGGAGCGAATTTGGAGAGACATCTGTTCAATATATAAGCAGCAGTAAGGAGCGCATGTCTCCACAACGAAATGGGTAAATCAGTGTAACTAAGCATGTAACGAATCATGTCCAACAGTGTTCGGTTCCTACGCTCGGCTACTCCGTTTAGTTAAGGAGTCGCTGGTGGTGTTAATTGTAACATTATTCCTTGTTCCCTAAGGAATTCATCAAACTCAGCGTTCACATATTCTCCTCCACGATCTGAATGTTGAGTTTTTATATTTTGCCCAGTTTGATTTTCTACTAAAGCTTTGAATTCTTTAAACCTTTCTAAGGATTCAGACTTTTACTTCATCAGATACACTAGACCATATCTTGAATGATCATCTGTGAAAGTGATTAACTTCATCAGATACACTAGACCATATCTTGAATGATCGTCTGTGAAAGTGAATAAGTAGTAGAAACCTTCACGAGCCATTTCTTTAAATGGTCCGCAAACATTGGTTTGCACTAATCTTAAGACTTGAGTAGCTCTTTCAAAAGTCCCGGTGAAGGGAGATCTAGCGATCTTACCTAAGAGACATGATTCACATGTTGGATAGAGATCCAACCCTAGTGAGCTTAAAAGCCCATATTTTTCCATTTTGTGGATCTTGTGCTCTCCAGCTTGAGTCTAAGATGCCACTTGAGTCTTAAGTTGGCTTCTTGCCTACCACGTTTATGTTTTACAACATTCACATTAGAAGAATTATGGACATTTAAATAATACAAACCATTAACTAAAGATGCATTGCCAACTATTTTATTTTCATAATAAATGTCGCAATTCAATTTAGAAAAATGGAATGTATAACCAATCTTAACTAATATATGAATGGAAACAATGTTCTTAATCCCCTTGGGCAAAACCAAACCATTATTTAAAAACAATTAATGTCTAGAATTTAAAATAAAAGAAGTAAATCCAAGCCTAGTAGCCGCGACGCTTTCCCCATTGCCTACTTTGATCGACACTTCTTGGCCTAACTTTCTACCTCTTTCCAGATCCTGATCCAAACAACATATATGAGCACTAGCCCCTGAGCCCAGAATCCATGAAGTAGAAAAAACAGTCATAGAACAATTTGTTTCAAAAACGAAGAGTTCCATACCTTTTGCGCCATTGCCTAATTTAGGACAGTTCCTCTTCCAGTGGCCACGCTCACCACACTTGAGACATCTATCCATATCTTAAGGCACTTTGCTCTTATAAAACCATTGAGCCTTTCTCTTACCCTTTTGAACACCCCTTTTTTCTCTTAGCTCATCAGCCTGATTCTTGTTCTTCTTTTTCTTAGATTTGGACTTTCTAGGTTCAAAAGAGATGACCAAGGCAGTTTCCTTTCCCTTTGGTTTCATTTGAGATTGTCCAGTAACCAACTTGTTCATTAGCCCTGCCAAATTGCACTCTATCTCATTGCCGCTAAAGTTAACCACAAATTAGGAGAAGGAATCAGGAAGAGACTGCAAGATTAAGTTAGTTTGAAGGGTGGCGTTCATGGTGAAGTCGAGAGCTTCTAATTTCTCAATCCTCAATATTATTTTGAGGACATGATCACCAACCTTCTCACTTTCTTTCATCTTGGCTCCGAAGAGCTCTTTCGATATCTCATATCGCGCTGTTCGACTATGCTCACCACAGAGCTCTACCAAGTGTGATAGGATAGCTCTTGCAGTGGTCATCTTATCATGTGACCTTTGAAGTTCATTGGTCATAGATCCCAGCATGTATCCTCTCACCCGGACGTCGTCCTTGACCTATTTTCATAGGCGTGGACTTCTTCCTCACTAGCACGTGTCCTAGCTGGAGCCGCCGAAATATCAGCCTAGACGGCGTATCCTAGAGATTTCATATTGAGGACAATTCTCAATTTTCTAAACCAGTCCACATAATTGGGTCCAGTAAGGGTATTCTTTTCTAGCAGAAGTGAAAGTGGGTTTGTCATATTTGAGAGAGATAAACAATAAAATAACTGCAGAAGTAAACCAGATTCATTAAATTACTTGTAATTGACATAACCAAGAAAAAATTTAGGACTTTAAAATTCATCTTGGCTCCCACTGCATTTTTCGAATTTTACACTGCCATGTAGAAATTGGGAATCTTCATTGGCATCGATTCCACAGCGGGTATTGAGGTCCTCAATTAATTAGACGAGTTGCAACCTAACTGATTTCTGGCCCATTAATTATTTGAAGTGATGTCTAATATCAATTTATCCAATAAATATTTCAATACCTTTCCCCATAGTTCACCAAGTCGCAAGCTAACCGATTTTTAAGCTCATGAACTACCCGAGTTAATTCCCACTAGGTCAGGTGCTAAAGATAAAATAACTTAGACTTAGTGATTTCGGAAGTTACCAAAGTAGGGCAATGCTTAAGTCGCTTAATTAGGGTTAGCACAACAGAAATGATTTTTAAACTTAGCATTCTTTTAGCCAAATAGTCGCTTAACCGTTTTTAAAGTCTTTTTAAAGATATGATGTGAATAGAAAAGTAAAGCAATAAAACAGTAACACAAAATATGTAAGATTCACTGGGTGATGTAAGCCCCGCTAAGTCCTTCTTCAAGGATCGCACAGAGGCTTCTACAAAATAGAGGATAAGGAAGATGATTTTGAGCTCCTTGATCATACAGACTTCAGCTCCAATGAAGATCTTCTTCAACAAGCTTTTCTCACACAGAAATGCTGCTTGTAGATCAACAATTTGTCACACAGATGAAAGAGGTTGAGGGTTTTCATCACAGGTTTGTTTGATTTTAGGAAGTTCAAACAACTTGGGATATCTCAATAAGAATGTAGGGTTCTTCTATGAAGATGTTTGGGATATCGGCTACTGTCTTTGGAATGTATTTGAAAAGCTTGAAGAATTTTGGCTATGGAGTTTATAAGCTTTTCTTAAGGATATTCACTACTATAAAAATACACTATTATAAAGCACCTATTATAGCAATTTTGGTAAAACCGCTGAATGGAGGTACCCATTATAGCAGTTCAAAAATAAACCGCTGTAATATGACGCACCTATTACAGCGGTTCGTCTTTGAACCACTGTAATAGGCGGTCCAGGGACCTCTTATAGCGGTTTGGAGCCAACTGCTGTAACAAAAAAAAATTAAAAAAAGAATCGGCTTATTACAGCGGTTCGGATAGAACCGCTGTAATAGGCAGCAGATATTTTCAAAAAAAATTAAAAAAATAGCCTATTACAACGATTCGGACAGAACCGATGTAATAGGCAGTGGATATTGTAAAAACAAAAAGGCCTATTACTGCGGTTCTTATGTGAACCGCTGTAATAAGTGTATCCTATTAAAGCGGTTCACATAAGAACCGTTTTAATAGGCCGAAACCAAAAACTTAAAACCCTTGTAGATCTTCTCGCTTCTCTCTCTCTCTCTTAGTCTTTCTCTCTCTATTCTCTCTCTCTCTCTCTACCCTCTCGATCTCTCTCTCTCTATAGCACCACCATCGTCGTTACCACCACCTTATAGCACCACCGCCGCCTTCACCACCACCACCACCACCGTATGTGTGGGTGTATGTATATTTTTGTATGTGTGGGTGTATGTATATTTGTGTATGTGTGGGTGTATGTATATTTGTGTATGTGTGGTTGTATGTATATTTGTGTATGTGTGGGTGTATGTATATTTGTGTATGTGTGGGTGTATGTATATATATGTATGTGTGGGTGGGTGTATGTATATTTGTGGATATGTGGGTGTAAGTATATTTGTGTATGTGTGGGTGGGTGTATGTATATTTGTGGATATGTGGGTGGGTGTATATTTGTGAATATGTGGGTGTATGTATATTTGTGTATGTGTGGGTGGGTGTATGTATATTTGTGGATATGTGGGTGGGTGTATGTATATTTGTGTATATGTGGGTGTATGTATATTTGTGTATGTGTGGGTGTATGTATATTTGTGTATGTGAGGGTGTATGTATATTTGTGTATGTGTGGTGAGTGTATATATATTTGTGTATATGTGGGTGTATGTATATTTGTGTATGTGTAGGTGTATGTATATTTGTGTATGTGTGGGTGTATGTATATTTGTGTATGTGTAGTGAGTGTATATATATTTGTGTATATGTGGGTGTATGTATATTTGTGTATGTGTGGGTGTATGTATATTTGTATATTTGTAAAAATACGGAAAAAACATTTTTCTGTGTCGGAATGACACGAAATTTAAACGATCATAGCGAAACGGCATTTTGAACAAGACAGCAAGGCGGTCTTGTGATTTTAGCCATCTGAGATCATTTAAGGGCTCAAATTTGCGTTTTATTACGAAAATTCCCTTGAAACTAATAAAACGCAAATTTGAGGCCTTTATTAATCTCAGATGGCTAAAATCACAAGACCGCATTACAAAGCTATGCGTCTTGTTCAAAACGCCGTTTCGCTATGACCGTGCCAATTTCTTATCATTCCAACATAGCAAAATTACAAACGAGAAAGTGAAATAAAAAAAATGCCCTATTACAGCAGCTATAGTTATAACCGCTGTAATAAGGGTGAAATAAAAAAAAGAAAAAATTGTACTATTACAACGGTTATAGTTATAACCGCTGTAATAGGGGTCCTATTGCAGCAATTTTTAACCGCTGTAATAGGCCAAAACCCTATTACAGCGGTTAAAAACCACTGTAATATGTAAAAAAAACCATTGTAATAGACATTTTTTGTAGTAGTAGTTTCAGCAAAGTTTTGACCTATTCCTTGTGCATGTACGTATGTGTTTAGGGTTTGCTGAAGGGTACTATTTATAGAGATTTCTTGGAATTTGTCCGTTGGACACATGCAGGCGCTTATCTCTCACGCAACACATAAATAACCTTTTTTCTAACATTCCTGATATCCTGCTGTTACCGATTGGACATAAGCAGACTTTGAACTCTGAATTCTGACAGTCTAGTCAAAAGGTGGCTTGTCCACAAGTCATAATGCCTAATCACATTTAATGCACTTATCAGGCATTTAATGCGTTTTGAATTTATTTCTCGTTGGAAATAAATGTCCATTGATGATTGCATTTAAGTCCTTCATGACTTGAGAATTTATTTCAGGTGAATCTTGATCTTTGATCGTTTGAGCATTTTAATCGCTTGATTCAATGTTCCTGAAAAAATCCTTTAGCGTTTGACAGACGCTTAAGAAAAATCTTCATCTTCACTTGACTTTAAATGCTGATCTTCAACTTCATCTCTGACTAGATTCGTCTAGAATTCTATCAGCAACTCGATATCTAATGCTTAGTCTAAAGTCTATAAAGATAAAAACTAGGAGCCTAACAAATGACAATACTTACAAATGCTTATACTAATATTCTATGAAAGCATAAACTTACATTCTTTTGGGGTATAATATAAAATCATACTCTTGTCATCATTAATACATCTAACATGAAATTTCCTAACAATTTCCCCCTTTTTGATGATGTTAAGACCTTAACTCTTTTATAGTTCAAGAGTTTGAAGAAAAACTAAAAGATATAAGTTAGCGCTAGAAAGTTCGTTGAGTTAGCTAATGTTAGATGAGCTTCAACAAAATGTTTTAGCTTTCAATCATTCATTCGTATAGAAAATTTGAAGCATATAATGATTACACTAAAAAACAAAACGTAAAGCAGAAGAAGATAAAAGAAAATAAAACAAGATAAGTGATCATCTTCTCTATCGCTTCTTTGACATCTATTCCTGCAAGATCTCATTCACAAGATCTTGGAGAACTCTGTTAATGTCAATCATTGTTGTATGAAAGACTTCGTTGTAGTCCTCACGATGTTCTTTAGCGCTTACATTGAGCTCTAACAAGGATGACCCAGATTGGACCAATCACTTCCAGAATATGCCTTGGACTTAGGTAGAATAACCGCGGGATGAAAATCAAAGTGTCTTCGCACTCTTCAGTACTGAACACTAAATCAGCGTCTTCCGGGATCATCACACCAGATGCGTAAGATTTGAAGAAATCCATTAACAAAGGCATCAACGCTTGAGCTAGAGCCTAATCCACTGACCGAATAAGAGAAATGAATTGGGCCGCTAGGATGTTCTGCTCACACATAACGACAGGATGAAGGTTGTAGCCACGGAAGTCACTAAAACCAAACATATGGTTGAAAGTGATATCCAGCGATTGAGCATTCTCAACAATCACTCTTCTGTCTCGATCAAACTCTGCAAAATCATCAGTTAAACGCATATGCGCTTCACTGGGACTAGGAAGGGCATTTTGCTTGGTGGTGGAGGCATCTTTATTCAGATCCAGTTAGATACGCTGAGCAAAATTTTTTTGCGGATGATAAATTTAGCGTTCTCCCTGACTGATCTAAGAAAGTTGATGGTGAGTAAAACGTTCCATGCCTTGTCTAAAGTACGACAAAGCTTTTACTTCACCCATTAGCGATTAGCGCCTTTGCAGCAAAAACAAGGTGTATCCACGACACTGGTACTCGATTCCAAAATTGAAGAGAAACGGATACTTGATCATCTCCTTAATCGAATGGAAATGAAGTACAAAATCCTCAACCCACCTAGATGTGTCCAATATCCAGCGTCTTCTGAGTTTCTCAGCCATTTCTTTATCTTTCTTGGCCTCAAGTAGTTTCTTGAATCTTTCCTTATCAACATCAAAGCTATTAACCCAAACACTGGTAAGATATTCTCCGGCTTTATCTTCAACTTAGACATTAATTGGATTGGGTTGTTCTCTGAACATTTCTCCCTTTCCTTTCCATAAGCGGACGGGTTTTGGTGAAGACTTATTAGGGGCTGAATGGACGACTCTTGACAGGGCAGAATAACCTATTTGATTCAACTATTCTTCATTGGGGTTCTTCTCCCAATCGCCTATGTGAGGATTTCTAATTTGAACACGAGTGCGGCGGAATAGATAATTGAGTTCAAAACTGCGGCCTACTTCTTGAAAGCGATTGCTTTCAAACTCTGCCAAATCGATGGGAGGAGTCTCCAGATACTCAAGATGAGCAATAATCTCCTTCTTGGACTTTAGACTTAGCGTTGCAAGCTCTTCGAAAATCTCTGACTTCTGAGAGTCTGAGAGAACAGGATTGTGGAGAGTCGTCTGAAAAGTGAGCTCCATCTCAATCATTTGCTGAAGGGTCACTTCTCTCCAAGCATATTAATATTCTAGATTTTCATCATGGTCTCTTGGAAAGAAATTCACCACAAGAGGAGGAGGACCAGTTGGAGTGGGGACAATTGGGCCCACTTCTATCGATCGCTCAGAATCCACAGTCGCTTCCCTTACTGGAGAGATCTCAGCGTCTGGAAGAACAGTTTCAATTTCTTTAGTGATTTCCACCACTGTTGACAAATCAACGTCCAATTCTACGACCACTTTAGGAGGAGGCGGTGCATCAGCTTCTGGCACACTTTGAGCTGATACATGCAAGCGTTTGAGAATAAAGAAAAAATTCTACTAAGTAGAGATTTGAGATACAAAAGACAGAAGCGCTTACCCTGAGGACTATCTTCGACTATATCAGTCGCTTGATCTTTAGAAACATCTGTTTCGATAGCCTCAGGCTCCAAGACTTCTTCAATATCATCTTGAATGGGTAAAGAAGTGAGGGGTTAGCACGAATGGAAATATTACACGCATCTAAGGTATTCAAAACATACTGAATATTATATTCTCTTCGAGCTGAAAGAAAATTTATCCTACCGTTAAAAACATAACAAACAATGTAAGGATAGTGTACATTGTTTATCACAAGCACTCACCCTGATCGCTAGCAAAATCCTGTGAAAGAGGATTAGCTTCAGGTTCTACAATTGGTTCAGAAAGAGGAGGAGGAGGGACACTCGCTGATTCTTCAAGCGTTGGCTCTTCTGGAGCCCTTGTTGATCCCTTTGGAGTAGACCACGGCGTGCGCTTTTGGGCAAGCGACATTTCTTCTTCTTCTTCTTCTTCTTCTGTCTTCGGGGACACATCAGTCGCTGGAGGAGAAAAATGGTCCCCAAAGACAGAAGAAGGGGTTTTTGGAGGAGGAGATGGAGACTTCTTCTTCTTTGTCTCCTTCTTCTGCTTCTTGGCTGGTTTGGAGAGCTCACCGACTTTTAACACAGTCTTTCTTTTTGGTCACTTGACCACTACTTATTCTGGTTCATCACCTTCAGCAAGGAGTCACTTCCGATCCTCCTTGGGAACCGCTGCACCACCCACTCGCTTTGGGTTGAGCAATTCACTGATCATTTTCTTCCAGTAGAATTTAGTGGTTGGCAATTTGGATCCTTTTGATGTTACATATCCACTAGCACTAAGAATTAAACAAAGCAAAATCCTATACGGCTTGGGATTCACAGACTTCTGCATCGCTGCCTTAAAGCGATTGAAAACATACAAGGCCCAGTTGACCTTAAGCTTGGTCAAAATGGCGATCATCATCTTGTATTGAATTATTGATGTTTGGAATCCTGGTGCTATGCATAACGGAAATTGAAAATCATATCCGAATTCCCAAAGCCAAAATCAATTTGTTTGTTCGTTGATTTTAATGAAAAAGATGAATGCGAAAACTTACCTTTTCGCGTATTCAATCAATCCTCGCGAATCTTCAAATCTTCGTTCAACCATCCACGTGTCTCATCTCTAGATTATCACGCGTCAAAATTGACTCAAAAAATCTCCATCTCTTTTCTTCGGGGCGACTAGATGAGAGAGAGTGGAAGAGAATTTATCTTCTTTGTGTTGTATTTCTGGTGGAGGATTTCACGTAATGTAACTTGTGTTATGTTGTGTTTCTCTAAAGCTTGTGTTGGAGGATTAAATAAAACCTCCAACTAAGCCAACCAAACACACGCCCTATAAGGCTCAATTGGACTTCTATTAAGCTATGTTGACTTATCAGCTTAGCCCAATTAATTTAACCCTCTAATATTTAATCCAATTAAATGTATAGATTAAATTAATATTTTAATTAATTAATTAACATCATAGTTGACCTAGTCAACATAATTAATTTTATGCCATGTTTAATCCAAATAAACGACTAACTAATTTAATTCATCAAATTAATTAATTCGTCCTTCCAAAGGACAAATTACCAAAACGTCCTCCAAATACAACAATCGATTTCCCCATCTATTCCTATAGCACAACTCTCTAGGTTCGTCTCGATTGGCAATGGGAGGATGCCAAAGGATGTGGGTGACACCTAGCCTGCACTGTGGCCCCAAATCGTAGCCCAACTGAGTACGAAATGACTATGTCATTACGAACATCTAGATTATGAATACTGCATGAGTATAAGCCCTTCACTGACGTATCCCGATTGAGTGAGAGTCATGGAATATGTCAAACTCACAGGACTCGATGCTATGCTCAAGTATCATAGTAAATGAGATTAACGAACTACCCTCAGTGTCCAACACAGGTTAGTTTATGAGCTCTGGCTAAAGACTTTAATCTCATTTACCTATGATCGCACAGGATACTTCTCGTTTACTTTCAAGATAGTGAATATCATTTTACAAACCAGTTAAGACTGCTACTTGTCCATCAATCCACACTTCGAGGTCGACCCCACCAACGGGTGAATCGGATCTAACTACTCTAATGACAGACTTGATGTCACAAGCACACCTTCAACTTGATTACTTAGGTCAAAGGCTCACACATACTATCATAATTAGTAATTCGGTCATTGACAATCACTGAGTAAAAACCTATGTGATCGAATTACTACGAGACGTGTTCGAATACACTAATCCAATTCAATCAATGTATCCATGACACAAACTCCCACTATCCCATAGTTTTCGATTGACACTCTTTCTCAAAGCATGTGTCATACAAGTCCACACAAACCTCAATGCCCAATTGAGATTCTCCTACTTGCGAACTGTTTAAGTGATCAAGTATCAAACCCTTCCAGTGCCCATCTCCTTAACTACTATAAGGAGTACGAAGGTTTGCCTTGACACACATGGACTTGTTGTTCATTTAAGATTTATAGATGCCATTAAGAATTATATGAACAACTTACTAATGCCTTTATATTAATGTTAGGTTGTACATCATAAACTAGTGCCCTATTCTCTAAACCCAAGAATCTCCCACTTGCACTCTATGCCAATCTCTATGATATCCAATACCCATCTTTTAAAAAATGTCACTCTAGCACCGTCTGTGATAGTGGCCCAATGAGTGGGTCAACCGTGCTATCGGCTGAGGTTATTTTCTGAAAGGCTATATAGTCTTTTCCAACGATCTCTCAAAAGATGTTGTATCTCACAACATCGTGTCTGGATTTGTGAGACCTTGGTTCCCTAGCCTGTGCATTAGCTCCATTTCATCACATTTAAGTGACAATCCAAGCTGCACGCCAAAGACCTATAGAAGTTCCATCACGAACTTCAGATCTAAACAGTTTCCTTGACAGCCTCCAAGGCTCCAAGGCAGTTTCATATTCATTCTCAGTAGTGGAGTACTTCACTAGGAACTATTACAAGTTACTACTCCACATTTGAGGTTGAATACAAATCCAAAGTGAATTACAGTCATCTTGATCAGACTCCAAGTCCGATTAAGTATAACCTTCCACTCTCAGTTCTCCATGGGCATAGACGAAAAATATATCCTAAGTCCTTTTAAATTACTTCATGGTATATTTTATGTCTACCCATTTCTCTTCCTCATAGGCAAGAGCCCTTTCTCAGATCTTCTATCTTAAATTTCTTTAGGATTTATTCTAAGCAAAGGGTTTGGGAGGGCCCCACCAATTTATTCGCTCTACCTCCATAGATGCGAATCATAAGGATATATGTGGCTTCTTTCAAGTCTTTCATAGAGAATATGCTCGACGTTTATGTCCTGATCCAAGTCAATGAGCCCACATCATATCCCATAAGTAGAGCACTCTCTACATGTAGTACCAGAAATGACATCTCGCTCCCATTGGCCTTCCTGCACACACATGATTCCTCTTCATTTTGATGATATCATAATTCTAAATTGTGTCATCAAAGTGAAGATTCCAACTACGAGAGGTCCGCTTAAATCCACAATTGAATTTATACAACATGTAGACCTTATGAGAATCGGCCTTAGATGTGAAACCCTTGGGCTGTTCCATATGGGTGTCCTCCTTGAGGAATCCATTCATGAACGAGTCTTCGCATCCACGTGCCAGACTTTCATAATCTTGGTGTGTTACTATTGAAAGTAAGATTCTAGTGGATTTGATTATAGCTACTTCAAAGGGGCTTCCTCATAGTTAATGCCCTTCTTTCGACTACACCCTTTCGCCATCAGCCTAGCCTTGCCATTCCAATCAATCTTTCTCTTGTAGATGTACTCGTCTATGATGAGTACAATGTTCTCAGGGCAATCTACTAGAGCCTAGGATTGATTCAAAGACATCTAATCCAACTTCACTTTCATAGCCTTACACCTTCTCGTAGAATCCATATCCACCGTCGATTTGTCATACGTAGAGGGATTGTATCCACGGTTCGTCTCTGCTATATCATACAACTTATGCTTTCCATCTATCTTCGGCGGCTGAGATAATTCACCAGACCAACTCATTAGTGGTTGTGTTATAATAGGCTTGGTTTGGGTTCCTTAAATGGTAGTCTCCTAAGGAGTTTGTTTTTTTCTTATAGAACAAACTTTCTACCTACTCCAATTTCTCGAAAGATGTTATATTCGAGAAAACAGACCTCTAACGCCATAATGATCCTCTGACCATTATGTAGATAAAAAGAGTTGTCCCACTGAATCCTTGAGATAAGTAACAAGACTTTCTTTTAAGGACTTAGCCTCCAAAATTTCTACCTTTATCTTATCTACGTAGGTTGGGAGTTTCCATACCATCACATGTTTAAGATTAGGCTTCCATTTGCACCACTTCTGATATGGTGCCTTAGGAATGAATTTGGAGAGACATCTATTCAAGATATACCTATGAGCAGCGCATGATTCACTATGAATTTGGGCAATTTCATGTAGTTTAGCATAGAATAAGTCATGTCCAACAATGTCTCGTTCTTGCATACTACTACCTCATTCAA
Organism: Buddleja alternifolia; assembly: GCA_019426215.1. Classification (NCBI taxonomy): domain Eukaryota; kingdom Viridiplantae; phylum Streptophyta; class Magnoliopsida; order Lamiales; family Scrophulariaceae; genus Buddleja; species Buddleja alternifolia. Next base: position 9,693,029 of record CM033397.1, on the reverse strand, counting down.
CTGCAGAGTCGCTGGATGTAACAACTGTGAAACTATGATATGTTCTCATAAGAATGGGTCGAATTATGCAATCATATACTTGACATTACAATCCAGTTGTAGTTTCCAAATATGACACCATATTCTCAACCATAGACATCAGTACACACAAATTTTAGAACTTTGGTGGCCCGTTAATATTTTCCCTATGAAGGGAGACCCGGTCCTTTACCTATGAGACAAGATTCATAAGTTTGGATAGTGATCCAATCCCAATGGTCTTGTACCCCCACGTTTCTCCTAACTCGTGAATCTTATGTTTATAAGTTATAACCTAATCTTAGGTGCCACACAATTTGTCTTGTTTGTTTCTAGCATACCACGCTCTCTAGTCTCTTTGTTCACAGTATACTAATTCTAAACTTTTGTACTTCTTTCTAATTCTTCAAACATGAGCACTAGCTCTAGAATGTAGAATACAAGAAATTGAGAAAACCGGTCATAGAACAATTAGTTTTTAAAACACATAGTTCTATACCTAGTGCTCCTCATATTTAAGCCCCTACTCATCATCCCATACTTAGACTTGAGTAATGCTTGTTTCAAGCATACAATTCAATGACGCTAAAATGAGGAACATCCTCAAGCTCCAAGTCAGTTGATTTAGTTAGGATAGTGTTGACAAAATTATCGAGCATAATTAACTAAATGGGTTTTTATCTAAGAGAGATATAAACTGTGTTTATATTCTACACAATGTACACAAGTAAAAATTAGGACTTTAATTTTACTAAACTCCCACTAAATTTTTCGAAACATTGCACTCCCACTGCAATTTTCAGAAATCTCATTGGATAGATTTCATAGTGAGTGATTGAGTTCTTTAAATGGTTAAGTGGGTTGCAACCCTTTAACGATATTTGGCCCACTAACCTTTTAAAGTGGTGTCCAACACTAATATATCCAATTGATCATTCAATCTTCTTTTCCCATAATTCACCAAATCGCAACCCTTTAACGATATATAAGATTGTGAACTATCTGAGTTCATTCCCACTAACTCCTTTTAATCTAACATTTGAATTTCACTTTGCAACCCTTTAACGATATTTGGGGTGAAAGACGTCTCAATTAAGGCATCCAATGCACTTTATGAAATTTCAAAATTGAGTCTTAATATATGACCCCCACTTACTGGGAAGATGCCATATATTAGATTCAATTCTTAATTCCATTAAGCTTAGTGGAGGGAAAGGACGCCCAACACCCTTTAATAACTCAATATTATTTAATTGGGAGAATTTAAGCATTAAATAAGGTCTCACAAACCATATTAACATTTAGCTTCTAACATGCTAACATGCATATAAAATGTAGAAAAACCTAGCAATTATACTCTCACACATTTTCATGGACTGTCTAGATCTGCCCAAGCCAATGGGCTAATCAACATAAAATTTTAAGCATGCATAAAACATAAAATAAATAAATCCTAAGTCCATGAAATGTGTATCCATCACATATAACAACCATATGTCAAATATAAAACACATATGTGAACAAGAGCATAAATTAAATTAAATTTATTTAATAATCAAATCTAATTTGACTATTGCAAAATTGAATCCCACTCAATTTTCATACTAAGATAAATCCAATTTAATCGATGTAAAATTGAATCCAATTTAATTTTCATGCGATTGAAAAATTTAACTTATAAATAATTAAATTCAATTGAGTTATGATGGGAAGATTAAACATAATTTAATCCAAGAGAAATGAAATCCAATATAATTTCCATGGGAGGTCTAAATGTTATTAATCATAGTGAAATTAAATCTAATTTAATTTCATGGGCTCACAAATCATTACAAAATTAAAGAAAAATTTAATTAAGTACATAATTAAAACCAATTCAATTTTGATAGGTGATTAATTTAATCAACTTACAAAATTAAATTCAATTTAATTAATAACTTTATTAAAACAAATTTAATTTTGATAGGTAAACTAAATTCAATTTAATTTAAAATGAATCAAATCCAATTCAATTTAATATAAAATTAAATCCCATATAATTTATTACAAAGTCAAATCGAATTTAATTTCAAGAGGAAAGATTAAATCCAATTTAATCGTTTACAAAATTAAATCCCATTTGATTTGGAAGAATAAATTAAAACAAATTTAATTTAATATAAATCAAATTCAATTTGATTCATTATAAATTAAATCCTATTTAATTTAATTGAAGACTTTAATTTAGAAAAAGAAGGGAAAACCCAATTAACAAATGGGTATTGAGTCTAGTCCAATTTAATTGAATTGGGTGTCATTGGATCAATATCCAAATAAACCCATATTCATTTAAATACAAGCTCAACACCTCTTAATTTTGAAATCAGGTTGGCCCATTTATTTAATTAATCCAAGTGGGTCAAGCCCCAACTCCCTCTTAGTTAATAAGTCATCTTGGCATTTATTTCATCAATCCGAGTGGGCCAAGCCCAACTCCTTATTAATTAATAAATTAGATTGGGCATTTATTTAATTAATTCGGAGTGGGCCAAGCCTAACTCCCTAATAATAAAATATTCATTGGACTTGGCCCAACTTGGATTAATTAAATATTCAGTGGGCCAAGCCTAAGCCCCGGATCCGCGAAGAGTGGTCGTCGAATTCGAAGATTGCAGCTGCCATGTCCGGTTATGAATCCGGCCAACTTCGACTGCAATCAGCGGCTATATTACCCCCACTGTTTTGTGTTTTCGAAAAAACTAGCCTAGGGAAGGATTTCGACTGTTCGATCCAAGCCCCTTGATAATTCTCAACCTAAAATTATCTACTAACCCCTGCCTATGTGCGCTAATGGTGGTTTACGACTTGAATTGATTTCGTTACTCGATTCGTGTAGTAATTAAAGAGTAAATAAAGAAGATATATTAATACCTAAGCGACTAATCAACACTTAATCGCCTAAACGTAAATATACTTCAACAAACAAAGAAGATACACTGGAATTTAAGCAATTAATCGACGTTTAAAAGCTTAAATATAAATATACCTCCATGAATCTTCGGCTGAATTCTTCTTGAGACAAACTAACAGTGCTCGAGTACAATGATGCTAACCACTAATCTATGCTGCTGACTAAGTACACTAAGCCTAATTAAGCCTAACTACGTTTAAAGCTATTGAAAGAGAAAAAGAAAGTAATTCTTGCAGAGTTGATTTTTTGATTGTCCTCCTTCTTCTTCTTCTTCCCTGCATATATACTCTAGCCCTCCGTCTTGGTTTTCTCGTAACCTCCACGTTCGCCAACTTGCGAAAACCGCTTGCAACTCCCCTTTTAAATTTGTTCCGCCTAGCGCCTATTTTTCTGATCGGATCAAGTTTCTCCTTTGGGCTTTTAAAGATTTACCCTCTATGTCTCGTTTCCGGGTTTTGGCCCCATAGTTGACAGGCCCCATTTTTGGCCCGTCTGACCTCATTGGGATTGCACTTCTCTTTTGGGCTCAATATGTGTTACCGGCTCAAATTCTATTTTTTCTTATGTGTCAACAAATGCCCCCTAATGCTCATGAAGGTTTCGAATTTATGGGCATTAAATAGGTTCTCATGCTTCGAATTTGTGAGCGTTCACTGACACGTCCGTTCGTCTATCCATGTTCGAATTATTTCGGTTTTCATATATATTAAGAAGATACGTCCTCTTCTGAGCGTCTTTTCATATTTTTTGGCGAGTATGGAAATACACACCTCTTGATGAAGAAATGTCAGGGTTTTTCGTGTTCCTGATAACTAATAAGTGTGTCTTTTCGTTACGGGGTGTTTTAAAACCCCTATAAATAGCCGGCTACTTTTTCATTATAGCATAACTTAATCGGCTTTACCTCCCTTAACTTTCATCTTCTTCGAGTAAACCCATACGTCCATCGTCTTTGAGGGATCTCGTCTCTCAAATCCTCTATTTTCTCCCGATAATTTCTCCATACCCTTCTTTGCGTGTTTCATTATCGCCTCGGATTGATGGCTATTCCTCCTCACAACGCCGCCCATGATTTGGGATTTTTGGTTCCTCGAGCGAGTTTTCTTGATTGTAAAGCGCCCGAGGATTTACATAACATCGTTACGGCGTTTAAAGGCCATTATAGCGACGCCAAGATCGCGATTCTCGAAGAGACCCAAGTGGTGCCTCGATGGTTCTCTGATCATCGAGGCCAGTTGCTCAATCATCTGACTCTAGGCCCTCGATTCGAATCTTCAGCCTTCGAGCGTAGTCTGCCTAATACCCCTGACCTCCTCGGTACTTGGCCCTATTTGGAAAGCTACAATGCTCCATTGTGCTTGCGAGGTGTAGCCCCCAAGTTAGCTTGGACCAACATGAAGAAACCCATCAATGGGTGGATAGGCAATACCGATGTTTTTTTGTGGTTCAATCGGCTTCAACAATTTCACTTGAAATGGACAGGTAATCGAATTATGGGGCTTATTCGAATAGCCTGCTACCAAACACTTCCCTTCGAGCAGGTGCTAACGGATGCCTTAGCCTTTTCGTGGCATCCCTCATACAATTGCTTCGTGTTACCTCGAGGATTTCAGACGATAACACTTGAGGACGTGGCTTTAATTACTGGGTTGTCTCCCCATGGGACCATACTTCCTACCGGAGAAGCGATTAGCAACTCTCGGGCCCTTTTAGTGTCTTCGTCCGAGTGGCTTAAGGGTCATGGTAAGAGTGGTGGTGCGAACATTGCTTACTTTACCTTGGTTACACATTTCTCAGAATGTGAGGATCCAGTCCCAGCCTTCGAAGAGGCACTGTTCTTGAATTTCATTTTTTCTCGCTTGTTCATGAATTCTGGTTGTGTAGTGAACAAAACTTTCCTCCCTCTTTCTGCAAATATCGCGGCAACTATGGGGCCCATCGAATAAGCTCCCCTATTATTATCCTAATTTTACCGTATGATGTTCAATCTTCACCGGGACCCTTCGAACGCCAAGAGATTATCTGGTCCCTTATGGCTGTTGTCTTTTTGGGCTTTCCTTTACTATCCTCAATTGTTAAACATTAGGGCCCCTGACTCTTTCGAAGAAGCACCTCGAGCCTCTTCTATTTTCAAACCCGCCTCGAGTTGGGTATGTTATGGGGAAGTTGCTATTAATTTATTACTCCCCCTCGAGAAGGCCTCATACCTTTTAGCCCTGAGTACTGTTTACAACCCACTTTTCGTTTCAACTTGGTGCCCTTTCTTCGAGATGAGGCATGGGCAAGCTTCTTCCCATTGGTCCCATACTGCCCTTCCAGATTGGTTAAGGGATATTGATCCTTTGAGGCGTTCTGACGATGATCGCCCTTATTGGCGTTCGGTTCTGTCTTCTCGAGATTTACTGTTCGCAGATAACACTCCGGGAGTTGAGGTTTATAACCCTCAGATAACTTTTAATGTACTTATGTACTTTTCATTTTTTGATCATTTATTGTTTATCGAGTATTTACTGGCTAATTATTTCTATTTCTTGCAGTTGTGTTCGAGATAATTCGGTCTCACTCAAAGTTTTTCACTTCCTTTTTTGGGGACGATGAATCGTCCATGGTCGAAAAGGCAGTACACCATCCCGAAAACCAAGAGGGATCGAGCGGAAACTATCATTCGAGGGATGCCGGCCTGTCAAGTTCTTCCTATCCCAGTTCCCGCCTTCTGTAGAACCCTTCGAGTGGAGCAATGTTTTACTAATTTCTGGAATCGTGTCTTGCAACTGAATTATTCCAGGCAGATTATCTGGAAGTTGGTCATCGATGCTGCCAAACTTTGCGTGGGTTCCGCAAATGTAGGCGGACTTTTGAGACTTCTCTCAGTAGAGGTATAGTAGTGAGTTTTCCTTTTTTAATCCTCCCGTTTTTGTTGAATGTTAATTTCGCTTCTCTTAATTTGGTAAGATGATGCTTATCTCATTCCTCAAGACTTAACGTCTGGCTGGCGATTCGAAAGGGATGATCCCCTTATTCAAGTTCATGAAGGCTTATTTCGAGCTCTTCGAGAATCAAAAACCCTCGCTCGAACTGCCCCGAGTGCCAGGGTTAGACCTCCAGCGAGTTCTACTGGAGCGTCAAAGTCGAAAGATAGTTCTTCTACTACTTCAGTTCCGATTACTCAAAAAAGAAGAACTCTTCTGATTTCTGAGGCCCTTCCTCCGGTAACTGATTCGGCAACCGAGCTGCCCCAAACTTCAATCGAAGATGAAGAGGAAGACGTGGACCCCCAGCCACTTATTCATATAAGTAGGAAACGTCTTCGCTTGGCAGAAACGATCGAACTTCCTGGTAATCATCTTTGTTTGTTACCTTGTTTTTATCATTTTGGCAACCTTAAAGGTTATTGCATCATTCTTTTCTTATATTTATGTTTTCTGTATAGATCCTTCGGTGAAGACTGCCACACTTGAAGAACTCCCTCTCGAGCTCGATGTCGAGGATATTCTCGACACCAACTCTTCCACAGCTCTTTCGGCTTCAGGACTCAATCCCAAAACCCAGACAGCCCTAACTGAGGTTATTACCTCCTTCGGTACTGTTTCTCCTGGTAAGTATGTTCTTGTTTCTTAAAATTTATTTGGATAAGATTTTATTCTTCGACTGGATTTTAATACGGGTTTTCTTTATTCGTAATAGCTTCGACCGAGGTTCCCTCCTCTTCTTTGGCTCCGGTACCTTCTGTCTACCATTCCGATGATATGGCAACCATTGCCGGCCTTTTATCTATCCCTGTTTTGCCTTCTTCGATTAGGCTGTCCTTTTCCTCCCTGACGGGGATTTCGACTGTCTTTGTGGATCCTTCTATTCTTAGTTCGAGCCCTTCTGGAGGCCTTTCTCTCCAATCTTTGTCGGGTCCTTCTAGTCTCCCGGCCACTCCTGTGCACATTGAAGAAATAGATTCGGTTCCTGATGTCCGGGTCGCTCCTAGTCTTGATCCGTCCCCTTCGACGTTGGCGACTTCGTCAGAATTTGAAGGTGAGTTTGAAAATTTTATTTCTTATGTTTTCTTTTCGAGCTACTATTCACACACATATTTTCATTCTTTCAGGAGCGATTGCGTCGTTGGTATTTTCCCGGGGGGAATTAACTGAGGCTCTTTACGATATTCACCGCTCTCCGAATGATCCTGTCTTGATTAGGAGGCTTCGAGCCCTTCTTGACGAGGCTTCCTCGAGGGTTGCCGATCCATGGTCGCCCCTGTTTCACGCAGCTCGCCAGGTATTCGAATCATGCCTTACTTGACTTCGTGAACTTTTCGACCAAGGCATCAATCCATTTGCGGAAGACATATCCCCCGAACTCTCCCAGCGACTATCTCAACTAAAGAATCGGGCCCCAGTCTTGGAGAGTACTCGAGCGGACTATTTATCTTAGATAGCTGCTATAGATGCGCAAATTACAACCCTTCAATTGGAAAGAGATCGTCTTTCGGACCTCACAAATCGAGTTAAAGGGGATATTACTGATCTCGATGACCAAATTGCCCAACTCACGTATGAACTTGATGAAATGGTTGGACCGGTTTTTCTTGAAAAGGACGCCTTCGATTCTGCCCCTGAAATTCTGTTTAATTTTTTACATTTTATTCGATTTTAGAACACTTTTGATGTAATCCGTAGATCAGTGTTTTTGGACTATTTTTTAGTCGTAGTTCTTAGATTAGTGTAAGAAATTTTTGGCCGTTTCGGGCAACCTTTCGAACATAATGGCTTCGTTTTCTTTTCATATGCTTGGTGTGAATTTCTTCAGATGTCTTGCATTTAAAGCTCTTCCATAACTATCTCCATTTAAATACTGAATTTTGAATTAATTTCCTGATAACTTGTTCGAAATTAAAAATGGTCCTTCCCACTCAGGCGACCATTTCCCGTAAAAGTGATCCTTTGACCCTTCGGGTAAAACAATTTTCCATACCAAATCTCCAATTTCGAAGGATCTTGGCTGTACTTTTTTATTGTAGCTTTTTTCTACTTTTTTCTTTTGGAGTTCGATTTGTTTTGACGCCGTAATTTGCAACGTCTCATGATCTAAACTTTCGATGTTCATATTTTCGATATATTGTTCCGCTGTGAGATGCATTTGTTCACAAACCCTTTTCGATTTAATACTGACTTCGATAGGAATTACCGCTTCATGGCCATAAACCAGTTGAAACGGAGATATCCCCAAACTATCTCTTGTTCTTAACCCCCACAACACATCAATTAGCAACTCGTGCCAATTTTTAGGATTTTTCCCTATGATTTTCGAAATGTAACCTTTAATCAATTTATTTGATGACTCGGCTTGCCCGTTTGCTTGGGCATAGTAAGGAGTCGAATTCAATAACTTAAACCCGAATTGATTTAAGAATTGAAGCATTTCTGTGCTGTTAAAAACTCTAGCTTGATCAAATGTTATGGATTCAGGGATCCCAAATCTTGTGATTATATTTTCTTTAATGAATTCTGTCACTTTTGTCGAATCGATGTCTTTGAAAGCTTTAGCCTCGATCCACTTTGTAAAATAATCAGTAGCCACCAATATATATCTATGCTTTTTCGATGAGGCAGGCTTGATTTTACCGATGATGTCCATTGCCCACCCTTGGAACGGCCATGGTTTGATAATCGAGTTCAAATTGGCCGCAGGTTGTCTTAATATTTTCCCGTGTTTTTGACATTGCCTGCATCCCTTAGCATAATTTATACAGTCTCTTATCATTGTTGACCAATAATATCCATATCTGTGTATTAGCCATCTCATTTTCTGCCCCGCTTGATGGGCTCCACATATCCCTTCATGGGTTTCGGCCATGACTATCATGGCATCTTCCAGATCGAGACATTTTAATAAAACTCCCTGGGAATCTTTTTTGTATAGCTCCTGCCCATCGTAAAAATAGTGATGCGCAATCAATTTTAATTTGTTCGAGAACCCTCCTTTCGTAGGGTTTTTAAGATACTCAATAATTTCGTATCGCCAATCTTCATTTTCTTTCATAATATCTATTTTATTAACCGACATGCGTCTATCTTCGAAGGGTAAGACCGTTCTTGGGGCATGCTCAATGGCCGATTCAAGCAACATATGATCTAATTTATATTTCGACGCTACTTGAGCCAAATCGTTCGCTATCTGATTATTTTCTCTTGGTATATGTGTGATTTTAATGGTATTAAAATCCTTTAATAATTCATGTACTCAAGTGAATGAAGCTATCGCCAATGGGCCTACACATCTAAAGACCCCTTTTACTTGATTTATGATTAACTGGGAATCACCCCTTATCTCAATGTTCTTGACATTCATTTCGAGTAAAACCTCCAAGCCTAATATGAGAGCTTCGTATTCTGCCCTGTTGTTTGTACATTCACCTTCGATTTTTGCGTATATTTTTGTGATTGTTTTATTTGGAGATAATATATATAATCCAATACCCGCAGTTTTTCAGGTACTTGATCCGTCGAAATGGAGAATCCACGGTACCAAATCCATAAATCCCAATTCGATATTGTTCAGTGTGTTGGTTTCCGAAGGATGATCCGCTAGAAAGTCGGCCAATGCCTGTCCCTTAACGGCCTTTTGAGGCACGTAGACCAAATCAAATTGGAGTAAACTTAGACTCCATTTACTTAGCCTTCCCTTTACTAAAGGTTGATTTATCATGAATTTGATTACGTCCGTTGGGGACACTACTTCTATGACATATGCGGAGAAATAGTGTCTCAACTTAACAGAAGCGAAATACAGACTAAGGCACCATTTTTCAATTGACGAATATCTTTTTTCGGCTTCTTTCAATAGCCTACTTAAGTAAAAAATGGTCTGTTCGAATCCTCTATCATTTTCTTGTACTAAGAGACAGCCAATCGAATGGTCTGCTGCCGATATGTACAATCTTAACTTCTTCCCACTTCGAGGGGGAATTAAAACTTGTGGTCGGGTGAGGTTTCGCTTTATTGCTTCAAAAGCTTCTTGTTGCTCTCTTTTCCAGATGAAATTCTCCCCTTCTTTTATCCGCAAAAGTGGGGAAAATGCTTTTGTCTTGCCTGTTAAGTTCGATATAAATCTTCGTAAAATGTTCACCTGCCTTAAAAAACATTGTAGCTCTTTCTTGTTTGTAGGGGGTTTTGCTTCTAGGATTGCTTTGGCTTTATTTCGATCTACTTCAATTCCTCGATTATGAATCAAGAATCCCAAGAAATTCCCGACCTTGATTCCAAAAGCACATTTTAAAAGATTCATTTTTAAATCAAAATGCCTCATTCGTTTGAAAGCCTCGACCAACGACTTGACATGTTCTTGATGCGTTTGTGCTTTGATTACTATGTCATCGATGTAAATCTCCATTGATTTTTCTATGAGATCATGAAACATATAGTTCATGGTCCTTTGATAAGTGGCCCCGGCATTCTTCAAGCCGAAGGGCATAACAAACCATTCGAAAGTACCTATGTCACCTAGGCATCGAAATGCCATCTTGTTCCTATCTTTCTCGGCTATTTTTAACTGATAAAAGCTTGAGTATCCATCCATAAATGACATATATCGAAATCGAGCTGCCGTATCTATTAAAGTATCGGCCATGGGCATCGGATATTCATCCTTCGAGGTGGCCTTTTTTAAATCCCTAAAATCAATGCACACACTAACTTAGCCATTTTTCTTAATAACTGGCACCACATTTGCCAACCACTCTACATACGTGGTTGGTCTAATGAACTTAGCCTCTACCAATTTTTCGATTTCATCTTTGATTGGACCTATTAGGTCAGGCGAGAATCTTCTCGGAGCTTGGATTATTGGTATGAATCCGGGTTTTATAGGTAATTCGTGTTTGGCTACGGACATATCTATCCCTGGCATTTCGTGATGAGCCCAGGCGAAGCAGTCCTTATAATCGTGTAGGATTTTAATCAATTCTTCTTTTTCATTAGGTTCTATTTTTGAACTGATGCAAGTCATCCTTGGATTTTCGAGTGTGCCTAAATTAACCTCTTGTAAAGGATCCTGTATATTCTGCCTGATATCCTCATCAGGTTCCAAGATCCCTTCTTCGATGTCATTTTTTATTTCGTGTCCTACTGGTATGCTAGAATCATATATAATAGAATTCGAGTTACCTGTATCAGAAAAATAACATGAATAAGAAAGTAAAATCAAGTCTTCCCATAACTAATTGCTTAAAAGACTCTTCGACAACATTCAATTCGATCAAATCCATAAAAAAGAAAAATAGTTCAACCATTACATTCGAATTCTACTTAAGATTGTCCTACTTCGATTTGGACCATCTTCTCCTTTCTTTCTTCAACTTGAATTCTGTCTTCAGTTCCTCTTACGTCCTCCCCCATGGCCTTTTCGAATACCAGGTCAGACGTCTCCCCTGATCTTTCACTTCGAGCTCTTCGATACCGTACCTGGCATTCACAATTTGAGCATCCACAAAATATGAGTTACTCTCGACCTTAACTATTTCGAATTGTTTTCCATTCCAACATATTAAGAGTTGATGTAAAGTCGAAGGTAAACAATAGTTCTGGTGGATCCAATCCCTTCCGAGTAGGGCATTAAAGGACGAGCTTGTTTTGACTACAAAAAATGCAGAATAAGAAACCATTGATCCTACCTTTACCCTACATGGTAGGACACCTAGCACTTTTGGAGCTTGTCCTGAAAACCCATACACTGCCACATCAGTGGATACTAAGTCTTTTATAGACTTGTTTATTTTAGTTAAAGTTTTTTTGGGTAAAACATTAACAGTCGCACCATTATCTATTAAAACTCTGTTAAGCCTACATCCTTCGATTTCAGCTTGTATGTGCAGGGGTTTCATATGATTATTATTTATAGTTTCTTTGGAAAATAGCAGTTAGAGAAAATGTTCGTATTCATTATTTCTTGTTTTACTAGTATAATCATTAAACTCAAATTGAGGTTGATTACTTTCCCTTGGGGTCGTCAAGACCTCCAACGCACTATCTTCCTCATCCGCCTCTCTTATCTTCGAGGCAAATTCTGCCGGGAGTACTGTCACCATGTTGCAGTCTCTTTCTCCCTCGAGATTCAAGGCCCTTCGAACAGAGGCTTGTTTCTCGTTTTTCTCGATTTCCCCTATCATACCATCTTCTGGTATTCCATCCAATAAAATGTCCAGATCATCGCCGGATTCGAAATCGGCTAAGTCATCATCACCACCTATGGCTGTTTTATCTTGGAGCTTCGAGTCCTTCATTTGGTCACTCAGACTATCCACCTCTTTTTCGAGGTCCTCATAACTTGATCCCTTGACTACCTTTGACTTCAAAATTCCTTTGGCCAATGCCTCCTCTTCGATTCTTAGGTTGGCAATTACTGTCTCCTGTTGTATTTCCATCGCGATAGCTGCTCTCGAGTAAGCCACCTGTTGGGCCATCGATTTGGCTCTGTTGTTCCTGTTGAACTCAAAATTCTCCTAATATTCGTCTCCTCGAATCTGGCCTCTAGCATGATTATAAAGCAATCCTCGGCCCCCTCTTCCCTTGAAGTGCCTTTGAGCATGCATTACCCCTGGCACTCTGTTGCCGAATTCTTGTCTCGACCTCTTGTTCCAATTCTCGATTCTCTGATAGGTGGGGACCCAGTTGGGGTCATTTTCGATTACCTGTAACCTCATTAGCTCGTAGTGGAGGGTATCGGCGCAGTGATGACACAGGGCCTCTGTAGTTTGGTCAAACTATTCACCACTCGATCGGGTGTCTCATATTTAACATCACGTGTGGGCGTCTCGAGTGCCTGCTTATAATTTTTCTCTTCGGCTTTCGATTTCTCTTTAGGAGGTTCGATTTCCTCCTGTTTCTCTTTCAGTTTACCTTCTGGAGTCAAACCCAGGATTCTCCTTTCTGTTGAGGATAGAGTGATCAGACCCCTCTCTAGTTGTTTAGCCGCGAAACGTCTGAAAATCTGGCACTGGTCCGTAGTATGGAGCGTGTTCATGTGCCAGCGACACATCCCCTCTAGGCCTTCATCTTTGACCTTTGGGAAGGTCAAAATTCCTTCAACAATCAGTCTGTTGAATGTTCTTATGGCCACTTTGGTCTCTATGGTGACCTGCAAATTACAACATTCAAGTGTATTAACTTCGAAGTTCAGAATAGGAAACAGGTCATTATCTATATTGGTTTTCTGAGTGTCAGGAAAAATTATGTCTTTCGAATCTATCTTTTCCTGTATTAAATTTCGAAATAAAATACATTCATTTGTATCATGTGAAAAGGCGTTGTGCCATTTGCAATATGATTTACCTTTCAATTTGATTTTCGAAGGTATTTTATGCTTGCCTTTAAATTTTAAATTCTTATTGGCCAGTAGCCAATCGAATATTTGTTCAATTTTTGTTATGTCGAAAGTATAGTTTTTCTCTTTTTTCGTTTGCAAAGACCCGGTGGACATGCAATCTTTTTGTTCGAGGGCTCCACATTGATATGGAGGTCCCTTTATAAATTCTGCTAAATCGACCTCATACGCTTCCTCGAACACCCACGGAGTCCCAATTTCGAAGGCGTTGAAACTTTGATGTTTCCTATTACTTTCCTCTCTTAGCATGTTTTCGTACTTTATGGCACTCTCCGCTAGACTCCTAAAATCTGCGAAGGGCATGCCATCAAACCTTAACCTATATTCGAAGGTCATGTTTTGTTGGGCTAATTGCACAAACTCAGTCTTGGGCAAATTAAGGTGACATTTTACTCTAGCTTTCCTAAATCGTGTCAGGAATTCTTCGACTGACTCCCCTACATTTTGTCTTATTTTAGCGAGGTCACTCATTGATATCCCCGGGTCTGTTCGAGCAAAATGGTTCTGAAACTGAAATTGCATTTCGTCCCAATTGTTTATGGAATTCGGGGTTAGGCTTATATACCAGTTAAAAGCTGACCCTGTTAGGGAACTAGGGAAAAGCCTTAACTTGAGAAAATCCTGATCCGAAAGCTTCTCGACATTGGCACGTAAATCTAGACAGATGTTCGAGAGCGGAGACATGGTCATCTCCAGAAAACAGCGTGAAGTCGGGAATCTTATAATTTTGGGGAAAAGGGAAATTCCTATCGATCCAATCGGGATACGATTTCCCTGGCATCAGCCGGTGGTTTCTTCGAAACCCCGGTCCATACATCCTCTCAACGATCATTTCGATCTGATGTTGAACAGGATCTGGGAATAGTCCCCCAACATTCTCTCCCATATGGGCATCGGGCACAGCCTGCCCCCCAGCATATGGTACTTGAATATTGTTTGGAAAAGTCAGAATTCCTTGATCCATTAAGGGATTCGAAAACCCATTATTTCCTATCGGGAACGGAGTGTTCGAAACTCTTGAATAAGTTGGTATTTGACTCTGCCCCCCAGGGTATTGCCCTTGGGTACACGGTGCAGGTATTTCGAAATTGTTAAAGCGGTTATTTGTGTGGTACCCCATGGGTATTTGCCCATAACTGACTGATGGAATCGGGACGCTAGGTCTCGAAGCCTGCGGTCGAAATTGATTCAAATTAACGTTTTGAGGAAGATTCGGCGAAGTACGGATGTTTTGAACAAAATTTTGTTGTCCTATTCCTGCCTGCCCCCCAGGCACAAATGGGTTTACAAAGTTAGGTTCATGTGTAGGAAGAGTGTTCGAAGTCTGGCCGACTTCGAAACGACTGCTTCTAATTCTGGTTTCTCGAGGATAACCAGGCGGAGGTTCTCCTAGATGCACGTGTCGTGTTCGAACTACTGGCTCTACTGCTATTAATTGTGACACCTTTTCTATTAATACGTTATGTCTTTCGATTAGTGGTTCCAACGCAATATCTTGTACTATTGCAGTAAATGTTCGGGCGGATTCTTGAGCCAATGCTCGATAGTGATCATTGAATCCCTTCGTTGATCTTCTCGAACACTTATTAAAGTCTGCTTCATAACTTTAACAAACTGCTCATACATTTTATCCGCCCTGATCTTATATCGAGACACAGGTTGAGTTTCCCGTTTAATGCAAATATTCTCAACGCATTAAGTGCCAACAGGCATTTAATTCAAATGCATTAAATGCTGATAAGAGCATTAAATGTGATAAGCACTTTCAGACGTATGGAGAAGCCACCCTATTGGACTGTCAACTATTCATAGACTGCAGCATCAGCTTTTGTACAGCAAATTTTCAAGAAAAAGGACAAAAGTTGTTCACTCGCTGAAGTGAGAGACACGCGCCTGTGCATGTGTCAAACGGACACTTTCTCCAAGAATGCCTATAAATAGGACTTCAACAACAAGCCACATATACAATCAATTTCCAAGCCAGATTGCTGTTACATTGAAGTCTCATTCCTTAAACTCTCAGAAAAGCCAGAATATTCAAGAAACATTCTCTTTGCTTTTCTTCAATTCCTGAGACAGTCAACCAATATCTCAAACATTCTTTTCGAAGAAACCACATTACTATTGAGATATTTCCAGTTGTTTGAACTTCATCAAAATCAAACAAACCGTTTAGAAAAAAACCCCATCCAAGCCTCGCGATCTGTGTGAAGTCGAAGTTGGATACTTGCATTATTTATGGGTGAAAGAAGCAAGGGGATTGAAGTGATTTGGAGCAGAAATCTGTGTGATCAAGGAGCTTATGTCATCGACATCTATCTCTCCCTAATTTGTAGAAGATTCTGTGTGATTCTTTGAGAATCATTTTAGTGGATTGCCTCCAAGTGTTCAAGGAGAAGAAGGGCGTAGTTGGGATTACACCACCCAGCGAACCTTACAAATATTTTGTCATTTGCTTTACAGTCAATTCTAATATCTATCATATCATTGCATAAATTGATTAAGTAAAACACAATCAAACGCTAAGCAACTAAGAAACAACTTGTGACGCTAAAGATTTCCAAAAGAGAAGACTCTAAAATTATTCCGCTGTGCTAACACTGATTAAAGAACTGAACGCTTAAACCTACTTGGTTAAAGGATTCAAATCTTGAAGTCTAAGTTAACTTTCTAAGAAAACAGTCTTCATTAGACGCTTAGCCTAAGCGTCTATATTTCAAGTAAACGCTCAGTTAAGCGTCTACATTTCAAGCGTCCAAAACCATTTTAATTCGAAACTTGTTGAAGTCGAAAAAGACTTCAGGGTCTATTCAACCCCCCCCCCCTTCTAGACCCTTTCGTATGCCACATGGGACCAACAGCTTAGATTGGTTCCTTGAACAGTAGTGTCCTAAGATGTTTTGCTTTATTCTTTTAGAATAATCTTTCCACCTTCTCCAATTTTTCGAACAATCTTATCTTCGAGACAACAGACCTCTAAGACCCTAATGATCCCCTGATCATCATGTAGGTAAAAAGAGTTCTCCCACTGAATCTTTGGGATAACAAACAAAATGTCCTTTTAAGGACTAAGCCTCTAGATTCTTTACCTTTATCTTTTCTACATACGTTGGGAATTCCCATACCGTCACGTGTTTAAGATCAGGCTTCCACTGGCGCCACATCTGATATGGTTCCTTAGGAATGAATTTGGAGGCACATCTATTCAAGATGAACCTATGAGTAGCGCAAGACTCACTATGAATTGGGTTGGGTAATTGTATGTAGCTTAGCAGAATGAGTCATGTCCAACAATGTCTCGTTCTTGCATACTACTACCCTATTCATTTGTAAAGTTGCTGGAAAGGTCAACTGTGAAACTATGTTACGTTCTTTTAGGAAAGGGTCAAATTAGGAAATCATACACTTGACATTACAATTCAATTGTAGTGTCTTAGTAAGATACCATATATTCAACCATAGACGTCAGTACGCACAAACTTTAGAACTTGAGCGGCGCTTTAATATGTTCCCTGTGAACGGAGATTTGATCATCTTGCCTATGAGATAAAATTCTTAAGTTTGGATAGGGATCCAATCCCAATGGGCTTGTACCCCCACATTTCTCCTAACTAGTGAATCTTATGCTCGTAAGGCATGACCTAATCTTAGGTGTCAAACAATTCTTCCAGTTTATTTCTAGCATACTACATTCTCTAGTATATGTCAGTATACTAATTCCAAACTTTCAAACCGTGTTAACAATTTTAGTAAGGATGTATTGTTCCCACACTTATTTCCAAAATAAATGCCATAAAAGTTATTACCAAACTTAAAGAAGTACAATTTCTTGACCAAGTCAGAAAACGATAACTTTCTTAATGCCATTTGATAAAACTAATCAATCATCCAAACGTGTTCAGAATTATAAAAGAATAGAGGTGGACTTTAATTGGATACACCCGACACCATGTCTGGTTCCAATATTGATCACCTCTTGTTTACCCAGCTTTTGTACTTCCTCTAATTCTTCAAACATGAGCACTAGCTCTAGAATGTAGAATACAAAAAGTTGAGAAAACCGGTCATAAAGTAGTTGTTTCCAAAACACATGGTTCTATGTCCAGTGTGCCTCATATTTAAGCCCTACTCTTCGTCTCATTCTTAGACTTGAGTAATGTTTGCTTCAAGCATACAAATCAATGACTCTGAACTGAGGACCTTCCTCAAATTTCTAAGTCTATTGATTTGGTTAGGCCAGTATAGACAATATTCTCAAGCATAATTTTAAACGGGTTAATTTCTAAGAGAGATATACAATGAACGCAGAAAATAAAGAAGATTCAATTAGGATGTTTATATTGTACACAAGTAAAACTAGGACTGTAATTTTACTTGGCTCCCACTGCAATTTTCGAAAATCTCGTTGGATAGATTTCGTAGTGAGTATTAAGTTCTTCAAATAATTCAGTGGGTTGCAACCTAACCGATTTCTGGCCCACTGATTATTCAAAGTGGTGTCATACACCAATTTATCCAATAAATGATTCAATACCTTTCCCCATAGTTCACCTAATCGCAACCGAACAGGTTTCTAAGCTCGTGAACTACCCGAGTTCATTCCCACTAACTCCTATAATCTAACATTTGAATTTCACCTTGCAACCGAACAGGTTTCTGGGGTAAAATATGCTTCGATTAAGGCATTCCATGCACTTAATAAAATTTCAAATTATTTCTAAATGCATAACCCCCATAACTGGGAAGCATTACACATTTATAGTAATTCTAATTTTAGAAAGCTTAGTGGAGGGAGAGGATGTCGCACATCCTTTACTAACTCGGTATTATTTTAACTAGGAGAATTTTAAATATTTCAACAAGGTCTCATAAAGCATATTAACTCATATCATGCTAACATGCATATAAAGCGTAGAAAAACCTAGCAATTCTACAATTACACATTTTATGGACTATTTAGATTGGCCCAAGCCAATGGGCTAATCACCCTATATATTTTAAGCATGCATAATAAAACATAAATCTAAGTCCATAAAATGTGCATCTCATCACATATAACAAGCATTTAAACATAAAAGCACACATGCGATAAGAGCATAAAATAAATTCAATTTATTTTGCCAATCAAATCCAATTTGATTATTGCAAAATTAAATTCTATTTAATTTTGTCAATAAGACTAAATCTTATTTAATCTAAGTGAAATTAAATCCAATTTAATTTTATGTAATCGAAAAATCTATATCATAATCAATTAAATCTAATTTTGTTCATAACAAAACTAAATTTAATTTAATTTTGATATTATGATTAAATCCAATTTGTTCTTCATGGAATTAAATCCAATTCGATTTCCATTAGAAGAATAATACTAATTTAATCAAAGAAATATTAAATCTATTTGAAATTAATACTTACTTAATTTCAATGGGAGGATTAAATCGACTTTAATCTAAGTGGAATTAAGTCCTACTTAATTTCCATGAAAAAGATTAAACTGATTTCAATCATTGTGGAAACGAGTCTCACATAATTTTCATGAAAAATGATTAAATTAATTTTGATCTTAGTGAAATTAAGTCTCACTCAATTTCTTTGAAAAGATTAAATTAATTTCAATCAATGTAATATCTAGTCACACTTAATTTCAATGGGAATGATTAAATTAACTTTAATCTTAGTGAAATTAAGTCCTACTCAATTTCAATGAAAGATTAAATCAATTTCAATCAATGTGAAATTAAGTCCTATGGGCTTATGAATCATTGACTAAGTCTCACTTAATTAATTACAAAATTAAATCTCATTTAACTTTGATAGGCAAATTAAATAGATTCAAAATATCAACAAAACTAAATCTCATATAATTTCGTTTAATAAATTAAATCTTAATTTAATTTATGCAAATCAAACATAATTTAATTTGCATTAAATCCAATTTAACAATAATTAAATTAAATTTAATTTACAAAGAGGGCTTGAAGAAGATTGACCTAATTAGTTAAAGTTGGGTTTGGGTCTTTCCCAATTAATAATTCAATTGGGTATATTGAGCCAAGCCCAATATACATTAACCACCAAAGGATATTTAGCTGCCCAATGAGTATTGGGCCGCTCTTATTCACGCCAGGCCAAGCCTAGCCAGTTGGTGATCTTTCCTAGGCCAAGCCCAGCCATATATTAAATATCAGCTGCGCCAAGCCCAGCTCCAATTAAATTGATAAGTGTTTGGCCAAGCCCAACACAGAATTTAATTATATGTTGGGCTTGGCCCAACAACATAATCAAGTGATGAAGCTGTTGCCCGAACAGCTTCATCTTCCTTCTTAAGCCGTCACTGGATTGCCAGGCATGCGCCGACGACTTAGCTGGACAAGGCAGCGTCGCCCTGTGCCGCTTCCTTTGTCCGTTAAGCCTCTGGCCATCGCATCCATCGAAATTGGACAAAAAGAGCATCTTCACAGTCAAAGACCGATTTCTTCAATCATGAAACCACCATCTCTGGCAATCTCCAATTTAGCGAAGAGCAGTGTTCTCAACGCCGCCCTCGACGGATAAAGGCGCCTCCCGATCCAACCATTGAAAGACGGTGCTGATTTTGGCTCTGTTTCAGCAAATTATAGCAGCCCCTTTCAATGGAGAAATCCAGCTATTTCAGCGGCGAATGCAATGCGATTCACCACCGTCTTCAGCGTCGCCGTCTCTAGCGATTTTAGCAGCGATTGACGGCGATTCTGGCGACGCCTTCATCATTGTCAAACGTTGCCTCCATCGATGACCATCGGCGCTCCTTCAACTTAGACGGAAATTCATAATTTCCAGATTTATAAAATCAGTTGGAATTGCAAAACAAAAACAAAAAAACATTCAATTCTCAGCCCAACAATTCAGATTCAAAGCATAATCAAAAACCAACTTCAGAATTCCCAAATCAAAAATTGATTTCCGATTTCCAGATTTGAGATTTGCAAGAATTTCATTAACTCTTCAATTCCCAGATTTGGAAAACAGCCCACAAAATTTTTCATCGTATTTGTAGCTTTCAAAGTCATGCAATTTTCAGATTTAATAATTTATTTGAATTTTGATCCGATCATATATTCCAAAACAACAAATTTTTTGATCCATTAATATTGATTCAAAATCCATGAATATGCATTCAACATAAACATACAATATGAACACAAAGAACACGCATATAAAATCAACAAAGCCAACAAATTTGGCTCTGATACCACTATTGGGAATCCTGTCGGGCATGCGCAGCAGAAACGTAAAAACAGATTCGGATTCCCAAACCAAGATCAATTCGTGGCTTTCATCGATTTTAAACGAGAAAAAGATGAATACAAAAAACTTACCTTTTCGCGTATTTAACTTTCATCCTCGCGAATCTTCAATCTTCTCCAACGGTTCAATTGTACCGTCTCTAGATCATAACGCAGGAATAGACTTCGGGAAATCTCCATCTCCAATCTCCAATCTCCATGGCGGCTAGGCGAGATCGAGTGGACTGTGAAGAAGGAAGAAGAAAACATTTTCTCCTCTGCTTTGTATTTCTGGTGGAAGATTTCAGTTATGTGAATTGTTATAACTGTGTAATCTGGCTTGTGTTGGAGGATTAAATAAATCCTCCAACTTAAGCCCACCGGATCACACACACACGCCCATATAGGCCATTGGACAATCAATTGGGCTATGTTGACTCAATCAACTTAGTCTAATTAATTTAATCAATTAATATATAATCCAATTAAAATATACATTGATTAAATCAATATTAATTAATTAATCAAATAATAATTATTATTCTAGTCTAAATAATTAATTAACCTAGTCAATTAAATATTCAAGTTAATTAATTTAATTTACCATTGCTTAATCCAATTAAACAACTAATTAAATTAATTTGTCCAATTAATTAATTCATCCTTCCTAAGGACAAATTACCAGAACACTCTCCAAATACAAGACTTGATTTCCCCGTCTATTCCTTTATAGTGCAACTCTCTAGGTTCGTCACAATTGGCAATGGGAGGATACTAAAGGATGTGGGTGACACCTAGCCAGCACCGTGGCCCCACATCGTAGCCCAACCGAGTACGAAATGATTATATAATTACGAACCTCTAGATTATGATACCGTATGAGTATAAGCCAGTCACTGACGTATCCCGATCGAGTGAGAATCATGAAATATGCCAAACTCACAGGACTTGATGATATGCTTAAGAATCATAGTAATATGAGATTACTAAACACGAGTTAGTTCATCAACTCTGGCCAGAGACTTTCAATCTCATTTACCTATGACCGCATAGGATACTTCTCGTTTACTTTCGAGACAGTGAATTCCATCTTGGTAATCACCTCACATGCTACTTGCCCATTGGAACGCATTTCGAGGTCGGCCTCACCAACGGATGAATTTGGCCTAACTACTCTAGTGACAGAATCCAACGTCACAAGCACACTATGACCGTAACTCCTCAGGTCTAAGGCTCACGCATACCTTCATAATCACGTACACCAAATGGTTCTAAACAAGTAGTTACGCTCAGAAATGCTTTGGTTTCTACTTCAACCGCTCTGATACCATTTAGTGGTCCCAAGTGGCATACGAAAGGGTCTAGAAGGGGGGGGGGGGTTGAATAGACCCTGAAGTCTTTTTCGATTTCAAAATTTCATATCACTTTTAAGATTTTGAATGCTTGGTAAGAAAAGCGCTAGGTCAAGCGCTAAAGATAAGATAACTTAGACTTAGTGATTTTGACAGTTACCAAAGTAGGGCAATGCTTAAATCATTTAATCAGGGTTAGCATAGCGGAGATGATTTTTAAACTTAAGCCAAATAGTTATTTAACCATTTGTAAAACCTTTTTAAAGATATGATATAAATAGAAAAGTAAAGCAATAAAATAGTAAATAACACAAGATATGTAAGGTTCACTGGATGATATAAGCCCAACTACGTCCTTCTTATCCTTTACACTCGAAAAAAATCCACTAAGATGATAATCAAAGGATCACACAGAGGCTTCTACAAAATAAAGGATAAGGAAGATGATTTTGAGCTCCTCGATCACACAGACTTCAGCTCCAATGAAGATCTTCTTTAACAAGCTTCTCTCACACAGAAGTGTTGCTGGTAGATCAACAACTTTCTTACACAGATGAAAGTGGTTGGGGGTTTTCGTCACAGGTTTGTTTGATTTTAGGAAGTTCAAACAACTTGGGATATCCCAATAGGAAGGTAGGGTTCTTCTATGAAGATGTCTGAGATATCGATGACTATCTTTGGAATGTATTTGAAAAGCTTGAAGTATTTTGGCTATGGAGTTTATAAGCTTTTCTTAAGGATAGTTCAGCAAAATTTTAACCTATTTCTTGCACATGTACATGTGTGTTTAGGGTTTGCTTAAGGGTACTATTTATAGAGATTTATTGGGATTTGTCCGTAAGACACATGCAGGCGCGTGTCTCTCACACAGCGCGTAAATAGCCCTTTTTTAGACATTCCTGATTTTGTGATGTTACTGATTGGACATAAGCAGACTTTGAACTCTGAATTCTGACAATTTAGTCAAAAGTGTAAGGTATATGCTCTAGATGCCAATGAGGACAAATAGATTGTATAGGGTATTCAATTATATTGTACAAAATGATAATTAATAAAGGCAATTATTATTCTGTTCATGTAAAACTTTATGACATCAATAAGTATTGAACTAACAGTCTTAGTGTATCGAGGTTGACGAGGTTGACTCTTCACCATTTATAAAATAAAGATGTGGCATGTGGAGAGTCTTATTCCTGATCACTCAAAAGGGTTCGCAAGTCAAGGAATCTTAATTGGGCATTGAGATTCAACTTGTATGACACATGCTCTGACAAGGAGTGCCAGTCGAACACTATGGGATAGTGAGACATTTGTCATAGATATATCAATGGAGTTGATATATTCGAACACGGCTCGCGGTAATTCGATCACATGGGTATTTACTCGGCGTCTGTCGATGATTGGATTACTGACCATAATAGTATGCGTGGGCCTTATACCTGAGGGTTCATGATCAATGTGCTTGTGCTATTTGACACGCTAATACTTAACGTGCTTTAATAGCAAGTGTACTAGTCGCGTTAGTAATAAAGTGGACTAAAAGTCCGGGTTGTGGAACCACAGGGACTTTGGATTTTTAGCTTTTGATTAATGAAAATGGACGAAAGTAAATTGCACTATAACGAGAAACAAGCGAAGAACAAAGAGAAACAGACTATAGATTAAAACTCAAGAGCGATAAACGACTAAGGCACATGCTACAACCTAATCTACGCATCAATATACGTGAGCTACTCTTCGAATTATTAGACTCCTATTGCTTTGGTGGAAACTCCTTAATTAACTATTACCCGATGTCTCGGCACATAACAATCCTATGATTGATTGACGGTTCTCTAAATATGTCTATCCGAGAATCTAATCAATAACCATGCATTAACGTTCTAGAGCTTCCCCAGATAAACCCGGCTAACAGCACCCGGAAATCTTTTAGATTAGGCACAATAGCAAGCATATGGTGATCAAACACATGATTGGAATAAAAACACAAAATCAACACACAAAGCAATAGGAGAATTATTACGAAAATTAACTTCACATATAATGATTTGTAAATTAGGCCTTCACATGGCCTTAGTTCTACAAGATTAGCTCATATTCAATAGCTCAAGAAGGTCTAAAACAATCATATACATAGTTATTAACATAAACATGTAAATGAAATGCAAAAGAAACTCCCTAAGTCTTGAATGATGATGAATCCTTGCTTGTAGCTTCAATCTCTAGCTCAATCCCCCTTCTTCCCCTTCAATTGTTGATGAAATTGTGGCTCAAAAACCCAGCAAAGTGTCTCCAATCCCAGATTTTCCGAACCCCTCTTTCAATCTGAAATTTGGCTTTTAAACAATTGAAAAACGGTTACGCCGGCGCCTAGGCGCGGCCTACGTGGCATACTTTTCTTGGGGGAGAAGTCCGGCGGCGCCCAGGCGTGGATAGTACGGCGCTCGGGCGCGGGTATAATGGCGCCTAGGCGCGGGTAGTGTGGCGCCGAGGCGCGGTCAACAGGGATCAAGTTTGTTGTTCTTGATCGGCGCCCGAGCGTGGTCAGATCGGCGCCTGGGCGTGGTCGACAGGCTTCAAAAAGTGTCGTGCACCGTTTTTCGCCTTTTTCTTCGTGTGCTCTTGTTTATCACCTGAAATCACTTAACACCCCAATTAAACGCAACTGTGGCATGATTTAGGAAATAAATAACTCCAACAATATCAGATCATAGGTTTAAAAACACGTAAAAACGCCTCTTATCAACCCCCCCCAAACTTCTCAATTGCTCGTCCTCGAGCGATAAGCTATAGGTTAGGAAAAACATCATCAAACACGGGAGAAATAAAAAGAAAAAGAGAAAAAAAACGAAAAACTACCTAACTCACTTTCGTGGAGGACACGGTTGCATTTAGCGAATGCAACAAGCCTTTGAACCCTTGAGTTACCTCAAAGGACGAGTTATAGTCTTGTGAGGGTTTGCATATGATATACCCACAAAATCGAAGGATTTTCCACCACACTTAATCAACCCAAATCAATGTGATTATTAACAAAGCAATGGCATGAATTCGTCTGTTTAAGCTCAAGGTTATAGATATATACACGTCACATACTTGCTCATGTTACGCCTCAATTTTGAAAAGACCATCCTAAGGGTGTAGAGTGAGAAGTCTAAGGTATTATAATCGAGTGGCATTCTTACCACTTTTCAAGCATTAATCCTCTATTTTATCGATTTTCGAGTAATCACACGGCATGAGAATTGAGGAAAACTTCATAATCACTTAAAATTTCATCAATTTATCCACTTTGGGCTTTAACTTATGCAAATTTCAACTCACAACATTAGAGGTTAGACCATGTGCAATGTTCGGTTCTCTTAGGCTTTCTATGACACCCTTGTAACGAGCTTTGAGCCAATAACTCCTAAACCGGACGGTTTTAGGGTATTAAGTGTAGAGACACCCCTAAGGGCTTAATCGCTCGAGTGTCAAAGGCCACAAAACCAAACTAAGTCCTTATTCACTTAACACTTGCATTGGCTTGAGCTTTGCTAAAATTAGAATAATAGTACAGTATTCTAGGCATGGTACTCTTCGCCCCCAGTATCTATTAAGCCTGACTTTTGCAGTCATACCAATGTTCAACCTCTTAATTCTTTTTAAGCATACAAAAGCATTCTCAACTCAAAACACATGTGAAACATCTAAATTAATATTTCCGGGATCAAGCCTTTAAGTGTGTCAAAATTGGTATCCACTCAACGCCTCTACCCTCGACTTATGTGCACATGTGACTCATCTTAAGGACAATCTAATCTTGTTTAGGGTCCCTTGAGCAAGGAAACAATGTGTATAATTCTTTTAAGTCCAAATTGATAGAGAAAAGATGCCATTGATTTAACTTAATCAATCTCAATGCATTAATTGAGGGTTTGCAATCCTACCAAATTTTTTTTTTTTTTAAGGAGATGCTTAAAAAGGGTGCACATTATCACATGTAGAGGTACAAACGTCTCCCCCCCAAACTTGGACAGAATATAGAACATAAATAATCATGACAATAATGGATCGATTATAAACCCCCCCAAACTTGGAACAAACATTGTCCCCAATGTTCGAAAATAAGAGAGGAGAGTACACGTCACCATAATGGGATGCTGACAAGCAAACCCGAGTTGTCCATTCAGAGTCTGTCCAAAGTTTGGTGACAGCGACGCTGGCGAAAGAAAACCTCACATGCGGGCATCCACTACAAGGTGAAAATGTGCAACCATACTAAACGGGAAAGCATCACATATATCGAAAAGAGAAAGCAACAAAACCAAGCATGCAACACAATATAGAGGAACAAATGATCAAGCATGCATCGAAAATATAAAGGGAAACAACTAAGACAATATCCACAAAACAACAACACCAGAACAAACATCTAACGACAAAAAGGACAGAAAATAGATACAAAATAGGTCTAATCGCCAAACAAGGCGTCCAACTCATCATCACCATCATCTCCAACTCCCTGTAAAGGCTCATCCTCGGCCCGCCCCACTAAATCATCCACATCAATCAAATCATTCGGAGGAGGGTCGGAGTAGGGAGGGAAGTCCGGAGGGTCGGGGTACACAAAGGGGCCACGTCCCATAAAAGCATCCTGAGCCATCGCGACCTGACGGGTGTACGCACAGCTAGCCCGGATCATGTCCTCAAAACGGCTTATCCGCTGATCAAAATGGACGCGCATTTGATCCATTGCGCCCATCAAAGAGTCCATATCCATCGTTCCGGTCGTCCGAGTAGATGTCAACTGCGGGCGAGGCCTAGTAGAGGAGGTCGGGGGAGCAGAGGTGACGGTCTCGGAAAAAAAGAAAGGCGTGCCAGCCAATTCTGTGCCCTCGGTCGGGAAGACCTTAACCCTTGCGGTCGAGCAGAGAGCTGTAATCAGCGAGGGGAACATCATATGGCTCTTCTTCAATATATTAGGATCCCCACGCTTCCTTTTCTGCTCGGTTGGGTGGATAAAATGTGTCAACTCAAGGCCCAACTTCCTCATGTGCCCGAGTAGCGTCCGGTGAATCACCCCCGCGAAGTTAATCGTCTTCCGGGTCATAATGCAGAAGATGAGTAAACACCTTTCCTTGTTCGCCTCAGAACGGTTGCCACTCGGGACAAGATTGAAGCGTATGAATTTGAACCAAAAGGCGGCCTCGGGAAGGAGAAAACGACGGGCCAAGTGTGCATCCCGCTCCGGCCATGTCGTGCCGGGTATAGCAATCAGCCCCAAAATCGCTTCCAAGGGCACAGTAAAATTGGGGCGAGCTCGCTGATACTCACACTGCTCAGGGATAGGTAACCCGAGGCATGCACTGATATCCGGAACATCAAAACGGACTGACACATTTCGAAAAGAGACCGAATCCGTGTGGTTGCTAAAACTGCTCGCCGTCTTCCCAATACTAGAAAATGCCCCAGCAACGGCGCCAAAAACTTGACACGCTACTACTTAACGTGCTTTAATAGCAAGTGTACTAGTCGCGGTAGTAATAAAGTGGACTAAAAGTCCAGGTTGTCGAACCACAGGGACTTGAATTTTTAGCTTTTGATTAATGAAAATGGACGAAAGTAAATTGCACTATAACGAGAAACAAGCGAAGAACAAAGAGAAACAGACTATAGATTAAAACTCAAGAGCGATAAACGACTAAGGCACATGCTACAACCTAATCTACGCATCAATATACGTGAGCTACTCTTCGAATTATTAGACTCCTATTGCTTTGGTGGAAACTCCTTAATTAACTATTACCCGATGTCTCGGCACATAACAATCCTATGATTGATTGACGGTTCTCTAAATATGTCTATCCGAGAATCTAATCAATAACCAAGCATTAACGTTCTAGAGCTTCCCCGGATAAACCCGGCTAACAACACCCGGAAATCTTTACCTATTTCTAGGAGCAATTCCACATTAGTTTCGGATGATGTGTTGATTTCTTTGAACCCTAACCTATCTTCTCTCGAATTACTAGATTAGGCACAATAGCAAGCATATGGTGATCAAACACATGATTGGAATAAAAGCACAAAATCAACACACAAAGCAATAGGAGAATTATTACGAAAATTAACTTCACATATAATGATTTGTAAATTAGGCCTTCACATGGCCTTAGTTCTACAAGATTAGCTCATATTCAATAGCTCAAGAAGGTCTAAAACAATCATATACATAGTTATTAACATAAACATGTAAATGAAATGCAAAAGAAACTCCCTAAGTCTTGAATGATGATGAATCCTTGCTTGTAGCTTCAATCTCTAGCTCAATCCCCCTTCTTCCCCTTCAATTGTTGATGAAATTGTGGCTCAAAAACCCAGCAAAGTGTCTCCAATCCCAGATTTTCCGAACCCCTCTTTCAATCTGAAATTTGGCTTTTAAACAATTGAAAAACGGTTACGCCGGTGCCTAGGCGCGGGAAATACGGCGCCTAGGCGCGGCCTACGTGGCATACTTTTCTTGGGGGAGAAGTCCGGCGGCGCCCAAGCGTGGATAGTACGGCGTTCGGGGGCGGGTATAACGGTGCCTAGGCGCGGGTAGTGCGGCGCCGAGGTGCGGTCAACAGGGATCAAGTTTGTTGTTCTTGATCGGCTCCCGAGCGTGGTCAGATCGCCGCCTGGGCGTGGTCGACAGGCTTCAAAAAGTGTCGTGCACCGTTTTTCGCCTTTTTCTTCGTGTGCTCTCGTTTATCACCTGAAATCACTTAACACCCCAATTAAACGCAACTGTGGCATGATTTAGGCAATAAATAACTCCAACAATATCAGATCATAGGCTTAAAAACACGTAAAAACGCCTCTTATCACTATTGAATCTGTTACTAGAGTAGTTAGGCCCAACTCACCCTTTGGTGGGGCCAACCTCGAAGTGCGATTTCAATGAGTCAAGTATCAGTTGTTCAGTGATTGCCAAGATGGGATTCACTGTCTCGATAGTAAATGAGAAAGTGTGTTGTGCAATCATATGCATATGAAATTATAAGTCTTTGGCCAAAGCAATGAAACTAACCCATGTGGGACATGGAGAGTAGTTTCATAATTTCATCATGATATGATTACATGCACAATATCAAGTTTAGTGAGTTTGACACAAACTATGACTCTCACTTGATCGGGATACGTCAGTGAAGGGGTTATACTCATATGGTATTTATGGTCCAGAGGTTCCTAAATGATTCGTTCATTTCGTACTCAATTGGGTTACGATGTGAGTTCACGGGACTGGCTAGGTGACACACACATCCTTTGGTAATTCCTCCCATCGCCAATTGAGACAAACCTAAAGAATCGCGCTATAAACGAACGAGATGACTTTTTGTATTAATCTTTTTAAAAAGATATAATTAAATGAACGTATTGATTTATTGGTTAAATCAATAAATTAAATATTTAATTTCATAAAATGAAATTAATTATCTAATTGGAGAAATAATTAATTGGAATTAATTAATCATTTAATATGTATTGGAATTTCAATAGGATTTAAATTAAATACGTATTAAATGGTGGGCAAAGTTGAATGGGCTAACTTAAAGCCCACCCACGTCCACTTGGAGCCCTAGGGGGGCGGCCACTAGGAGTCATGGAACACTCCATGACTTGTTTGTTAAGTCAAGGAGTTATAAGATAACTTCAACACTAACAAGTCATATGAACTTTAATCTAGTTGCATAAAACAAATGGAAAAGAATCCTCCCTCCTCCAAAAACTTGCCCTAGCCATCCACCACCCTCAAGGAAGCTTTGGAAGAACTTTTGAAGGTTCGTTTCGCGTGCATCTTTAGAGACAGGAGCTCAAAGAGTTGCTGTTACGTGAAGAAATAATACAAAATTGATATGGTAATCTATTTCATTTAAGTTTTCGGAAACTGTTTAAAATTCATTAGTCCTATTAAAGTGATCCATGATTAGGAATCCAAAATTTTATTCCACTGCGTTTTTACCCGATGGAT
Source organism: Buddleja alternifolia (assembly GCA_019426215.1). Taxonomy (NCBI): domain Eukaryota; kingdom Viridiplantae; phylum Streptophyta; class Magnoliopsida; order Lamiales; family Scrophulariaceae; genus Buddleja; species Buddleja alternifolia. Next base: position 9,663,080 of record CM033397.1, on the reverse strand, counting down.
TCCCAATAGTGGTATCAGATCCGACTTTAATACGATTAATGAAAATTGCATTTGAGATTATGTTGGCAAAAATTAGATTTAATAAAAATTGGGCTTTATGGGTTTTGTATTGGATATTGAAACTGAGAATTTTGAAAAAATTGTCACCCGATTTTGTCACCCCGATTACACCGGCGTACGAAACAGCGGCGCCACGTTGGAACACGCAGTAGCGCTGATGATGCATAGAAAACAAAAAAAAAAAGAAAAAAAAAAGAGGAGAGCGCCGCCACCAGTATCTGCGATGCCGCCCCGATTGGACGCTAGGCCTGGCCCGTCGATTATATTATATATATTTATAATTATTAATAATTATTGGGTTTGAACCAATAGACAAATTTGACCCGAAATTTGTAGCTCTTTTCTAATAAAGTGATTTTTTTTCTTAAAATTAAATTGGATTTAATAAGGTTAAATTGGATTTGATTTTAATAATTAAATTGAATTTAATTATATCATATATTAAAAATTGGAATTTTATTTATGATTCGTGACGATTAAATAAATAAGATTTATATTTTGGGCTAGATTTAATTTTTCAAAGTAATTAAGAATAAGTAGGACTTATTTCTTAAATAATAATTTGGATTTATTCTTTATATTGAAATTAAATTCTCTTTTTCATAATTAAAGTAGATTTAATTAAGCATGAATTTCTTTTTAATTTTAAAAGTAAAAGCCAACATGATCTTGAATAGTTTATTTACATGCTTTGATGTATGTTGTGGTGGATGCATCCATGGGCTTAAGGTTTTACCGTTTTGTATTATCTGGGTTGTATTGGGCCGAATCCCCTGTTTGTACTTTTGATTTTGGTAGTATAATGTACAGGGCGCTTCAATGTTATGTAATTAGTAAAGGTAGGACCTTCTTGTAGCTTGGAGCCCGAAGCATATCAAGATTAGATTTGATATAGGTCCCTATCCCCTGAATTGATCTGTTGGCTTAGATCAATCTAGAGAGTCCATGGACAACATGTTGATAGAAGAACTAGGTTTTCTATTAATGCATGGCTTAATATAATACCACATATGCGTGAATTAGATTAATGTGCAAAGTGAGACCTGAATTAATTAACAAATTCTCCCAAAACAATCATACTAAGTAAGTAAGGTGTATTGGATATCCCGGCTCTCCATCAAACTTAGAGAGATAGAGTTATGAGTTGTGCATGGCATCGTCCCGACTAATGGGGGTTATGCATAAACTCATAATTTGAAGATCTCTAAGTGCATTTGATGCCATCGGTCGAAACAAATCTTATCCCATACACCGTTACAGGTTGCAAGATAAGATTCAACTGTCAGATCGATAGGAGTTGATGGGAAAGTACTTAGATGGATCACCACCAATATTCCATTACAGGCTGAGGTTAAGTGATCCATGAGCGAAAAGGGGATTGAATCATCAGTTGGACTGATTGGCGTGGCACGCCACTTTGAAATTTTTAATGAGCCATACATCATTACAGATTGCAACTCATTAAATTTTTTGAGGAACTCAATCACTCACTACGAAATTTGTCTAACGAGAATTTTGTTCATTGCAGTGGGAGTGCAATGATTCGAAAAATATAATGGGAGCCAAGTTAAAATTGAAGTTCTGATTTTACTTGTGTACAAAAATATCTAATGAAATCTTGGTTTATTTTCTGTAGTAAGCTATATCTCTCTCAAAATGTTTAATAACCCACTATCAATTCTTCTTGAAAAGAATGGACCTAACTTTGCTGACTGGCTCGGAAACCTGAGGATTGTCCTCAGCTATGTACTCGAGGCCAATTGTCCTCCTGTCCCTGGGGAGGATGAAGATGAGGATGCGCATGATAACTACAACATGTGGATCAAGGATGATACTCGTGTTATATTTACATGCTCGGCTCCATGAGCAATGACTTGCAGTGATCCCATGAAAACATGGATGATGCAAAGTCAATATTGCTACATCTCAAGGAGCTGTATGGAGAGCACAGTAAGATTGCTCGGTATGATATATCAAGGGAGCTCTTTGGAGCAAGAATGGGAGAAGGTGAGGATGTGGGAACCCACGTTCTGAAAATGATTTCCATGATCGAGAGATTGGAACCTCTCGACTTCATCATGGATTTCCACCTTCAAACATATCTCATTCTACAATCACTCCCCAAGTCCTTTCCACAATTTATTGTGAAATTCAACATGAATGACATTGAGTGAACATTGGCTGGGCTGATGAACAAGCTCTCAACTGTTTAAGGACATATGAAGACAAAGGGGAATGAAGTTGTTTTAGCCGTTACCACTAGGGCTTTTAAGCCCTTTAAAAAACGAAAAGGTAAAGGCAAAAAGCATTTGGGAGTGTCAAAGGCATCGAGTGACGCAGGCAAGGCAAAAGGGAAAGGGTTCAAAGGAAGAGGTCCAAAGAAGACAGACATGTGTCTTCACTGCCGTGAGATGGGACATTGGAAATGCGATTGTCCTAAGTTGAAGGTGGAGATTGCTTTAGGTATAGAACTTAATGTTTTGGAAACAAATTGTTCTATTACTGTATTTACTTCTTCCTGGATTCTAGACCCTGGGGCTAGTGCTCATGTGTGTGTTTTGAATCAGGAGCTGGAAAGAAGTAAGAAGCTGGAGCATGGGAAGTGATGATCAATGTTGGCAGCGGACATAGTGTAGCAGCCACACACATTGGCACCACTTCCATTAGATTATTTTTTGGACATTTATTATTGTTAGACAATTGCCTTGTTTTGCCCAATGGGCTAAAAAATATTATTATGATTCCTGTTTTGGTTAGGAAAGAATATTTATTTTCCTTTGTAAATAATTCTTGCGACATTTATTTAGGAAATGAATGTGTTAGCAGTGCGTCTTTAATAAATGGTTTATACTATATTAATGTCCAAAATAATTATAATGTCAATGTTGTAACAAGAAAATGCGGTTTGTATGACACGAACCTAAGACAACTCTGGCACTTAAGACTGGGTCATGTCGAGGATTATAGACTACACGAGTTAGAAAAGGATGGAGTCATAGACTCGTTAGAATCGGATCCCTATCCCACTTGGGAGTCTTGTATCCAAGACAAGATAACCAAGTCCACTACTACAGAAATGACCTATTACAACAGTTTTTTTTGGCCAATTATAGCGGTTTTAACCGCTGTAATAGGCACCTATTACAGCGGTTATTTTTATAACTGTTGTAAAAAAAAAAATTTTTTTTTTTGGAGCCTATTACAACGGTTATGGAAATAACCGTTGTAATAGGCTATACTATTACAGCGGTTATTTCCATAACCGTTGTAATAGGTAGGTTTTTTTTTTCAAATTTATTTTTTCGTTTATAATTTTACCGTGTTGGAATGACACGAAATTCGCACGGTCATAGGGAAACGGCATTCTAAACAAAACTCAAGGCTTATCCTTGTGATCTCGTGATTTTAGCCATCCGAGATCGTTTAAGGCCTCAAATACGCATTTTATTACAAAAATATGTATTTGAGGCCTTAAACGATCTCGGATGGCTAAAATCACGAGATCACAAGGCTAAGCCTTGAGTTTTGTTTAGAATGCTGTTTCCCTATGACCGTGCGAGTTTCGTGTCATTCCAACATGGTAAAATTATAAACGAAAAATATTTTCGTAAATACACAAATTTATACATACACCCATCTACACATACACAAATATACATACAACCACATATACACAAATATACATACAACCACATATACACAAATATACATACAATCACATATACACAAATATACATACAACCACATACAACCACATATACACAAATATACATACAACCACATATACACAAATATACATACACCCATCCACACATACACAAATATACATACATCCACACATACACAAATATAAATACACCCACACATACACAAATATACATACACCCACATATACACAAATATAAATACACCCACACATACACAAATATACATACACCCACACATATACAAATATACATATATATATAGAGAGAGAGAAAGAGAAAGAGAAGAAGCTCACGGTCGTGGTGGTGGTGCCAGTATGTGGTGGTGGTGCCGGCGGCGGTGGTGCCGAGCTTTTGGGAGTGGATCGAGAGAGAGAGAGAGAGACCGAGAGTAGAGAGAGAGAGAGAGAGGCTGAAATAGGTCGGGAGCTATTATAGCGGTTCTGAGAAGAACCGCTATAATAGGCTATTACAGCGGTTCTTTTCAGAACCGCTGTAATAGCTCCCGACCTATTACAGCGGTTCTAAGAAGAACCGCTGTAATAGCTCCCGCGGTCAACCCTATTACAGTGGTTCACCCATGAACCGCTGTAAAAGGTCCCTCCGTTCAGCGGTTTTCAAAAAACCGCTGTAATAGGTGCGCTGTAATAGACCATTTTTGTAGTAGTGGTCCCCCTTCACAGGGAAATTTGAAAGGGCCCCTGAAGTTTTAGGATTTGTTCATACAGACGTGTGTGGTCCTTTTGGAAATGTAGCCCGAGGTGGTTTTCAGTACTTCATTACATTTTTCGATGACCATTCTAGGCATGGCTACGTGTATTTGATGAAGTACAAGTCTGAGTCATTAGAAAGGTTCATTGAATTCAGGACTTTGGTTGAAAACCAAATCGGCCATCATATTAAGGCACTTTGGTCTGACCGAGGTGGCGAGTTTATGAGTGCCGAATTTGACCAATTTTTAAGAAAACATGGCATACTGTTACAACTAACTCCTCCAGCTACTCCACAATTAAATGGCGTAGCAGAGCAAAGAAATCGAACTCTGTTAGACATGGTACGATCCATTCTTAGCTACACGGATTTGACCATTTCATTGTGGGGGCATGTATTGCTTACAACTGCTCACATTCTGAACAGGTGTCCCTCCAAGTCTGTTCCTAACACACCGTATCACATATGGCATGGAAGGAAACCTAATTTGAAGCACATAAGGTTATGGGGTTCTCCTGCCTATGTGAAGAAGACCAAGGTCGAGAAGTTGGAGGCTAGATCCTTAAAAAGACGATTTGTTGGATATCCCGAGAATTTCATGGGATACCTTTTCTACCTACATGATGATCAAAGGATCATCGTTGCCTTACAGGCAGTCTTTCTCGAGGAAAAGTTCATTCGAGAAGGAGGAGCTCGTAGAAGTATTGTTCTAGAAGAACAAAATGAATCTCCTTTGGAAGATACTGTTCAAGGGACCCAACACGAACTAGAAAAGACACAACCATCGATGCACATGTCATCTAGAGTATCTCTACTGCCTGAGCAATATGGTTATCTACTACAGGAAGAGCATAATATGTATGCAGTAGCAGAAGGGTACTATGGAGACGATCCCTCTAGCTATGACCAGGCAAAGATGGATATGGATTCTGCAAAATAGCATGAAGCTATGAAAGTGGAAATGGATTCGATGTATTCGAACCAAGTCTGGACTCTGACCGATCGGCCCAAGTGTATTGTACCCATTGGATGTAAATGGATCTACAAGAGAAATATTAGTCTGGATGGCAAGGTAAATAACTATAAGGCCAGGTTAGTGGCGAAAGGGTATGGTCAAAAAGAGGGCATTGACTATGAGAAAACCTTTTCACCAGTAGCTATGATCAAATCCATCAGAATTCCACTTTCGATAGCTGCATACCTAAATTATGAAATCTGACAAATGGATGTGAAGACTGCATTCTTGAATGGATTCCTCGAGGAGGAGATGGAACAACCCAAGGGTTTCATATCTAGTACCGATTCTCATAAGGTTTGTAAATTGAATAGGTCCATTTATGGACTCAAGCAAGCCTCTCGCAGTTGGAACCTTCATTTTGATGAAGAAGTGCGAGGCTACGACTTCATCAAGGACGAGGATGAACCATGTGTCTATAAAAAGGTCAGTGGGAGCAAGATCATATTCCTAGTACTATATGTAGACGACATTCTACTTATAGGTAATTATGAAGGATTGCTAACTTCTGTAAAGACATGGCTTTCAAGCAAATACTCCATGAAAGACTTGGGAGAAGCTACCTACATCTTGGGAATTCGAATCTACAGGGATAGATCGAATAAGATGATAGGACTGTCTCAATCCCTCTATTTAGAGAAGGTCCTCAAACGGTTTGGGATGGAAAAATCTAAGAGAGGTCTTTTCCCTATGAGACATGGAATTCATCTCTCCAAGAAGATGAGTCCTTAAAGTGAGGAAGATTGAAAGGATATGAGCACAGTTCCTTATGCATCGGCGGTAGGAAGTCTCATGTACGCGGTTTTATGCACGAGACCAGATCTTGCTTGCGCTGTGAGCGTGGTGAGTAGGTTTCAAACTAACCCGGGCAAAGAACATTGGATCGCTGTAAAATCTATCTTGAAGTACTTGAGAAGAACTAAAGATATGATTCTAGAGTACGGCAATGGAGAATTGAAAGTGGACGATTATACGAATTCTAATTTCTAGTCAGATATCGATGATCGAAAATCCACTTCTGGGTTCATATTCACTTTGAACGGTGGAGCAGTGTCTTAGAAAAGTTCCAAGCAAAGCACAACTGCTGATTAGATCACTAAAGCTGAATATGTGGCAGCCTCAAAAAAGCTGTTTCCATTAGGAAGTTCATGACTGAACTTCAAGTTGTTCCTAGTGTGGAGCTTCTGTTGCCACTATGGTGTGACAACAATGGAGCCATTGCGCAAGCTAGGCAATGAAGGTCTCACAACAAATCCAAACACATAGAGAGGAGATATCATATAATTTGAGAAATTTTTGGAAGAGGCAACATCGCCGTGCAGAAAATAACCTTAGCAAAAAACGTGGCTGACCCATTCACTAAGCCTTTGGCGCAGGTGGTGCTAGATAAACATCTTGAGAAGATGGGTATAAGATACCATAGCGATTGGCATTGAGTGCAAGTAGGAGATTGTTAGGTATATGCCCTAGATGCCAACGAGGACAAATAGATTGTATAGGGTATTCAATTATATTGTACAAACTGATATTTAATAAAGGCAATTATTATTCTGTTCATGTAAAACTTTATGGCATCAATAAGTATTGAACAAACAGTTCTAATGTATCGAGGTTGACTCTTCGCCCTTTATGGAATAAAGATGTGGCACGGGAAGAGTCTTATTCCTGATCACTCAAAAGCGTTCGCAAGTCAAGGAATCTTAATTGGGCATTGAGATTCAACTTGTATGACACATGCTTTGACAAGGAGTGCCAGTCGAACACTATGGGATAGTGACACACATGTCATAGATATATCAATGGAATTGATATATTCGAACACGGCTCGCAGTAATTCGATCACATGGTTAGTTACTCGGTGTCTGTTAATTATTGGATTACTGACCATAATAGTATGCATGGGCTATGGACCTGAGGGTTCATGATCAGTGTGCTTGTGCTGCTGAATCTGTTACTAGAGTAGTTAGACCCAACTCACCTTTTAGTGGGGCCAAACTTGAAGTGCAATCTCAATTAGTCAAATAGCAGTTGTTCAGTGATTGCCAAGATGGGATTCACTGTCTAGATAATAAATGAGAAAGTGTCCTGTGCAATCATATGCATATGAAATTATAAATCTTTGGCCAAAGCAATGAAACTAACCCATGTAGAACATGGCGGGTAGTTTGGTAATTTGATCATGATATGAGTACGTGCACAATATCAAGTTTAGTGAGTTTGACATAAATCATGACTCTCACTTGATCGAGATACTTCAGTGAAGGGCTTATACTCATATGTTATATATGGTCCAGAGGTTCGTAAAAGATTCGTTCATTTCGTACTCAATTGGGTTACGATGTGAGTCCACATTGCTGGTTAGGTGTCACACCCGTCCTTTGATTATTCCTCTCATTGCCAATTGAGACGAACCTAAGGAGTCGCGCTATAAAAAACAAACGGGATGTCTTTTTGTGTTAATCTTTTAGAAAGATATAATTAAATGGACGGATTGATTTATTGGTTAAATCAATGAATTAATTATTTAATTGGATAATTAATTAATTGAAATTAATTAATCACTTGATATGTGTTGGAATTTAAATAGGATTTAAATTAAATACATATTAAAAGGTGGGCTAAGTTAAAAGGGTCAACTTAAAGGGGACGGCCACTAGGAGTCATGGAACACTCCATGACTTGTTTGTTAAGTCAAAGAGTTATAAGATAACTCGAACAATAACAAGTCATATGAACTTTAACCTAGTTGCATAACACAAAAGGAAAAGAATCCTCCCTCCTCCAAAAGCTTGCCCTAGCCGTCCACCACCATCAATGAGGAAGCTTTGGAAGAGCCTTTGAAGGTTCGTTTCGCCTGCATCTTTAGAGACAGGAGCTCAGAGAGTTGCTGTTACGCGAAGAAATAATACAAAATTGATAAGGTAATTTATTTCGTTTAAGTTTTTGGAAAATTGTTTAAAATTCATTAATCCCGTTTAAGTGATCCAAGTTTAGGAATCCAAAATTTTATTCCACTGTGTTTTTACCCGATGGATTCCTAACAAAAAGGTAGCTTGTCCACAAGTCATAATGCCTTATCACATTTAATGCACTTATTAGACATTTAATGCATTTTGAATTTATTTCGTGTTGGAAATAAATGTCCGTTGATGATTGCATTTAAGTCCTTCATGACTTGAGAATTTATTTCAGGTGAATCTTGATCCTTGATCGCTTGAGCATTTTGAGCGCTTGATTCAATGTTCTTGAAAAAGTCCTTTAGCATTTGACAGATGCTTAAGACAAATCTTTATCTTCACTTGACTTTAGACGCTGATTTTCAACTTCATCTCTGACAGACTCACCTAGAATTCTATCAGCGACTTGGTATCTAATACTTAGTCTAAAATCTATAAAGATAAAAATTACAAGCCTAAGAAATAACAATACTTACAAACGCTTATACAAATGTTCTATGAAAGCATAAACTTACATTCTTTTGGGGTCTAACATAAAATTCTACTCTTGTCATCATCAAAACATCTAACATAAAATTTTCCAACAACCCTAGTTCATTCGCACTAACTCCTTTAATCTAACATTTGAATTATACCTTGTAACCTAACCGGTTTCTGGGGTGAAATATGCTTCGACTAAGGCATTTCATACACTTAATAAAATTTCAAATTATTTCCAAATGCACAACCCTCATAACTGGGAAGCATTACACATTTGTAGTAATTTTAATTTTAAATAGCTTAGTGGAGGGCGAGGATGTCCCACATCCTTTATTAACTCGGTATTAACTATTTGGGAGAATTTAAATTGTCTAATGTTTGGTCTCACTTTGCACATTAATCAATTTATATAGCGCAATTATCATATATCGAACATGCATACTTTATACTACTAATAAACATGCCTATCAATATAAATATTCATAGAATTAAATAAATATAACCATCACACTTGATCATGGACTTTTACTAGAGAGCCCTAGCCAATGGGCCAACACAAAAAGGTAAAAACGAAAACCTATCTAATCTTCATGGGCTTCTTGTCTCCACCAATCTTGAACTATTCTATTACAATTCCTTAAAACAACCTATATATTATTTCTAAGAAAGCAATAAATAGCCTCAAATTCAACTTTACAACTCATAAAAAGAAAGGTAAATTGAATAAAACCTAAGTCCATGGTCGGTGTCTCCATCACATAAGACGTGCTCGCAACATTTAATACATGCTCGCAATTTTAAAACACTTATGTTGATTATTTAAAATTTTAGTCCAACTAACTAAAATGTGCTTTATAAAATTCCTAATTTTATGACCAAAAAAAAAATTCCTAATTTATATATATATTCTTTATTTCAATTAAAATGAATCAAGCCCTACTAGATGACTTAGATATAAAAAATTATAAATTAAATATATCTACCTTTAATTAAAATAATATTAGTCCAACTAAAGTGAATACATGAAAAAATGGAATCTTATTTTATTATGATTTAAAGCCATCATTAATTGAAAAAACTTTTATTTGATTAAAGAATTAATAATTAATCATCCAAGAAAAATAATTTATATTCCTTCTTCAAATATCTAAGTAAGTCCCAAGTCGAGAAAAAATGAATAATATTTAATCCCTAAAATAATTATTATTCTCCAAGAAAAATAATTAATTGGTCTAGTTAAATATTTTATTCCAATTAATCTTATTAGGCTTAATTTCATCAAACCCAAGTCACTATCCTTTGGTCCACTTGAATTTAATTTAATTGGGCCCAAAATTAATTAATTAGAAAAACATGCACGTGATATTAATTTCTGTTGGGGTAGTTTTAATTTAAATCCAAATCATCAACCCGTTGGCCAATTTGGAAATAATTAAATTAAGCCCAAACCAATTAATAAGTCGAAATAAGTAATTTTCCAATTGGGTTTAATTTGAGTTATTCCAGGTCATCATTCTTTAGACCCACCAAGATAATTAAATTTATCCAAAATCCAAATACCAATTTTGACCCAAATTCACAGCCCATTTTCAGACTCGGATCCATGACCCGGTTCAACGGGTCGTGTGTCAAAACACACAATCCGACAACCGTGATCTTTCGGGCTTTCAAGCCCCATTTTTCCTCGTTTCTTGATTTTTTTCTCATATCATAAAATTACCCAAATTTATAATAAACATAAAAAATCAAAATTTAGGCTAAAAATCATAAAAAATCATGCTTCAAAAACACATAATATGCATATCAAAAATCACATAATTTTGATCAAAAATGCAAATCAGAAATTAACTCTGATACCACTGTTGGGTTTCCCCAAAAATAAATTACGCAGCGGTAGTTTTTTAATTAAATCCCAAAGTTAATTCTCGATTTTCATAATTGAATCGAATAAACGCTAAAACGAATAATTACTTACCCGTTGAAGCGAAGTGATTGGAGACTTAATTCCACCTTCAAAAATTCAAAACTTGTATGCTTGAAATCTTCATGAACACGTGCAATCCAATCTTCATGAATCCTTTGAAACTTTCTTAAATTCTTGATCCGAACAACGAACGTACGTTGCCTCTAAATAATCACACAGATTGATTTGACAAAAAATACCTTCTTTTTTTCTAGGAGGCTGATGGCTAGTGTTCTAAGACAGAAGGATGAATTTTTTCTTTTCTTTCTAGGAGAGTTGTGTGATAACTTATTATCTCATCTAGGTCAAGAGTCCTTTTATTTATCACTTGACTTATTGATCAAAACAAACAAAAGAGTCCTAGGAGGCGTCCAAATAGACGCCCCCCATATAGCCCGGACCATCCTTTTGTTTTAATTAATTATTTATTTAATTAATAATTTATTATATCCAATAAATAAATAAATTAATTAAATAACCAAATTAATTAGATAAATTAATTCATTAATTTATTTCCTTAAGAAATTAATTAATAATTGATCTTATCTTTATAGTTAATCATCTCATCTAATGAGTAATTAACTAATTATTTAATTTATCCCATAAATTAAATTTACCAAAATAAAATAGAAAATCCTTTCAATTTTTCTTTATCAATCCTTTAGCGCGAGTCTTTAGGTTTGTTTCATTTGGCAATGAGAGGAATCCAAAGGAAGTGGGTAACACCTAGTCAGTCATGTGGCCCAAATCGTGGCCCAAACAAAATCAAATGATTGGATCATTTCACAACCTTCCAATCGTAAATACCGTATAAGTATAAACCCTTTGTTACCGTGGCCCAGTCAAGTGAGATCCATGGTTATGTCAAACTCACTGGACTTGACCACATCTATTAATTATAATCATACGAGATCATTGAGCTCGATTTAGTGCCTCGTACAATCGTCTCTTTTGCTTTGGCCAAAGACTTTGATTTCTATTATCTATAATCACATAGGTTACTTTCTCATTCACTTATGAGAGAACAAATACCATATTAGTTATCAGCTAAGACTACCACTTGCCCACCAAGCCAAATTTCGAGGTCGATCCCACCAACAGGTGAATTGGGTCTAACTACTCTAGTGACAGACTTGACGTGACAAGTGTATCTTCAGCCTGATACTTCAGGTCAAAGGTTCACTTATACCTATTATGCATAATCAATTTTGTCATTAACAGTCACAGAGTGAAAACCAATATGACAGAACCGATGCGAGTCGTGTTTGAGAATATCAGTTCCACTGATGTGCCTACAATCTTAAGCTCCCACCATCACATGGTGTTCGACTGGCACTCCCATGTCAAAGCTAAGATTGTACAAGTGTTCTAAGTCTTTATTTGGCCATTAAAGACTTCATATTACTTGCGAATGAGTTTGAGTAATCAAGATCAATATGTCTAGTGCCAATCTTCGTATCTCATAGGAAGTAGAGAGATTGGACTGAAAACATGGACAAAAATATTTAACACTACTTATAGATGCATATAAGATTTAAGTGAAAACTAAACAATGCCTTTTATTATGAATAATAAATAAGTTTATTACAAGAAAGATGCCCTATCATTCTATCCTCTATAACATCTGAGGGCAAAATCCTAACACTTTGTACCTCGAAATCTAAATATCAACATTTTAGTAGATTTTGAGAACACATAAAGTTCTCAATATCCTCATGTCTAATGTTGAACCAGAATCCAAACTTGGTTTGATTATATATAACTAGGTGACTGCAACATACTCATAACACTATAGCTAATAGAAACTATGCAACTCAATTTTTTAAACCATATGAAAGCTGAAATACCACATTTTGGTTATGACCTTACCATGAGGGCAATTGCTGTTACATAGACAACTATCCCCTCCTCAGCAATTGTCATGAGTTATTGGTGCCTCACATGTTTACAGATTTTGTAAGTTTTATAAATACTCTTTCATTGAATTAAATCCTTCTTATCAGATAATAGAACAAGACGGAGTCCTACTATATTCAACTAACTTGATCACCACGATAAATTTGCTCCCATTCAAATTTGGAAACACGATTCTCATAAATGATCTATAAGGCACATAGCCACTCAAAGTTGGGAACAAAATTTTCTTACATGATCTTTAAGGCACAAAGCCACTATACGAATTAGTAAATTTTAATTAAATGTCACAAATTTATGATTCGACTCTTAGTTTGATCATTTTGACAAATTTGCTCCCACTATATGAATCATTAAACCTGAGTAGAGGTTTAGCAATTTCAACATTCTTCATCCAAATAAAAAAAATTCTTCGGACATTCTGTGATTTACTAATTTTCCATCTTATCATGTTCACTTAGAGCACGTACTCTGTAGATCATTTGCGTATCTTCGAGATATAGATATATTGTCTCTTTGAATTTAAACTCTCAAAGAAAAAATTCATCAGTTTGATTCTCTCATAATTTCCAAGAAACATTTTAACGTTTCATATTAGTCAAATACTAAAGTCAACAATCCCAATTTAGTTCAATTTTAAGGATGTATTACTCATTTAATCCACTTATAGATCAATAGTATGATTTCTCATTCGCATATGAGATCATATATATCATACAATTCACAAAGACATCATAAGCGGTGGACTTTGCTTTCCACTTATTGTAAACTCATTGATCTTTTATATTAAGTAAGAAGACTCACTATAAGTCTTACATGACTTAGTTATTGCCCTCTAGAGCATCTAATTCAATTTTACATATTCCAAAATATTATAACATGACGTGTCACAATTTCTACTAATTAGTTCTCATCTAGTACCATTCTAAAATCTCAATACTCATATGAGATTTTGGTTGCCATGGTCATACTAGAGATATCATACATGCCCATCTATACAACACTGATTTTGTACTAAGCAAATTAACATTTATGACAATTTACCGTAATGTATAGATTCGAAAGGTCACATAGTGCCCGATCATCATTCGTGTCAAAATGTTCATTATCAAAAATTTAATTTCCTAGTAAAAAATCTCATAAAGTTCTAGGAAAATATCATTTGAACCAACCTTAGAACTCCCACTTAATTTTATGATAAATGCATATCATGATATATAAGGGAAAACACATCTTATTATACACATGTAAGTCATCAAAAAGCTCAATGTCATAAAGAAAACAACATATACATTTCATAAGCATATGCACATGAGTTACAAGTCAACAAATCTTCATAAACAAGGAATGTATATACATGTGATTCACTAACATAACGAGCTTTAAGTATTTCTATACACACGAGAAACTATATTAACCATCCCATTCGAGAGTCCATCTCTAGGAGCGAATTTCAAAAGACGTCGAGGATCATTATTCATCCTCAAAGGTAATAATTTCATTGTCTTGAATTCCAACTCTCTCTTTTTCCACACTTTAATCAATAAAGACTTCAAGAGACGTAGATCTCTTTCTTTATTTTCAGTGTAAATCCTATCAAATTCAAGCAATCTAAGATAGGGAGTGGATTTCACTCTCCGTACACGCGAGTGCGATTGGTCACAGTTACTGTTCATCATCTTCCTCCCTTTTTAAAGATTTTTTTTCAGATTTATCCTTATGTGATCACAATTTTGAGAAGCTATATCTCTCTCATTTCTAATCCGTTTGGAACATGCGACATATAGTTGGAAAGCCCATGAAACAAGAATCGTAACCATATAAAATTTACACAATAATAACCACAAAAAAGGGTCCAAAATTGCGTCTAAATTCACTGAAAAAATCACCATTAAAACTCAATTTCTCATCAAATGTCAAGCATGCTTACATATAACTTAATATTTATACATGGTATAGGCATGCTACATTTCAAAAATTAAGGCATAATATGAACATATCATAAAATAATTATGGATGAAGCCATAATTCATTCAAAACGGGAAGCATAATTAAGCATCATAACTAAGCACAAAATCATCACATTTTCGTGTGAAAGCAAGTCTGGAACACAACCAAACCTACTCTGATATCAATGATAGAAATTAATCACATACAACATGCGATTTCAACATTACTAACCAAATGCGAATCTCAAGTTGATTGTTTCACACTTTTCCACACGGTTTTGATGCTCTGAAACATCCACAATCTCAATCACGGGGAGAGAGATGCTTTCCACGATCCAAATACTTCAAATGGTGAATCTCCATTGTCAATTTTACACCAAAATGACACTTCTATGTCTTTGTATTTTTCCCTCAAACATGTGATGCGGATTCTCACTCCTTTTTTGTGTTAGTTATGTTTATCTTATTTCAAACATAAGATATAGTAGGGAGATAGGGAGGGAGTTGGGGTAGTTTTATTGTACAAAAACTACTCCTTCATTTTCTTTCTTTCAAATTAATATGGGTAAGGTCAAGCCCTCATAGACGACCCATGACCCATTTTCTATTTCCAACAATTACTCTACTTACGGATTATCAGTCTATGTTACAAGGTGAATTTGGAAGTAAAATATTGTGTTTGTGTGTGTATATATTTATATATAATGTATGTATTTATTTATCTTGACATAAATTGATACTCACATTATTTTAGGGTTGGTCACCAAGCCAAATCGGTTCAATTAGAACTCGAGTTTCTTAACGGACCAATCTCGAGCCTAAATATATTTTCTCATAGACTTGCAAACCAATAAATAAATATTTATTAAACATGTAATAGATAATTATATTCTTATTATTTATTTGCCATATAGCAAACCTGGGAGCATATGTACATTTAGGCTTAAGCTTGGCCCATGAAACAGCTGAAACTCTAATCTAGTTGGCTCGGCTCAGTGTCCGCCACTAAAATAATCTGTAAGCATAAATAAGTATTCGTCTTTTGCTTTATTTTTAATTTTTTTACATAGTTTACTTTATTTCAAAATATGAAATCTACGTTATGATTGTCAACTTATATTATGAAGTAACTTTGGTTATTTCATATATATATATATATATATATATTTTTTCTTTTTTTCTTTATGTAATTAAATACATATGTATAATATTAATTAAAATAAGTCGAAGTAATGCAAAAAAAGAAAGAATGAAAATGTTGACATAAACAAATATGAGATTAAAGTTAAAAAAAGAAAAATAGTATGTGGAGGGTACATTTTTGCATTACAATTGATGTAAATTGTGTTCTAAAATTACAAGGACATTTTGGTCCATTACTAAACACAAAAAGTAGATTGGAGTGCAAATATCAATCACCTATATATATATATATATAATAATTGTCTAATATCCGCCTCGATTGTTTAGGCCGGCCATGGGTTTCAATATTTTATATCCAACCCGATTCTGTATGTATTTCGTCGTCAATTGGTTTTATTTTTTATGTTGCACTAGTTGTTGCCGTGTGCGTTGCACGGATAAATGACATTTGCTTGTTGTAATATGATCATCACATATTATATCACAAAGCAACATATGAATGTTTTCAACGAATGAATTAGATTATAATTGTATCAGAAGGATGATCATTAAACTTTCAGATTTTATAATTTGAAACAAATAGGCATTCAATGCAATATATTGCAGTTGCACAAAATAATATTATTGAGACGACGCTGAAGTGATGGTTAGATTTTTAGGGTTGAATATTTTCTAATTTTATAAGAGAAAATAAGTTAATAACATATTATAAGCCAATAGTTCGGAAAATTGATTCAAATATAAGAAAAAAACAAATGAATCAAATTGATACATGTGTAATCTGAAAATAGGGGACAAAGACAAAATAAGTTTTTCATTATTAACGAACCAATTTGACTCTTAATAGAAAAACAGACATCATTCGTACTTATAAATTTTCATAAAAGGAATTTTTTCAGTTCTTTTCTGAATATCATATTGAAAGTTCTTTACATTAATAAAAAAGAAATGAATAAACGACCAAGTGAATCAACTTCAAGCAACTTAAATTCTCTTGATCCAATAAAAATATACTTGCAAACATATGCCAGTCCCATCCTTCTGAATAAATCTTGTCCAGTTTTCGTTGCTTTTACCTTAGCGTGATAATAGATAGCTTAACCAAAGAGAGATCTTAGAATTTTATGACCATATACATATACTCGTATAATCAATTCAAGAATATACCAAATAAAAAACTGATGGAGGAAATGGTAAGAATATATACTTTGGATTTGGGTCTGGAGGGCGGAGGCGTGTGAAAGCAATCGTTCAAATGACTGAGGTTGGGAAGAATAGATGGGCGCACAAGAAGATTTCAATGCTAACAGAAAAATTGTCAATATCTAAATCATAATAGAAAACTCAAAACCTGTTGGTCTAATGGTATCCACCTCCCACTTTATGTTAGAGGTCCTGGGTTCAAATCCAATCTACCACAAGTTGTGGCTCTCCCCTTCTTTATGGAGCTAAATAGAGTTTTTATGGCTCAGGATTATAACTAGCAACCCGGGTTTGTCGAGTTAGGTATGTAGGGTATACCCCTTTCTCTTGAATTAAAAAAAAATTGCTAGGAATAAATCTTGCAATTAACTAACCATAAAATGTATGCAAATAAATAATTCATTTAGTTTTCCCAAAAAAAGAAACTAATGCGTCTACAAACTTTAATATACATCACATTAAAACTAAAAAACACACTAAATTTTCTAGGAGAAGTTAATGTAATAGAATGGCTCAGATGCTAGCTACTCTCCATCAACAAAACAATCAAATTCACATATTTAGGGGGTGATGGAGTACATAAACAAATAGTTGAAAGAAATAGTGTTCGGTAATGATATTTTGCTTGCATATATATATATATATATATATATATATATATATATGTCTTGATAGTACATCTCACATCTCGACTTTTCAAGAGGGCATCTTGCTAGGATGTTTTGTAATGTTGTATTTAACATTGAACATTCTGAAATGTGCAATGAAAAATGTCTTACTTTGATCTATATTGGATAAATTATACTTTTGAGCCCCAAAAAAAAGAAGGATAGATTATAGTAAACAAAAAGTAAGAAAAAGAGCCACAAATTTTTATAGTGAAACTTTTTAAATCTTACCTATAAATATAAATGACGTACACTTTCAAGGAATGAGTGATGGATATAAAAAGACATTTGCTTTTCATCTACATAAATGGTTGCGCAGAAGAAGATTTATAGGTATGTGATTTAAGTCAAAAAATGAAACATGTAAACGGAAGTTTAATTGGATCGTGTAAGAATGGAAAGAGAATAAAAATAATAATTGTATTTATGATTATTCATGACAATAAAATGGGATTAAGAAACGTATATTATGTTATAGAAGTTTTGAACAATTTCATTTAAAGGAATTAAGCACATGATTGACGTAATTTAGTTATATGAAATTTCTAATGACAAAAAACCGAAAATAGTTGATTCATGGTGAGAGAGAAAATTAATAGGTATTAAAGTAAAATTACTACATCCATATTAAAGTATATTACCAAAAATATTGTTTCTATTTAAATTGACCCAATTAAGAATTTTTTATATTAAAAATCAGCTAAAATTAAGGACCCAAAATATATTTGGTAAAGGAAAACAACAATTTCTAAAAATTGCAATTATGGAAAGATATAAGAATTAGAGTCTAAATATAAATATAGAAAAAATATATACATGCCATCGACAATGGTGAAATAATAACTTATCTACTTCATTGTCCATATAGGAAAGAGATTGAGTCATTAGTTGGTATAATATATTTTAAATTAGTATAATACGATATCTTTATTTATTTTATTCTTATAAAAGGAAAATTTGAATTTGATATTAGTTTTCGCAGATCATGTTAACATGTGGAGTTTTACATGTTATTTTCCATGGTATTTATTATTTTTTAAAAAGTAAAACGTATATATAAGCATAATTTGATTAAATATTTATGGAAATGTAATGAACATAGATAGTTACATATTGTAAACGATATTCATATTGCACGTTAGAAGGAAGAATATAAGGTCATATTTTTAGGAAGTCCTATATACGGTGGTCTAAATGAAATCATCATGCCATTTTAAAATGTAATACGGTGGTCTAAATGTAACAAGGATCGGGTTAATACAACCTGTGTGTTTGAAAACACACGGGTGGGCTCGCCGTGCTGCCCAATTGCTTGGCAGCTCGGCTGCAGTGTAATTGGGCTCGCACAGCGAGCTCATCTGCTGCTGTGCGTGCACAAGCTGGGTCATTACTGAAATTTGTAAATGTTTTTTCATCACGGAAAAATTACATAAAACTCTACTTTTATTAATTTTTAATGAACAAAAAATAAACAAAATGTGAGAACACAAAAACTGCGAAATATCTAATCATGCATCGATAAAAAACTGTAAATCATGCATCTTTATCACATATTTACACGTAAATTACATATGCCAAATCCCGCGATTTGGCTCTGATACCATTGTTGGGAAAAATAAACTAAACGCAGCGAAAATGGTATTTTAAAATGTTATTTGGATTTTCCCATAACAGGATCAATCCCGGGGTTTTATCAAACGTATGTACAATAAGGAAATCGACACTTTACCCGTTGGAGTGAAGTGGTTGGAGAAACTCAAACTTTCGAATTCTTCAACTTCTTCGCGAAAAATTCGGCTGAATTGTTGATAATGCGAGCAGTCTAAAAGTGCTGCCTCTAAATTACCTCGCAGGACATACTTGGTTGAAAAATCTCCTTCTTCTTGGCATTGAGGCCGACGGCTACTGAGAGAGTCAGAGGAGGAATTTATATCTTGTGGCTCAAGTGTTAATTGTAACTTATGACCTAGGTATTAACTAATGTGATATATTTATATCACTTGAGTTATTACCTTGGGTTTAATTTAGCCCAATAAGGACGCCTAGTGGCCTCCCCTACTCGGTCTTGGTGTGCCTCTTGGTGCACCAATTTGAGCTCAGTCCAATCCATTATTTAATTAATTAATTTAATCCAATTAATTAATCTAATTAAATAATAGATAGATATTTAATTAATTTTATTTCTTCAAGAAATAATACATTAATTAAATTATAAATGAATTAACTTAGTTTTTCAAATAATTAATTCCATTTAATGAATTTTAAGTATCTAATACTTAAAAAATATTACCATAAGAAATATTCCATCTATCGATTTTTTTTAAGCGTGACTCTATAGGTTCATCTAAATTTGATAATGGGAGGATTCCATTGAATGTGGGTCCCACCTAGCCAGTCAAGTGGTCCACATTGTAACCCAAATAAGATGAAATGATTGGATCATTTTACCTTTCCTATTGTAAATACCGTGTGAATACAAACTCTTCGTTTCCTTATCCCGGTCAAGTGAGAGTCCTGGTTTTAGGTCAAACTCACCAACTTGACTTTATGCAATATTTATAATAAATCCCGATCAGTGGATGCTTTGGCCAAAGACTTTAAGATCTAACTTACTTATAAATGCATAGGATAATTTCTCTTTCACCTTCGAGGGAACGAATCCATGTCCCACATTTAATCATATCATGATGAAATTACCAAACAATCCTCCATGTCCCACAGGAGTTAGTCTCATTGCTTTGGCCAAAAACTTATAATCACATATACCTGTGATTGCACAGGACACTTTTTAGTTTACTATCGTGTCAGTGAATCCCATCTTGGCCATCACTGAACAACTGCTACTTGACTCTTTAAGATCACACTTCCAGGTCAGCCCCACAAAAGGGTGAATTGGGCCTAACTACTCTAGTAACAGATTCAACAGTACAAGTACATTGATCATGAACCTTCGGGTCTAAGGCTCACGCATACTATTATGATCAGTATTCCATCATTAGCAGTCACCGAGTAAATACCCATGTGATCGGATTACTGCGAGCCATGTTCGAATATATCAATTCCATTGATATATCTATGACACGTGTTCTCACTATCCCATAGTGTTCGACTGGCACTCCTTGTCAGAGCATGTATCATACAAGTCGAATCTTAATGCCCTATTAAGATTCCTTAACTTGCGAACCCTTTTAAGTGATTAGGAATAAGACTCTTCCCGTGCCACTTCTTTATTTCATAAAGGGCGAATAGTCAACCTCGATACAAAAGTACTGTTTGTCCAATACTTATTGATGCCATGAAGTTTTACATGAGCAGAATAATAATTTCCTTTATTAATTATCAGTTTGTAAAACATAATTGAATACCCTATACAATTTATTTGTCCTCATCAGCATCTAGGGCATATACCTAACAATCTCCCACTTGCACTCAATGTCAATCGCTATGTATCTAATACCCATCTTCTCAAGATGTTTCTCTAGCACCGCCTGCTCCAATGGCTTAGTGAGTGGGTCAGCCATGTTTTCCGCTAAGGTTATTTTCTGCACGGAGATGTCGCCTCTTCCAACGATTTCTCAAATTATATGATATGTCCTCTCTATGTGTTTGGATTTGTTGTGAGACCTTGGTTCCTTAACTTGCGCGATAGCTCCATTGTTGTCACGCCATAGTGGCAACGACAGCTTCACACTAGGAACAACTAGAAGTTCATCCATGAACTTCTTAATCCAAACAACTTCACATATTCAACTTCAGTGGTCGAATCAACAGTTTGCTTAGAACTTTTCCAAGACACTGCTCCACCGTTCAGAATGAACATGACCCCAGAAGTGGATTTTCGGTCATCGATATCTAACTGGAAATTAGAATCCATATAACCGTCCACTTTCATTTCTCCATTGCCATATACCAGAATCATATATTTAGTTCTTCTCAATTACTTCAAGATAGATTTTACGGCAATCCAATGTTCTTTGTCCGGGTTAGCTTGAAACCTACTCACCACGCTCACAGCGTAGGCAAGATCTGGCCTTATGCATAACATTGCGTACATGAGACTTCCTACCGCCGATGCATAGGGAACTGTGCTCATCTCCTTTCGATCTTCCTCACTTTGAGGATTCATCTTCTTGGAGAGATGAAATCCATGTCTCATAGGCAAAAGACCTCTCTTAGATTTTTCCATCCCAAACCGTTTGAGGACCTTCTCTAGGTAAAGGGCTTGAGAGAGTCCTATCATCTTATTCTATCTATCTGTAGATTCAAATTCCTAGGATGTAGGTAGCTTCTCCCAAGTCTTTCATGGAGAATTTGCTTGAAATCCATGTCTTCACAAAAGTTAGCAAACCTTCATCATTCCCTATAAGTATAATGTCATCTACATATAGCACCGGGACTATGATTTTGCTCCCACTGACCTTTTTGTAGACACATGGTTCATCCTCGTTCTTGATGAAGTCGTAGCCCCGTACTTCTTCATAAAAATGAAGGTTCCAACTGCGAGAGGCCTGCTGGAGTCCATAAATGGACCTATTCAACTTGCAAACCTTATGAGAATCTGCACTAGATATGAAACACTTAGGCTGTTCCATACAGATCTCCTCCTCGAGGAATTCATTCAAGAACGCGCTCTTCACATCCATATGCCTGATTTCATTATCCAGGTATGCAGCTATCGCAAGTAGAATTCTGATGGATTTGATCATAGCTACTGGTGAAAAGGTTTCCTCATAATCAATGCCCTCCTTTTGACTATACCCTTTCACCACTAGCCTGGCCTTATAGGTATCCACCTTGCCATCGAGACCAGTCTTTCTCTTGTAGATCCATTTGCATCCAATGGGTACAATACCCTTGGGTCGATCGGTCAGAGTCCAGACTTGGTTCGAATACATCAAGTCCATTTTTAATTTCATAGCTTCATGCCATTTTGCAGAATCCATATCCATCATTGCCTGGTCATAGCTAGAAGGATGGTCTCCATGGTACCCTTTTACTACTGCATATATATTATGCTCTCCCTGTAGCAGATAACCATATCTCTCAAGCAGTTGAGATACTCTAGCTGACCTGCGCATCGATGGTTGCGTCGTTCCGGTTCGGGTTGGGTCTCTTGAACAATGTCTTCCAAAGGAGATTTATTTTGTTCTTCCAGAACAATACTTCTACCAGCTCCACCTTCTCAAATGAACTTTTCCTCGAGAAAGATTGCGTGTAAGGCAATGATGATCCTTTGATCATCATGCAGGTAGAAAAGGTATCCCATGGTGTGGTGACCTCCGGCCAGGGATGGGAGCCAAAGCCCGCCACACCGCAACGCTAGCTCAATCCAAAAGACAATCTCGTCATGAGCTAACGCTAAGCGTGAACTATACAAACACTTCCAAACCACACAACCCAAAACCAAGGTACACATATATATTACAACATAATATCACATGTACATTAAGAGTTCAGATGCAACTCAAAACCATGAACAAACAAAACTAGACAACTATATGTACAAGTTATCCACACATAGCTACATCTGACTCTCAAACTCTAAAGATTCTCAAACTTCCTTAGCCAAGATTTTCCCCATCCGGTCCTGCTATATCGAGCTCTTCTGAAAAGTTAGAAAGAAATAGGGGTGAGTCCAAATGACACAGTGAGGTAGGCTATAGCTTGCTTTACCTTATCATGAGAGATAGAATTTGTAGCGAAAAACAATTTCAAATACGAGCACATACAATGGCAAACAAAAGCATCAGATAAGATGTCACAAGGCAAAATAATTGAGTACCGAACGAAGTTAGAATAAAAGCAAATAAAGCATGTACTTTAGAATCAATCAAAAATGATTGTCATCCGTCTCCACACTGTCCCATACCAGCAGGATACTTCACACCTTTGGAGACATACTATATGATTTCTAGGTGTCGGGACTCTAGAGGTGGCTCCTACGGGCTCAAGAGGTGGCTCCCCCCATCGCGTAGCACTTTGCCCCGTTTAACACTTAGCTCCCTTCACCCTATCTTTGCGAGCCAAATCTTTACATCAAGAAAATGACACATAGTGGATGGAATCCAAACATCGGGATTTTAGCCGTGGCTCCTGCGGGCTCAAGAGGTGGCTCCCACCGTGTAGCACTTTGCGGTAAAGCCTCAAGAGGTGTCTCCCACGCGCGTAGCACTTTACCCCGCATAACACTTAGCTCCCTTAGCTGACGGAGTAGAGTCAAGATATATAATGGTTTCAACAAATTTCCTAATGAACGGGTGCAGTGATTTGTAATCGAATGAGACCGAGCGGAAACAAAACACTATCAAACATCGAGACACGGTTGGACACATACCTTAGACGAAGTTAAGGGTTCAGACCAATAAAACTTACAAGATCACAATTGACTAGGATTATTAGATAGAAAGAACGATAGTGGTAAGCAAGTTCAAATTGAAAGAACAAGAGAAACGCTCACTATATATAAAAAAAAAAATCGGCGTCGTTGCCTAGGGCCTTAGAATCACGAAAATATCCTGTGATCCAAAAATACCATTATTTTCACAACACAATACATTTTATAAGCTAAATATATGCAACAAGTTAGTTCATACTACCCAAACATATAGGCAATTAAGTTCAAACAAGCCTCCTTACTTGCGCAATATAACTACAACAATTTTTAAAACATTCTCGGGATAGAGTTTCGTTCTCAAATTTTCCAGGATATCAGAAAGGATGCTGAAAAAATTTACATAAATTTTTCAGATTTTACTTCCTTGTCGATTTGGGGATTCGATCAGCAAAACAGGACTGTCCCGATGGATTTTTTAGAACAGACACCATATATTCATATATTTTTATAAAATCCTCTGTTTACTGAAACATTCTGAAACTTGTGTGACATCTCTATAACATATGTATACATCTACTGTAAAACATTTAGGGTAAACCAAAATTTCCAGGTTACGAAATATCTTTAAAACAACAATAATTTTCAATTCCGCTGAACAGACTGGCAATTTTGTTCAAAGATTTTTAGAAACTTCCACAGAACTCTAATCCTTACCAAAGTTTTCAGAGAGGTTTCACACACAATCAGGTCATTCCAGAAAATATAGTATAATCAAACTCTCAAATTTAGGCACCTAATTACAGTTTTAAAACCTATCTTCAGAAACTAAAATTTTCAAAAAAACTAGACATCATGCAATTGAAGTTAACTAAAATACACATATATGATATGATACGTTCAATTTCAGGTCATATATATCTTGAAATACATTTAATCTACAACCTATAGACACAAAATAATTAATTACGATACACCTTAAGAGAGAAAAAGGTGGTGTTTTCTAACTATTCCTGGAATTTCCTTGTTTCTTCTTCCTTTCAAGCTCTTGTAATTTTTTTTTCCTATTTTGTGAGAGGAATATGGAGAGGCTTTGAACTCCAGGCGGTTTGTTGGGTGTGTGAATGAAGGTGATGGTGAAAAATGATAAAGAGAACCAAAGGGGATTAACTCTCATGGGACATGTTTGAGGCATGCATGAGGTGTGCTTTTTTTAATTTGGCACCAATTAATCTCTCTCTCATTCTTTGTGCATGTCTGGATATACATATACACACACACACACAGACACATATGTAAATATATTATTTTGTCTATATAGGAACTTAAATCATATTATACCTAAGCCTTTAATAGTATACTATAATCATAAGTTAGAATAGAGTGTTGTGTAACTCATACTAGCCTAATTCACATATAAATATAATAGCATCTATATAAGCAAGTAGTAACATATTTTTGGTTGAGCACGAATCCAATAAATTACGAAATCTAATTAACGAAAATGACAATTCTTACCTTCATCTCTATGAAATTAGGAGCCGAGATTATAGGCTGTGACACATGAAATCCTCGGGATATCCAACGAATCGTCCTTTCAAGGACCCAGTGTCCAACTTCTCGGCCTTGGTCTTTTTCACATAAGCAGCGCAACCCCATATACTTATGTGCTTCAAATTAGGCTTCTTTCCACGCCATATGTGATACGGTGTGTTAGGAACAGACTTGGAGGGACACCTGTTCAGAATGTGAGCAGTTGTAAGCAATACATGCCCCCACAATGAAATGGTCAAATCCGTGTAGCTGAGCATGGATCGAACCATGTCTAATAGAGTTCGATTCCTTCATTTTGCTACGCCATTTAATTGTGGAGTGGCTGGAGGAGTAAGTTGCAACAGTATGCCATGTTCTCTTAAGAACTGGGCAAATTCGGCACTCATATACTCGCCACCTCGGTCAGAAAAAAGCGCCTTAATATGATGCCAGGTTTGGTTTTCGACCAAAGTCTTGAATTCGATGAACTTTTCTAATGATTCAGGCTTGTACTTCATCAAATACATGTAGCCATACCTAGAATGGTCATCGGTAAATGTAATGAAGTACTAAAAATGACCGCGGACCACATTTCCAAAAGGACCACAGACATCACTATGAACCAATCCTAAGACTTCAGAGGCCCTTTCAAATTTCCTTGTGAAGGGGGACTTAGTCATCTTGCCTTGGATACATGACTCACAAGTGGGATAGGGATCCGATCCTAACGAGTCTATGACTCAATCCTTTTCTAACTCGTGTAGTCTATGATCCCCAACATGACCCAGCCTTAAGTGCCAGAGTTGTCTTAGTTTTGTGTCATACAAACTGCATTTTATTGTCACAACATTGACATTACAATTATTTTGGACATTAATATAGTATAAACCATTTGTTAAAGACACACTGCCAACACATTCATTTTTAAAATAAATGTCGCAAGAATTGTTTATGAAGGAAAATAAATATCCCTTCCTGACCAAAACAGGAATAGAAACAATATTCTTTAGCCCATTGGGAAAAACAAGGTAATTGTCTAACAATAATAAATGTCCAGAAAAATAATCTAATGGAAGTGCTGCCAATGTGTATGGCTGCCACACTATGTTTGCTGCCAACATTGATCATCACTTCTCCATGCTCCAGCTTCTTACTTATTTCCAGCTCCTGATTCAAAACACACACGTGAGCACTAGCTCCAGAATCTAGAATCCAGGAAGAAGAAAATATAGTAACAGTACAATTTATTTCCAAAACATTAAGTTCTATACCTGAAGTAATGTCAGCTTTCAGCCTGGAACAGTCACGCTTCCAGTCATCCACTTCCTGGCAGTGGATACATGTTCTTGCAACTCTTAGGCGCTTCTCTCCCCTCTATGGTTGTTAGAAGCATTCCTCATACTGAGCAGTCCATTTAGAGCTAAATCATCATCCCTTTCTTTCCTCAAAAGAGCTTGCATGTAAACAAGTCGCACACATGTGGAATTACTTTGGGAGAGTTTCTTATTTAATTAAGGTCTCACTTTGCACATTAATCCAATTCGCACACATGTGGAATTATTCTAAGCCATGCATTAATAGTAAATCTAGTTCCTCTATCAACATGCTTTCCATGAACATTCTAGATTGATATAAGCCAATAGATCAATCAGGAGGATAGGGGCCTATATCAAATCTAATCTTGATATGATATGGGCTCCAAACTTCAAGAAGGTCCTACCTTTACTAGTTACATAACATTGAAGCCCCCTATACATTATACTACCGAAATTAAAAGTACAAATTGGGGGCATTATTCGGCCCAATACGACCCAGACAATACAAAACGGTAAAACCTTAAGTCCATGGATTCATCCTCCACAACATACATCAAAGCATGTAAATAAACTATTTAAGATCATGTTGGCTTTTACTTTTAAAATCGAAAAGAAATTCATATTTAATTCAATCTAATTTAATTATGAAAAAGTGAATTTATATTTAATTAAAAGAATAAATCCAATTTATTATTTAAGAAATAAGTCTAAATTATTCTTATTTATTTTGAAAAAATAAATCTAGCCCTAAAATAAATCCTATTTATTTAATCGTCATCAATTATAAATAAAATTCCAAACTTTAATTTATGACATAATTGAATCCAATTTAATTATAAAAGTCAAATCGAATTTAACTTAATTAAATCAAATTTAATTTTAGGAAAAACAAAACAATTTTATTAGGAAAAAAGGGAATTGACAAATCTCGGCTCAAGTTTGTTTATTGGGTCAAACCCAATAATTATTAATAATTATATATATATAAATATATATAATACATATATATACATATATAATATATAAATATATATATATATATATATATATATTATTAATCACTGGCCCAGCACGCAGAATCGGGGTGGCCTGATTGGGCGCCGCTATCCCTTTTTTTCCTTTTTTTTTGTTTTTCACCGCTGCCTCCGCCGCTGTTTTGCATTGCCAACGGTGGTGCCACCGGCGTCACAACAACGTAATTGAGGTGATGAATCCGGGGCGATAAAATTTTTAAAATTTCAGTTTCAATATCCAATATTAAACCCATAAAAATCCAATTTAAAAAATTTAATTTTGCCAACATATTCTCAAACACAAAAAATCATCAATCGCATCAAAGTTGGCTCTGATACCATTGTTAGGAATCCATCGGAGTAAAAATGCAGTAGAATAAAAGTTTTGGATTCCAATAGGTGGATTACTTTAACGGGATTCGATGATTTTAATAGTTTTCCAAAAGCTAAACGAAATTGATTTACCTTATCGATTTCATAATTAATCTTCGCGTAACAGTAACTCCTTGAGCTCCTGTCTCTACCGATCCACGCGAAACAAACCTTCCAAAGATCTCCGAAAATTCTCTCTTCAAATGGTGGTGGACGGCTAGGGCGAATTTTTGGGGTAGGATTATTTTCTTCTTTTTTGTGTGTTATGCAACTAGGGTTACAATGACGTGTTAGTGTTAGAGTTATCTTATTACTCTAATGACTTAACAAACAAGTCGGAGTCCCCTAGGGCTTCGTAAATGGCCGCCCCTCAGGGCTTCAAATGGATGTGGGTGGGCTTTAAGTTGGCCCATTCAACTTAGCCCTACTTTTAATATGTATTTGATTAAATCCTATTTAAATCCAATACATATTAATTAATTAATTAATTAATTCTCCACTAAAATATTTTAATTTAATCAAATTAAATTAAATATTTAATTCATTGATTTAACCAATAAATCAATGCGTCCAATTAATTATATCTTTCTAAAAGATTAACACAAAAAGACATCCTGTTCGTTTCTTATAACGCGACTCTTTAGGTTCGTCTCAATTGGCAATTAGAGGAATTACTAAAGGATGTGAGTGTCACCTAGTCAGTCTCGTGGACGCATATCGTAGCCCAATTGAGTACGAAATGAATGAATCATTTACGAACCTCTGAACCATAAATATCATATGAGTATAAGCCTTTCACTGATGTATCCCGATCAAGTGAGAGTCATGGTTTATAACAAACTCAGTAAACTTGATATTGTGCATGTAATCATATCATGATGAAATTACCAAACTACCCTCCATATCTCACATGAGTTAGTTTAATTGCTTTGGCCAAAGACTTATAATCTCATATGCCTATGATTGCACATGATACTTTCTCGTTTACTATCGAGACAGTGAATCCCATCTTGGCGATCACTGAACCACTGCTACTTGACTCATTGAGATCGCCCTTCGAGGTCGACCCCACCAAAGGGTGAATTTGGCCTAAATACTCTAGTAACAGATTCAACAGTACAAGTACATTGATCATGAACCCTCAAGTCTAAGACTCACACATACTATTATGGTCAGTAATCCAATCATTGGCAGTCACCGAGTAAATACCCATGTGACCAGATTACTGCGAGCCGTGTTCGAATATATCCATTCCATTGATATATCTATGACATGTGTTCTCACTATCCCATAGTGTTCGACTAGCACTCCTTGTCAAAGCATGTGTCATACAAGTCGAATCTTAATGCCCAATTAAGATTTCTTGACTTAAGAATCCTTTAAA
This sequence comes from Buddleja alternifolia, assembly GCA_019426215.1. NCBI lineage: Eukaryota > Viridiplantae > Streptophyta > Magnoliopsida > Lamiales > Scrophulariaceae > Buddleja > Buddleja alternifolia. The sequence continues at coordinate 9,633,364 of CM033397.1, read as the reverse complement.
GTGATTAGGAATAAGACTCTCCTTGTGCCACTTCTTTATTCCATAAAGGGCAAAGAGTCAACCTCGATACACAAGGACTGTTTGTTCAATATTTATTGATGCCATAAAGTTTTACATGAACAGAAAAATAATTGCCTTTATTAGTTATCACTTTGTACAACATAATTGAATATCCTATACAATCTATTTGTCCTCGTTGGAATCTAGGGCATACACCTAACATGCAAGTCATGTCTGAGTGCCACTATCTGCATCAGTGCACCTATGATATGAGTTCTTCACTACTTTCTAGTGATTGACGAGCACCTTTCTCATCAAAACTCACATCTTACAAGTGTTCATGATTTTCAATGCCCAATTGAGAATCTTTTGACTTGCAGACTATTTTAGTACACAAGTATCAAACTCCTCTCTAGTGCCTTAGAGAGTTAACGCTTATGTTCATGGACTTATAGATGATTACAATATATAAATGTCAATACAATATTAAACAACTAATTGCCTTTTTATTGATAGAATAAGAAACAATTACAATTTAATAATGTCCTTACATTCTCTAATTCTCTAGGGACATTTGAGGGCATTAACCTAACAATCCCCCCTTGTACTCAATGCCAATCATTATGGTATCTAATACCCATCTTTTCAAGATGTTGATCCAGCACTGCCTGTGTCAAAGGATTGGTCAATGGGTTAGCGACATTGTCTGCTGAACGCTATCTTGCCTCTTCCAATGATTTCTCTTATTATGTGATATCTCCTCTCTATCTGCTTGAATTTGTTGTGAGACCTTGGTTCCTTTGCTTGTGCAATAGCCCCGTTATTGTCACAATAAAGTGTTAATGGTAGCTCTACACTAGGGAACACTTGAAGTTTTCTAAGAAACTTCCTAAACCAAACACCTTCTTCAGCAGCCTCTGACGCTGCTATGTATTCTGCCTCAATGGTGGAATCAGCGGTTGTGCTTTGCTTGGAACTTTTCAAAGTTACCACTCCACCATTGATTGTGAATATAAACCCTGAAGTTGATTTTTGATCATCTACATCAGATTGGAAATCTGAGTCAGTATATCCATCCACCTTCAAATCTCCATGTCCAAATGTTAGGACCATATCCTTAGTTCTCTTCAGATACTTAATTATATTTTTGACAGCGGTCCAGTGTTCTCTTCCTGGGCTAGCCTGAAAATGACTCACCACGCTTACTTTGTAGGCTATGTCAGGCCATGTGCATAACATGGCATGCATCAGACTACCCATTGCAGGCGCGTAGGGCACGATACTCATTTCTTTCCTATCTTTCTCACTTTGAGGAGACATAGACTTTGAAAGGTTCATCCCATGTCTCATGGGCAAGAAACCTTTCTTAGAGTCTTCCATCCTAAATATTTTTAGGATTGTCTCTAACTAAAGGGCTTGGGAAAGTCCTATCATTCTATTTGTTCTATCTCTGTAGATACGAATTCCTAGAATATAGGTCGCTTCTCCTAAGTCTTTCCTATAGAATGTATTTGAAACCATTTTTTGATTGATGTGAGCATTCCTACTATATGTCCTATGAGTAGAATGTCATCCACATATAAGACCAGGAAAGTGATTTTGCTCCCACTAACCTTCTTGTAAACACATGGTTCATCATTGTTCTTGACAAAGTTAAATCCTTTGACAGCTTCGTCAAAACATAGATTCCAACTCCTAGAGGCTTGTTCAAGCCCATAAATGGATCTCTTAAGTTTGCACACCTTATGAATACCCGACCCAGATGTGAAGCCTTTAGCCTTATCCATATAGATATCCTCTTCGAGGAATCCATTTAGAAAAGTTGTCTTCTCATCTATCTGCCTTATCCCATAATCTAAGTGTGTAGCTATTGTGAGCGAAGTTCGGATAGACTTGATCATTGCCACAGGTGAAAAGGTCTTTGGATATTCAATCCCTTCCTTTTGACTATAACCTTTTGCTACAAGCCTTGCCTTGTATGTGTCAACTTTTCCATCCGGGACTATCTTTCTCTTGTAAATCCACTTGCACCTTATAGGTGCAATGCCCTCAGGATGATTTACTAGAGTCCAGACCTGGTTGGAATACATCAAGTTTATCTCTACTTGCATAGCTTCTTGCGACTTTGCATAGTCAATGTCCATCATTGCTTGGTAAGTAGAAGGGTTGTCCCCATGAACTCCCACTACTATAGTGTGGACACCCGGTTCCTCTTGTAGAAAGTACCTATAGTACCTATTAGGTTGATGTGGTACTCTACCAGATCTTCACAATGTTGGTTCTGTTTCATCAGGTTCAGTGTATGTTTCTTGAAAAGTTGTCTCCCTGGGTGTTTCATCTTGTTCATTAGAACAATCAGTCTACCTGCACCACCATATTGAATAAATTCATCTTTAAGAAACTACGCTTGCAGTGCAACAATCATCCTTTGATCATCTTGCATGTAGAATAGGTATTCCATAGAATCCTCTGGAAAATCGATGAAACGTCCTTTAAGGGATCTAACTTCCAATTTCTCTGCCTTTGTCTTCTTGATATAGGCAGGGCATCCCCAAATCCAATGTACTTAAGGTTTGATATCCTATTTCTCCATATCTCATATGGGGTCTTAGGAATGGATTTGGAAGGACATCTATTCAAGATATGAACAGCCGTAAGTAGTACATGTCCCCACAAGAAGATGGGCAAATCAGTGTAGCTGAGCATAGACCGAACCATATCCAGAAGCGTTCGATTTCTATGCTCTGCTACCTTATTTAGTTGTGGAGTCGCTGGTGGTGTGAGTTGCAATATTATCCCATGTTCCTTTAGGAACTCATCAAACTTGTCACTCATATATTCACTTCCATGATCCGATCGTAGTGTTTCTATATGATGTCCAGTTTGTTTTTCCTCTAAAGCGATAGACTCTTTGAACTTATCAAATGATTCAGACTTGTATTTCATTAGATACACAAGACCATACCTTGAATGGTCATAAGTGAAAGTAATGAAATAATGAAAACCACCACGAGCCATTTCTCCAAATGGTTTGCAAATGTCGATGTGCACAAGTCCTAATACTTCAGTGGCCTTTTCAAAAGTCTCGGTGAAGGTAGATCTATCCATTTTGCCTTTGAGGCAAGATTCACAAGTTGGATAGGGATCCAATCCCAATGGGTCAATTAACCCATGTTTCTCCATCTTGTGTATCTTTTGCTTGCCAGTATGGCCTAGTCTAAGATGCCACTTTAAGCTTAGGTTAGTACTTTGCCTACGACGCTTCTTAAAGATAACATTGACAACACATTCATTTCACATGTTTAAATAATAGAGGCCATTGACTAAAGTAGCAGTGCCAACAATATTATCATTAAATAAAATACTGCAAGTACTGTCAATGAAGTTAAAAATACAATTATTCCGAACCAACATAGGAATTGAAATAATGTTCTTAAGCCTGTTGGGCAAAACTAAAACATCCTTTAAATTTAAAACATGTCCAGATGATAAAAATAAAGAAGTTGATCCAATGTGAGAAGCCGCGACACTCTGCTGGCTGCCATCACTAATCAGCACCTCTCCATGCTTCAGGTTCCTACTTCGCTCCAGATCCTGATTCATTACACAAACGTGAGCACTAGCTCCAGAATCAAGTATCCACGAAGTGGAAAATACAGTTATAGAACAGTTGGTTTGCAAAACAAAAAGTTCCTTACCTGTTGCAACTTTGCCAAAGTTGGGACACTCCCTCCCCCATTGGCCTAGCTCACCGCATTGAAGGCACCTATCCATTTCTTTTAGCCCTTTGCTCTTCATCACTTTCAGAGCTTTACCCTTTCCTTTGTCTATCTTACCTTGTGGACTCATAGTGCTAGTAGGTTTCTTAATCTTCTTCTTCTTCTTCTTCTTCTTCTTTCTCTTGTTTTTAGGCTTAGAACTGATGACCAAAGCTGCCTCTTTTCCCTTTGACTTCATTTGAGATTGTGCTGTATTTAGCTTGTCCATCAACCCAGCTAAATTGCATTCTATCTCATTGCCATTGAAGTTCATTACAAATTGGGAAAAATAATCTGCAAGATGAGGTCAGTTTGTAGTTGCGGGTCCATGTTGAAGTCGAGGGCCTCTAACCTCTCAATTTTCGAAACCAGTTTTAGAACATGATCCCCAACCTTTTCACCTTCTTTCATCTTGGCTCCAAAGAGCTCTTTCGATATCTCATATCGGGCAGTACGACTGTGCTCACCATAGAGCTCCACCAGGTGTGCCAAACTAGCCCTTGTCGAGACCATTTTGTCGTGAGATCTCTGTAACTCATTTGTCATTGAGTCCAGCATGTATTCACAAACCTGGACGTCGTCTTTGACCCATTTTTCATGAGCCGCGACGTCCTCCTCACTATCACGTGTCCTTGTGGGCGTGGCTGGGATATCAGTATCCCGTACATACCCCAGTGACTCCATATTGACGATTATCCTCAGATGTTGGTGCCAGTCCACATAGTTTGGACCAGTCAAAGTGTTCTTTTCAAGTAGTACAGACAATGGGTTGATAGTCATAATGAGAGAGATAATAAGCTAATAACTATAGAGAAGTAAAAAGATTTATTAGATTTTATTATAATTGTTGTTCCAATTTTAAATTCAGGACTTTCAAAATAAACTTGGCTCCCACTACATTTTTCGAAAATCCACACTCTCACTGTGGAATTCGGAAGTCATCGTTGAAAGGCTTCGTAGTGGTGATTGATTTCTTTAACTAGATTAATAAGTTGCAACCTTTTGTTGGTATGTGGCCTAATTATTCTATTAGAGTAATGTCCAACATCAACCCATAAAATGGATGATTCAATCTCTTTGTCCATTATTCATCAAATCTCAACCTTTTAACGTTCTTATTGATTTATGAATAATTTAAGTTCAACCCACTGACTACCTATTAGTCTAGCAATTGAATTTCACCTTGCAAACTTTTGTTGGCATGTGGGATGAAATTTGTTTTGACTAACGGCATTTCATGCACTTAGAAAAAATTAAAATATATTTAAATATATAACCCTCATTGCTTAGGGACGATATCATATATTAAATATCATTTTAATTTCTCCTAAGTTCAGTGGAGGACAGGATACCTAGCACCCTATACTAACTTAATAATTTTTCAAAGTGGGAGAATTTAAATTATTTATTAGGTCTCACTTTGCACATTAATCCATTTTATACTAAGCACACAAACATGGATTAAATAAAAGGATAGCAATCCTAGAAAGCTAACAACACACAATTCATGGACTTTTATTCCTAGATTGAGAAAAGCCAATGTCTCAATCGATAGTAAAAAGAAACTACACTAAAGCTTTCAAAGATCCTTCTTGTATCTCCTCGGCTCAACTTGGATTTCTCTTTTGGGCCTATTCTCTTTCTAACTATTACATTTCAATATAAGCCACCTATACAAAATTTCTTTAGAAAGAAAATAGAAATAGGCTCAAAATGGCCTTTACAACCCATCGAAAAAAACTGCAATTAAAAAACGAGCCTAAGTCCATGAATCATTTCTCCCATCACATAACATGTCAAACATGATATATATAACACACGAAAACCATATATGTTAATTTCTAATTAAATTCCAAATTTAATTATTGTTTTTCATATTCTCGAGGAAATTAAATTTATAAAATTCTATTTGAAAATTCCATTTAAAAAAAAAGCAAAGGGCAGCCTAGTGGCCACAAGGCTTTCAGCCGTCAGAACCCACCCGGGTTCGAAGCCCAAGAGAAGGGAATAGGGGGTTTATTCCTACATCCTCCCCTGGGGTCCCTGCGCTTACTGAGCCCGTCGTCTATGGGTAACCTAGGGCGGATTACCTCCATACGTGGTTTGCGGGCTATTACGTATGGACAGGTGTGCTCTGCTGGGTGACTGACGAAAATTTACCCTGAGATTTCCAAAAACAAAAAAAATTCATTTTTAATGAACTCCAATTAATTTTATATTAAAATTCAATTTTAATAAAAATTAATCTCTAAGTTTATTAAAATTAATTTCACAATAGAAAGAATCCAATTTAATTCAAAGTCCAACTTTAATTAACATTAGATTAGATGAAATTAAAATGCTTTTATTAAATAATTAATATTATTTATTTTTGCATTAAAATCAAATTTTAATCAAAAACTAAATATATATATATATATATTTAATAAATGACCCCAGTCACCCACGGGTCGACCCGAGTTCGGTTAATATAACACGTGTGCTTGAAAACACACGGGTGGGCTTGCCGTGCGGCCCCATTGCACCCATGTAATGCGAGCCCAGTTATAGCTCGAGGGTCGTGCTTTGCGATAAGGAAATTGACACTTTACCCGTTGAAGCAAAGTGGTTGGAGAACCTCAAACTTTTGAATTCTTCAATTTCTTCACGAAATAATCCAGCTGAATTCTTGATAATCCTAGCAGTCCAAACGTGCTGTCTCTAAATTGTCTCATCGAAAAAACTTGATTGAAAAATCTCCTTCTTCTTGGCACTGAGGCCGATGGCTACTGAGAGAGGGGGAGGAGGAATTTTTGCCTTGTGACTCATGTGTTAATTGTAGCTTATGACCTAGGTATTAACTAATGTGATATATTTATATCGCTTAACTTATTACCCTGGGCTTAATTTATCCCAATAAAGATGCCTAGTGGCTGCCCCTACTCGGTCTTAGTGTGCCTCTTGGTGCACCAATTTGAGCTCAGTCCAATCCATTATTTAATTAACTAATTTAATCCAATTAAATTAATCTAGTTAAATAATAGATAGGATATTTAATTAATTTTATTCCTTCAAAAAATAATATATTAATTAAATTATAAATGAATTAACTTATTTCTTCAAATAATTAATTCCATTTAATTAATTTTAAGTATCTAATACTTAAAATAATACCACAAGAAATATTTCAAATTTTATCGATTTTTCCATTTTAAGCGTGACTCTTTAGGTTCATCTAAATTTGGCAAGGGGAGGATTCCATTGTTTGGTTGGTTCTATTCCCCGGATGGCTCGTGGCAGCGAAAATTAAAATTTAAACGTATAACCATCCGAAACAGGAATAATGGTGTGCTCGATTACGCTATAAAGAAGGTTACGAGAATTTTTATCTTTCGATTAAATTCTCGCAGCAACAATTTGGATCTTTTCAACCCTGTGGTGCAAGTCCACACGAATTCTTGGAGGAAATCGCCCATCAATCGTATCCCCGGTGTTAGTGCTCCAAACGTCGCACCTCTAAGATCTATCCACACCTCGTTCAAGTCACCACCTACTTCGTTGTTGGTGCTAGCCAACGAAAAAGATCTAAGTCTAAAACCTAGGATTGATTATGTGAAGGGATGGAATATGTGAATCGTTGAGTTCAACACATGAACAAAACGATGTTGTATTGGAACAAGGTAGGGGGTGATTTTTGCTCAAAGATGACAAGAAAAAACTCTTTTCTTTTTCCAGCTAGGGTTCGAATTTTACACTCATTGGAGGCTTAGGGTTTTAGTCTTGCATTCACATATATATAGAATAGGAGTCCGAGAATCATAACCCAACTGCAAGACTTGGAGAAGAAAAAAACCCCTTTTCTTCTTCACCAAAAATTCGAACCCCTTTGGGCTGAAAAATTGGGCATTATCCTTTAATTGGAATCCATAAATTAATTCTTGACTCCATATTTAATTGATGGGTTTATTTAATTATGTGCTAAACCCATCAATTAAAAATTCCCATATAATTAAAACCCGTTTAATTATATATATTACTTATTCCAATTAGCTTATTTATTTAACTTGGGCGAAGCCCAACTAAATAAAATACTTGGACTCTACTAGGTCCATTAATTTAATTAATTCTGTAAGATTAATTAAAATAGTCGAATTAATTGAATTGCCTCAATTAATTCATATTCCTTATTAGGAAAGAACTAGACTTTCCTCAATTTCATCAAATTGATTAATCACATCATTTAAGCAGTGACTCTCACTAGTTAAGTGTGTGACCCTTTAGGCTCGTCTACTATCTAGTAGTAAGTACACTTTCCCAAAGTGCTAGTGTGCTTTCCTAAAATAGAAAGTACTAGATTAAATCATTACTTTGATTTAATCAAGTCTCGAATTAATCACCCTTTTAATTCTCAGCACTTACAAATCGTGGTTACTCTCTAGCAACGGGCCACGAAGACCTAGATAAAATTGAATATTGATATATGTTATTTTTACACTAGTTTTCCCCCGTTTATCGACTTGGTTTTGATTGTTTCCTTGATAATTTGATCACATTTGATGCTTTGATCCTTGTTTTCTCATATTTTCTAGAATAACATATGATTTGGAGGAAAAGAACAAGGATTGAAGGTAAATCATGCATAAAAATACAAACTGTCTGCGCAGTGCTAGAGTTTATGGAATAGATTTATCTACCCATGTCCAAATTACACACTTCTTATACCAATGGAAAGATAAGAGGCAAAGGTACATTTCTTATGTTGAAGACAAAGATCAGATATGTAGGGAAGGAGGTGAAAACGTTATCGGAAGAGACGTCTTACGATGGAGTTTTCTCATTCAGTGACTTGTGAGACAATTTTGTCATCTTTAACGTTTGATTTCGGCCCTAGTGTCTTCTAGAGAGTTGTAGAGCTTTGTTTTAGGATTCTACAGCAACTTGAATCAGTGAATTCCGACATTGGTAGAGAAAGTTATGCGAAGTTTACCAAAACTGGCTGGAGCAACAGGGGACGAACGCCGAGGCGTTCATCCACGAACGCCGCGGCGTTAACATGCAGTAGCCAACGCCGAGGCGTTCAACAAGCGAACGCCGTGGCGTTCGAGGTAGCGGGTTGGCCTATAAATACCCCTTTTAGCCATTTTTTACCCTAACTCACCTTGGATAGCAGCTGCCACACGAAAATAGAGAGAGAGGGAGCTTAGAAGAGAAGATTGAAGGTCAAAACATGGAGAATTCAACAAGGAATCCACATCTCTACAAGAATTAGGGAGTTTTTACATATTTGTTTCTTGAATTTGTTCAAATCTCCTATGACTTGTATGATTTATATTTGCACTTTTGACATGAATATGAGCTAAACTTATTTGATTGAGGCCATGGATAGGCCATTTATGTTATTTTGATTGTTGTTTTGTTGGTGTTTATTGGATTAATTTTGGTTTTAGCTATGTATTCAATATTTGATCTCAATGCTACATTTGCTTGATCACCAAGTGTTTGATAAAATGCCTAGGTTAGAGATCGAGAGATAATAACCTAGGGAAGATATAAACATTGAATACCCTATAGTTAAACCGACTAGAGATAGACTCGGTTTCTTTAGGTGGCTTTCCATTCACGTGGGGAATTCCTAGACCTTAAATGCATCCTCGTTAATCGGGTTTTCATATAGAGATATATAGGAAATCGTTACCAAGGGTAGGGTTGCTATGCCAAGAGATTGGGTAGTACGTACGTTAGGGAATTTCGCCTTAGCTAAATCAATCTAATAATCCAATAGAACCTAAATCACAATCGAAATGCATAATTGGTTGAACCATGTGCCTTGATCGCTTCTCTCTATTGTTTCTTCCCTTTATTTGGTGTGACGTTGCCTTAGTTTATTTTCTAGTATTTATTAATTAGTTAATCAACCTTTCTATCGACCGATTTAACTTAGAATTGAGTAATATAGTATTCTTGGTACTTAGATTATAGTTGTCCCTGCGGATACGATAACACTGGACTTAGAAATCCACTTTACTACTTACGCGACCTAGTTCTCTTGCTAGGATTTTGTCGTGTCAAGTTTTTGGTGCCGTTGCCGGGGACAACTATGGTATCTAATATTGAGATTCTCTTATTCTTTCTGAGCTTAGATCAATTTTTTTTTCTACTAATTGTTTTGTCTTTCTTTGAGCGAGATTGATCTCATTAGTGCATAACACGTACTAGTGGGATTGCACTAGCGGAGTTGGACTCTGAGATTGAATGCACATTTACTCGAGGGGTAAGACTACAAAGGGAGACTCAACCACAACAAGCCACGATGGAGACTCCTTATACACACATAGATCCCGCTGTCCTAGCAGAAGCAGTGCGTCGGGAAATTGCAAAGCTTGGCATACCTCTAAAGCAACCGGAGGTATCTCCACAAATCCTTATGAGGGATTACATGATGCCAAACATTCAAGGAGCAGCTGGGCCAATTGTTTTACCACCTATGGAATCCTATGAGCACACTTACCATCCCGGTTGGCTAAATCATTCAAGATCAACATGTAGTTACAACAATGATGGAATGATGTTTTCACCAGGATTGGCACATGATTGGGATCCATCATTCGCCTCATCAACCCCAATGAAAATGGAAACCTATGAGCATACTTACCATCCTGGTTGGATAAATCCTGCAAGCTCAACATGGAGTTACAACAATGCCTCAGGATTTGACCATGTTTATAGCCTTCCCTCCCAACAATATGATAGTTCCTATCAACAAGAGCCAACGATGACATCTACTCTTGAGGACCAGTTGAATGTAGATTGTGCAAGCTCACAAGCTAGCATAAACGAGATGGAAGCTATCATAAAGGAGATGGAAGCTCGTAGAAAGGAGTCAGAAGCTCATAGTAGGGAAGTGGTCATACTAGTCGATCAACCAATCAACTTATGGAAGGAGAGAGAGTCATGCACCCTAGAGAATCGCACAAAAGAAAATGAGGCTTCCCTTAATACAGAAGTTGAACAAGCGGTTGATTTAGGACTACAATGTCTCCCCCCTATCACTAAAGATTCTCCACCCTCTGTCCTCTCCACATGTAAAGAGGTAATTGATTCCAGTGAAGGTGAGTTGTTTTTAACTACAGGAGTTAATATGGTTATTTGTGATAGCTATGAGGTTTGTAAGCATCCAATTGATTCGAATTTGTCTTTACGCATTGATGCTTTTGATCCTTTTAGTGTTGAGCTTTCTCAGGTTCAAAGAACCAATAGTCTCCTCGAGTCCTACATCATGAACTCCAAGTTTTCCACTTCGATGGGTGAAGAAAAACGGTCATCTACTTGTAACTTGGAGAATAGTCCAAATCATCACTCGGCACAATGGGAAGAAAGAGTGATGGAAGTGGTGATGGACTATGAGAAAATATTTGAATGGATGATTGCTTGGTCACTACTCATCATATTTTCTAGTAACACCGGGCCCTATTTCATCCTTACTTGGAGAATGAACAAGGCATTCATTCGAAAACCCCCTTGAAATAACTCAGTAAAGTCAAGCTAATGACTTTAAAACAAGCGCTTCTTGGGAGGCAACCCAAGCTTTTTATCGCTTTCTTGTTTTTCCTTTTTGTATTTATCTTGCTTTCTCTTCCGTCTTATTGTTGATGTGATTTTCTAGATATTTCTTTTCTTCAGGTTTTGATCCCAGGATACTAGCCCACCACCGTGCTCACTCCGCATCTCTCCATTTCAGAGTTGTAACACTTATCCCTCTTACATTGCATTTATTTCATGAACATTGAGGACAATGTTTAATTTAAGTTTGGGGGTACAACCTTGTTGATATAGAATTCATGAATTGGTGCACCCTTGCATAAGAGCATAATGCGTTTGAATATCTCCACTCTCTCGAAGTCAAAGTTTCTTATCTGTGGTCAACATATCATATGTTGTGACTTGAAAGCCCTTACGATTTTTTTGAGGATTTAAAACTTTGGACTTTCAATTTTGTTGACTTTGAAGTGTGTTTTAATGTTGTGAAGTCATAAAATGATTTAGGCCATCTTTCATTGTTGTTAGCCTTACATTTTGGCCTTCTCTATATTGCATAATCTCTAGACCTTGATTTGAGCCGTATTGATAAGAATGGAGTGTGTTAAGCACACTAGAAACCACCATTCGACTTTATTTCATAAGCCACGACAACCACCTTCTACCCTAAAAGAAAAACAATGTCTTGCACCCAATCAAGAGAGTTCAGAACTTCATAACATTTGACTTGAATATGGGTAGTCACCTTGTTTTGATTTGAATGTACATGAGTTAGATAGTGATGTTTTGGCTATGTTGGGATATTTGAGGTTTGAAGTATTATGTAAAAAAGGGTATGAAATGAAAACTTGAGCAATGGGCTAAATAGTCGAGAGAGAGATATATATATGAAAAAAAATTGTGCTCTCGACTAGGCTTGAATCTTGGCACTCATTTTGATCATTTGGCTTGGAATTCTGTGTACAACCCGATATGAAAAGAAACAAGTTTGGGGGTTGTAAGTTGAAAGGCAAAAGAGAATGAAAAAGGGATAAGTGATAAGTTGTGAAAGTTTGTGTAGTCTATTTGCGAATTTAGATTGATGATTTTGAGTTATAGGCTCTCTTGACTTAGTCACTTTATCCATATCTTCCGGTCCTAGCCATCACCTAGCCTTACGTTACAAACCGGAAAGACCTTTTGATTGTGACTTTTGCACTTTATACACACCGATGGGTTAATGAATGTTGAATTGTTTCAATGTCTTTACTTTCCAATTGATTTGCATAATCTTGTCTAAAGTGTGCTCTTGACATGAACATGGGCGTGGGAGTTCATGATTTAGGGATGGAAACTAAGATTTTGTGAGGTTTTCAAATTGTTGAATGTTCAAAGCATTGTGTAGCTTTTCATAATCATTTTTGAAGGTATAATGCTTGCTCTTATGTGTATGAATTGGCAAATGGAAATTTCAATCTTCATGTGTGTGCTTGATTGTATTTGATCGAGGACGATCAAAGCTAAGTTTGGGGGTAGTTGATATATGTTATTTTTACACTAGTTTTCCCCCGTTTATCGACTTAGTTTTGATTGTTTCCTTGATAATTTGATCACATTTGATGCTTTGATCCTTGTTTTCTCATATTTTCTAGAATAACATATGATTTGGAGGAAAAGAACAAGGATTGAAGGTAAATCATGCATAAAAATACAAACTGTCTGCGCAGTGCTAGAGTTTATGGAATAGATTTATCTACCCATGTCCAAATTACACACTTCTTATACCAATGGAAATATAAGAGGCAAAGGTACATTTCTTATGTTGAAGACAAAGATCAGATATGTAGGGAAGGAGGTGAAAACGTCATCGGAAGAGACGTCTTAAGATGGAGTTTTCTCATTCAGTGACTTGTGAGACAATTTTGTCATCTTTAACGTTTGATTTCGGCCCTAGTGTCTTCTAGAGAGTTGTAGAGCTTTGTTTTAGGATTCTACAGCAACTTGAATCAGTGAATTCCGATATCGGTAGAGAAAGTTATGCGAAGTTTACCAAAACTGACTGGAACAGCAGGGGACGAACGCCGAGGCGTTCATCCACGAACGCCGCGGCGTTAACATGCAGTAGCCAACGCCGAGGCGTTCAACAAGCGAACGCCGCGGCGTTCGAGGCAGCAGGTTGGCCTATAAATACCCCTTTTAGCCATTTTTTACCCTAACTCACCTTGGATAGCAGCTGCCACACGAAAATAGAGAGAGAGGGAGCTTAGAAGAGAAGATTGAAGGTCAAAACATGGAGAATTCAACAAGGAATCCACATCTCTACAAGAATTAGGGAGTTTTTACATATTTGTTTCTTGAATTTGTTCAAATCTCCTATGACTTGTATGATTTATATTTGCACTTTTGACATGAATATGAGCTAAACTTATTTGATTGAGGCCATGGATAGGCCATTTATGTTATTTTGATTGTTGTTTTGTTGGTGTTTATTGGATTAATTTTGGTTTTAGCTATGCATTCAATATTTGATCTCAATGCTACATTTGCTTGATCACCAAGTGTTTGATAAAATGCCTAGGTTAGAGATCGAGAGATAATAACCTAGGGAAGATATAAACATTGAATACCCTATAGTTAAACCGACTAGAGATAGACTCGGTTTCTTTAGGTGGCTTTCCATTCACGTGGGGAATTCCTAGACCTTAAATGCATCCTCGTTAATCGGGTTTTCATATAGAGATATATAGGAAATCGTTACCAAGGGTAGGGTTGCTATGCCAAGAGATTGGGTAGTACGTACGTTAGGGAATTTCGCCTTAGCTAAATCAATCTAATAATCCAATAGAACCTAAATCACAATCGAAATGCATAATTGGTTGAACCATGTGCCTTGATCGCTTCTCTCTATTGTTTCCTCCCTTTATTTGGTGTGACGTTGCCTTAGTTTATTTTCTAGTATTTATTAATTAGTTAATCAACCTTTCTATCGACCGATTTAACTTAGAATTGAGTAATATAGTAGTCTTGGTACTTAGATTATAGTTGTCCCTGCGGATACGATAACCCTGGACTTAGAAATCCACTTTACTACTTACGCGACCTAGTTCTCTTGCTAGGATTTTGTCGTGTCAAATATAAAGATACGCCTTTCGTGATCTTGATCCTTGTATAAGTAAGATCCTTCCATCTAATCTTCCGATTGAATCTAGAGCAGTGGCTAAGGTCGAAGCTGTATTAATTCAATAACTATGTTTCCCAAATACGTTGAGATCGACTTTCGACTATCTAAACGAGGAAACCCTACGCCTCTTTAGATATCATACTTCGGCCGAAGATTCCTAAAGTCGATTCACTATGTAAACATAGGAGATTCACGGACAAGACTAATGTCAGAGATAGATCCCATCTTTATTCTCACGTCGATTCATACACAATCAACCCATGTTTGATTTTGCCCATTTGTGATCATCTAAGTAATCATGTAACAAACCAAGACATTTTCGATTGTGTATAAGACATCCTATGGATCCTAAGGTTCTAAGGATTACTCTTATACTACAAGACCACTGGAAGTCCCAAATTCGACTAGGATTCCATTTGATGGAACTTCCATGGGGTTGTCCAGTATACCTATTCCCACAATAGGAACCCTTATACATGCATAAGCTTTCACCGCGCCAATATCTATGGAACAAGATACACTCTATCAAGAGTATGCATCATATAAGAAAGTCTTTTGGGTCTCATCGATATCCCTTCATCTCGACGAGCCCATTCACGACTTGGAAGATATGTTTAAGGATCAAAGGCCTTGGAGACATATTGCATCATTGCCATTCCCAATGCGCAATGATGTCCCACAGCTATGTGTCATCCTTCGGGACTTTATTCTAAGTTAAGACCAAGCTATATACACGAATAAAGAATGCCAAAAGATTAACTTTATTTATATGAAAAGATCGTTCAGCTAGAGTTATTATTACATAGAATGGCGCCCAAAATTGGTGCGTCGGGCGTAAACTCTAATAATATCCCACTTGCCCTAGTGCCAATTGCCCATGTACTTGAGACCCATTCTCCCTAGATGTCCTTCAAATACTTTTTGGCTTAAGGGTTTGGTGAGTGGGTCCGCCACATTGTCTGTTGAGGCCACACGTTCCAATCAAACGTCGCCTCTCCCAATGATCTCTCTGATCAAGTTGTATCTCCTCTGTATGTGTTTGGCTTTTGATGATACCTTGGCTCCTTTGCTTGCGCAACTGTGTCTACAACTGATAGAACTACACCCAACTCTTGGATGAACTTACTAATCCAAACACCTTCCTTCGTAGCCTCTGAAGCTGCGATATATTCTGCTTCAGTGGTGGAGTCCGCCACAGTTGCTTGCTTGGAACTTTTCCAGCTGACGGCTCCTCCATTAAGCAAATAGAAAAATCCCGAGATCGACTTCTAGTTGTCCACATCTGTTTGGAAACTCGAATCGGTGTATCCCTCTAACTTCAATTTTCCACGTCCGTATATCAAAAACATGTCCTTAGTCCTGTTAAGTCACTTAAGGATCACTTTTCTTGTATTCCAGTGCTTCTCATTGGGATCAGCCTGATAATGGCTGCATACACTCAATGTGTACGCTAAATCGGGTCTTGTGCATATCATCGCGTACATTATACCACCTATTGCCAAGGCATAAGGTATGTGGGACATTCTTACTCTTTCCTCTCGAGTCTTAGGAGACATTGACTTGGAAAGTGTAATCCCATGTCCCATTGGCAAGAATCCTCTCTTGGATTCTTCCATCTTAAATCTCTTAAGTACGCGATCGATATACGTGGATTGGGAAAGTCTCAGCAGCCTTCTCGATCTCTCTCGTTATATCTTCATATCAAGTACGTAGGATGCTTCTCTCATATACTTCATGGAAAATTGTTTAGAGAGCCATATTTTAGTTGACTGCATCATTCCAATATCGTTTCCGATTAAAAGAATATCATGAATGTAAAGTATGAGAAACTTAACCGCGCTCCCACTAACCTTCTTGTACACACAAACCTCTTCAAACTTTTGCGCATATCCATACTCTTGTAATACTCTTGTATGATAGTGTCAAACCGTTAATTCCAGCTTCAGGAAGCCTTCTTTAACCCATAAATGGACCTTTGGAGCTTACACACTTTGTGTTCACTCGTCTTGGATGTAAAGCCCTCTGGTTGTTACATGTATATCTCTTCCTTATTCTCTCCATTAAGGAATGCAGTCTTTACATCCATCTGCCAGATCTCGAAATCGAGATATGCAGATATAGCAAGCAGAATCCTAATGGATTGCAGCATTGCCATTGGCGAGAAGGTTTCCTCATAGTCAATGCCTTGTCTCTGAGTGAATCTTTTTTCCACGAGCCGTGACTTATAGGTTGCCACCTCTCTATCGACTCCAAGCTTCCGCTTATAAACCCACTTAGAGCCAATGGGCTTCACGCCCTCTGGTGGGTCCACCAAGGTCCATATCTTATTGGAGTCCATGGAGTGACTTCATGCTTCTAGCCATTTTCCTGAATCAATTTCAGACATTGCTTCCTTATAACTCTTTGGATTAGAGTCTAAGGGAGGATCTTCTGAGTTCTTTTCTTCCAACAGGCCAAGCCATCTTTCAGGCGCATTTGGAACTCTTTCAGATCTTCTCAAGGATTGTGTGTTCTCAGTAGGTATTTCAGAATTAGCTTCATTGGTGTCTGGTGGGCTATTTTGTACTCCTTGATTCAAATCACTTTGATTCATCTTATCAAGTTCTACAGCCTCGCCTTTCCTATCCAAAAGGAATCCTTTTTCTAGGAAATTAGCGTTTCTTGAAACAATCACCTTTTGTTCCGTAGGGATGTAGAAGTAGTATCCAATAGTTTCCTTTGGATATCCTACAACATAACACAAAGAGGATTTGGGATCCAGTTTGTCTCCCACTAAATGCTTTACATAAGCGGGCCCCCCATATTCTCATGTGAGCATACGAGGGTGACTTTCCACACCAAGTTTCATACAGGGTCTTGGGCACAGCCTTGGAAGGCGCACTATTCAACAAATAGGTTGTCGTTTCAAGAGCATAGCCCCACATGGACATAGGAACTTCAGTGAAACTCATCATAGATCAAACCATATCCAACAACGTTCGATTCCTACGCTCGGCTACCCCGTTATGTTGAGGCGTGCCTGGTGGAGTCAACTGTGAGAGAATCCCATTCTCTTTAAGATAATCAATGAACTCGGAAGATAAGTATTCTCCTCCCTGATCAGATCGAAGAGTTTTAATATTTTTTCCAAGTTGCTTCTCTACCTCATATCTAAACTCCTTAAACTTATCAAAGGATTCAGATTTATATCTCATCAGATATACGTAACCATACCGAGAATGATCGTCAGTGAAGGTTATGAAGTAGCTAAACCCTCCTCGAGCATTTATGCTTATAGGGCCGCACATGCCCGTATAGATCAAGTCCAATGGACTTGTGGCTCGTTCCGCTTTACGCAAAAATGGCAACTTAGTCATTTTCCCTTTGAGACATGATTCGCAAGTTGTTAATTCATCTAAGTCTTGGAGACCTAAATGAGATGCTAAGCTTCGAATTCTTTCTTTGGAGATATGACCTAGTCTCTCGTGCCACATTAGTGCGTTTGCTTAATTATCTCGTTTGCGTTTATTTCTTTGTTGAATATTGAGATTAGAAATTGTTGGGAAAATAGTATAAACTCCATCTTGCAATTTTGATTCCATAATAAGAGACGATGCATAAGACAAAAATAAAGTTTTATTACGAATCTCAAAATAACAACTCTCTCGATCCAAAACCAGAATCGAGATAATGTTTCTTATTATTTCAGGAACAAAATAAACAAAATTTAATACTAAATTTCTATCTCCTATCCCTAAGTAGATCGTCCCCACGGCCTTGGCAGCAACCTGTGCTCCATTTTCCATCCGTAAAGTCATGTCTCCTCTACTTAGCTCCTTGATTCTTGTCATCTCCTGCAAGTTATTGCAGATATGAACTCCACATCTAGTGTCTAGAATCCAAGAAGAATCTTTAACCAAAAAGATAACTTCAACAAAGAACGTACCTTGAGCCGGTGGCTCTTTGCAGTTCCTTTGCTAATGCCCAGTCTTCCCACATTTGAAGCACTTATCCGATTTGGCCTTCTTACCCGTCTTGATTCCTCCTTTGCTTTTCAGTTTCTTAGTCTTGTTCTTCTTCTTGTTACCTTTCTTAGGTTTAGAAGATGAATTCATAAGTAGCACTGGCTTGTCTTTCTTTATTGTTCTTTCAATCGTCTTCAGCATGTTCAACAACTCAGGAAGCTTAGCTTCAAGTTGAATCATGTTGAAGTTGACCACAAATTGGTCATAAGAACTAGGGAGTGACTGTAGGACCAAGTCCATAGACAACTCATCATTAAGCACCACACCAAGATTAGCCAACGTTTCAATTAGCCCTATTATCTTGAGCACGTGCGCACTTACATCAGAGCCATCAGTCATGCGAGCCCTGAAAAGATTGCAAATCTCTCTCTCATAGATTTAGTACCATATAGCTCTTACAGATGGAGAAGAATTGTTGCTGAGTTCTCGATCGTCTTGTGTTGCCTTTGCAACTCATTCCTCATTGAAGCCAACATGAAACATTGTACTTGCATGTCATCTTCCTTCCATTGCTGGTACTGGAACTTCTCATCACCAGATGAGTCCTCTTCCAGCTCCTCTTGCACTGGTACATCAAGGATATACTCCCTTTTCTCAGATAAAAGGATAATCTTGAGGTTACAAAATCAATCTTCAAAGTTGGGACTGGTTAGTTTATTTGTTTCGAGAATTATTTTGAATGGATTAGACATATCATGTTATCTACAAAACGTATGAGGCAGACGATAAGTAACGGATTTTCAAATAAAGTTCTTATACAATTTGGTCTTTAATTGTACAAGTCTCCCACTATTTTTCCAAATCCCACCATCCTCTTGGTGTGATTCGAAGAATAGTTAATTCTTTAGTGGGCTTGAGATCTATCCAAACTTCATCATATGCCCCATTTTCTGAGCTAAAATATGACTAGTTCAAATAGTAGCCTTAACGGGCCTTCCATCTTCCTTGATAGTTCTCAAGATATTTTTCCTCATCTTTCGCATGTGCCCCATTTTCTGAGCTAACACATGATCGTCGATGTTAGGCTCGACCAATCAAATATCTCATGGTTAATCATCAATTCCATTACTCCCATTTTCTGAGCTAAGTAATGAAACTAATGATCTCATAGGGCATCATATGCTTAGTAATGATCACAACCTTTCTTAGGTTCAACCCACCCCATTTTCTGAGTAATTGGATTTGAACTTCAACGACATATCACATGGCAATTACTTATGATGGAACGAATGGAAATAGAACTCCAATTCTATTCCCACATTAACCTAATATGTTTGAAGGATGGAATTTCATTGCATACAAATAGGTCTCATTAGTATTACAATTATCTTGTTTAGTTATCTATCCTATGCGCATCTTACAACACATCACATATCGTATCGGAAAGATAAATAAACATCCCATAAAGCAGTAAATCGAGGATGAACAACCTCGAGCCCTAACCTACTAACCCACTGAGCCAAAGTGGGCCAGGACATTTTAGAAAGTAAAAACAACTAGACTATTACAATGGGTTCCACCACAACATACAAGTCTTGGCTTCGTCTTCTCGCTCAGTCTTTGATTACATAGTCTATCAACTACTACTATTCTACTTGACAGAAAAGTAAAATCCAAACCGGCTATTTTTACAACCCTAGAATATTACAAGTCTTCATGATTTCCAATGCCCAATTGAGAATTGTTGACTTGCAGACTATTTTAGTACACAAGTATCAAACTCCTCTAGTGCCTTAGAGTGTTGACTTTTCTATTCATGAACTTATAGATGATTACAATATATAAATGCCAATATAATAGTAAACAATTAATTGCTTTTTTATTGATAAAATAAGAAACAATTACAATTTAATAATGTCCTTACATTCTCTAATCATCTAGTGGCATTTGAGGACATTAACCTAACAATAACTTTAATATCTGTGGTACCGGATAATGCATGGAGTGACAATGTCATATCCTCATCAATCGTAATAGGGTCTTTATCATCTTCTTCATGGATTTGTTCGTGATTAAGCTTATCTTCCTCTTCCTCTGTCATCATCATAAAGAGGTGTCTTTGCTTACACCTATGATCCGACACAAATACCTCGTTGCAATTGTAACATAAATTCTTTTCTCTCGGGGTCCTCATCTCCGTAGCCGTAAGCATCCTTCCAGGGGGATTGTATTTTAAGTTGAACTTTTCATGGGTATTTTGGATGTGATATGGGAATTTTTGTTAAGGGCAGAATAATTGAAGTTGGATTTAAATGGTGGCTTTGGTTGTGAATATTCGATGCCCTTTTTACAATGGCATCCACCATGGCTTCTTGTTTCTTGGCTACGAAAATGGTTTGATGGAACGTTTGAGGCTTAAGGGTAAGAACCGACCCCTTTATGTTATCCCTTATCCACTCACGAAGTAAGCAATGAAATAATCCTTTGGAAAATCCTTGTTAGACAAGAGCAAATATGATTTTAATGCCCCAAACTTTTCCAAGTAAGATGAAACCGTTCTTTGTTGATGCAATTTGTTAAACTCCCCAAACCATTAAATAGGGATCCACTTCATCAAATCTTACCAATTCAGCTGCTGTAAATTCTATCCAAATTGGTAGGTCTTTCCCCTCCATAGATCCTTGGTACCACAACTCGGCTCGACCCTCAAGATGCATTGCTGCCAAGGGGACCTTATGCTCTTCCGAAATAGAAGATATGATCTGAAAGTATCTATTGCAATGCCTAACCCATGACATAGGGTTATCTCCATCAAATCTTGGAAACTCCATCTTTGGAAAAGGGCTAAAACCAGTTTCTGAGCCAAAGCGTTCAGTACGTGTTCTAGTGGGGACAGGGTTACACGATATGGACCTCTCCATTAGTGCAGTTAATCTTGTTAGGTATATGCTCTAGATGCCAATGAGGACAAATAGATTGTATAAGGTATTCAATTTTGTTGTACAAACTGATAATTAATAAAGGCATTTATTATTCTGTTCATGTAAAACTTTGTGGCATCAAATAAGTATAGAACAAACAGTCCTTGTGTATCGAGATTGACTATTCGCCCTTTATGGAATAAAGATGTGACACGGGGAGAGTCTTATTCCTGATCACTCAAAAGGGGTTCGCAATCAAGGAATCTTAATTGGGAATTAAGATTCGACTTGTATGACACCTGCTCTGACAAAGAGTGAAGAGTGCCAGTCCAACACTATGGGATAGTGAGACATGTGTCATAGATATATCAATGGAATTGATATATTCAAACACGGCTCGCAGTAATCCAATCACATGGGTATTTATTCGTTGTCCGTCAATGATTGGATTACTGACCATAATAGTATGTGTGGGCCTTAGATCTAAGGTTTCATGATCAATGTGCTTGTGCTGTTGCATCTGTTACTAGTGTAGTTAGGCCCAATTCACCCTTTGGTGGGGCTAACCTCGAAGTGCGATCTCAATGAGTCAAGTAGCAGTTGTTCAGTGATCATCAAGATGGGATTCACTGTCTCGATTGTAAACGAAAAAGTATCCTGTGTAATCATATGCATATGAAATTATAAGTCTTTGATGAAAGCAATGAAACTAACCCATGTGGGACATGGAGGGTAGTTTGGTACTTTCATCATGATATGTTTACATGCACAGTATCAAGTTTAGTGAGTTTGGCATAAACCATGACTCTCACTTGATCGGGATACATTAGTGAAGGGCTTATACTCATATGGTATTTATGGTCCAAAGGTTCGTAAATGATTCGTTCATTTCGTACTCAATTGGGTTACGATGTGAGTCCACGAGACTGGTTAGGTGACACTCACATCCTTTGGTATTTCCTCCCATTGCCAATTGAGACGAACCTAAAGAGTTGTGCTATAAGAAACGAATGTGATGTCTTTTTGTGTTAATCTTTTAGAAAAATATAATTAAATGGATGCATTGATTTATTGGTTAAATCAATGAATTAAATATTTAATTTAATAAGACTAAATTAAATTATTTAATTGGAGAATTAATTAATTATTTAATATGTATTGGAATTTAAATAGGATTTAAATTAAATACATGTTGAATAGGTGGGCTAAGTTGAATGGGCCAACAAAAGCCCACCCACGTCCTTTAGAAGCCCAAGGGGCGGCTACATGGGAGTCAAGGAAGACTCCTTGACTTGTTTGTTATTAAAGGAGTTATAAGATAACTCCAACACTAATTAACAAGTTACAAGGTCTTAACCTAGTTGCCTAACACAAAAGGAAAAGAATCCTCCCTCCTCCAAAAAGCTTGCCCTAGCCGTCCACCACCATCAACGAGGAAGCTTTGGAAGAACTTTTGAAGGTTCGTTTCACGTGCCTCTTTAGAGACATGAGCTCAGGGAGTTGCTGTTATGCGAAGAAATACTACAAAATTGATAAGGTAATCTATTTCGTTTAAGTTTTTGGAAAACTGTTTAAAATTCATTAATCCCGTTAAAGTGATCCGTGTTTGGGAATCAAAATTTTTTTATTCAACTGCGTTTTTACCCGATGGATTCCCAACAAATCCATCTCCCAATATGGACTTGTTTCGATTATAAACTTGCATTTGTTTAGCTATGGTTTGCAACTATTGTTGCATCATCTTTTGAATATTCTCCATCGTTTTAACCGAAGCTTGCATGTTTTCTTGAATCAATACCATGCTTCCAGATGTGTATTAGTACGTTGATCTCCATATTCCCTTATGGCTCTTTCTTCAGTAATCATCATCTCTGCCTTCCTTAAGGATTCCAGCACATCCTTTAATCGTGTAGCATCTGCTAGGTTTGTTTGTTATCAGAGTCGACCAATGAAAGCTTGGCTCTACATACCAAATGTAAACTTTTGAAGAAATATAGAAAAAGGGGGTGGGGAATAGACTGAACGTAGTCAGAAAAAACATAAATAGGCTAGGGCAAAAGAACATACATCATTAATTGTCTTTTGGAAATACAAAAAGAGGAGCTTGTATCTTAGCTTAGAATGGAAAGTTGCATAATTCAAATTACACCATTCATACTACTGAAAATAAACAGAACGCTATTAATTCATTGGTCCATAGCTAGTGCCAAATATCAATGGATCCAAGGGTCCTCTCGATGCTGCAGAGGTGATACATGTCACCTCTTTATTATTATTTTTTTAAAATTTTTGTTTTTGCTCTTTTATGTTTTTTCTTTCAATTTTATGCTTTAAAAGTTTACGCAATTGTGTCTTGCTCATCTATATTTATAATAGTTGGTGTGCTTATGCGATTGGATTCGGATAGTTTAATATTATAAATTCAACCGACCCGACATTTACAATTAGTAGTCTAAATTAATCTGACACGAAATAATTATATCTTCAAATCAAGCACTTTGTGTAGGTCGAACTAGATTATATTTTGATTAGAAGCGCTAACAACTCAAATTATTTGATGATTAAAATAAAACTAGATAATGATAGTGAAATATTGAAAAGATTAATATTGTTCACTCACAGCTCAATTTATTTGATGTTGTAAATAGTATTAGGTAATTTTACACTTTATCATCAATATTTCTTTTTGGTTAAAATATCAAATAATTTAAGTTATTAACAAGTATAAGTAAAACATAATCCAACTCAATCTAATCGAATCACTCGATCTGAAGATATAAATCATTTGATTTTGGACAATTTTTTATCTATGTACGAATTGAATTACTAATATGAATTTGGTTAAACCTAATCGCAACACTAATACAAATAAAAATGAGGAAGACAAAAAAATTTCTTGAATTTTCAAACATAAACCTGAAAAAAGAAAAGAAAAAGACAAAAGAAATGGAATAAGAAGGAAAAGAAATATTTTAGAAAAAATTATAAAAAAAAAAAATAGAAATGAAAGAGATAACACATGCCACCTCTTTAGCACCTGGTGCGTATGCACCAGGTGCGAGAGGACCGGATCCAAGTATCAATAGTCTCCTCTACTAAAAAAACACTTTAACGAACTTCCCCAAATATTATTTATGGACCCAAAAATCTCTGTACTATATTAAATAAAATATTTACCTTGCCCCCATATGATAATATATAAACAATTTTTTGCCCTTTCGAGTAATTTTTTCTATATATATTATGACCTAATAAATAAGTTAATTTCAATTAACTCAAAATTGGATAAAAATAGAAGTATGATTGCAACAATACAGAGTGAATACAAGTTAAGCTTTCAATTATCTCATGTAAAATTATATTAAATTGTCTTATATATAATTTTTTTTAGAAGAAAACATCATACTCTCTCCTTCTCTCTTAAAAAACTTATTTGCATTAATAGATATTGAAAGAAGTTTCTTATCAATTTTTGCTTTCAAATTTTTGTTTCAATTTCACAAATAACTAGCTATATATTGAAATTATTTAGTTAATGCGTATTGGAATATGCATGCATGCCTTATTTACATAATTACATTAATTATAAGATTAAAAAATTAAAACAAATTATTGGTCAATAATAAACATACAAATACTGTGCATATAAAGAATTATGTACATGTTACATTATAAAAATCCCTTTAAGTGGTTTCCTCATTTTTCTGTAATAAATAATATCTTAGAAACCAGTTAATTTTATGTAATAATATTATTTAAATAAATGAATAATGTGAATTACTAATTATGTTTAAATTAAAATTAATGGATTAGTAAAAGGTTAATATGTAAAAAAACTTATATTAATAGTGATCATAAAAGTTTTAATTGAGATATTTTAAGTTTATGTCTTATTAATGTTAAGAAACGAGTATATAATAAAAACACAGTGGAAAAATAAATCTCAAGAGGACAATTTAGATGACATATTCAAATTTTCACTGTTAGTTTAAACGACTCTACATCTTATAGCGTAGTAATTGGAAAAATCCCTCATTTCTTGAATCTACGAACTTCATTGATCTTTCTAATCCTAGCAACAAACCTTTCACTACCTCTAAATTACCACACCAGAAAGCAGACGAAAAATCTCCTTTTCTTCTTCAGGGGATGACTAGAGAGAAGAGAGAGGTGGAAAAAATTTGCTTGGAGGCTACTAAAATAATGTTATGTTGTTAGGTTAAACCCTTAGGTGATATAATTATATCACTTAAATAATTAACTAAAGCAAAGCCAAAAGACCATGTGGGCATCTAAGAGGATGCCCTCCTCAACCGTGCACTTGCGGCGGGTGCACCCATTTGATTTTACGTTTAATTTATTTAATTATTTATCCAATAAATCAACCAATTAATTTGATGACTTAATTTATTTCTCCAAGACATTAATTAATGAATTAAACTAATCATATGATTAATTCATTCATCCAAACGAATTATTCATTAATCCATCTCATTTAATTTAGCCAATAAATTAAATATCCAAAATGCTCTTCAAGCTAACCCCATTGTTTTTCACTGCAAAACTAATCAGTTATTTCATTGATTGTCACAAAGTAAAACTCATGTGACAAAACCAATGGGAGTCGTATTCGAATGCATAAGTCCCATAGATGTTGTCTATGACACAAACTCCTACTAACCCATAGTGTTCCTGATAGAGTGGATGTCCAGCGCGCTAATTATTTGGGCGCCATACTATGTAATAGACTCTATAAGACAATCTTTTCTAATAAATAAAGTCAATTTTATTATGACATCCTTTGTTCTTTAACTATCTTTATATGCTTAGAACGAAGTCCCCTAAATCATACATGACTATGGTGAAGGTGTTGTATGCCCGACGAGCCATATGTTGGCTTGATCACCGAATCATAAACACCATGTTAGTCTTATGATTTAGATTATATCAAAACTGTTGAAATGCTTCTTTATTGTCGACTACTCAGAAGAGTATAGATAAAGATCCCATGGATTACATTTGGTTAGGGGAGGCAGTCAGGATACCTATGGAATGTTCTTAAAGACCGTAATCCTAAAACACGTTCCAAGTCTTAAAGGCTGTGAGATGTGGGATATCACTGGCCTCGCGGAGACTTGTTCGTGTGTGTAACTCTCCTAATTAAGAGGTTGACGCGATTCATTGTCGATGGATAGTATGGCCAATACATACATGAAGATTCATACTTTAGGTGAGTATGGAATTGAACGGCCCCGCTAAGGATTCCTCGTTGGTGCTGTCAAACATGGAGTCCTTGGGTCTCATAGTGTGAGATAATCCGTAGACTTGAAATGACATTGGAAAGGGTACTACCCACTATACTTTGATATCCACGTGCACTCTAGGAGAGCCATATGGCGTGTATGTTCTGTATAGTCTGGTAGTGCAGCGGAACAAGTGGCAGTCATTAAGGCATCCATTCCTATTCTGTTGTTTGAAGCTGAATGATCGATAATGTTGGGAATCCTGGTATCATGCACAACGGAAATTTAAAAACATATCCGGATTCTCAAAGCTAAGATCAATTCGTAGTTCGTGGATTTTAATGAAAAAGATGAATACGAAAAACTTACCTTTTTACGTATTCAATCAATCCTTGCGAATCTTCAAATCTTCCTTCAACGGTCCACGTGTCCCATCTCTAGATTATCAGTCATCGGAATCGACTCCGGAAATCTCCATCTCTTTTCTCCAGGGCGGCTAGATGAGAGAGAGTGGAAGAGAATTTATTTTCTTTGTGTTGTATTTCTGGTGGAGGAACTGTGTTATGAATTCTCATGTATCTAGAGCTTGTGTTGAATAAATCCTCCAATGTAAGCGCACCAAACACACGCCTATTAAGGCCCAATTGGACTTCTATTGGGCTATTTTGACTTAGTCAGCTTAGCCCAATTAATTTAACCCTCAAATATTTAATCCAATTAAATATACAGATTAAATTAATATTCTAATTAATTAATTAACTAAAAAATTAATTAACATCGTAGTTGACCTAGTCAACATAATTAATTTAATACCATGTTTAATCCAATTAAACAAGTAATTAAATTAATTCGTCCAATTAATTAATTCATCTTTCCAAAGGACAAATTACCAAAAAGTCCTCCAAATACAACAATCAATTTCCCCGTCTATTCCTATAGCGCGACTCTCTAGGTTTGTCTCGATTGGCAATGGAAGGATGCCAAAAGATGTGGGTGACACCTAGCCAGCACCGTGGCCCCACATCATAGCCCAACCGAGTACAAAATGACTATGTCATTACAAACCTCTAGATTATGAATACTGTATGAGTATAAGAGATTCATGGACGTATCGCGATCGAGTGAGAGTCATAGAATATGTCAAACTCATAGGACTTGATGCTATGCTCAAGTATCATAGTAATATGAGATTCCCAAACTACCTCAGTGTCCAACACGGGTTAGTTCATGAGCTCTGGCCAGAGACTTTAATCTCATTTACCTATGATCGCATAGGATACTTCTCGTTTACTTTCGAGACAGTGAATTCAATTTCTCTAACTAGTTAAGACTGCTACTTGCCCATCAAGTCATACTTTGAGATTGACCCCACCAACGGGTGAATTGGATCTAACTACTCTAATGACAGACTTGATGTCACAAGCATATCTTCAACTTAATTATCAGGTCAAAGTCTCACGCATACTATCATAATCAGTAATCCGATCATCAAAAGTCACAGAGTAAAAACCAATGTGATAGGATTACTACGGGCAATGTTCGAATACACTAATCCAATCCAATCAATGTATACATGACACAAACTCCCACTATCCCATAGTGTTCGACTTGCACTTGTTGTCAAAGCATGTGTCATACAAGTCCACACGAATTTCAATGCCCAATTGAGATTCTCCAACTTGCAAACCGTTTAAGTGATCAAGTACCAAATCCTTCCAGTGCTGATCTCCTTAACTACTATAAAAAGTGCAAAGGTTTGCCTTGACACATATGGAATAATTGTTCATTTAAGACTTATAGATGCCATTAAGAATTATATGAACGACTCATTAATGCCTTTATATTAATAATAGGTTGTACGACATAAACTAGTGCCCTATTCTCTATGTCCTCCTTGGCATCGAAGGTACAAACCCAACAATCTCCCACATGAACTCTATGCCAATCACTATGGTATCTAATACCCATCTTATAAGATGTTGCTCTAGCACCGCCTATGATAGTGGCCCAGTGAGTGGGTCAACCGTGTTATCGGCTGAGGTTATTTTCTGCAAGGCTATATAGCTTTTTCCAACGATCTGTTAAAAGATGTTGTATCTCTCAATATTGTGTGTGGATTTGTGAGACCTCAGTTTCCTACCCTGCGCATTAGCTCCATTTCGTCACAGTAAAGTGGCAATCCAAGCTGCACACCAGGGACCTATAGAAGTTCCACCACGAACTTCAGATCCAAACTGTTTCCTTGACAACCTCCAAGGCTCCAAGGTAGTTTCATATTTATTCTCATTAGTGGATGCTTCACTATGAAATCTTCCAAGTTACTAATCCACAGTTGAGATTGAATACAAACCCACAGTGAAATTTTAATCTTCTTTTTCAGACTCAAAGTCTAAGTAAGTATAAAATTCCACTTCCATTTCTCCAAAGGCATAGATGAAAAATATATCCTAAGTTCTTTTGAAAGTACTTCATGATATTTTATACTTCCACCCATTGCTTTTCCTTTGAAGGCAAGAGCCCTTTCTCAGATCGTCTATCCTAAATTACTTTAGGATTCATTTTAAACAAAGGGCTTAGGAGGGCCCATCATCCTATTCGCTCTACCTCCATAGACGTGAATTATAAGGATATAAGTGGCTTCTTCCAAGTCTTTTCATGGAGAATATGCTCAATGTTTATGTCTTGATCCAAGGCAATGAGCCCACAACATTTCCCATAAGTAGAGCACTCTCTACATATAATACGAGAAATGACATCTCGCTCCCACTGGCCTTCTTGCACTCACATGGTTCCACTTAAATTCACAAGTAAATTTATACAGCATGTGGACCATATAAGAATCGGCCTGATACTTCAAGGATTCGAGGCGATGTGATTTTTGTTCCTGTTGATTAATCAGAAGCTTGTATGAGGGAAATAGCGCGAAAGGTATTTCACGTAGTTAGTTTTTATCTTTTATATTAATTTGATTAAACTGGCCAATTAATCTTGTTTCGGGGTAGAGTTTTAAACTTTTAATATTCCGCTGTGCTAATATACCCTAAGGATTACCCAACCCAATAATTCCTATGTCAAAGCTTATGTCATACAAGTTTTACTGAGTTTCAAAGTTTAATTGAAACTTATGTGACTTGTGAACGGGGTTAAGTAATAAGTACCAAATAATTCTAATGTCAATCTCTCTAATCCATAGGAAATAGAATGTTTGGCTTGATTACATGGACTAAACGTTGTACACTAATTACAAATGTTGGGAAACTCGAAATTTAGGCAGCGGAAGATAAATTTTTTCCCATGTGGTCGGTCATCTCGATATGCATATTCAAATCCAAAATGCTAAAACTTACCCATTGTAGCCAAATGGTTGGAGAATCTGATTATTCAAAATTTCTTAAAACTTCTACAAAGCTTTCTACACCACTTCTTGAATTTTCCAGTATTCTTGAATCATTTCTTGATTTCTTGAATTTGATCTGAACGGAGAATACACACTGTCTCTAAATAATCACGCGGATTGACGGAAGAAGAAAAACCTTTCTTTTCTCTACAAGGGGGTGACGACTAGTATAGAAAGAGGGATGCGTATTTTTCTTTTCTAGCTTTTAGGAGAGTTATCATTTCACTTAAGTCAAAAGTCACAGGTGATATGTATTTATATCACTTAACTTATTGACCAAGACAAGACCTAACAGACCTAAGTCAAGGGCCAATGAGGGCGCCCAATTCGCCTGTGTAGTCATCCAAGTGCACGCCCTCTTTGTCATGTTTGGTCTTGTTGTTTATTTAATTTTCCAATGGATCAATTAATTATTTATTTAATCTAATAAATAAATAATGTCAATTAATCACCCCTATTAATTAGACAAATTAATTCATTAATTTATTTTTTCAAAAAATTAATTAATAATTAATCTTATCTATTAATTAATTACCTCATCTAATGAGTAACCAATTAATAATATTTAATTTATCCAGTAAATTAAATCACCTAAGCTCAATAGAAAAACTCCTTTATATTTTTCTTTGTCAATCCTTAAACGTGACTCATTAGGTTCGTCTCGTTTTGGCAATGATAGTAATCCAAAAGAACTGGGTTACACCTGGCCAGTCACGTTACATTCTCTGTAGCCCAAAAAAGATCGAATAAGTGGATCATTCTGAAACCTTCCAATCATGAATACCGTGTACGTATAAACCTTTTGTTCTCGTGTGCCAGTCAAGTGAGAGCTACGATTATATCAAACTCACTGAACTTGATCATATGTATAAATTATAATAATACAGGATCATTGAGTTTGCTTACGTGCTGGCACAAGCAACTCTGTTGCTTTGGCCAAAGACTTTGATCTCTATTATCTATAATTACATAGGACACATTTTCATTCACTTATGAGAGAACAAATCAATCTTAGTAATCAGTTAAGACTACCACTCACCCATCAAATCGTATTTTGAGATCGACCTCACCAACGAGTGAAATGGATCAAACTACTCTAATGATAGAGTTGATGTCATGAGTGCATCTTCAGCCTGATACTTCAGGTTAAAGGTTTACTTATACCTATCACGAATAATCAGTTCTGTCATTGACAGTCAATAGAGTGAAAACCCATGTGACAGAACCGATGCAAATCATGTTCGAACATATCAGTTCCACTAATGTTCCTACAATCATAAGCTCCCACTATCACATAGTGTTCGAATGGCACTCATATGTCAAAACTTAGATTGTACAAGTGTTCTAAGTCTTTATTTACCCATTAAAGACTTCATATTACTTGTGAACAAATTAAGTAATCAAGATCAATCTATCTAGTGTTTAGCTTCATATGTCGTACGAAGTAGAGAGATTGCACTGAATACATGGACAATTATTTTACACTACTTATATATGCTAATAAGATTTATGTGAAAACGAATATAATGCCTTTTATTATAAAAAAGTAAGTCAATTACAAATTGAATGCTCTATACAATCTATCCTCTATGGCATCTGAATATATAATCCTAACAATCTTCCACTTGCACCCAATGCCACTCTATGTGGTATCTTATGCCCATATTTTCCAGGTGTCGATCCAAAACCGCCTGTGGTAGTGGTTTGGTGAACGGGTCAGCTACACTGTCAGCTGAGGCTATTTCTTGCATTGTTATTTCTCCTTTGCCAATGATCTATCTTATGATATGAAATCTTCTCTCAATGTGTTTTAACTTGTTATGAGACCTTGGTTCCTTGGCTTGCGCTATTGCTCCTTTGTTGTTAGAATAAATTTTCAACGGGGAGCTTAGCACCAGGAACCACTTGAAGTTCTCCAAGAAACTTCCTAATCCAAACAGCTTCCTTGGCATCCTCTGAGGTAGTCACATATTCCTCTTCAGTGGTGGAATCAACGGTAATGCTTTGCTTGAAATTTTTCCGAGACAACTCTACTGTTAAGCATAAGTATAAACCCTGTGAGGTGGATTTTTGGTCATCTACATCAGACTAAAAGTCCAAATCAGTATAATCTTCCACCTTCAAATCTCCACCTCCATAGATGAGAATCATATCCATAGTCCTCTTTAGGTATATTAAGATATTCTTCACAGCTATCCAATGTTCCTTACCCGTGTTTGTCTGAAACCAATCATTCTATTCATTCTATCTCTGTAGATACGAGTTCTTAGAATGTAGGTAGCTTCTCCCAAGTCTTTCATAAACAATGTACTCGAAAGTTACTTCTTGACAGTTGTTAGAATTCCCACGTCGTTTCCTATAAGTAGAATGTCATCTACATATAGTACTAAGAATGAGATCATGCTCCCACTATCTTCTCAGACACACGGTTCACGTTCGTTCTTGATGGAGTCATATCCCTTTACTACTTTATCCAAACATAGATTCCAGCTTCGAGATGCTTTCTTAAGTCCGAAAATAGATCTCTCAAGCTTGCACACTTTATTGATATCAGTCTCGAATAAAAAACCTTTCCATATAGATGTCCTCCTCGAGAAATCAACTAAGGAAAGTATTTTTGACATCCATCTGCCATATCTCATAGTCTAAGTATGCAGCAATGGCTAACAGAATTCTGATGCATTTTGGTGGTCCCAAGTGGCATACGAAAGGGTCTAGAAGGGGGGGAGTTGAATAGACCTTGAAGTTTTTTTCGACTTCAAAAATTTTGTATCACTTTTAAAGGTTAGAACGCTAAGGAAGCTGAGCGCTTGGGTCAGGCGCTACAGTAAAGATAACTTAGACTTAGTGATTTTGGCAATTTACCAAAGTAGGGTAATGCTTAGATCGCTTAATCAGGGTTAGCACAGCGAAAATGATTTTTTAAAGCTTTAGCGTTCATTTTAATTAAATAGTCTCTTATCAGATTAGTGTAGCTTGTCTTTTTCAGAATAAATAGTATAATATAAAACAAGACTATAATGAAAGTAAATGACACAAGAATTTGTAAGGTTCACTGGATGATGTAATCCCAGCTACGTCCTTCTTTTCCTTTTTCACTTGGAGGGAATTTACTAAGATGATTATCAAAGAATCACACAGAATCTTCTACAAGGTAGTAAATAGGTGAAAATGATCTCGAACTCCTTGATCACACAAATTTCAGCACCAATAAAGATCTTCTTCTACAAGCTTCTCTCATTCAGAAAGACTGCCTATAAGGGGTTTCAACTACTTTCTCACTCAGATGAAAGGTTGAGGGTTTTATCACAAGGGTTTGTTTGTTTTTGAAAAGATCAAACAACTTGGAATATCCTAGTAAGAGTTTAGGTTTCTTCTTTGGAAGTTGTTTGAGATATTTGTGACTGTATGGAATGTATGTAAAAAGCTTGAAGAATTTTGGCTGTGGGGTTTCTAAGTTTTTTCTTTAAAGGAGAATTTCAGCAAAATTTTTTTGTGCATATACGTATATATCTCCTTTTTTTTTCTTCTGATTCTTAAGGTTTGCTGGGAATGAGGTATTTATAGGCAATTCTTGGGATCTGTCCGTTGGACACATGTGAGCGTGTGCCTTTCACGCGGCGCATGATTCTACCTTTTCTCTAACATTCTTGAAATCCTACTGGTTCCGATTGGACGGGAGCAGCTATAAACTCTGAAGTTCAGACAGTCTAGTCCAAAGGTGGCTTGTCCATTAGTCATAATAGCTTATCACATTTAATGCACTTATCAGACATTTAATGCATTTTGAATTTATTTCCCGTTGGAAATAAATGTCCGTTGAATGATTGTATTTAAGTCCTTCATGACTTGAGGATTTATTTCAGGTGAATCTGATACTGATCGCTAAGGTGCTTTGAGCGCTTTGATCCATAAATCCTGAAATTGTCCTTTAGCGTTTGAAAATCGCTAAGAACAAATCTTCATCTTCATTTGACTTCAGAAGCTGATCTTCAACTTCATCTCTAATAGACTCACCTAGAGTTCTATTAGCGATTCAGTATCTCATACTTAGTCTAAAATCTATAAAGATAAAAATTACAAGCCTAATCAAAATTACAAACTTTTTAATGCTTATACATTAATCTATGAAAACAAAACCTTACATTATATTTGGGGTCTAACATAAAATGCTATCTTGTCATCATCAAAAAATCTCACATGAAATTCCTAACAATTTCCCCCTTTTTGATGATGTCAGGACCTTTAACTCTTATATCTCTTTTATAGATTAAGAGTTCAAAGAAAAGGCCCAAATAAATATAAGTTAGCGTTTGGAAAGTTAGTAAAGTTAATTAATGTTAGATTAGCCTCAACAAGTTGTTTCAGCGATAAATCATTCATTTATAAAAAGATAAGCATACATGATTGTTGGTCCCAAGTGGCATACGAAAGGGTCTAGAAGGGGGGGGGGGGGTTGAATAGACCCTGAAGTCTTTTTCGACTTCAAAAGATTTCGTACTAAAATGGTTTTTGGACGCTTGAAAAGTAGACGCTTGAAGTGTCAAACGCTTGACTTAAGCGTTCACTTAAAATATAGGCGCTTTGGTGAAGCGTCTAACGAAGACTGTTTTTATAAAGTTAACTTAGATTTCAAGACTTGAATACTACAACCAAATAGGTTTGAGCGTTCAGTTCTTTGATCAGTGTTAGCACAGCGGAATGATTTTTGTAGTCTTCTTTTGAAAGCTTTAGCTTCACAAGAAGTTTCTTAGTTGCTTAACGTTTGATTGTGTTTTACTTAATCAGTTTATGCAATGATATGATAGATAAAAGAATTGACTGAAAAGTAAATGACACGATATTTGTAAGGTTCGTTGGGTGGTGTAATCCCAACTACGTCCTTCTTTTCCTCGAACACTTGGAGGTGATCCACTAAAATGATTCTCAAAGAATCACATAGAATCTTCTACAAATTAGGGAGAGATGGATGTCGATGACTTGATCTCCTTGATCACACAGATTTCTGTTCCAAATCACTCCAATCCCCTTGCTTCTTTCACCTAGAAATATGACAAGTATCCAACTTCGACTTCACACAGATCGCGAGGCTTGGATAGGGGTTTTTCTAAAAGGTTTGTTTAATTTTGATAAAGTTCAAACAACTAGGAATATCTCAGTAGTAATGTGGGTTTCTTCGAAAAGAATGTTTGAGATATTGGGTTGACTATTTCATGATTTGAAGAAAAGTAAAGAGAATATTTTCTTGAAAGTTTTGGCTTTTCTGAGATTGTAAGGAATGAGACTTCAATGCAACAACAATTCGACTTGATAATTGTTCTATATGTATTTGGCTTGTTGTTGAAGTCCTATTTATAGGCGTTCTTGGAAAAAGTGTCCGTTTAACACATGCAAGGGCGCGTGTCTCTCACTTCCGCGAGTGAACAACTTTTGTCGTTTTTCCTGAAAATTTGCTGCACAAAAGTTGGTGCTGCAGTCTTTGAATAGTTGACAGTCCAATAGGGTGGCTTATCCGTACGTCTGAAAGTGCTTATCACATTTAATGCTCTTATCAGCATTTAATGCATTTGAATTAAATGCCCGTTGGTATTTAATGCTTTGAGAATATTTGCATTAAAACTCCTTCTGGACTTAGAAATAAATTCAGGTGAAATTACTTCTGTCCTATAAGGTAACGCTTGATATAGCTGGTCAATTGGACGCTTGGAGACTTTATCATCATTCAGAATTTAGGCGCTTGAGTCTTTGAACTTTACCACTGATAAACTCACTCATAAATTATCAGACGCTCAGCCTAAGACTACTTAGCTTAACAATCTAGAATAGAAATAAAACAAAGCCTATTACAAATCTAATGCTTCAAAGCCGAAAAACAAACTTACATATTTTTGGGGTCTAACAAAGTTCCTAATTGTCATCATCAAAACATCTAACATGAAATTCCTAACAATGATTTATACTGAATATAAGATAATTGAAAGCGAAAACTGAAATAAAAGAGATATTAAAAATATAAAGCATTCATTTTTTCTGTCGCTTTGTGCTTTCTGCTCCTTGGTAGATTTTATTTGCTAAGTCCATGAGGAGTCGATCAACATCTATCATGGTGGTAAGTTGGAGTTCATTATAGTCATGCCTTCGTTGTCTAGCGCTTTCATTCAGTTCCTTCAGCCTGTCCACCCATTCCCTTGGAGGAATACCAAGTTCACGAATTAAGTCGTAATAGATGTCTTGTCTTTTATCGTTGGATGGTTTCCAGTATATAGGTCGTCTAAGAGGTCCGGCATAAGGATGAAATCCCATACCCTCCAAAAATTCGACGTCCAAGTCTGGAAGCAAGTATCTTCCTAGATAATATCTTGGCTTTCTCTTTTTAGTTAACATCTTCTTTATGCTCACTATTTCATCAAACATTGATCGCCAGTGTTTATTATCTATTTCAAATATTACTTTGGACTTTTCTTTATCTTCACCCTTCTTGACATCAGCAAAGTATGTCTTCAAGTCAGCGATATCGCGGCGCATAAGCCTGACTTCTTCAACCAAAAGGGCAACTTGTTCAGCGATACTTTGAGAAGCTTGATCGAAAGTAGTGTGTCACTCAGTATCAGCTGAAGCATTCTGCGCAAGCGTTCGATTGAATTCTTCGGAAAGCGAAGTGATCAACGGTGATATGGTATCCATGACTGTGATTGTGCTCTTTGTAGCAGCGTTTGAGATATCACGGCTTCAAGTGTCAGAAATAATTCAAATTTGCCTATCAGTTGTATCCAAAATTTTTGAGCAAGAACCCTCAATGTTGTTAAGTGAGTTCCGTACTGCTTGTTTGAAATCTCGAGCGTCTGGATCACTGTTCGAGTCCGAGTTGGAGGAGAAGCGCTTAGGAGATGGAATGAGTCCGTAGGAGCTAGAAACTGCAGCCTTGCCTTTGGTTTTATCTCTGATAAATGGCTCTTCAGCAATTTCAGCATGAACTTCATCTATCGCTTGATCCATGGATGGATTTGCAATCGCTGAAGGGGGCTCGACTACTGGGGCGCTAAAAAGATCTGGCAAAGAGCCTTCAGGAATTTGAGTGGCATCCACAGTAGGAGAATCTTCTATTTCAACAATTTTGACGGAAGGAGAAGGGTCTTCAACATCAATGACCCAGAGTGGGGCAATCGCTTCCATTACATGCCTTGGACTAATCAGGTTGGTCTGTGGGATAAAGAATATAACATCTTCGCGCTCTTCATTGCTTAGTGCAAGTTGCACTCTTTCTGGCATATCAACTCCTGAACAGTAAGAGATGTAGTAGTCCAAAATAAATGGCATCAGCGCTCAGGCAGCTTCTTGATCCACTGGCCGAATAAGTGATATCATCTTGGCCACTTGTATGTTCTGTTCACAAAATAGGACCGGAAGCAAGTTGTATCGGCTGAAGTTACTAAGACCAGGACCGAAATGCGGAGTGATTAAAATATCCAGCGACTGAGCATTTTCAATTATCGCTCGGCGCTCATGATAAAATTCAGCAAGGTC
Organism: Buddleja alternifolia; assembly: GCA_019426215.1. Classification (NCBI taxonomy): domain Eukaryota; kingdom Viridiplantae; phylum Streptophyta; class Magnoliopsida; order Lamiales; family Scrophulariaceae; genus Buddleja; species Buddleja alternifolia. The sequence continues at coordinate 9,595,902 of CM033397.1, read as the reverse complement.
GGCATGGTCATTGTCAAGGCGGAAACGGACTTCACTTTGCCCTGGCAGAATAGGTTGTTTACTAGAGGAAGCATCTTCATTGAGGTCAGGAAGGATGCGCTGAATAAAATTCGGAGTAGGATGATAAATGTAGCGACCTCCCTAAGCGATCAAACTGAGATGATGGCGAATGTAGCGTTCTATTGATTGTTTGTAGTAAGGTAAAACGCTAATATTGCCTATCAGATTCTAGTGCTGCTGGAGAAGAAACAGAGCATAACCTCTGCGTCTGTAATCCACTCCGAATTGAAACAAAAATGGATACTTCACAAGCTCTTCCAGCGTGTAAAAGTGCAACACGAACTCTTCAGCCCATCTTGCAGTATCCATCATCCATTGCTTTCCAAGTTTATCAGTTTTCTTCTCTTCTTTTCTTGTTGCAATAAACTTTTCAAAGCGTTTAAATTCTTCATAATAGTCCTCAGCCCATACTCTTGCAAGGTACTCACGAGCTTCAGCCTCTATCCATGAATTAATAGGATTGGGACGCTCAACAACAACTAGTCCTTTTCCTTTCCACAGTCTGAGAGAAAACTGTAGGTGCTTGGCTGAGCGTCTACCTGAAGATTGTTTGATAAAGTTAAATTAGCCTTCAAGATATGAATACTATAACCAGATTGGTTTAAGCGTTCAGTTCTTTTAATCAGTGTTAGCACAATGGAATGATTTTAGAGTCTTCTTTTTTTGAAAGCTTTAGTGTCATAGAAAGTATTTTAGTTGTTTAGTGTTTGATTGAGTTCTACTTAACAGATTTATGCGATGATATGACAATATGGAAATTGACTGTAAAGTAAAGAACACAATATTTGTAAGGTTCGTTGGGTGGAGTAATCCCAACTACGTCCTTCTTCTCCTTGAACACTTGGAGGCAATCCACTAAAATGATTCTCAAAGAATCACACAGAATATTCTACAAATTAGGGAGAGATGGATATTGATGACTTGAGCTCCTTGATCACACTGATTTCTGCTCCAGGACACTTCTATCCCCTTGCTTCTTTCACCCAGAAATAGTGCAAGTATCCAACTTCGACTTCACACAGATTGCGAGGCTTGGATGAGGTTTTTCTAAAGGTTTGTTTGATTTTGATAAAGTTCAAACAACTTGGTAATATCTCAATAGTAATGTGAGTTTCTCCGAAAAAAATGTTTGAGATATTGGTTGACTGTCTCAGGAATTTTGAGATAAGCAAAGAGCATGTTTGCTTGAATATTCTAGCTTTTCTGAGAGTTTAAGGAATGAGACTTCAATGAAACAACAATTTGGCTTGGAATACGATTCGCGTTTTGGCTTGTTGTTAAAGTCCTATTTATAGGCAATCTTGAAAAAAGTGTCCGTTTGATACATGCACATACGCGTGAACAACTTTTATCCTTTTCCTGAAAATTTGCTGCACAAAAATTGGTGCTACAGTCTATAGAAGTTGACAGTCAATAAGGTGGCTTCTCCGTACGTCCGAATAAGCTTATCACATTTAATGCTCTTATCAGGATTTAATGCATTTGAAATAAATGCCCGTTGGCAATTAATGATCTGGGAATATTTGCATTAAACTCCTTCTGGACTTAGAAAAAAATTCAGGTGAAATCAGTCATTCTGTCCTATAATCAACGCTTGATATAGCTTGTCATTTGAACGCTTGGAATCTTCATCTTCATTAAGACTTTAGGTGGTTGAGTCTTCAAACTTAACTACTGATAAGCTCACTCAGAAATTATCAGACGCTCAGTCTAAGAATACTTAGCCTAACAATCTAGAATAAAATAAAGCAAAGCCTATAAAGCCTATTACAAATCTAACGCTTCAAAGCTTATACATGATTTCCAAATGAAATCAATCTTACATATTTTGGGGTCTAACATAAAATCCAAATTGTCATCATCAAAACTTCTAACATGAAATTTCCTAACAATTCTACTTCGCTCCAAATCCTGATCCACATAACACACATGATCATTAGCTACTGAGTTTAAAATCCATGAAGTAGAAAATATTGCCATAGAACAATTAGTTTCAAAAATGTAAAGTTCTATACCTGATGAGCTTGTGCCTAATTTAGGACAGTTCCTCTTCTAATGGCCCAGCTCACTGCACTCAAGGTATCTATCCATCTTATTAGGCCACTTACTCTTATAAACCCTTTGAGCCTTGCCCTTACCCTTCTGAATGCTCCCTTGAGCTCCAAGCCAGCCAGTTTGCTTCTTATTGGTCTTTTTCTTCCTGTGTTTCGGCTTCTTGGGCCCAGAAGAGATGACCAAAACAGTTTCCTTTCTCTTTGGTTTTGATTGAGATTATGCAGTCACCGATTTGTTCATCTGCTCAGCTAAGTTGCACTCCATCTCATTACAGTTGAAGTTCATAACATACTGGGAAAAGGAGACAAGAAGAGACTACAAGATTAGGTCGGTTTAAAGAGTGGTGTTCATGGTAAAGACGAGAGCTTCCAATCTCTCAATCCTTGAGATCATTTTGAGGACATGATCGTCAACCTTCTCTCCTTTCTTCATCTTGTCTTTGAAGAGCTCTTTTGATATCTTATATCGCGTAGTTTAACTATGCTCACCATAGAGCTCAACCAGGTGTGCTAGGATATCAGGTGCAGTGGGCATCTTATCATGTGACATTTGAAGTTCATTGGTCATAGATCCCAACATGTATTGTCACGCCCCAAAATTAAGGCATAAAAGGACCCAACTTAAATATGTAAGTCTATCATTACAGTAGTTTAATTCGAGATCTCGACCCAATTTATCAATGTATCTTAGGGTCCCAGCCCTGAAACTATTAACCACATTGTGAAGTAACTTAATATCCTTGAATAAAACTATCAATGTTTACCTCTAGGATTCTCTAAGGCTATACCTGTTATCCTCCAAGCTAGTCTCACTGCTCAACTCACCTACACCTGGAAGGAAGAAATGAAAGAAAATACGTAAGCAAATGCTTAGTGCGTGCCCGTATTCGTGTGCGAGGTGCTTAAAATAATTTTTAGACCCAAAATGATAAATTAATGAGGTGAAAACAATAGTAGTTTTTTTTTTTCAAAGGTCATTGAAATCATGAGTGAGACAGACATTTGTGATCACAGTAACAACTAAGCAATAGCTAGAATGAGACCAAGATCTTAGTATGTGCACAATGAGGTTTTGTTCAAAGATCATTGAAACATGTTTGGAAAAATAATTACGTTCATGATAAAACTGGAACAATGAGTGGCATGATATTCAAGTTTTAAAACATGTATTTAAACAACAAGCAGTTCAATGCAAGTAACACGTAGGAGGCACGCTTAAGCAGGAGGGGGCCATGTTAGCAATACCATCGCATCCAATGACTTGCTCACGGCTCTTTGGGTCCCACTGTCACTACTACAAAAATGACCTATGACAGCGGTTTTTTTGGGCCTATGGCAGCGGTTTTAACCGCTGTCACAGGTACCGCTGTTATAGGGGTGGACCTATGACAGCGGTTACAAAACCGCTGTAATAGGTCTACCTATGACAGCGGTTCCCTGAACACCGCTGTGAAAAAACCAAAAAAATAAAAATAAATAACGGACCTATGGCAGGTGAGACCTTTGGCAGCGGTTCTTCGAGAACCGCTGTTTTTTTTTCTGTTTTTTTTTTAATTATTTATTGCGCTGTCATGATAGTGCCTGTACAATAATATGCAATGATCCAATCAACAAATTTCAACTAACAACAAAACATATTCAACATAAACAAACATCACCCCAAACTTCAATATTACCATCTTTAATCTCCAACAAAATGTACAATTAACTAATTAAATTACTAATGACCTTACGAAATACAATAAATCAAATCTCAATTTATAACAAGTCACAATGTACAAAAACTAAATTACCTAATTTCTAAGGAGCTGCTAAGAAAATGTAACGTGCAACTTCGCAGCGTACTTCATCAATTTGCTCATCAGTATAGAAGGATTGACAATCCTTAAAGTACTGCAAGATATATGTATATATATAGAGATTAATTGCAAAGTGAAATAACATTTCAATTACCTACCAATTAAGGTTTAATAATTTCAAAAGTAATAGAATTAAGTATATATATATATATAAGGATTATGTATACCGCTGTTGGGATTATAGATAGTCCGTGGCTAATAATCTCTTTCATGAATCTTATAACGAAATAGCCACAATCCACCTCGTTGGTCTGCCGGGGGCACTACAAAAGCAATCAAACTTACGTTGTATTAGAAGACGAACTTCTATACGAATATATAATCTCATGAACCTAGAAAACGCTAACCTTTATAGTAAACCATTTACAGTCCGAGTTTTTGGATTTGTTGGATTGGTTGTTGCAGTTTGCACGAAATATGTGCACAGCTCTATAAAAAAATATAAAAAACAAGAAAATATGTTAAAAACAAGAAATTATGTGAAATAAATACAATTTAAAAAAATATTAAATATAATGGATACATTGATTGAATGAAAAACTTACTGATTGAATTTTAGTATCATATCATCTCGGTATTGCGGCTCACCATGCACAGAATCCAGATAGTAAACAATCTCTTTAAATGGATTAATTGCAAGCAACAACCAATGACCCCTACAAAGCATTCAAAAGATAAGTTGAAAATTTGTTTTGCGTAGCTAGTTTTACAAATTAAAGTCGAGTCTTTAGTAGCTCACCCGGTGTTGTAAGGTGCAAGAAATAACTTATTTTGTTGTGTACTCTGCATCATAGCACGTGCTATGTACTGCACTTGTTGAACTGACGGGTCTGTTTGAGCAGCTATGGAACCCGAAACTTGCTTCTTTTCCTTCGGGGATCACGTAGTTAAACCACAAACACCTAAATTGAGCATAAAAAATGAATTTCGAGTGACGAAAATAATCGTAGTTTAGATGTAATAAAATAATTAAAAAACTTACTTTATGTACGCTGTAATGATAGAGGCTCCTATTTCTTTTCTACACAGAAGGTGATAGATCTCCTCCTTCCCAATGAACTCTGGAAATGAAAGATTCATAATGGCTTCGTCCATATATATATTGATCAGGGCACCAATCTTCATCATCTTCGTGTACTTTCCCAGAAATACAAGGTCATTACGGAGTCCATCTAGTTGAAGATCTGCACATATGTCTACTTCACCTGCAGGCTCGGCCACTTGAGATTTTCCTTTGACAGCTGACCGCTTCGACGTCCCTGACTTACGGTTTGCAGATGATTTGGACTGTTTAAGCAAGAAAATAAAATATAAATGTTACACACCAAAGTATATTTAGTAACCTCAAACAAATTGTTATAATTTATTAATGACTAGCTATTAATTACATACCGGTGCAGCAGTGACAATGACAAGACTCGCTGGCCAAGCAACAAAGGTACCCAGAGCATGAGAAATGGAGAATATTTCATCATTGAGAGGGACGGGCAGAAGTGTATTAGCCTCAACTGCAGTGTCAATGCGCACTTTCACATTGTTGGTGGCTAATTGACAGTTGTGAAGTGTTCTATCAGTCTCTGATCGATTGTATAGCTGTCCTTTAGCCACCACACGATATGATGGAGATGAAAGTGCTAATTGACATGGAGTGATACCCTACACACACACGTATATATATATATACAACATTATATTAGAAAGTTTTGTATGATTTACAGAAAATAGAGAGTCGCAAGTTGTATGATTAATAAACAAGTTCAAATTTTTACCTCAGGAAGCATCCTATAACCTGGTTCTGGGCTGCTATCTTTCAAAGAAATGACGTCATCTTCATGTGGCTGACGCGATTTAGGGGCTTCCAAAACATCAATTCGTTGTTGCATGGCAACCATAGTTTCGGAGAGGTTTTTCACTATGTTTCTCAAGTTTTCCATCTCCTTTTCTGAAGCAGGCTTTGGATCCTTAAAATAGTCTCTTTGTGAGACCCCAAAGCCAACACCCCTAACGCGACCCGGATGCTCTTTCCTTTTAATAGCTTTAGCCAATAGGTCATCTCGACTCGTGTAAGTTCCACTACGGCTAGTGCTCTCTTGTGAAATGCTCTCCTGTAATGATATATTTTTAAAAATTAAAAAAAATAGTGAACCTTGTGCTTTTAATAGTATTTCAATAAAACAATTAATAGAGCTAAAATTGCCAATAACTCACCATTTCATTCACCACTCTTCTAACATTTTCGTTATCAATTTGATTTGTCGGATCGGAACGCGAAACCCTCCACACGAGTGCTCGTGTCACATCTGTACAATCGGATCCCGCATCCCTTCTTTTATTTATCTATATTTTCATTAAAAAATATATGTATGCATTAACATAGAATTATTATTAAAAAAATTGTAAGGATTCACTGCTAAATGAACTACATACCTCCATTTGCTCCACAACAGCATCTCCAAAACTCCCTTTCCAGTAAGGATATTCAGGGTTCTTTGCTCTTTCCTGATTGTCCATGCTTATTTTCTGTTTATTACATTATCAAATTATTAGCTAAATATAAACGCAATAACCAACAAATGAAACTGTAAATTAAAATGACTAGCTACCTGCCAAGGTTCACCTAAGCGAACCTCTAAAAATGCCGCCCAATCGGCTTGGGATATCTCATATTGTGGAGGTGGGTTGACATTAACGTTTCCATCATCATCTCGCACATACTTTCTGCTTATGTAGCTCCTGAAGTTACGTGCTAGCCTCCCAGCTTCTGCTAGTACGTACTTTTGTCGACTTTCGTCAATATCAAACGCCAACTACAAAAAACAAACAATAAAGTATATATAAAATTATAATTTAGAGAATATGATAATACATTAACACTTACAAATAAGATAATATCCAAATTACCTTCATCTCATCCCAAATGTTTTTTTTGTTGCTGACGGGACTTTGCGCCAAGTACTCATGGCAATCGACACCTTCTGCCGAACCTGCACGCCTATATACCCAACAAATATTGATTTGTTGGGGTTAATTGGCTGACCTCTGTCATTCCAGCCGACAGGTAGCCTTATGCCTTTACTTCTGGCATTGACAACTTTTTTCATAGCAGAGACACCTCTCCGTATGTCCTTCTCATGACCGCTATCTGATCCATATACATCATCGTCGGGAAAACTACCATCAGGATTTGAAGCCATCGACCTACAAAAGACAAATAATACAGAAGTTAGATTCATATAAATTTGGCTGATTCATTTGGCAATAATAATTTTCAAATAGACGTAATAAATACAGAAGTTATCTTCATATAAATTTGGCAGATTCATTTGGCAATAATAATTTTCAAATAGACGTAATAAATACAAAGTTATCTTCATATAAATTTGGCAGATTCATTTGGCAATAATAATTTTCAAATAGACGTAATAAATACAGAAGTTATCTTCATATAAATTTGGCAGATTCATTTGGCAATAATAAATTTCAAATAGAAGTAATAAATCACAAAATAAACAAAATTATCCTAAACCACAAAATAAACAAAATTTAATCCTCAATTAAACATAATTAACCCCCAGCTAAACCAAATTAACCTTAAAATCAATCAACCCCTATTTCCCTTAAATTTTCCACAAAAATTGGCAAATCTCAAGAATATAAATTTTCTAGCAACTAAGTATAAATATTGAAAGAAGTCTATCATACAATTATGAAATAAATTCAAATACCTTTCATCGTTTTCTTTTTGTCGTTGGCTTAGCAGTCTTTTGCTTCCCATCGGTACGACCATTTTTTTTAGTACGGCGACGAACTGACGGATTAATCCATATCCCCTCTTGGTGATCTTGACGCATATACAATTCATCATCACTTATATCCAAGTCATCGTCACTATCAATTGATTGTGAATCACCTAATGAGATAGGGTTTTCTCCATCATCTTCACTTTCTTCATAATCACCTTCAATACATGTATTTTTGTTTGCCGATAAAACAATGGACCACCTCTTATTAATAGGATCGGTAACAAAAAATACTTGTTTAGCTTGTGACGCTAAAATGAAAGGTTCATCTTTGTATCCCACCCTTTCAAGGTCTACTCGAGTGAAGCCTATTTCACTATTATCGACACCATGTTTATTGTCAACCCACCTACACCCAAATACAGGCACCCGAAACCAACTATAATCAAACTCCCATATACGTTCAATCACCCCGTAATATGATAAATCGGCATAGATAGGATTATTATCTTTCGCACTTGAGATATGCATTGCTTGAGCTACAAGACTCACACCACTATTCTGCATTGTACTTCGTTCGTCTTGGTCTTTTGTATAGAATGTGCGACCATTTATACGATAACCTGAATAACAAAATACTAGTCTGTCCGGACCCATCGACAGCCGTGTCAATTTATCTGAAACTGAAAGCTGTGGATTCTCTTTCTGTTTTTCTTCAAAATGCTTTCGGAACCAATCGATGAAACTCTTATTATGCTCTCTTGAAATCCAACTCTCATTTTTAATTGGATTGAATCTCCTAAGTTGGTTCTTATGCTCTTCAACATATGGGTCAACCTCATCGGTGTTGTGGAGCACATATAGGTGTGCCTGATCCCTTTGTGTAATATGAACACTAGCTAATTGTTTTCCCATTAATCCGACTCCTTCTGTTCCCCCTCCCACAACATGAGACTTTGGGAGCTCTGCAACATTAGAATCTGTCAGATACTCTGTGCAAAATGTAATGGCTTCATCAACTATGTACCGTTCAACAATGCAACCTTCCGGTCGACTACGATTTTTCACGTAGCCTTTCAATACCTTCATATAACGCTCAGCCGGATACATAGATCTCATAAAAGCCGGTCCACATAGTTGAGTCTCTCTAACCAAGTGAATGGGTAGATGAGTCATTATATCAAAAAAAGCAGGTGGAAAATACATTTCAAGCTCACACAAAGTGATGACAATTTGTTTTTGAAGTGCAGGAAATTGCTCAGGATCAAACACCTTGCTCCACATTGCTTTGAAGAAGAAACACAATTTAGTTATCGTGTCTCTCACCTTTTTTGGCAAAATGGCCCGTATAGCAATTGGTAGCAAATGATCCATGATTACATGACAATCGTGAGTCTTCAAGTGTTTTAGCTTCAAATCCTTCATTGATACAAGACTGCTAATGTTTGAAGAATACCCTTCTGGAACTTTCACTCCATTAAGAAACTCACATAATGCAATTTTTTCTTTCCTGGCTAGAGTGTGAGCTGCTGGAGGCAAATAAGTACGTTTCCCCTTATTTGTTGGTGTCAATTTTCCTCTTATCTTCATTTCAACCAAGTCTAACCGTGCCTTTACGCCATCTTTTGTCTTTCCGGGCACATTTAGAAGTGTTCCAATGACGCTATCAAATACATTTTTCTCAATATGCATTATATCGAGAAAATGTCTAACATGTAAAGACGTCCAATACGGCAACTCAAAGAAAATTGACTTTTTTTTCCACCCAGTTTTTGCAAGGCCACATGCAAAAGCCTTTCCAAATTTAACCTCCAAGTCTCTTACATTTTCAAACACTTCTTCACCAGTTAAGCACTTAGGAGCTCGACCTTCTTCTATATTCCCATTGAAAGCTTTCTTCCACCGACGATATCGATGGTTCCGATTTAGCCATCTCCGATGCCCTTGGAATGCATATTTCTGGGAGTGTGTCAATCGATATTGATCTGTACTCTTGACACATATGGGGTATCCACATTGGCCATGTACACCATATCCCTCGAGGTTTGCTCTTGCCGGAAAATCATTGATTGTTCCAAATAACATGACTCTGAGATTAAAATTTTCTTCTCTCAATCCGTCATATACTTGAACACCGGTGTCCCACAACACCTTCAAATCCTCAATTAAAGGGGTCAAGTAGACATCTATATCATTTCCAGGTTGTTTCGGCCCAGAAATGAGTATAGGCATCATTATATGCTCTCGCTTCATGCATCGCGATGGGGGAAGGTTGTAGATCATCAAAATCACCGGCCATGTACTATGTGAGCTGCTTTGCAAGCCATGAGGGTTCATGCCATCTGTAGCCAATACAAGGCGCAGGTTTCTTGATTCTTCACCAAATTCAGGGAAATCATCATCAATGTTTTTCCATTGAGGAGAATCTGAGGGATGTCGAATCTTGTCATCTTCAATCCTTTCTTCAAACCTTCTATCAGCATGCCATGTCAAGTCCTTGGCTAACTCTTTACTACTGTACATGCGTTTAAATCGTGATATTATAGGCAAATACCACATGGTTTTGACAGGCGTAGATCCATTCTTCTTGTACCGTGAGGCGCCACATTTTGGACAGGCCTTCAATGATGCATAGTCAATTCTAAATAATACGCAATCATTGAGACAGGCATGTATCCTCTCATATCCCATGCCAATTGAGGTTAACATCCGTTTAGCCTCATAAGTACGATTAGGTAACACATTATCCTCAGGTAGCATGCTTTTTAATAAACCAAGCAAGTCTGTGAAACTCTTATCACTCCACCCATTGTTGGCTTTTAACTTGTATAGGTTAAGAACTGTTTTCAATCTCGTGAATTTACTACCACTATACAGTGGTGTCTTTGAATCACTTGTCAAATTGTCAAACATTTTAGGACAATTTCGCAAATCCTCCTCAATCACATTTGTCATCTCCTCCAAACGATCAGGCTCATAATCATTCATGTTGAAATCGTGTGATGGATATGATGTACCACCCAAATCATCCAACGGGACACTGCTTTCACCGTGTCTTGTCCAACGTTTGTAGCTTTTATCAATTCCATTACACACCAAATGATCTTCCAACTCACGTGGACTAATTCTCTTTCCAAAACAACAACGTAAACACGGGCAAGTGATCCTAGTTCGATCTGGTGCATGGTCAACCGCAAACTTTATGAACTCTTTCACACCTTTCTCATACTGTTCCGACATACGATCTGCTAAAATCCAACTTCGATCCATTTTGATTCTGAATTAATCAAATTAAACAATTTTATCATCAGTTGATAGTTAAATTAATTAAATAATTTGTATTTTAATTTATTTCCCATTATTCTAGAAAAAATTCAGCAGAGTAACAACGCAAAAATTACTACCAAGTTCTCGACTTAATCTTCACCCGGGTAGGTTGAATCCAACAAAATTCGGATCTGACGATCCGCTAAAATCCAATTTCAATCTTAATTAATTATATTTTCAGCAACTACAAATATTGATCACCAGTCGGATCACATAAATCACATAAAACTATAAATAAAACATTATATTTTCAGCAACTAAGTATAAATATAGATCACCAGTTGGATCAATGTACCCTAAACCACCAAATAACCACAATTTAATCTCAAATCAAACGGAATTAACACCCGACTAACTAAAATTAATACTAAATTCAGTCAAATTTCTAGTTCCCTTAAATTTTTTATACACCCACACATACACAAATATATATACATACACTCATATATGCATACACCCACATATACACAAATACACGCACACATACACAAATATATATACATACACTCATATATGCATACACCCACATATACATACATCTATACATACTCTATGTGTGTGTGTGTATATATATATATATATATTTATATTTATCTAAAAGAAAATACCAAAACTAAATGGACCACGGCGGCGGAAGCGGAGGTGGGCGGCAGGGCAGCGGCGGGCGGCGGCGGCGGAGGTCGGCGTCGGCGGCGGTCGGTGGAGGTCGGCGGCGGCGGAGGTCGGCACTATCTATATATATATATATAGAGTCAATTTTATATATATAGAGAATATATACATATATATGCACATATATATATATCTAGAAAGAGAAAGAGAGAGAGAGATTACCGGAGTGACGGCGGCGGACGGTGGTAGAAAGAGAAAGAGAGAGAGAGAAAAACCGAGAGAGAGAGGTAGATATCTAGAGATAGAGAGAGAAAAAGGGAGGAGGGCGGCGGACGGTGGTGGTCGCGATGGTGGTGGTGGTGGTGGTGGTGGTGATGGTGATGGTGGTGGTGGTGGTGGTGGTGAGAGAGTTGAGAGAGAGAGAGAGAGAGAGAAAAACCGAGAGAGAGGGGTAGATATCTAGAGATAGAGAGACAAAAAGAGAGGGGGGCGGCGGACGGTGGTGGTCGCGATGGTGGTGGTGGTGGTGGTGGTGGTGATGGTGGTGGTGGTGGTGGTGGTGAGAGCGTTGAGAGAGAGAGAGAGACAGTGAGTGGGTGAGATCTAGTGATAGTGAGAGTGAGAGTGAGGGGGGCCGGGTTGTAGAAAACCCGGCCCTTGTGCCAGCGGTTCGGCCGAACCGCTGGCACATGTGTGTTTGTGGCAGCGGTTCGGCTAGAACCGCTGCCACAAAGTACACTTCTGGCAGCGGTTCGGCCGAACCGCTGCCATACGTGCGCTTTCTGGCAGCGGTTCGGCTGAACCGCTGCCACACGTGCGCTTTTTGGCAACGGTTCTGGCCGAACCGCTGTCACATTCAATTTTTTTTTTTTTTCTGAAACCTATGACAGCGTTTTGGCTCGAACCGCTGTCATAGGTCCGAACCGAATGCCACCTATTACAGCAGTTTTCAAAACCGCTGTCATAGGTGCGCTGTAATAGGACTTTTTTGTGGTAGTGCCTTAAACACGCAGCTTGAAAGCCATCACCTTATGCCTCCCTACGCAGGCTCTCGATGCCTGTTTGGTCATATCCGGAGTATGCCACACGATCTAGTACCCACTCACCCTTAGAACACTCTGTCTTTAGGTGTTGGGATATGGCCGTGGATAGCGGGAACCATTTAAGACGGCAAGCCCATGTTTGACCCGCCGAACCCTGCCCTATCCACGCCCGACACTTGGGCCCGACACTTAACCATGTAACATGCAACATGTATCACTTGAATGTAGTCATGATGTATGATCACAATACAAGAACCAAATGATGGAGTAGTTTCACGAAATCAATAAAACTGATGTTTATTTTGAAATCATTCTTGTAAAAATTATGCATTTGAAACATGTATGCAATCATGTATGTCAGGAATGATACAATGAGCATTTTAGCTCACGAAAGAATATTGAATCGAGCAAATAGTTTTTCAGAATTTCATTAAAATAATGTTTTCCTTGAATTCATTTTCACAAAACATGCCTGGAAAATTATTCTCGCAAGATATGTCTTTGAAAACATTCATGCAGGTAACAGTTGGTGCCAAGAAATGGTTAATGCAAAATGAGTCCATGATTTGATTTGAAAGTGTTGAAACTTATTTTCATGTCAAATATTCAAAGCATGACGAATGTACATAGATATATATACGTCGTGTTCCTTTCAGTTTTGGAAGACATATAACTATAATTTTTTTTAGGAATTTCATGTTAGATGTTTTGATGATGACAATTAGGATTTTATGTTAGACCCCAAAATATATAAGTTTGATTTTAAAAGAAATCATGTGTAAGCTTTGAGTGTTAGAATCGTAATAGGCTTTGCTTTATTCTCTGTTCTAGATTGTTAAGCTAAGTATTCTTAGACTGAGCGTCTGATAATTTCTGAGTGAGCTTATCAGTAGTCAAATTTGAAGACTCAAGCACCTGAAATCTGAATGAAGATAAAGTTTCCAAGCGTCCAAAATGACCAGCTATATCAAGCGTCACTTAAAGGACAGAAGTAACTCAAGGATGAATGAGCGTCTATCAATGAAATTTCACCTGAATCTATTTCTAAGTACAGAAGGAGTTTAATGCAAACAATGCATTAAGTGTCAACGAGCATTTAATTCAAATGCATTAAATGTTGATAAGAGCATTAAATGTGATAAGCTCTTTCGGACGTACGGAGAAACCACCCTACTGGACTGTCAACTATTCACAAACTGCAGCACCAACTCTTGTGCAGCAAATTTTCATGAAAAAGGACAGAAACTGTTCACTCCCGGAAGTGAGAGACACACGCCTGTGCATGTGTCAAACGAACACTTTTTCCAAGAATGTCTATAAATAGGACTTCAACAACAAGCAAACAGACGATCAATTCCAAGCCAAATTGCTGTTGCATTGAAGTCTCTTTCCTTAAATTCTCAGAAAAGCCAGAATCTTCAAGAAAACATTCTCCTTGCTTTTCTTCAATTCCTGAGACAGTCAACCAAATATCTCAAACATTCTTTTCAGAGAAACCTACATTACTATTGAGATATTCCCAGTTGTTTGAACTTTATCAAAATCAAACAAACAGTTTAGAAAAACCTGATCCAAGCCTCGCGATCTGTGTGAAGTCGAAGTTGGATACTTGCATTATTTCTGAGTGAAAGAAGCAAGAGGATAGAAGTGTCTTGGAGCAGAAATAGGTGAGATCAAGGAGCTCAAGTCATCAACATCTATCTCTCCCTAATTTGTAGAAGTTTCTTTGTGATTCTTTGAGAATCATCTTAGTGGATTGCCTCCGAGTGTTCAAGGAGAAGAAGGATGTAGTTGGGATTACACCACTCAACGAACCTTACAATTATTGTGTTATTTACTTTACAGTCAAGTTTCGTATCATTATATCATTACATAATTGATTAAGTAAAACACAGTCAATCGCTAAGCAACTAAGATATTTTTTGTGACGCTAAAGCTTTCAAACAAGAAGACTATAAAATCAATTCTGCTGTACTAACACTGATCAAAGAAGTGAACACTTAAACCTATTTGGTTGTAGTATTCAAATCTTGAAGTCTAAGTTAACTTTCTAAAAACAGTCTTCATTAGACGCTCAAGTCAAGCGCCTATTTTTTCAAGCGTCCAACGAATTTCAATACGAATCTTTTTGAAGTCGAAAAAGACTTCAGGGGTCTATTCAACCCCCCCCCCCCTTCTAGACCCTTTCGCATGCCACTTGGGACCAACAAGTGGTATCAGAGAGGTTAAAGTTGAAATTTTAAAATTTCCAAGTGTAACAGCTTGTTTAGATCCTTTTAAAACATAGTTGCTTTAAATCTTAGTTATGGCATTTTCTAAAGTTCCTAAGTTAAATGAATCAAACTATGACTCATGGAAGGTCAAAGCTTTTGCATACCTTTGCTCATGTGATGACAAAATGTGCGATATTATTTTAGATGGACCAATACAAATTCTGAAGGTTATTACCAGAGCGCCTGGTGCCACGGAAGAAACTCTAGATGGTTATATTGAGAAGCCTAAACAAGATTGGTCCACTGATGAGCGTCGAAGAGCAAATTTGGACAATGTTGGTTGTAACGCTCTATATACGGCTATTGGTGATAATGAAAATTTATTCAACAAAGTCAAATCATGTAATACTACTAAAGAAATCTGCGATAAATTAGCCATAATCTGTGGTGGCTCAGCTCAGATCAAGGAAAATAAGCTCTCCATTACTAAAGAAAAATTCAACAGCTTTAAGATGTTACCTAACGAGACAATAGAGCAATTGGATATAAGATTCACAGCTCTTATCACAGAACTTACATCTTTGGGAATGGACTTGCAAAATAGAGAAATGGTGGTTAAGATTTTCAGAAGTCTACCTAGTATATTTTTGAAGAAGACAACAGCGATGAGAGAATCTAATATGTTGGATTTGTTAGGTTCAGAAGACGCCTTTTCAGAGCTCAAAGCATTTGAGTTTGAGTTTAATTCAGCAAGTGATGTTGTGAGCAATCCAATAATTGAGTCTAGAGCGCTCGTAGCATCAATCAAGGGTAAATTGGGTAATAAAGGAAAGGTTGCAGACATTAGTGAGGAAGAGGATTTGGCTTTACTGAATAGATTCAGGAAGTTCTTGAGATATTAAAATAATGGAAAAGGATCCAGCAATCAAGGGCAAAGTTCATATCAAGCGCCTGCTCCAATACATCAACAGTTTCATGCGCCTCAGTATTTTGTTCCTACATCCAAAGCGCCTGTTCAATACCAAGCGTCTACTCAAAATCTATCAGCGCCAGTGGTCTCAAAACCACACACTGCAAGGTTAACAAATGAATAAAAGATGAAAATTAATCTTTGTTATAATTGCAGGGAACCAAGGCACTACGAGGTAAATTGCCCTTATCCAAATGTATCTAAGCCCTCAAGGCAGGATTACGTGGATAGAAACCAATTCAGCAACAACCTTCGCCAACAAGGTTTTCTAGCGGAATCAGAACCAGCGTCCGCACCTGAAGATTTGGAGTCTTCAGAAGAGAGTAGTGATGATGATGAACCAGTGGATGACTCAGCGCTTAATTGTCTCATGGCCAGAGATGATGAAGTGTTCCCTAAGGTAAACATTGAATTATCTCTTCCTCTCTTATGAAGAAATACTTGACAAAGTTAGAGAATATTATAATGATTGTCAAGATGCCGCCAAATTATACCAAAATCACTTTGACATTATCTCACCGCTCAAAAGTGATAAAGTGATGCTCAAAGCAGAGTTGCAAGTTCAACAACAATGTATTGAGAAAAACCAATCGCTTGAGAGTGAAATAATCCAGTTGAAAAATGATCCTGATATAATAGTCAAGAGAGAAGCTGAGCTGATTGCTAGACTTGCTAAATCAGAACAGATCATCTCATCATTGTCTAAAGCGTTAAGAAAGCTAGACAATGTGTCTGAGGTAACAAGGTTATTTGGTGAAAAGATCGATTTAGGATGAAATAAATTCGGTAAACAACCAAACAAACCTAATGTTACGGCAAACAACAAAGGAAAGGGTGTTCTCTTTGTTGAAGAAGGTTCACAAACTCAAACACATGTAGAACCAAGCGACAATGGTACTAGGCCAAATGAGAAAGCCAAAGCTAACTCAGGAAAGGGTAAGGCAAAGGCAAATGATTCACAAAGACGGGTTCATCCAAACACTCAAAAGGCTAAGGATAAATCTAACTGTTAGGAATTTCATGTTAGATGTTTTGATGATGACAATTAGGAATTTATGTTAGGCCCCAAAATATGTAAGTTTGATTTTAGTAGAAATCATGTATAAGCTTTGAAGCTTTAGATTTGTAATAGGCTGTAAAGGCTTCGTTTTGTTTTATTCATGATTGTTAGGCTAAATAGTCTTAGGCTGAGCATCTGATGAATTCTGAGTGAGCTTAACAGTAGTTTAGTTCGAAGACTCAAGCGCCTAAAGTCTGAATGAAGTTGAAGTTTCCAAGCGTCCAAACGACTAGCTGTACCAAGCGTTACTTATAGGACAGAAGTTATTCAAGGATGAATGAGCGTCTACCAATGACTGATTTCACCAGAATCTGTTTCTAAGTTCAGAAGGAGTTTAATGCAAATATTCTCAGTGCATTAAGTGCCAACGGGCATTTAATTCAAATGCATTAAATGCTGATAAGAGCATTAAATGTGATAAGCTCTTTTGGATGTATGGAGAAGCCACCCTATTAGACTGTCAACTTTTCACAGACTGCAGCACCAACTTTTGTGCAGCAGATTTTTAGGAAAAGGATAAAAGTGGCTCACTAGATAAAGTGAGAGACATGCGCTTGTGCATGTGTCAAACAGACACTTTTTCCAAGAATGCCTATAAATAGGACTTCAGCAACAAGCCAAAAATATCGATCCACTCCAAGCCAAATTGTTGTTGCATTGAAGTCTCATTCCTTAAAATCTCAGAAAAGCCAAAATATTCAAGAAAACATTTTCCTTGCTTTTCTTCAATTCCTGAGATAGTCAACCAATATCTCAAATGATCTTTTCGAAGAAACCCACATTACTATTGAGATATTCCCAAGTTGTTTGAAATTCATCAAAATCAAACAAACCGTTTAGAAAAACCCCATCCAAGCCTCGCGATCTGTGTGAAAGCGAAGTTGGATATTTGCATTATTTCTGGGTGAAAGAAGCAAGGGGTTTGAAGTTATTTGGAGCAAAAATCTGTGTGATCAAGGAGCTCAAGTCATCAACATCCATCTCTCCCTAATTCGTAGAAGCTTCTGTGTGATTCTTTGAGAATCACTTTAGTGGATTGCCTCCAAGTGTTCGAGAAGAAGAAGGACGTAGTTGGGATTACACCACCCAACGAACTTTACAAATATCGTGCTCTTTACTTTGCAGTCATTCTTCATATTATTATATCTTTGTATAAATCTGTCAAGTAAAACTCAAGTGAACGCTAAACAACTAAAACACTTTCTGTGATGCTAAAGCTTTCAAAAAGGAAGACTTCAAAATCATTCCGCTGTGCTAACATTGATTAAAGAAGTGAACGCTTAAACCTATTTGGTTGTAGTATTCAAATTCTAAAATCTAAGTTAACTTTATAAAAGAGTCTTCATTAGAAGCTCAACCGAAGCGTTTATATTTAAAGTAAATGCCTAGTCGAGCGTCTACATTTTGAGCATCCAAAACTTTTTAATACGAATCTTTTTGAAGTCAAAAAAGACTTCAGGGTCTATTCAACCCCCCCCCCTTTCCAGACCCTTTCGTATGCCACTTGGGGCCAACAAGTGGTATCAAAGCGGTTAAAGTTGAAATTTTAAAATTTCCAAGCGTAACAGCTTGTTTAGATCCCTTTTTAAAAATCTAGTTGCTTTTAGTTTGTCTTTCATGGCATTTTCTAAAGTTCCTAAGTTGACCGAGTCAAACTATGACTCATGAAAGGCCAAAGCTTTTACATATCTTTGTTCATGTGATGACGAAATGTGCGATATTATTTCAGATGGACCAATACAAATTCTGAAGGTTATTACCAGAGCGCCTGGAGCCACAGAAGAAACTCCAGATGGCTATGTTGAGAAGCCTAAACAAGAAAGGTCCACTGATGAGCGTCGAAGAGCAAATCTGGACAATGTTGGTCGAAATGCTTTGTATACAGCTATTGGTGGCAAAGACAATTTATTCAACAAAGTTAAATCATGTAATACCACTAAAGAAATCTGGGATAAGTTGGCTATAATCTGTGGTGGATCAGCTCTAATCAAGGAAAATAATCTCTCCATTGCTCGAGAAAAATTCAACAGCTTTAAGATGTTACGTAACAAGACCTTAGAGCAATTGGACATAAGATTCATAGCTCTTGTTACGGAACTTACATCATTGGGAAAGGATTTGCAAAATAGAGAAATGGTGGTTAAGATTTTCAGAAGTCTACCAAGTAGATTTTTGCTGAAGACAACCGCAATGAGAGAATCTAATATGTTGGATCTTTTATGTCCAAAAGACGCCTTTTCAAAACTCAAGGCATTTGAGTTTGAGTTAAACTTAGCTAGTGACGTTGTGAGTAGTCCGGTAATTGAATCTGGAGCGCTCGTAGCATCAATCAAGGGTAAATCGGGTAATAAGGGAAAAGGTTCAGATATCAGTGAGGATGAGGAACTAGCACTTCTAAATAGATTCAGAAAGTTCTTAAGATATGAAAAGAAAGGAAGTAGTCCTAAGCATCAAGGACACAGTTCATATCAAGCGCCTGCTCCAATACATTAACAATTTCAAGCTCCTCAGTATTTTGTTCCTACATCCCAAGCGCCTGTTCAGTACCAAGTGTCTGCTCAAAATGTCTCAGCGCCAGTGGTCTCAAAACCACACAATGCAAGATTAACAAATGAACAAAAGATGAAAACTAATCTGTGTTATAATTGCAGGAAACCAGGGCACTACCAGGTAAATTGTCCTTATACAAACGTATCTAAGCCTTCAAGGCAGGATTACTTGGATAGAAACCAATTCAAGAGCAACCTTTGTCAACAAGGTTTGCTAGCGGAATCAGAACAAGCATCCGCCCCTGAAGACTTGGAGTCTTCAAAAGAAAGTAGTTATGATGATGAGCCAGTTGATGACTCAGCGCTTATTTGTCTCATGGCCAGAGATGATGAAGCGTCTCCTAGTGTAAACACTGAATTATCTCTTCCTCTTTCTTATGAAGAGTTACTTGACAAAGTCAAAGAATGTTATATGATTGTCAAGTTTCCGCCAAATTATACCAAAATCATTTTGATATTATTTTATCGCTCAAAAGTGATAAAGTGATGCTCAAAGCAGAATTGCAAGTTCAGCAACAGTGCATGGAGAAAAACCAATCGCTTGAGAGTGAAATAATCCAATTGAAAAGTGATCTTGATATGATAGTCAAGAGAGAAGCTGAGCTAATTGCTAGACTTGCTAAATCAGAACAACTCGTCTCATCATTGTCTAAAGCGTCAAGAAAGCTAGACAATGTGACTAAGGTAACAAGGTTATTTGGGAAAAAGACCGGTTTAGGATGCAATAAATTCGGTAAACAACCAAACAAATCAAATGTTACGGCAAACAACAAAGGAAAGGGTATTTTCTTTGTTAAAGAAGGTTCACAAAGACAAACGCCAAATGAACCAAGCGACAATGGTAAGAGGCCAAATGAGAAAGACAAAGCTGACTCAGGCAAAGGAAAGGTGAAAGCAAATGATTCACAAAGAAAGGTTCATCCAAACGCTCAAAAGGCTACGGATAAACCTAACCACTGTGAGTCAAGCGCTAAGCGTCCAGCATAAAAAATGCAACCCAAGCCAGCACCAAGGACATACTAGCGTCAATAACCACAACGGTCTAGATCATATTATCGCTACTATGATGATTATGACTATGACATGATTATGATTACTATTATAATCGAGGATATTACTATACACCCTAGAACACACAACACAATGTGAAACCCAAGAAGGCCAGTATTCCTACAATGAAGACTAGGCAAATATGGGTTCCTAAAGTTCTAATTCAAACTAACAATGCTACTAGTGGTAAAGGACCCAAGCAACAATGGGTACCTAAACAGAAATACAACTTTCCTTTTGATTGCAGGTACCTAGAGCTAAAGCCAATACATCTGTTTGGTACTTCGATAGTGGATCATCAAGGCACATGACTGGTTCCAAAGATTTTCTGATCAACTATCGAGTTGCCAATGGTCCTCAGGCTGTATTTGGTGACAACTCCAAAGGTATATGTACTGTGCATAGGGGGAACATCATGATAAGTGATGTTTATTATGTTGAGGGTCTAAAGCACAATTTATTAAGCATAAGTCAATTTTGTGATAAAGGCATTGAACTCATATTCTCAAGTGACTGTTGCTATATAAATGACGCTAAGACTAAGTCTACTAAATTGAAAGGTAAAAGAACAAACAATGCATATTTAGTAGATTGGGGTTCAACACTTGATAACAACCCAACATGTTTTGTTGCTAAAAATGAATCTAAAACGGGTTGGTTATGGCATAGAAAAATGAATCACCTCAACTTTAAGACAATCTCTCAGCTTATAAATCTAAATCTTGTAGAGGGATTACCAAAAGGACCATTTCACAAGGATCGCTTTTGTGACGCTTGTTAAATGGGCAAACAAGTCAAATCATCCTTCAGGAGAAAACCTCATTTATCTACCTCTAGAATACTTGAACTACTTCACATGGATTTGATTGGACCCGTTCAAACGATCAGTGTGAGTGGTAAAAAGTATACTTTGGTGATAGTGGATGATTTCTCTCGATTTACATGGGTGGAATTTCTTTCATCCAAAGATGAAACATGTGACAAGTTAACAACGCTTATTCGGCAACTTCAAATATTGAAAAATCTTAAAGTTGCAAGAATAAGAAGCGATCACGGTATTAAGTTTACTAACATGGTTGTTGAGAAGTTTTGTGCAGAGAATGGAATACATCATGAGTATTCAGCTCCCAGAACTCCCCAACAGAATGGTGTTGTTGAGCGCCGGAACAGAACACTCAAGGAAGCTGCTAGGACAATGTTAGCGGAGTCCAAGCTTGCTCGGTTTTGGGCCGAAACGATCAATACTGTCTATTACACTCAAAACCGCTGCATGATCAACAAACAGCATGGGAAAACTCCATATGAACTGTGGAAGGGAAGTAAGCCAAATGTTTCATACTTTCATGTCTTTGGTTCTAAATGTTTTATTCATAACAATGGATCTCAAAGCCTAAAGACATTTGATCCTAAAGCGGATGAGGGAATCTTTCTAGGCTACGCCAAGAATGGAAAGAACTTTCGCATCTTAAACAAGATCAAATCGAAGGTTGAAGAATCTATTCATGATATTTTTGATGATGCAAACCAAGAACCAAGTAAGGTTAATGTGAATGATGTGGGAGTTGAAGATCCATGTCATCAAGCGCCTAAAATTACAATTGATGATGATAGTGACGACGATGATGAGATCTCAGTGCCACCTCCTAAGATTACTCGTAAGGTTACTCTGGATAACAATGTAAGAAATGTTGATGATCATGAAGAGAGTGATCATCAAGAGCAAACAAGGACTGGTGAACTTGAAGCGCCTACGCAGGAAGGTAGTCAAGTGTCTGATCGTCAAGCGCCTGCTCAACCTCTTAACCCATTCTAACCAGATAGACTATGGCTGCGTGATCATCCACCTGAGCAGATTATTAGAGATATTGAAGCGCCTATTAGGACTAGAGCGGCTACATTTAATGAGGCTATGTTCGCAAGCTTTCTATCTCAAATAGAGCCTAAGAAAGTGGATGAAGCGCTAAGCGATCCAAGTTGGATTGAAGCCATGCAAAAAGAGCTCAATCAATTCGAGCGTAGTAAGGTTTGGACGCTAGTACCAAGACCAACTCACCAAGGAGTTATTGGAACTAGATGGGTTTATAGAAACAAGATGAATGAGAATGGCATTGTAACAAGAAACAAGGCCAGACTCGTAGCTCAAGGATATTGCCAAGAAGAGGGTATTGACTTTGATGAGATATATGCTCCAATCGCCCGTCTTGAAGCAATTCGTATGTTTCTAGCGTACGCAGCATTCAACAAATTTACAGTGTATCAAATGGACATGAAGAGTGCCTTCCTGAATGGTAAACTCTAAGAAGAAGTATATGTGGAGAAACCACCGGGATTCATCAACAACCATGGTAAGGGTATGGTTTACAAGCGAGACAAAGCGCTTTATGGGCTTAAGCAAGCACCCCGAGCATGGTATGCCACTCTCTCTATTTTTCTTATTGGTAAAGGCTTTTCAAAAGGCAGCGTTGATACAACGTTATTTAAAATTACCAATGATGAAGATATTCTCTTATTCCAAATTTATGTTGATGATATTATATTTGGCTCTACTAATAAGCGTTTGTGTGAGAAATTTTCAAAAATGATGCAAGAACAATTTGAAATGAGCATGATGGGTGAATTAACTTTCTTCTTAGGATTACGAGTTAAACAACTCCCTAATGGCATATTTATTAACCAAGCTAAATATACAAGAGATATGATTAAGAAATTTGGTATGGAAAATGCATCATATTCAAAAATTTCAATGAGCCAAACGCTTAAGTTAGATAAAGATGAAAGTGGGAAGAAGATTGATATCACTAATTATAGAGGTATCATTGGATCACTTGTTTATCTTACTGCTAGTAGACCTGATATTATATTTTCGGTATACATGTGTGCACGGTTTTAAGCCAATCCTAAAGAGTCACACTTAATTGCTGCCAAGAAGGTCCTTAAATACCTAAAAGGCACACAAAATGTGTGCTTATAGTATCCTAGGGACTCTCCTTTTGAACTAATTGGTTACTCAGATGCAGACTTTGCAGGTTGCAAAATAGATTGTAAGAGTACTAGTGGTACATGTCAATTTCTAGGTGATAGGTTAGTTTCATGGCATAGTAAGAAACAACAATCCATAGCTACCTCTACAGCCGAAGCTGAGTATGTAGCTCAGGAAGTTGTTGTGCACAAGTGTTATGGATGAGGCAACAACTTAGAGATTATGGCATAATTCTAGGTCCAACCCCCATTCATTGTGATAACCAAGGCGCTCTAGCCATGACTCAAAACCCCGTTCTCCATTCCAGAACCAAACATATTGAATTAGATACCATTTTCTTCGTGACCATGTTCAAAAGAAAGATATCTCCATGCATTTTATTGGAACTGACAAACAATTGGAAGATATCTTCAGCAAAGCGCTCAACGAACAACGATTTCTTACTTTGATAAGTGAATTAGGTATGATTGACTTAAACGCTTAATCATTATGCATCATATTTTATTAGACATATAATTTAGGGGGAATCCACTTTATTTATGTCCAAAAGATTTTGAAAAGTTGTTACAAGTTATCAAACTTAAGGGCAACCTTAAAATTGTACTTGAAACATATTTCAAGCATCAATGATCAAAAACATTCATATGCATGATCATCAACGCTCAGAATTATTTATGCACAATATGTTAACGCTAAAATATAAAGGATCTTAATTTCAAACATCAATATAAATTTAACAACGAGTAGTATCTGTTAAGCGTTGAACCAATTCCATTCAACACTCAATATAAAATCTTTTATAAAACTCATGCATAAATTTTACAAGCTTCTTGAAGTAGTGGATAGACTCAACAGTCTATGTTGTACTCTATCTACACGCTTCCATCACATCAAACTGGCGGGTAATCAAAACTTTTCAAAATGGCGGTTCAGAAATAGCACGTGTCTATGTACGTGTCAGTGTACCATTAGGCTCGGGTACTACACTCTGAAAATCCCAAACGTTTTTCAAAATTTAATTCTCGGATGTCAAATCATTATTTATGGGAGTTACCAAATGTAACTTCTCTCTCTTACACAAAACTCGCGTCTGTAGTTAATACTATGCATTGCTGAGATTGAGCCACTTTACACATGTCTACATCTTAATAAGACGAGAGAACACAAGTTTCAAAATTTTGCAAAAAATTATTTACTTTACGCTCTGCAAATTTTACTCTCTTTCTCTCTCTCTTTCAAAGCAAAAGAAAATCTCAGTTCATCTCTTTCACTGAAAATGGCACCAAAGAAATCTATTTCTACTTTGGCCGAGCCTATCATCAAGGTTACTGAAGGCCTTGTTGTCGATTGGAAATTTCTTTACGAGCAACCTCAGATCAATCTAACTGATATGATGGACATGGTAACCAAGGCTGGGCTCAAAACATTCTCGACTAAGTATTCGTATTTGTTTCCAATGGAAGTCGACTTCTTCTGGAAAACTGCTAAACTCTCCACAGACAAGAAGTCTATTTCTTGTCTCATTCCTTATCCAAGAAGGAGTCACCAAAGGAATTTGTTTTGTCTGCTGCTTCCATTGCCAAGAACTTCAATCTTCCAAATGAGGGTGGGGCATTGGACAGTGTTACTTTAGAACAAATCAAGAACGCATAGACGACTATGAGTGCTTGTGACGGAGTACCATACAAACAACACTTTGAAAAGAAAGATTTAGTTTCCAAATACCGACTGATGGCTGATTTCTACAGCAAAATCATAGATTGTTGAGCGGGTACCTTTGATAAGGTAAACCCAGTTCAATTTTAGATGATCACGACGATACTCCTCAATCTCAAGATAAACTGGAGTGAGTATGTATTTGGAACGTTTAGAGACTGTTTAAGCGTCTCAAATAAACTTTATGGTCTTATTTTGAGCAACCTATTGTATAAATCAGACTGTGTCTACTCATCTGGTCAACCGCTGAACAAGACCAAGATGCTGGGAAGAAGAATTCTGAACAATCTGTTCAATCCTCCCAAAGTTGGTGGTGCTGCTAGACCACTATCTGAGCATCTGGAAGTACGCAAAGCGTCCAATGAAGAAGCTGAGTGTCCAATTCCAGAAGAAGCCGTGAAGCGTACGGCTGCAACAAAGAAGAGGGCTCCCAGAAAGCCCAAAACTCAAGTCATTCCTTCTCCTCAAAAGGATGATGAGGACACTGATGAGGATGCAGTGGACAATATTCCTCTCATCAGGCGTAGGAAGCTAGAAGGGATTATTAAACAAATAGACTTTGAGGAACCATCTACCGCTCCTCCCGCTCAAACGCTCAAGCTCATTGAAGGAGTCAACGTGAAGAAAATTTTCAAGTGTTCCAGGACAAGCAAGCGTCGAGCTGTGATATATGTTATTTTTACACTAGTTTTCCCCCGTTTATCAACTTAGTTTCGATTGTTTCCTTGATAATTTGATCACATATGATGCTTTGACCCTTGTTTTCTCATATTTTATAGAATAACATAACATGTGGAGGAAAAGAACAAGGATTGAAGATAAATCATGCATAAAGATACAATCTGTCTGCGCATTTCTAGAGTTTATGGAATAGATTTCTCTACCCATGTTCACATTACACACTTCTTATACCAATGGAAAGATAAGAGGCAAAGGTACATTTATTATGTTGAAGACAAAGATCAGATATGTAGGGAAGGAGGTGAAAACGTCATCGGAAGAGACGTCTTACGATGGAGTTTTCTCATTCAGTGACTTGTGAGATGATTTTGTCATCTTTAACATTTGATTTAGGCCCCACTGTCTTCTTGATAGTTGTAGGTATTTGTTTTAGGATTCTACAGCATCTTGAATCAGTGTATTCCGACATCGGTAGAGAAAGTTATGCGAAGTTTACCAAAACTGGCCGGAGCAGCAGGGGAACACCGCGACGTTCATCACCAACGCCGCGGCGTTCAGGAGCAGAATGTTGAACGCCGCGGCGTTCGACACCCAACGCCGCGGCGTTCGAGACAGCGGGTTGGTCTATAAATACCCCTTTTAGCCATTTTTTACCCGAACTCACCATAGATAGCAGCAGCCACGCCAAAAGAGAGGGAGAGGGAGCTTGGGAGAGTGATTTTGAAGGTCAAAACGTCTACTTGAAGGCCCGGATTCGTGAGGAATCTATTTCTACTTTGGCCGAGCCTATCATCAAGGTTACTGAAGGCTTTGTTGTCGATTGGAAATTTCTTTACGAGCAACCTCAGATCAATCTAACTGATATGATGGACATGGTAACCAAGGCTGGGCTCAAAACATTCTTGACTAAGTATTCCTATTTGTTTCGAATGGAAGTCGACTTCTTCTGGAAAACAGCTAAACTCTCCACGGACAAGAAGTCTATTTCTTGTCTCATTCCTTATCCAAGAAGGAGTCACCAAAGGAATTTGTTTTGTCTGCTGCTTCCATTGCCAAGAACTTCAATCTTCCAAATGAGGGTGAGACATTGGACAGTGTTACTTTAGAACAAATCAAGAACGCATGGACGACTATGAGTGCTTGTGACGGAGTACCATACAAACAACACTTTGAAAAGAAAGATTTAGTTTCCAAATACCGACTGATGGCTGATTTCTACAGCAAAATCATAGATTGTTGAGCTGGTACCTTTGATAAAGTAAACCCAGTTCAATTTTAGATGATCACGGCGATACTCCTCAATCTCAAGATAAACTGAAGTGAGTTTGTATTTGGAAGGTTTAGAGACTGTTTAAGCGCCTCAAATAAACTTTATGGTCTTATTTTGAGCAACCTATTGTATAAATCAGACTGTGTCTACTCATCTGGTCAACCGCTGAACAAGACCAAGATGCTGGGAAGAAGAATTCTGAACGATCTGTTCAATCCTCCCAAAGTTGGTGGTGCTGCTAGACCACTATCTGAGCATCTGGAAGTACGCAAAGAAGAGGGCTCCCAGAAAGCCCAAGGCTCAAGTCATTCCTTCTCCTCAAAAGGATGATGAGGACACTGATGAGGATGCAGTGGACAATTTTCCTCTCATCAGGCGTAGGAAGCTAGAAGGGATTATTAAACAAATAGACTTTGAGGAACCATCTACCGCTCCTCCCGCTCAAACGCTCAAGCTCATTGAAGGAGTCAACGTGAAGAAAATTTTCAAGTGTTCCAGGACAAGCAAGCGTCGAGCTGTGATATATGTTATTTTTACACTAGTTTTCCCCCGTTTATCGACTTAGTTTCGATTGTTTCCTTGATAATTTGATCACATATGATGCTTTGACCCTTGTTTTCTCATATTTTATAGAATAACATAACATGTGGAGGAAAAGAACAAGGATTGAAGATAAATCATGCATAAAGATACAAACTGTCTGCGCAGTGCTAGAGTTTATGGAATAGATTTCTCTACCCATGTCCAAATTACACACTTCTTATACCAATGGAAAGATAAGAGGCAAAGGTACATTTCTTATGTTGAATACAAAGATCAGATAGGTAGGGAAGGAGGTGAAAACGTCATCGGAAGAGACGTCTTACGATGGAGTTTTCTCATTCAGTGACTTGTGAGACGATTTTGTCATCTGTAACATTTGATTTAGGCCCCACTGTCTTCTTGAGAGTTGTATATATTTGTTTTAGGATTCTACAGCATCTTGAATCAGTATATTCCGACATCGGTAGAGAAAGTTATGCGCAGTTTACCAAAACTGGCCGGAGCAGCAGGGGAACACCACGGCGTTCATCACCACGCCGCGGCGTTCAGGAGCAGAATGTTGAACGCCGCGGCGTTCGACACCCAACGCCGCGGCGTTTGAGACAGCGGGTTGGTCTATAAATACCCCTTTTAGCCATTTTTTACCCGAACTCACCATAGATAGCAGCGGCCACGCCAAAAAGAGAGGGAGAGGGAGCTTGGGAGAGTGATTTTGAAGGTCAAAACGTCTACTTGAAGGCCCGGATTCGTGAGAAGACGGAGAATTCAACGAGGAATCCACATCTCTACAAGAATTAGGGAGTTTTTACATATTTATTTCTTGAATTTGTTCAAACCTCTTATGACTTGTATGATTTATATTTGCACTTTTGACATGAATATGAGCTAAACTTGTTTGATTGAGGCCATGGATAGGCCATTTATGTTAGTTTGATTGTTGATTTGTTGCTGTTTATTGGATTAATTTTGGTTTTAGATATGTATTCAATAGTTGAGCTCAATGCTTCGCTTGTTTGATCACAAGTGTTCGATAAAATGCCTAGGTTAGAGATCGAGAGATAATAACCTAGGGAAGATATAAACATTGAATACCCTATAGTTAAACCGACTAGAGATAGACTCGGTTTCTTTAGGTGGCTTTCCATTCACGTGGGGAATTCCTAGACCTTAAATGCATCTTTGTTAAGACGGGTTTTCATATAGAGATATATAGGAAATCGTTAACTAAGGTAGGGTTGCTATGCCAAGAGATTGGGTAGTACGTATGTTAGGGAATTTCGCCTTGGCTAAATCCATCTAATAATCCAATAGAACCTTAATCAAAATCGAAATACATAAATGGTTGAACCATGTGCCTTAATCGCTTCTCTTCTATCGTTTCTTCCACTTATTTGGTTATAAACTATTTTAGTAATTAACTTAAGTAGTTAGTTAAAATCAACCTTTTATCGACCGATCTAACTTAGAATTGAGTAATACAGTAGTCCCGGTACTTAGATTATAGTTGTCCCTGCGGATACGATAACCCCGGACTTAAACATCCACTTTACTACTTACGCGACCTAGTTCTCTTGCTAGGATTTTGTCGTGTCAAGTTTTTGGCGCCGTTGCCGGGGACAACTATGGTATCTAATATCGAGATTCTCTTATTCATTCTGAGATTAGGTCATTTTCTTTTAATTTTGTTTATTTTTAATTTTTGAAGATATGAGTGCTTATAACTTTCAATGGCCATGTCAGGATATGGATTCATCAATCACCACATCAAGCTCAATGCAAATGGAATCCTATGAGCCCTCCTACCATCCCGGTTGGATAAATCACCCAAGCTCAACATGTCAAAATAACATGATACATCCCGGTTGGATAAATCATCCAAGCTCAACATGGAGTTACAACAATGATGCAATGATACTTTCATCAGGGTTTGACCATGCCGGTAGCCTTCCTTACCAACAACATGATAGTTTTCATCAACAAGAGCTAGAGACGAGGTCTAAAATTGAGGCCTTGGGGAATGAATTTATTGTATGGGTACAAGCTAGCATAAAGGAGGCAGAAGCAAATTTCGAGGAGTCAGAAGCTCGAAGAAAGGAGTCAGAAGCTCGTAGCAAGGAAGTGGCAAGATTAGTAAATCAAGCAGTCAACTTATGGAAGGAGAGAGCGCCTTGCACCATGGAGAGTAGCAGCAAAGAGAATGAGGCTTCCCTCAATATATAAGTTGAACAAGGTTTTGATTTAGAACTACAATGTCTACACCCTATCACTGAAGAAGAACCACCTCCAGAAACCATGTGTATCAAAATAGAGGCGAAAGCACCTGAGCACCCACGATTGAAGAAAGAGATTTTTGAAACCATTCCCAGACATGGCCAAGAAAGAACATTAGAAATCTTCAAGAACCCAATGTCGCCTACCACCATATCTCTCGAATTCTTACAAAATTGTATCAATAACCAGAGAGATAGAGTGGAGGAGGTTGAAGTCAAGGTTTACAACTCTAGTGATCCATTCGAAGCATACTTTGAGAACCCAAGTGATACTACGGTCGAGAATGAGAAAATCAAAGGATATATAAATCACTTGGATGAACCACCATTTGAGTTGTCAAAACCAAGGCTAGGGGAGTATGGGACAGCCACATATGAGTTGCAATCATCCATTGATGATTCTTCGTCACTTCCTCTTAAACTTTCATCTTTACATTTCAATTATGTATTTTTGAATGAGACCTTATGCTCACTTCTAATTCTTTTAGGTTGTGTGATAGAGGTTGGAGAGGAGAAGCCTCTACGTAACTGGAAAAAGCACAAAAAGGCTCGTCCATACAAAGTTGGCATTGCTCCTTATGATCCACCATGAGCAGTGCAAGGGAGTCGAGCTAATGACTATAAACAAGCGCTTCTTGGGAGGCAACCCAAGTTTATTTTATTGCTTTCTTTCTTTTCCTTTGTGCCCTTATCTTGTTTCCCTCCCTCTTAACTCGTTTTGATATGGTTTCCTTTGAGTTTTCTCTCGTTCAGGTTTTGATCACAGTTTGATCCTAGGATATGAGCCCACCACCATGCTCCATCCGTTTCTCTCCATTTCAGGGTTGTATCGCTTATCCCTCTTACCTTGCATTTATTTCATGAACATTGAGGACAATGTTTAATTTAAGTTTGGGGGTACAACCTTGTTGATATAGAATTCATGAATTGGTGCACCCTTGCATGAGAGCATAATGTGTTTGAATATCTCTACTCTCTCAAAGTCAAAGTCCCCTATCTATGGTCAACATGTGTGACTTGAAAGCCCTTTTTAGTCATGCTTATGCAAATTTTTTTGAGGATTTAAAACTTTGGACTTTCAATTTTGTTGACTATGAAATGTGTATTAATGTTGTAAAGTCATAAAATGATTTAGGCCATCTTTCATTGTTGTTAGCCTTACATTTTGGCCTTCTCTATATTGCATAATCTCTAGACCTTGATTTGAGCCGTATTGATAAGAATGGAGTGTGCTATGCACACTAGAAACCACCATTCGTCTTTCTTTCATAAGCCATGACAACCACCTTCTAGCCTAAAAGAAAAACAATGTCTTGCACCCAATCAAGAGAGTTTAGAACTTCATATCATTTGACTTGAATATGGGTAGTCACCTTGTTTTGATTTGAATGAATATGAGTTAGATAGTGATGTTTTGGCTATGTTGGGATTTTTGAAGTTTGAAGTATTATGTAAAAAAGGGGATGAAATGAAAACTTGAGCAATGGGCTAAATAGTCGAGATATATATATATATATATATATATATATGGGAAAAAAAATTGTGCTCTCGACTAGACTTGAATCTTGGCACTCAATTGGATCATTTGGCTTGGAATTCTGTGTACATCCCGATATGAAAAGAAACAAGTTTGGGGGTTGTAAGTTGAAAGGCCAAAGAGAGTGAAAAAGGGATAAGTGATAAGTTGTGAAAGTTTTTGTAGTCTATTTGCGATTTTAGATTGATGATTTTGAGTTGTAGGCTCTCTTGACTTAGTCACTTTATCCATATTTTCCGGTCCTAGCCATCACCTAGCCTTACGTTACAAGCCGGAAAGACCTTTGATTGTGACTTTTGCACTTTATACACACCGATGGGTTAACGAATGTTGAATTGTTTCAATGTCTTTACTTTCCAATTGATTTGCATAATCTTGTCTAAAGTGTGCTCTTGACATGAACATGGGCGTGGGAGTTCATGATTTAGGGATGGAAACTAAGATTTTGTGAGGTTTTCAAATTGTTGAATGTTCAAAGCATTGTGTAGCTTTTCATAATCATTTTTGAAGGTATAATGCTTGCTCTTATGTGTATGAATTGGCAAATGGAAATTTCAATCTTCATGGGTGTGCCTGATTGTATTTGATCGAGGATGATCAAAGTTAAGTTTGGGGGTAGTTGATATATGTTATTTTTACACTAGTTTTCCCCCGTTTATCGACTTAGTTTCGATTGTTTCCTTGATAATTTGATCACATATGATGCTTTGACCCTTGTTTTCTCATATTTTATAGAATAACATAACATTTGGAGGAAAGGAACAAGGATTGAAGATAAATCATGCATAAAGATACAAACTGTCTGCGCAGTGCTAGAGTTTATGGAATAGATTTCTCTACCCATGTCCAAATTACACACTTCTTATACCAATGGAAAGATAAGAGGTAAAGGTACATTTCTTATGTTGAAAACAAAGATCAGATATGTAGGGAAGGAGGTGAAAACGTTATCGGAAGAGACGTCTTACGATGGAGTTTTCTCATTCAGTGAATTGTGAGACAATTTTGTCATCTTTAACATTTGATTTAGGCCCCACTGTCTTGTTGAGAGTTGTAGATATTTGTTTTAGGATTCTACAGCATCTTGAATCAGTGTATTCCGACATCGGTAGAGAAAGTTATGCGAAGTTTACCAAAACTGGCCGGAGCAGGAGGGGAACACCGCGGCGTTCAGGAGCAGAATGTTGAACGCCGCGGCGTTCGAGACAGCGGGTTGGTCTATAAATACCCCGTTTAACCATTTTTTACCCGAACTCACCATAGATGCAGCAGCCACGCCAAAAGAGAGGGAGAGGGAGCTTGGGAGAGTGATTTTGAAGGTCAAAACGTCTACTTGAAGGCCCGGATTCGTGAGAAGACGGAGAATTCAACGAGGAATCCACATCTCTACAAGAATTAGGGAGTTTTTACATATTTATTTCTTGAATTTGTTCAAACCTCTTATGACTTGTATGATTTATATTTGCACTTTTGACATGAATATGAGCTAAACTTGTTTGATTGAGGCCATGGATAGGCCATTTATGTTATTTTGATTGTTGATTTGTTGGTATTTATTGGATTAATTTTGGTTTTAGCTATGTATTCAATAGTTGAGCTCAATGCTTCGCTTGTTTGATCACCAAGTGTTCGATAAAATGCCTAGGTTAGAGATCGAGAGATAATAACCTAGGGAAGATATAAACATTGAATACCCTAAAGTTAAACCGACTAGAGATAGACTCGGTTTCTTTAGGTGGCTTTCCATTCACTTGGGGAATTCCTAGACCTTAAATGCATCTTTGTTAAGATGGGTTTTCATATAGAGATATATAGGAAATCGTTAACTGAGGTAGGGTTGCTATGCCAAGAGATTGGGTAGTACGTATGTTAGGGAATTTCGCCTTGGCTAAATCCATCTAATAATCCAATAGAACCTTAATCACAATCGAAATACATAAATGGTTGAACCATGTGCTTTAATCGCTTCTCTTCTATCGTTTCTTCCACTTATTTGGTTATAAACTATTTTAGTAATTAACTTAAGTAGTTAGTTAAAATCAACCTTTTATCGACCGATCTAACTTAGAATTGAGTAACACAGTAGTCCCGGTACTTAGATTATAGTTGTCCCTGCGGATACAATAACCCCGGACTTAAACATCCACTTTACTACTTACGCGACCTAGTTCTCTTGCTAGGATTTTGTCGTGTCAAGCTGCTCCTGTTCCTGAAGAGCCTGAGACTGTTGAGCCAAGCGCTCAAGTTGCTGTTGAGACAAGTTCTCAGGGTAAGTTTATTTTCTCCCACATCATTTCTATTCCTACATCTGTAGAAGATCCTGCTCTTATACAGGATAGTTCATGTGTTACAGCTTTAGTTCCAGCTACTGCTGAAGCATCAACAGAAGTCCACCTAGATGTTGAGATGATAACTGTTGTGGCTATTGCCAAAGATGTTGCCACAAAACCTGCTACACTTGAAGTAGAGGAACCTGCTCCCCAAGAGTTTCAAGCGTCAACTAGTGTTCCTGCTATAACAGAGGCACGCTCAGAAAGTCAGTGCGTTGATGAAGACGTTACAAAGCCAAGGCATTTCTTCAAGCTGGACCCACTGAAGACGATTGATCATTCAATCAATTTTATGCCCCCAGCGCTCGAAGAAGACTTCATTCCAGCTGGATATAATGAAGAAAGATACATTAATGCTGAGAATGAGGTAGCCTCGCTAATTGACATCGACAATCAGATCAGGGATATAGTGTTCAACACCGAGCTGACAGAAATTGAGAGGAAGTACTATCTGGCCGTTAAACTTGGTAAATCTCCTAGTCAGATACCATCTTCTTTTCTTCAACAAGACAGACAAGGAGGTTGAACTCCTAGGTGAGATATAGATCTCGCCTACTACCTAGATTATGGGCACAGTAAGTCAACTGGTTTTGCTCTGAGAGACTACAACATCAGAGTGTATGATCCTTTTCGCCAAGAGTTTCTCAACCCTTCAGAAGAAGTCTTAAACAGAGAAGGTGACACGCTAGAAGCTAACGTGCTTTGGTAGCAAGTGCACTAGTCGTGTGTAGTAATAGAAATGGACAATAAGTCCGGGTTGTCGAATCACGGAGACTTGAATTTTAGTTTATGATTTTCGATAACAAAAGGAAGTAAATTAGAGATTTAACTAAAAAAGAAAGTAAAATAAGCTAAAGCGATAGTAAAGAGAGATTAAACTTCCAAGGTGGAGAGGTGACTAAGGCTCATGTTCGGGCACATATTGCGTATTGCTATCCTAAGATCATTACCAATTCATTAGACATACATTGCTATGGTGAAAGCTCCTAAGGTAAAGAATAACCGATGTCTCGTGATAGACTCCTATACTTAATTGGTGGTTTCCTAAGTATGTCTACCCGGAAATCTAACCACTAAGCATGCATTAAAGAACTAGAGCTTTCTCGATTAAAATCGAACAACTTCACCCGGGAATCTTTACCTATGTCTAGGGCAATTCCTATTTGGTCGGTGATGTTGTGAAATTCTTGCACCCTAAGTCAACTTTCTCTCGAATAATTCACCTAGGCATGATATCAAACATATGGTGATCAAGCATATGTAAGACATTCAACCACAAAATCAGAACACATAGCAATATACGAATTAAATGGAAAATGATCTTATTATCATAATACTAACAACATGGCCTTCTCATGGCCCTAGTTCAACAATTTAGCTCATAAAATGCATAAAGAAAAAGCTAAGCATAAGATCCATGTTCATAGACAAAGATGAATCTAAAGCTAAAAAACTCCCTATGTTGAATTGATGATCGAATCTTTAATTGGAGGCTTGAATCTCTTCTTTCCCTTCTCTTTTGCTCTTCTAAAGTGATGAAAAGTGAGGTCCCAATCCTAAGAAATCCCCAAAATTCCTTTAGAATTCGAACCCCCTCTTTTTCCTTTCATTTTTGGCCTTTATACCTTCAAAACCACTGTATCGGCGCCCAGGCGTGACCCAAATGGTGCCTAGGCGCGGTCCAGGTGGCTTAAGTGGCTTGGGGAAGAAGTTGACTAGCGCCTAGGCGAGGATAAGGTGGCGCCTAGGCGCCACAGTGCAAAGTCTTAACCGTTTTCTTGTTTTTCAGCGCAGCAATCGTGTTTTCTTCATAACTTTCTCCAAGGACCTCGGATTTGGATGATTCAAGTTTCCACGTGAAGCCAAGACAAAGATCTACAACTTTCTAGAAGAAAACGTCCTCAAATTCAATTTCAAAATATACTAAAATACTGTGTTTTGTGCACTTTACGTCAATTGCAGTGATTTTCCACCTTTACTCAATAAGCATATAGATTATACGCATATGTGGCATAAATCAAGCGATAAATGAATCTAAAACATAAATGTAAGGTCTTAAAAACTTGTAAAAATGACTTTTATCAGAAGGCTACACACATTTTCCTCTTGTAGCAAACAGTGATGAGAACAAGAACTCTGCTAATCCATTTCTACTGTGGAAGCATAAAGGAATTCACGCTGGTGAGCGTCTAGCATCTCTCACTGATGTGATCTAAACTGAAGCTGATGCATATTTTGATAGCGTCTGGAATGCTAACTATCAAACTGATAGATATCGCTTTGAGTCTATCAGAGATATCCATCATGAAGACATTCGAGCTATGGTCAATGCTGGGATAGATTACTGTATGGTCGAGGTAAATTGGGTTGAAGTGTATGTGGGCCGTAGATATACGTTCATAGAATTAGTTCAAGCTCCCCATTTATTTGGCGTAGGCATGCATGACAAGAAGCGTCAGTTTGCAAAGTATTGTCTTCTAAAGCGTCAAGAGCGAGTTGGACCTATTGCCAAGCTACCTAAAGTCCATCAACAGATAGAGAGTGTCTGCGTCAAGCGTTGCACAGACTGTCCATTACTCCCCTCCAATTCAACGCTCAAGCGTCCACCAGTGGCAGTTCATCTCCATCCTGTTTGAACTTCTCACCAAGTCACTGCGATGAAAACTTTAGATTGATGATGAAGAGCATGGCTCCCATTCCTCATTTCGACAAGATCTTCACTGAAAATCTATGGAAGCCAAATGGCTCGAGGATTCAAAACTTCCAAGGTTATTCACTTCTACCTTCTATCAAACAGGAAGTAAGCGATCACTATGCCTATGTTCTTTCCTTACTTGAACACAATCAAGGCATAGCTTGGGCAGCGTATCCGTATTTGGAAGACTATTACTGCAGGTATGTACTGTTGGGTTGACTCATTCCCTCGGGTGGCTCGTGGCAGCGGAAATTAAAATTTTACAAAAGTAAACGTACAACCACCAGAAAATAGGAATATGGAATTGGTTCGATCGAATTTGATAAGGAGGTAAACGAAATTATACCTTTCGAAAATTTTGTTTCACCTCGTACTTTTGATCTCAGCAACCCTGTGGTGCAAATCCACACAATTTCCCTTGGGTGAGAAATTGCCTGTCGTTTTTCGTATCTCCCAGTTTAGAGTGCTCCAAGCGTCGCACCTCTAAGATGTATCCACACCTCGTTTAAGTCACCAATCTTCTTGCCTTGTGTGCTAGACAACAAAATGATTCTAAGCTTAACTTAGACTTAATTATGTGAAAGGTAGGAATATTTTCTAAGTCGTTTAATTCAACACATGAAAAGAACGACGTATTGTTGGAAAGAGGAGAGAGGTGGCCGATTTTAGATCTAAGAGAGGGGGGCGGATTTTTCAGCTTTTTCATCATCTATTTTAGTCTCCTTCATCTCTTATTTGTAGGTGAAGATTACCTAGAGTCCTATTAGGAAAAGAAAACTTCCTTTCTCCCAAACTCTTTAGTAATCCTTAATCTATGAAGACTTGGAGGAGGGGAAAACTCTTTTCTTCTTCCACCACACATAAAATCGCCCCCTCCCTTATTTACACTCACAAATCGGTCAACTCCATTTAATAGGACTTTAGGATTTAATTTTGACTTCTCAATTTAATTATAGGTGCAACCCATTAATTAAATACAAGTTAAATTAAATCCAACCAACTAATTTCAACATTTATTTATTTACCTTGGGCTCCACCCAATTAAATCAAATACTTGGACTCTACTTGGTCCATTAATTTAATTAATTCTACAAGATTAATTAAAAGAGTAAAATTAATTGAATCCTTCAATTAATTTATATTCCATATTAGGAAAGTACTAAGCTTTCCTAATTCCCTCAATTTCCTCGAAATTGATTAATCACATCTATTCAAGCAGTGACTCTCTCGAGTTAGTGTGTGACCCCTTAGGCTCGTTTCTATCTAGTAGTAAGTACACCTTCCCGCAGTGCTAGTGTACCTTCCTAAAATGGAAAGTAAGATTAAATCAATCCTTTGATTTAATCAAGCCTCGAATTAGTCACCAAGCTAATTCTCGGCACTTACAAATCGCGGTTGCCCACCTAGCATAGGGTCCCGAAGACCTAGATAAAACGAAAGTAAAGATACGCCTTTTGCGATCTTGATCCTCGCATAAGTAAGATCTCTCTATTTAATCTCCCGATTGAATCTACAGCATTAGCTAAGGTCGAAGCTCTATTAATTCAATACTATGTTTCCCACGTTATGTGAAATCGACTTCGACTATCTAAATGAGGAAACCCTACGCCTCTTTAGATATCATACTTCGGCCGAAGATTCCTTAAGTCGATTCACTATGTAACCATAGGAGATTAACCTACTGGCTAATGTCAGAGATAGATTCCTCTTGATTCTAACGTGCCTTACTATGTAAGACGTGCATGTCTGAGTTTGCCCATATTCGATCATCTAAAGTGATGATGTAACAAATCAAGAACATGCGCAGTTACGCATAAGACATCCAATGGAATCTTAGGTCCATAAGGATTACTCTTATACTACAAGACGACTGGAAGTTCCACATTCGACTGGGAATCCATTTCAGGAATTTCCATAGGGTTGTTCAGTTCGCCCATTACCACAATGGCAACCCTCATATATGCATTGGCTTTCATCGTGCCAGTATTTATGGAACGAGATACACTTCTACCAGAGTATGCATCACCTTTGAGGCATTTCCCCTGGGTGTCGTAGAAAGTATCATATGAGCAAGTCTTTTGGGTTGCATCGATATCCCATTATCTCGATGAACCCTTTCACGACTTGAAATAATGTTTAAAGATCACAGCCTTCGAGACATATTCCATCATTGCCACACCCAATGTGCAATGATGTCCCATAGCTATGTGTGATCCTTCGGGACTTTATTCTAAGCCAAAGTAAAAACTAATTTAAGAATAAAGACATGCCATACATAAAAAAGAGATTGACTTTATTTATAAGAAAACTATTGTTCAACTCTAGAGTTACTATTACAAAAAATGGCGCCCAGTAATTGGTGCGCCGGGCACTAACTCTAACATGTACCAGAAGCTCACAAGTCACGGCGCATTCCTACAGATTGGATTATCGGATTTTCCTTGCATTACTGCCCAGATAAATTATTTCTCATTCCAAAACCACAGTCAAGGATCTTCTCAAACCATGTATTGGACATCATGGGTTCAATGTACGTCCGAGCCAGAGATAGTTCCCTTCGTACTTTCATTCAAGGGACCTGCATCTCTCGTTCTAGACTGACTGAACTTCTGGAAGCTGCCTCAGATTCCTAC
Source organism: Buddleja alternifolia (assembly GCA_019426215.1). Classification (NCBI taxonomy): domain Eukaryota; kingdom Viridiplantae; phylum Streptophyta; class Magnoliopsida; order Lamiales; family Scrophulariaceae; genus Buddleja; species Buddleja alternifolia. Next base: position 9,556,710 of record CM033397.1, on the reverse strand, counting down.
GCAGATATCGCTAACTGGAACTTCTAATTCGATGACTTTCGTCAAGAGGAGTCAGTGATTGAGGAAGTGCCTGCTAAGTTGGTTCAAGACTCCGTACCAGGGTCCACTTTAGAAGTTGCAAGTCTTCTAGCGTCTGCTGAAGAACCGGTTCAAGCGTCTCCACCAAAAGCTATTCCTGACGCTCCTGAACTCGTTGATTCTGTTGCTACTGATACTGCTGAGGATCTTCAAACTGATGTACGAGGTACAATTTTTGATCCGACATATCAAGCTCCCCTTGACTCACTCAAGCATACATCCAGATTCAAGCGATCAGCTCCTCAAGCGGTTCCATCGGATGTGGATCAAGCGTTTGGACCTTTGCTGAACTCTATCTTAGAGGAGATGAGCAATCAAGCTACTCAAAATGAAGAATCGCTTCACTGGATTAAGACAGATCTGGAAAACATTGAATCTCAAATCATGAACGCTCAAATAGGTCATATGAAAGGTTCTGCTCAAGCGGTTGTTGATGAGTGTTATAGAGAATTTTAAGAGATGAATGATGCTACCAACGCTAAGCTTCTCGCAATGAACGAACAGTTCGACAAGCTTTTTAATGATATTACAACTTCATTATCTCATATTGCCTCTTAGGTTAGCCTACTCACGGAACATTTTCTGAAGGCTGATGATGGCAATAAGGGGGAAGAGAAGAGAAAAGGAGAAACGAGAAGAGTGTCTGGTTCAAAAGCTCAAGATCCTCCACCGCCGCCGAAGTGTCAGCATTTATCTACTCTCTCTGAGTCAAGACTCCCATCTTGGATACCTGCTTATGGAGTAAGTGATCCTGCTAGAGCGCCTAGTAGAACGCTAAGAAAATCTCCACTAGCTCTACATCCAAACCTACCAATACCTACTAGAGCACGACTTGAACAGTTTGACATTTCTCTTCAAAGAGCATCCATTCTAGAACCGACAGATCCAAGAATTTTAGATGAAGAAAGGCAGATGTCTGACTTCAGCCGAACTTTCTGAGTTTTCCTAAGTTATTTTGGTATTGACCCAACTGATTGGGACAATCACTTTGGTGCTTTCAAGAAGAGACAAAAGGAAGAGAATAAGCTCATAATCGACAAAGATCATGAAGCAATGATGACTTTGGAAGAAAGCATAACTGAAGCTATTCGAGCTTAAATTCCCAAGTGATACAAAGTTGGACCAAGTCATTAAAGCTTTTTTATTTGCATTATCTATATTCTTGTCTCTTATGAAATTTTTGTTTTGTTATAAAAATGCTTGTAATCATTGACATATATAAAATGCATTTTTCAGCTGAAACAACTCGTTGAAGCATAACTAACATCAACTAACCTTATCTAGCCAAAGCTAACTTTTATTTTGGCTGTCTAACTCTTGAACTATAAAAGAATAAGTATTGCCATCATCAAAAAGGGGAAAATTGTTAGGAATTCCATGTTAGATGTTTTGATGATGACAATTAGGAATTTATGTTAGACCCCAAAATATGTTAGATGTTTTTGTTTTATTCTAGATTGTTAGGCTAAATAGTTTTAGGCTGAGCGTCTGATGAATTCTGAGTGAGCTTATCAGTAGTTTAGTTTGAAGACTCAAGCGCCTAAAGTCTAAATGAAGATGAAGTTTCCAAGCGTCCAAACGACCAGTTGTACCAAGTGTTACTTATAGGGCAGAAGTTATTCAAGGATGAATGAGCGTCTACCAATGACTGATTTCACCTGAATCTGTTTCTAAGTCTAGAAGGAGTTTAATGCAAATATTCACAGTGCATTAAGTGCCAATTGGCATTTAATTCAAACGCATTAAATCCTGATAAGAGCATTAAATGTGATAAGCTCTTTTGGATATACAGAGAAGCCACCCTATTGGACTGTCAACTTTTCACAGACTGCAGCACCAACTTTTGTGGCAGCAGATTTTCAGGAAAAAGGATAAAAGTGGTTCACTCGCGAAAGTGAGAGACACGCGCCTGTGCATGTGTCAAACGGACACATTTTTCAAGAATTCCTATAAATAGGACTTCAACAACAAGCCAAAAACATTGATCCACTCCAGGCCAAATTGTTGTTGCATTGAAGTCTCATTCCTTAAAATCTCAGAAAAGCCAGAATATTCAAGAAAACATTCTCCTTGCTTTTCTTCAATTCCTGAGGCAGCCAACCAATATCTCAAACATTCTTTTAGAAAAAACCCACATTACTATTGAGATATTCCCAAGTTGTTTGAACTTCATCAAAGTCAAACAACCCGCTTAGAAAAACCCCATCCAAGCCTCGCGATCTGTGTGAAGTCGAAGTTGGATATTTGCATTATTTCTAGGTGAAAGAAGCAAGGGGATTGAACTGATTTGGAGCAGAAATCTGTGTGATCAAGGAGCTCAAGTCATCAACATCCATCTCTCCCTAATTTGTAGAAGATTCTGTGTAACTCTTTGAGAATCACTTTAGTGGATTGCCTCTAAGTGTTCGAGGAGAAGAAGGACGTAGTTGGGATTACACCACCCAACGAACCTTACAAATATCGTGTTCTTTACTTTACAGTCATTTTTCATATTATTATATCTTTGTATAAATCTGTTAAGTAAAACTCAAGTAAACGCTAAGCAACTAAAACACTTTCTGTGACGCTAAAGCTTTCAAAAAGGAAAACTTCAAAATCATTCCGCTGTGCTAACATTGATTAAGGAAGTGAATGCTTAAACCTATTTGGTTGTAGTATTCAAATTCTAAAATCTAAGTTAACTTTATAAAACAGTCTTCATTAGACGCTTAGCTGAAGCGTCTATATTTAAAGTAAATGCTTAGTCGAGCGTCTACATTTCAAGCGTCTAAAAAAATTTTATACGAATCTTTTTGAAGTCGAAAAATACTTCAGGGTCTATTCAACCCCCCCCCCCTTCTAGACCCTTTCGTATGCCACTTCGGACCAACACTAACCACTGTGAATCAAGCGCTAAGCGTCCAGCATCAAAAGTGCACCCTAAGCCAGCGCCCAGAAAATACCAGCGTCAATATCCACAACGGTCTAGATAATATTGTCGCCATTATGATGATCATGAATTTGACTATGATTATGATTACTATTATAATCGAGGATATTATTATACACCCAAACAACACACACAACACAATGTGAAACCCAAGAAGGCCAGTATTCCTACAATGAAAACTAAGCAAGTATGGGTTCCTAAAGTTGTAATTCAAACTAACAATGTTACTAATATTGAAGGACCCAAACAACAATGGGTACCTAAACAAAAATAGAACTTCTCTTTTGATTGCAAGTACCTAGAGCAAGAGCCTATACATCTGTTTAGTACTTCGATAGTGGATCATCAAGGCACATGACTGGTTCCTAAGATCTTCTGATCAACTATCGAGCTGCTAATGGTCCTCAGGTTGTATTTGGTGACAACTAAAAAGGTAAAACCAAAGGTATAGGTACTGTGCATTGGGGGAACATCATGATAAGTGATGTTTATTATGTTGAGGGTCTAAAGCACAATTTATTAAGCATAAGTCAATTTTGTGATAAAGGCTTTGAAGTCATATTCTCAAGCGACTGTTGCTATATAAATGATGCTAAGACTAAGTCTACTAAATTAAAAGGTAAAAGAACAAACAATGTATATTTGGTAGATTGGGGTTCAACACTTGATAACAACCCAACATGTTTTGTTGCCAAAAATGAATCGAAAACGGGTTGGTTATGGCATAGAAAAATGAATCACCTCAACTATAAGACAATCTCTCAACTTATAAATCTAAATCTTGTAGAGGGATTACCAAAAGGACCATTTCATAAGGATCACCTTTGTGACGCTTGTCAAATGGGAAAATAAGTTAAATCATCTTTCAAGAGAAAACCTCATCTATCTGCCTCTAGAATACTTGAACTAATTCACATGGATCTGTTTGGACATGTTCAAACGATCAGTGTGAGCGGTAAAGGGTATACTTTGGTGATAGTAGATGTTTTCTCTCGATTTACTTGGGTGGAATTTCTTTCATCCAAAGATGAAACATGTGACAAGTTAACAACGCTTATTCGGCAACTTCAAATATTGAAAAATCTTAAAGTTGTAAGAATAAGAAGCGATCACGGTATTAAGTTTACTAACAAGGTTGTTGAGAAGTTTTGTACAGAGAACGAAATACATCATGACTATTCAGCTCCCAAAACTCCTCAACAGAATGGTGTTGCTGAGCGCCGGAACAGAACGCTCAAGGAAGCTGCCAGGACAATGTTAGCAGAGTCCAAGCTCGCTCCTAGGTTTTGGACTGAAGCGATCAACACTGCTTGTTACACTCAAAACCGTTGCATGATCAACAAACAGCATGGGAAAACTCCATATGAACTATGGAAGGGACGTAAGCCAAATGTTTCATACTTTCACCTGTTTGGTTCTAAATGTTTTATCCATAACAATAGATCCCAAAGCCTAAAGACATTTGATCCTAAAGCGGATGAGGGAATCTTTCTAGGTTACGCCAAGAATGGAAAGAATTTTTGCATCTTAAATAAGATCAAATCAAAGGTTGATGAATCTATTCATGTTGTCTTTGATGATGCTAACCAAGAATCAAGTAAGGTTAATATGAATGATGTAGGAGTTGAAGATCTGTGTCATCAAGCATCTAAGATTACCATTGATGAAGAAAGTGACGACGATGATGAGATCTTAGTGCCACCTCTTAAGATTACTCATGAGATTATTTTGGATAACAATGCAAGATCTGCTAATGATCATGAAGAGAGAGATCATCAAGAGCAAATAAGGATAAGTGAACTAGAAGCGCCTACGCAAGAGGGTAGTCAAGCGTCTGATCGTCATGCGCATGTTCAACCTCTTAACCCTTTCCAACCAGATAGACTATGGCTACGTGATCATCCACCTGAGCAGATTATTGTAGATATTGAAGCGCCTGTTAGGACAAGAGCCGCTACATTTAATGAGGCTATGTTCGCAAGATTTCTATCTCAAATGGAGCCTAAGAAAGTGGATGAAGCACTAAGGGATCCAAGTTGGATTGAAGCTATGCAAGAAGAGCTTAATCAGTTTGAGAGGAGTAAGGTTTGGACGCTAGTACGAAGACCAACTCACCAAAGAGTTATTGGAACTAGATGGGTCTATAGAAACAAGATGGATGAGAATGGCATTGTGATAAGGAACAAGGCCAGACTCGTAGCTCAAGGTTATTTCCAAGAAGATGGCATTGATTTTGATGAGACATATGCTCTTGTCATCCGTCTTGAAGCAATTCGCATGTTTCTAGCGTATGCAGCGTTCAACAAGTTTACTATGTATCAAATGGACGTGAAGAGTGCTTTCCTGAATGGTAAACTCCAAGAAGAGATATATGTGGAGCAACCACCAGGATTCATCAACAACCATGGTAAGGGTATGGTTTACAAGCTAGACAAAGCACTTTATGGTCTTAAGCAAGCACCCTGAGCATGATATGACACTCTCTCTATTTTTCTTATTGGTAAAGGCTTTTCAAAAGGCAGCTTTGATACAACCTTATTTAAAATTACAAATGATGAAGATATTCTCTTAGTCCAAATTTATGTTGATTATATTACATTTGGTTCTTCTAAAAAGCGTCTGTGTGAGAAATTTTCGAAAATGATGCAAGAACAATTTGAAATGAGCATGATGGGTGAATTAACTTTCTTCTTAGGATTACAAGTTAAACCACTCCCTAATGACATATTTATTAACCAAACTAAATACACACGTGATATTATTAAGAAATTTGGTATGGAAAATGCATCATATTCAAAAATTCCAATAAGCCAAACGCTTAAGTTAGATAAAGACAAAAGTGGGAAGAAGGTTGATATCACTAATTATGGACGTATCATTGGATCACTTCTTTATCTTACTGCCAGTAGACCTGATATTATGTTTTCGGTATGCATGTGTGCACGTTTTCAAGCTGATCCTAAAGAGTCACACCTTATTGCTGCCAAGAAGATTCTTAAATACCTAAAAGGCACACAAAATGTGGGCTTATGGTATCCAAGAGACTCTCCTTTTGAACTAATTGGTTATTCAGATGCAGAATTTGCAGGTTGCAAAATAGATCGTAAGAGTACTAGTGGTACATGTCAATTTCTAGGTGATAGGTTAGTTTCATGGCATAGTAAGAAACAACAATTCGTAGCTACCTCCATAGCCGAAGCTGAGTATGTAGCTACAGGAAGTTGTTGTGCACAAGTGTTATGGATGCGGCAACAACTTAGAGATTATGGTATAATCTTAGGTCCAACCCCCATTCATTGTGATAACCAAAGCGCTTTAGCCATGACTCAAAATCCTGTTCTTCATTCTAGAACCAAACATATTGACATTAGATACCATTTTCTTCGTGACCATGTTCAAAATAAAGATATCTCCACGCACTTTATTAGAACTGATAAACAATTGGCAGATATCTTCACCAAAGCACTCAACGAACAACGTTTTCTCACTTTGAGAAGTGAACTAGGTATGATCGATTTAAACACTTCATCATCATGTATCATATTTTTATTAGACATATAATTTAAGGGGAATCCACTTTATTTATGTCCAAAAGATCTTTGAAAATTTGCTACAAGTTATCAAATTTAGGGGGAACCTTAAAATTGTACTTGGAACATATCTGTAAGCATCAATGATCAAAAACTTTCATATGCATGATCATCAACGCTCAGAATTATTTATGCATAATATGTTGGACGCTCAAGTATAAAATGATTTTGATCTCAAGTGTCACTATAAATTTTACAAGTAATACGTGTCAAGCGTTGAACATATTTCACTCAACACTTAATATAAAACTGTTTATAAAACTCATGCATAAATTTTACACGCTTCTTGAAGTAGTGGATAGACTCAATAGTCTATGTTGTACTCTATCTACACGCTTCTATCACATCAAACTGGCGGGTAATCAAAACTCTTCAAAATGACGGTTCAGAGATAGCACGTGTCTGTGTACCATTAGGCGCGTGTGCTACACTCTGAAAATCCTAAACCTTTTTAAAATATTTTAACTCGGATGTCAAATCTTTATATATGGAAGTTAGCAAATGTAACTTCTCTCTATTACACAAAACTCGCGTCCGCAGTTAAAACTTTTCATGGTTGAGATTAAATGACTTTACATGTGTCTACATACTATTGAGACGAGAGAACACAAGTTTCAAAATTTTCCTTCTGTGTCTTTTAAAACAAAATTTTTGCAGAAAATTATTCACTTTTACTCTCTGAAAATTTCATTATCTCTCTCAAAGCAAAAGGCAAAATCTCAGTTCATCCCTTTCACAAAAATGGAACCAAAGAAATCTACTTCTACTTCTGCCGAGCCTACCATCAAGGTCACTGAAGGCCTTGTTGTTGACTGGAATTTCTTTATGAGCAACCTTAGATCAACCTAACTGATATGATAGATTTGGTAACAAAGGCTGGACTCAAAAGGTTCTTAACTCAATACTCCTATCTATTTTCGACGGAGGTCAACACCTTCTGGAAAACGGCTAAACTATCTGTAGACAAGAAGTCTATCTCTTGTCTCATTCTCTATCCAAGAAGGAGTCACCAAAGGAATTCGTATCGACTGCCGACTCCATTGCCAAGAACTTCAATCTTCCAAATGAGGGTGAGGCATTGGACTGCGTTATTTTGGAACAAATCAAGGAAGCATGGAAAATTAAGAGTGCTTATGACGGTGTACCCTACAAGCAGCACTTTGAAAAGAAAGAACTAGTATCCAAATACAGACTGAAGACTGATTTCTGCAGCAAGATCATAGAATGCAGAGTGGGTACCTTTGATAAGGTGAACCCAGTGCAATTTCAGATGATGACGGCGATACTCCTCAACCTCAAGATCAACTGGAGTGAGTATGTCTTATTCTGAGTGACATGCTGTATCGATCAGAGTGTGTCTACTTGTCTGGTCAACCTCTGAATATGGCCAAGCTGCTGGGAAGAAGGATTCTGAACAATCTCTTCAATCCTCCCAAAGTTGGTGGTGCTGCTAGACCACTGTCTGAGCGACTGGAAGTACGCAAAGCGTCAAACAAAGAAGCTGAGCGTTCAGTTCCAGAAGAAGCCGTGAAGCATCCGACTGCTACTAAGAAGAGGGCTCCCAGAAAGCTCAACGCACAAGTCATTCCTTCTCCTCAAAAGGATGATGAGGAAACTGATGAGGATACAGAGGACAAGATCCCTCTGATTAAGCGGAGAAAGTTGGAAGGTATAATTAAACAAATCGACTTTGAAGAACCAGCTGCTGCTCCTCCCGTTGAAATGCTTAAACTCGTTGAAGGAGTTAACGTGAAGAAGATTTTCAAGCGTTCCAGGACAAGCAAGCGTCAAGCTGCTCCTGTTCATGAGGAGCCTGAGACGGTTGAGCCAAGCGCTCAAGTTGTTGCAGTTGAGCCGAGCGCTCAAGTTGCTGTTGAGACAAGCTCTCAGGGTAAGTTTATTTCTTCCCACAACATTTCCTTTCCTACATCTATAGAAGATCCTGCTCTTATAGAGGATAGTTCTTGTGTTACAGCTCTTGTTCCAGCTGCTGCTGAAGCATCAACGGACGTCCATCTGGATGTTGAGATAACCCAAATTGTAGTTATTGCTAAAGATGTTTCCGAAGAAGCTGTTGTAATTGAAGGAGAAGAACCTGCTCCCAAAGAGGTTCAAGCCTCAACTCTTCTAACAGATATAACAGAGGCATGCTAAGAAGGTCAGAGCGTTGCTAAGGACATTACAAAGCCAAGGCACATCTTCAAGTTGGAACCACTGAAGACGATTGATCATTCAATCAATTATATGCCTCCAGCGCTCGAAGAAGACTTCATCCCAGTAGGATATAATGAAGAAAGATATATTAATGTTGAGAATGAGGTAGCCGAGCTGATTGACATTGACAATCAGATCAGGGATATAGGGTTCAACACTGAGCTAACAGAAATCAAGAGGAAATACTATTTGGCTATTCAATTGGGTAAAACTCCCGGTCAAATACCGTCTTCTCTTTTACTCCAATAAGATATTGGGTAGAACTCCTAAATGCGACGTGGATCTGGCCTACTATTTAGACTATGGGCACAGCAAGCTAACTGGTTTTGCTCTCAGAGACTACAACATCCATGTACATGATCCTTTTCGCCCAACCTTTCTCAATCCGTCAAAAGAAGTTTTGAACATAGAAGGCTACACACATTTTCCTCATATAGCAAATAGCACTGAAAACATAAATTCTGTTAATCCACTTCTTCTGTGGAAGAATAAAGAAATTCACGTCGGTGAACGTCTAGCATCCCTCACAGATGTGATCCAGACCGAAGTTGATGCATACTTTGACAGGGTCTGGAATGCCAACTATCAGACTGATAGATATCGCTTTGAATCTATCAGAGATATCCATCATGAAGGCGTTCGAGCTATGGTTAACGCTGGGACAGACTACTGTATGGCCGAGGTGAATTGAGTTGAAGCGTATGTGGGCCACAAATACACTTTCCCGAAGTTAGTTCAAGCTCCCCATCTTTTTGGCATAGGCATGCATGACAAGAAGCGTCAGTTTGCCAAGTATTGCCTTGTGAAGTGTGGGGAGAGAGTTGGACCTATTGACCAGTTACCAAAAGGTAGTCAACAGATAGAACGGTTTCTACGCCAAGCGCTACATAGGATTTCTATCATTCCTCTCCAGTTCAACGCTCAAGCGTCCACCAATGGCAGTTCATCTCCATCTTTCTTGAACTTCTCACCAAGCCACTGTGATAAAAACATCAGATTGATGATGAAGATCATGGCTCCCATTCCTCACTTCGACAAGATTTTCACTGAAAATCTACGGAACCCAGATGGCTCGAGGATTTAAAACTTCCAAGGTTATCCACTTCTACCTTCTATCACACCAGAAGTGAGCGATCATTATGCTTATGTTCTCTCCCGACTTGAACGCAATCAAGGCATCGCTTGAGCGGTGTATCTGTATTTGGATTATTACCGCATGTATGTGCTAGAAGCTCACAAGTCACAGAGTCTTCCTACGGATAGAATTATCGGATTTTCCTTGAATTACTGCCCAGATACCTTATTTCTTATTCCAAAGCCACAGTCAAGGATCTTCCCAAACCACGTATTGGACATCATGGGTCCAATCTATGTCCGAGCCAGAGATAGTCCTCTTTGCACTTTCATTCAAGGGACCTGCATCTCTCGCTGCAGACTGACTGAACTTCTGGAAGCTGCTTCAGACTCCTATGCAGATATCGCTAACTAGAACTTCCAATTCAATGACTTCTGCCAAACGGAGTCAGGCATTGAGGAAGCGTCTGAAAAATTAATTGAAGAGTCTACACTAGCATCCACTTCAGAAGTTGCAACTATTCAAGCGTCTGCTGAGGAACCAGTTCAAGCGTCTCCACCAGAGGCTATTCCTGACGCTCCTAAAGTAAATGATTCTGATATTGCTGATACTGTTGAGAATCTACAAATTGATATACGCGGTACAGTATTTATCCTATATATCAAGCTCTCCTTGACTCACTCAAGCATACATCCAGATTCAAGCAACCGGTTCCTCAAGCGGTACCTTCGGATGTGAGTCAAGCTTTTGGACCTTTGCTGAAATATGTCTTAGAGGAGATGAGCAATCACGCTACTCAAAATGAAGAATCCCTCCACTGGATTAAGACGGATTTGGCGAAGATTGAGTCTCAAACTATGAGCGCCCAGATTGCTCATATGCGCAATTCTGCTCAAGCCGCGGTTGCTAAATGTCGCCGAGAATTTCAAGAGATGAATGATGCTACTCGGGCCAACCAACTTTCCATGAAAAAACATTTTGACAAGTGCCAAGAAAACTTGGAGACTACACTGAATGATGCTACCAGCGCTAAGCTACTCGCAATGCAAGAACATTTCGACAAGCGTCTGGATGATCTCCCAACTTCAATGTCTCAAATTGCCTCTCAGGTTAGCCTACTTACAGAACATTTTAAGGCTGATGATGGCAATAAGGGGGAAGAGAAAAGAAAAGGAGAGAAGAGAAGAGCGTCCGGTTCAAGAGCTCAAGATCCTCCGTCGAAGCGTCAACAAATACCCCCTCCTTCTGCGCTTAGTCACCCATCTTGGATAACTGCTTATGGGTTAAGTGATTCTCCTGGAGCGCCTAGTAGAATGCTAAGAGAACCTCCAATGGCACTATATCCAAATCTACCAATACCTTCGCGAGCAAGGCTTGAACAGTTTGACATCCCTCTTCAAAGAGCATCTATTCCAGAACCTACAGATACAAGAATTTTAGCTAAAGAGAGGCAGCTGACTGACTTCAACCGAGCCTTCAGAATTTGCCTAAGGTATATGGGTATTGACCCAACTGAATGGGACAGACACTTTACTACTTTCCAGAAGAGACAAAAGGAAGAGAATAAGCTAATAATCAACAAAGATCATGAAGCGATGTTGACTTTGGAAGACAGCCTAATTGAAGCTATCCGAGCTGAAATGCCCAAGCGATATATAGTTAGACCAAGTCGTTAAGGCTTTTTTATTTGCATTATCTATATTCTTGTCTCTTATGTAACTTTTGTTTGGTTGTAAAAATGCTTGTAATCATTGATATATATAAAATGCATTTTTAACTGAAACATCTCGTTGAAGCGTAACTGACCTCAATTAACTTTTACTAACCAAAGCTAAATTTCATTTTGGCTGTCTAACTCTTGAACTATAAAAGAGTACGTATTGCCATCATCAAACATGGGGAAAATTGTTAGGAATTTCATGTTAGATGTTTTGATGATGACAATTAGGATTTTATGTTAGACCCCAAAATATGTAAGTTTGATTTTAATAGAAATCATGTATAAGCTTTGAGTGTTAGAATCATAATAGGCTTTGCTTTATTCTCTGTTCTAGATTTCTAGGCTAAGTATTCTTAGATTGAGCGTCAGATAATTTCTGAGTGAGCTTATCAGTAGTGAAGTTTGAAGACTCAAGCGCCTGAAATCTGAATGAAGATAAAGTTTCCAAGCGTCCAAAATGACCAGCTATATGAAGCGTCACTTAAAGGACTGAAGTAACTCTAGGATGAATGAGCGTCTATCAATGATGGATTTCACCTGAATCTATTTCTAAATCCAGAAGGAGTTTAATGCAAATATTTTCAGTGCATTAAGTGTCAACGGGCACTTAATTCAAATGCATTAAATGCTGATAAGAGCATTAAATGTGATAAGCTCTTTCGAACATACGGAGAAGCCACCCTATTGGACTGTCAACTATTCACAGACTGCAGCACCAACTTTTGTGCAGCAGATTTTCAGGAAAAAGGACAAAAATTGTTTACTCCCGGAAGTGAGAGACGAGCACCTGTGCATGTGTCAAACGAACACTTTTTCCAAGAATGCCTATAAATAGGACTTCAATAACAAGCCAAAATAGACGATCAATTCCAAGCCAAATTGTTGTTGCATTGATGTCTCTTTCCTTAAATTCTCAGAAAAGCCAGAATCTTCAAGAAAACATTCTCCTTGCTTTTCTTCAATTCCTGAGACAGTCAACCAAATATCTCAAACATTCTTTTTGGAGAAACCTACATTACTATTGAGATATTCCCAGTTGTTTGAACTTTATCAAAATCAAACAAAACGTTTAGAAAAACCTCATCCAAGCCTCGCGATCTGTGTGAAATCAAAGTTGGATACTTGTATTATTTCTGAGTGAAAGAAGCAAGAGGATAGAAGTGTCTTGGAGTAGAAATCTGTGTGATCAAGGAGCTCAAGTCATCAACATCCATCTCTCCCTAATTTGTAGAAGTTTCTGTGTGATTCTTTGAGAATCATCTTAGTGGATTGCCTCCGAGTGTTCAAGGAAAAGAAGGACGTAGTTGGGATTACACCACCCAACGAACCTTACAATTATTGTGTTATTTACTTTACAGTCAAGTTTCTTTTCATCATATCATTACATAAATTGATTAAGTAAAACAAAATCAATCTCTAAGCAACTAAGATATTTTCTGTGACGCTAAAGCTTTCAAACAAGAAGACTACAAAATCAATTCCGCTGTGCTAACACTGATCAAAGAAGTGAACACTTAAACCTATTCGGTTGTAGTATTCAAATCTTGAAGTCTAAGTTAACTTTCTAAAAACAGTCTTCATTAGACGCTCAAGTCAAGCGCCTATTTTTTCAAGCGTCCAACGAATTTCAATACGAATCTTTTTGAAGACGAAAAAGACTTCTGGGTCTATTGAAGCCCACCCCCTTCTAGACCCTTTCGTATGCCACTTGGGACCAACAAATTTTGAGAGGCAACTCACTGCACACTTCCAAGCTATTAGGATAATCGCCGAGTGAATCTCCAACACTACCTGCTTTGGCCAAATATCAAATTAGAATCTTATTCTATCACTCGATCCTAATAATATACCGAATCCAATCTATTTGATCCTATAAAGTACGATTATGCATAAAGTGTACATCATTTTCCCATAATTTGGCTTTAACAAAATTAATTTTAAAGATTCACAAAAACTTCAAGAAAACAATTTTGCGCGGTTGTAATTTGAAAATTGTCAAAATTCATAGAGGAATAGCTTACCTCTAAAACTTCCCGAATAACCCCAACACTTGTTGAAAAACATTGGGTAAATTTTTTAAAATCAATGAACATTTCCAATTGGGTGTTTTAACCACCAAACCTAGGCTAAGCTAAAGCAGATTTTGACCCAGACAAGCTGTGTTTCAAAATTTGTATAAAATTCTTTGTTTCTCAAAAAAATTCCAAATTTTATAGGACATGTTCACAAGACACTGAAAATGGTTCTATAAAATTTTGAAAGACAAATAAAATATATAGATATAAAATTCAGCTCAAAACAACACATATCTGTAAATGAGTAATTCTATGGCAGCAATTGTCTGCCAATTTTTATAAATTCATCAAAGCTCCAAAAATCTCAAAATTTTATAGAAACGTACAATAAATGTATAGGTATCTACAAAAAAAGGTTTTAAATTATAATTAAATCTTTAAATATGAAATTTTAAGCTCAACAAGTTGCTTTCCTGAAACATGATATAAATCTGGCAATTCTTTTGAAAACTTTAAACGAAATTCTACAAGACTCCAAAAGTTACCATACTTTACCAGTATGCTTCTAACACATCCAAGTTAATTGGGAAATATTTTGACTCCAAAATTTATTGATTTGGTCTTTCAAATACAACCTAGAACCCATATGTAGAAACTAAAATAGAGTTCAACTTCATTTCATGACAAAACAACAATGCATGTGCTAAATGACTTTCAAAAACAAGTTAGATTTGACATGCAATCACATATATATGTTTCAAATGCAAATATAGTCATGGGTCTATAACAATTTATCAAAATCCTTTCCTCATACACACAATTAACCGGATTCTCAGCCCTACATTCCAATTCACCTCATGCATGTCCCAATTGAGCCTCTAATTGATCAATTTAGGATTTAATTCCACAATAATTATAATAACCCAAGAATAAACACATTTTAACAGAGATGAGGGTGTCTTCCTTGTCCTTTCAGGGAGATTTTGAGCTAAAGAGAGTCCAATTTGGGCACTATTTGGTCCCTCAAAACTTGAAAATACCAACCTTGTCAGTGCTGGAATTGCTGTGCGAAAAGTGCTAAGATTTGGTTTTCTTTTTGTTGTCTCTTGGAGTTGATGGTAAAGGGAATATGCAAGCCATTAGGAGTATATAAAATGTTACCATGAGGTCTAGTGTGCAAATATTTTCTCTTTTTTTTTCTTTCTTTCATAGCCCTTGCAATATTATATATTTTCTCAAACTCCCTATATATATATATATATATATATATGAATTAAAACTTGGTCCTTTATGGATACTAGCGGTCGACGCACACTCGATGCGTGTGCTCGATATAAAAGCCATATAATTAAAAATAATCGTTCGATAGCAAAAATATTTGTTCTATACAATCAAAAATTATTCGTAAATGAAGATAAAGTGGACATGTAATCAAAGTGTAAATATTGTATATGTGAATGAGAATTAAGTATGTATACAATTAAGGAACATGGTAATGGATAAATTGTTCTGCAAAAATGAACCATGCCTATATAAATTGACCTTCATCCAATATTTCGATTGGGCTGCCACTTTTCATTCTTCTCCTTTTCTCATTAAGTACGTGATCCTATGAGATGCATGCAAATCTTAAAATTTCTGTGTATACAAATCTAAGTGTGCCAATGACAACTATAGAAAATAACTTGAAATACCTTTGATGAGATTACAAAAAGACAAAAATTTAATCCAATAAGCAATGCACCGGCACATTTTGATTTCAAAATGAAATCCAAGAGTACATGTAGCGACTCGTAGTCAATGTTCAAAAATATAAAATTGATGAAAGAAGCATACTTTTTTTATTATTTACATAATCAATACGTCGATGCAAAGTTTGCCTGAACAGTCCGCGATGAAGTCTTATCAACTAAACTCTTCGATGTCGAAATATAGCGTTGATCTGCATTATTAAAATAAGAAAAGGACAAAATATGTACCCATTGATGCAATGAAATTTATCATGATACATAATTTTCGTAGACCACAAATACTTGCATAACATTGTGGAGTGGTTCGCAAATTGAGCCTTATGTTGGAGTTATTTGAATGATTATTCAAGTGAATTATAGAGTCACTAAGAAGGTAGTATTTATGAACAAAGATGGGGATCTCGCCCGCAAAATAAGAAAAATAATATCTGAAATGGTGAAGATAACAACGGACAGAGAAAATGGAAGAAGTTACCAAAATTGTAATCATAATGTTAGTGGGAGTTACAAATTTATGGGTTTATTATTTGTATTTTTTAATCGTGAGTTACAAATTCAGTTCAAAGGTTCCCATATGCAAATGTGAAAGGGCATTTTAGGAAAATCATCTAAAAACACACCAAAGGTAGTTTTTCTAAGGTGATCCCACTTTATAAAAGAGTAAAGATTATTGGTGTCAAACCAATAAGTACTACTACATATTTAATCAAGTAGTTTTCAATAGGTTACACTTGTAGTCATCGAATTTGTAAGTATATTAGCATTACGAAACACTACTACAAAAATACACTATTACAGCGCCCCTATTACAGCGGTTTTTAGAAAACCGCTGAACGGAAGGGTCTATTACAGCGGTTTTTTGGTGAACAGCTGTAATAGGGTTTCGCCAGGGACCTGTTATAGCGGTCCGGACCGGTTACAGCGGTTTTCCAATAAACCGCTTTATATAAAAAAAAAAATTAAAACATTTTCCCCCCCATTTTCCCCCCCAATCGGCCGACCCTCTCTCTCTCTCTCTCTCTCTCTCAACTCTCTCTCTCATTCATCTCTCTCTCTCTCAACTCTCTCTCTCTCACTCATCTCTCTCTCTCACTCACCTCCTCCACCACCACCGCCGCCACACCCTCCGCCGCCACCCCCTCCGCCGCCACCACCACCCCATTATTCTCTCTCTCTCTCTCTCCCTCTCTCTCTCTCTCTACTACTCTATATCTCTAGCTATATATATATATATATATATACACACAAACACACCACATATAGCCCCACCACCACCACACCCACCATATACCGCCACCACCAACACCTTATACCGCCGCCGCCCGACGCCGCTCGTCTCTCTCTCGACTCTCTCTCACTTTGTAGGTATATACTTATATATATATATGTGTGTTTATATATGTTGTGTATATTTTATATATGTTATGAAATTAAGGTTATATGTTAATATTTTGATTGTTGTTAGGGGTTTTGTGAATTATATAATGTGGGTTATAAGTTAATATCTTGATTGTTATTATATACATGTTATGTTAATTGGGGTTTTGTGAATTATATAATGTGGGTTATATGTTAATATCTTGATTGTTGTTATATACATGTTATGTTAATTGGGGTTTTGCGAATTATATAATGTGGGTTATATGTTACTTTCTTGATTGTTGTTATATATATATATATGTTATGTTAATTGGGTTTTGTGAATTATATAATGTGGGTTATATGTTAATTTTTTGATTGTTGTTATATATATGTTATGTTAAATGGGGGTTTTGTGAATTATATAATGTGGACATTTTGGGTTTGTTGTGGGTGAAAGATTAGAATGTTGGGTTTGTTGTGGTTGAAAGATGTGAATTTTGTTGGTTGCAAGTTTGAGGGAAGATTAAGTCGAGAACTTGGTAGAAATTTTTGCGTTGTTACTCTACCGAATCTTTTCTAGGATATTGGGAAATAAATTAAATTTTTGATAATTTAATTAATTCAACTGAACTGATGTTAAAATTATTTAATTTAATTAATTAAGAATCAAGATGGATGTATCGAAATTGAATTTTAGAGGATCGTAAGATCCGAATTTTGTTGGTTGCAACCCAGGCCACCCGGGGAAAGATTAAGTCGAGAACTTGGTAAAAATGTTTGTGTCGTTACGTTGCCGAATTTTTTCTAGAATAATGGGAATTAAATTAGAATAAAAATTATTTAATTAATTCAACTATGAAGTGATATTAAAATTGTTTAATTTAATTAATTCAGAATCAAGATGGATCGAAGTTGGATATTAGCGGATCGTATGTCGGAGCAATATGAGAAAAGGGTGAAAGAGTTCCTCAATTTTGCGATTGAGCATGCATCAGATCGGACTAGAATCAGTTGCCCGTGTTTACGTTGTTGTTTTGGAAAGAGAATTAGTCCACGTGAATTGGAAGATCATTTGGTGTGTAATGGAATTGATAAAAGCTACACACGTTGGACAAGACACGGTGAGAGCAGTGTCACCTCAGATGATTTGAGTGGTACATCATATCGATCGCGGGATTTGGACATGAATGATTGTGAGCCTGATCGTTTGGAGGAGATGACAAATGTGATTGAGGAGGATTTGCGAAATTGTCCCAAGATGTTTGACAATTTGACAAGTGATTCAAAGACACTACTGTATAGTGGTAGTAAATTCACAAGATTGAAAGCAGTCCTAAACCTCTACAAGTTAAAAGCCAACAATGGGTGGAGTGATAAGAGTTTCACAAACTTACTTGATCTATTAAAAAACATGTTACCCAAGGATAATGTGTTGCCTAATCGTACTTATGAGGCTAAGAAGATGTTAACCTCAATTGGCATTGGATATGAGAGGATGCATGCCTGTCTCAATGATTGCATATTGTTTAGAACCGACTACGCATCATCGAAGGTTTGTCCGAAATGTGGCGCCTCGCGGTACAAGAAGAACGATCTGCTCCTGTCAAAACCATGTGGTATTTGCCCATAATACCACGATTTAGGCGCATGTACAGTAGTAAAAAGTTGGCCAAGGACTTGACATGGCATGCTGATAGAAGGCTTGAAGAAAAGATTGAAGATGACAAGATTCGACACCCCTCAGATTCTCCTCAATGGAAAAAGATCGATGATGATATCCCTAAATTTGGTGAAGAATCAAGAAACCTTCGCCTTGTATTGGCTACAGATGACATGAACCCTCATAGCTTGCAAAGTAGCTCACATAGTACATGGCCGGTGATTTTGATGATCTACAACCTCCCCCCATCGCGATGCATGAAGCGAGAACATATAATGATGCCTATACTCATTTCTGGGCCGAAACAACCTGGAAATGATATAGATGTCTACTTGGCTCCTTTAATTGAGGATTTGAAGGTGTTGTGGGAGACCGGTGTTCAAGTATATGACGGGTTCAGAGAAGAAAATTTCAATCTCAGAGTCATGTTATTTGGAACAATCAATGATTTTCCGGCAAGAGCAAACCTCGAGGGATATGGTGTACATGGCCAATGTGGATGCCCCATATTGTGTCAAGAGTACAGATCAATATCGATTGACACACTCTCAGAAATATGCATTCCAAGGGCATCGGAGATGGCAAAATCAAAACCATAGATATCGTCGGTGGAAAAAAGCTTTCAATGGGAATATTGAAGAAGGTCGAGCTCCTAAGTGCTTGACTGGTGAAGAAGTGTTTGAGAATATAAAAGACTTGGAGGTTAAATTTGGAAAGACTTTTTGCAGGTGAGCTTGCAAAAATTGGGTGGAAAAAAAGGTCAATTTTCTTTGAGTTGCCGTATTGGACGTCTTTACATGTTAGACATTTTCTTGATATTATGCATATTGAGAAAAATGTATTTGATAGTGTCATTGGTACACTTCTAAATGTGCCCAGAAAGACAAAAGATGGCGTAAAGGCAAGGTTAGACTTGGTTGAAATGAAGATAAGAGAAAACTTGGCACCAACAAATAAGGGAAAACGTACTTATTTGCCACCAGCAGCTCACACTCTATTCAGGAAAGAAAAAATTGCATTATGTGGGTTTCTTAATGGAGTGAAAGTTCCATAAGGGTATTCTTCAAACATTAGCAGTCTTGTATCAATGAAGGACTTGAAGCTAAAGCACATGAAGACTCACGATTATCATGTGATCATGGATCATTTGCTACCAATTGCTATACGGGCCATTTTACCAAAAAAGGTGAGAGAAACTATAACCTCATTATGTTTCTTCTTCAAAACAATGTGGAGCAAGGTGTTTGATCTTGAACAATTGCCTGCACTTCAGAAACAAATTTCCATCACTTTGTGCGAGCTTGAGATGTATTTTCCACCAGCGTTTTTTAATATAATGACTCATCTACCTATTCACTTGGTTAGAGAGACACAACTATGTGGACCGGCTTTTATGAGATCTATGTATCCGGCTGAGCGTTATATGAAGGTATTAAAAGGCTACGTGAAAAATCGTAGTCGACCGGAAGGTTGCATTGTTGAACGGTACATAGTTGATGAAGCGATTACATTTTACACAGAATATTTGAAAGATTCTAACGTTGCAGAGCTTCCAAAGTCTCATGTTGTGGGAGGGAGAACAGAAGGAGAAAGCGTACTTGAAAAACAATTAGTTAGTGTTCCTTGCACACAAAGGGATCAGGCACACCTATATGTGCTCCACAACACCGATGAGATGGAGCCATATGTTCAAGAGCACAAGGATCAACTTAGGAGATTAAATCCAAATAAAAATGAGAGTTGGATTTCAAGAGAGCATAATAAGAGTTTCTCTGATTGGTTCCGAAAGCATATTCACGAGAAACAGAACGAGAATCCACTTTCAGTTTCAGATAAATTGGCACGGTTGTCGATGGGACCGGGCAGACTTGTATTTTGTTATTCAGGTTATCGTATAAATGGTCGCACATTCTATACAAAAGACCAAGATGAACGGAGTACAATGCAGAATAGTGGGGTGAGTCTTGTAGCTCAAGCAATGCATATCTCAAGTGCGAGAGATAATAACCCTATCTATGCTCATTTATCATATTATGGGGTGATTGAACATATATGGGAGCTGGATTATAGTTGGTTTCGGGTGCCTGTATTTGGGTGTAGGTGGGCTGACAATAAAAATGGTGTCGATAATAGTGAAATAGGCTTCACTCGAGTAGACCTTGAGAGGGTGGGTTACAAAGATGAACCTTTCATTTTGGCATCACAAGCTACGCAAGTGTTTTTTGTCACCGATCCTATTGATAAGAGGTGGTTAATTTTTTATCGGCAAACAAAAATACTTGTATGGAGGATGATAGTTCATATAGTGATGATGATGGAGAAAATCCTATCTTACGTGATTCACAAGCCACTGATAGTGATGGTGACTTGGATATCAGTGATGATGAATTGTATATGCGACAAGATCACCAAGAGGGGATATGGATTAATCCATCTGTTCGTCGACGTACTAAACAAAAGGGTCGTACTGGGGGGAAGCAAAAGACTACTAAGTCAACGACAAAAAGAAAACGATGAAAGGTATTTGAACTTATGTGATAATTATATGATATACTTATTTCCTAAACTTTTCTTCATATAAGCACTTGTTAGTGTATGAGTCAGCGCGTCTCTTGTTAGTTTATGAATTGAAAAATTATGTTGTTGCATAATGAAACTAACTTCTGTATTTTTGGCTTTTGTAGGTCGACATTGTATACTGGCGCCACCACCACCACCGCCACAGCCACAACCGCTCTCTCCTCCTCCTCAACGACCACCACCGCCCCCTTCACCACTACCACGACCACCACCGTAAGCTTCTTCTCTCTCGCTCTCTCTATATGATAACGAGTATTCTTATTTGAATACATATCATGAGTATAGCGTGTTTGTTGATATGTATTTTGATTATGTATCGTGATTGGATCAATATGTGTTGTTTTGTTGGCATCGTTTAATGCATTTATGGTTTTGTGAAAGAATTGATGGATTGGTTTTGTTATTTGCAATTTTGGGGGAAGATTAAGTCGAGAACTTGGTGAAAAAATTGCGTCGTTACTCTGCCGAATTTTTTCTAAAATAATGGTGGCGTTACTTGGTACTGTATATTTGGTATATGAATCTAAATTCTATATTTTTGGCTTCTGTAGGTCGATGGATTATGGGGCTGCTGCAAACAAACGTGTTCAAAGTGAGATACGTAGAGGTATCGCAGCAATGAAAAAAGTCATAAATGCCAGAAGTAAAGGCTTAAAGCTACCAGTCGACTGGAATCGGAATGGCCAACCAATTGACCCAAATAAATCAACATTTGTTAGTTACATTGGAGTCATAGCTCGTGACAGGGTGCCGATTACCATCAGTGATTGGCGACACGTCTCGGAAGCAACAAAATCAGCAATTTGGAATGAAATAGCTGTAAGTTGGTTATTATCATGTTTCTAATTAATTGGTTAATGTATTTTTTGTTTATTCAATTTTCTCAAAATTATAATTTCATATATACTTTGTTGTTTGTTTTTCATAGTTGGCCTTTGATATTGAAGAAAGTAGACAAAAATTTGTCATGGCCGAAGCTGGAAAGCTAGCGCGAAACTTCAGGAGCTTCTTGAGCAGAGTGTGGGTAGAGGATGATAATGGGAATATAATTCCAGCCCACCCCAAAAATATAATATATCTCAAGAAGATTGGACAGCGTTTTTACATATACGGAAAAGTGAACCTTTCCTGGTAATTATTTTAATTTACTGTTTCATTTGTTGCATATTGCGTTTATATGAACATTGACTAATGCTTTGATTATGTAATGAACAGCAATTAAGTAGGGACAATTCGGAAAGAGCAAAGGACCCAGAATATCCCTATAGGAAATCATGTGTTGGATATGCTCAACTAGAGCAAATTGAGGTATGTAGTTCGTTTAACAGTGAATCATTACAAGTTTTCTAATAAAAATTCCTTGTTAATATATATATATATAATCATAATATAGATGGAAAAAAGAAAGGAAGCTGGGTCAGACCCCTCGGACGTGACACGAGCACTCGTGTGGAGAACTACACATTCTGACAGCCAGCATAACATTGATAATGTCAATGTTAGAAGAGTAGTGCATGAAATTGTGAGTTATTTGCAATTTTAGCTATATCATGTGTTGTATGTTTTTTTTGAAATTTTTTTATAAGAGCCAAGTTCACTAATTTTTAAATGTATTATTACAGGAGTCCTTGTCACAGGAGGGTAGCAATAGTGGTAGCGAGAGGACCCGGAATGATATATTGGCTAAAGCTCTTAACAAGAAGGAGCATTCGGGTCGCGTTAGGGGAGTAGGCTTTGGGGTATCACAAAAACACTATTTTATTGACAAAGAGCCTTCTAAAGATGAGGAGATTGATAACTTGAAAAACATGGTGCACATGCTCACTGCATCACTATCCTCATTGCGACGCGAGTTTGACGAGCATAAGGCGTCTGGGTCGCAGCAGCCACATGGAGATGAGGCGGTTTCTTTGAAAGATAGCTGCACCGATCCAGTTAAGAACCTTCCTCAGGTAATGATATGAAATTATTAAGTGATCATATAACTTGCAATTCATTAAAATACATAAATTTTTCTAATATAATGGTATATATATATATATATATATATTTTATATATGTAGGTTGTGGCGCCATGTCAATTGTCACTTTCAACACCGTCTTATCATTTGGTGGCTAAAGGACAAATGTACAATCGACCAGATGATAGAACGCTGCATACACTTCCATTACCCACCCACCTTGTGAAAGTGATGATTAACATTGCAATTGAAGATATTGCACCCCTACCAGTCCCTCTCGCTGATGAAGGAGTGTTCACAGTTTCTGAGGCTGTGGGATACATTGTTGCTTGGCCTAAGAGTCTTGTCACTGTCAGTGATGCATCGGTACGTAATTATTAATACCTAGCCATTAATAAATTATAACAATTGTTTAAGGTTACTAAATATACTTTAGTTTGTAACATTCACGTTGGTTTTCTTTGCTTAAATAGTCTCTTAGAAAATCCAAATCATCAGTTGGAAAACATAAAGAGATGACGAAGCACTCAGCTGTCAAACGAACACCTCCTGTGGCCAACCCTTCACGTGAAGGTGACAGAGCAGCAGACGTAATAGCTGATCAACTCCCTCAGCCACTTGTAACTCTTGAAAGGTACCTGCAAATAATGTCTATTGAACAATTGATCGCTATAAACATTCTCGAGGCAATCTATAATAACGAACCCTATCAAGAGTATCTTGGGTTGGAGGAGATCTGTCATTTTTTGCGCAAAGAACAAATAGGAGTCTCTATCATTTCAGTTTACATCAAGTAAGTTTTTAAATATGAATTAAAAAAAGTTAGTTTTTAAATTATTTTACTGCATTAATTTGAACCATGTTTATTTTCTTGTTCAAATTTATTTTATGCTCAATTTAGGTGTTTGTGAGCTAAGTACGTGGTCCCCGAAGCGAACACAAATAATTTCGGGTTCCTTAGCCCACATACTATAGCTGCGGGAGCAGGTACTACTCCCTCTCAGCGTATCTTACAAGCGCAATATATAACAAATGCCATGAAAGATTGCGCAGATGGGAAGTTGTTTATTGCACCTTACAACACCGGGTGAGTTACTAAACACTCAACTTTATTTTGTAAAATTTGTTACGTACGCAAAACTAATTTTGAACTTATCTTTTGAATGCTTTTTAATTTAGGGGACATTGGGTGTTTCTTGTGATTGATCCAATTAAAGAGATCGTTTATTATCTGGATTATTTGCACGTTGATTCGAATAATCGACCTGATATGAAAGAAACAATCAATCAGTAAGTTTTTCATTCAATCAATGTATTCATTATATTTAATATTAATTTTAAAGTGTATATATCTTCCTGGATTTCACATGTATATTTGCTTGATATTGACATCTTTCCTTGTTTTTTGATATTTTTAACAGTGATGTGTTGATGTCTCGTACAAATCGTAACACCCAAAAGGCCAAATCCAAAAAAATGGCCTGTAAATGGACTTCTATAAAGGTTAGTGTAATTTTATATTTTCGAGAGATTATTCGTATAAACGTTATTGTTCTAATACAATTTTTGATTTCAATTTTGTAGTGTCCCATGCAGTTAAACGACAAAGATTGTGGCTTCTTTGTTATGAAATTCATGAAGGATATTATTAGCCACGGAGAATCTACAATCCCACCAGCGGTATGCATAATCCTAATTAATACTCATCATCAAATTCTAATTTCCCTTTATAAGTTATTAAACCTTTGTTGTGTTTTCAATCTCTATCGTGCAGTACTTTCCTGATTGTCAATACGTCACTTACTCTATAGAGCAACTTGATGAAGTACATGGCGAATTGGCACAATACATATTCCAATGCGCTTTTGGTATGGCGTAAGTTGAAAATTGTTGTACATTTTTATTTTATTTTTTGTATTTAATTGATTGTAAACTCGTTATCAGTTGTTAGAGATTATACGTAAAATTTGATTTTTGGAGATTATGCGAATTGGAACAATACATTTGTTGGTTTTTGTTGTTACAGATGTTCATTTAATTTGGTGAAGTTAATTTTGGGTTTCACGTTTGTTGTTTCTGTTGAATTGATTTTATGGTTTGTTGTGTTAGTTTGTTGAATTTTGAGCTTGTGGGAAGCTGGTTACAATAAATTTTGTACAGTACAGCAAGAAAAAAAATAAAATAAAAATAAAAAATACACCTATTATAGCGGTTTTGTGAAAAACCGCTATAACATGTTTAACCTATTATAGGGGTTTTTCAAAAAACCGCTATAATAGGTTGACCAATTACAGCGGTTCAAAAACTGCTGTAATTGGTCTAACCAATTACAGCGGTACCTGTTACAGCGGTTAAAACCGCTGTAATAGGTAAAAAAAAAAACCGTTGTAATAGGTCATTTCTGTAGTAGTGAAACCTCAGGCATCACATGCATCCTCTCACCAGGACGTCGTCCTTAACCCATTTTTCATGGGCTCGGACCTCTTCCTCACTTGCATGTGTTCTGGCAGGTGCCGCTGGGATATCTGTGTCTAACACGAATGCTAGTGATTCCTTGTTGAGGACTATCCTCAAGTTACGAAGCCAGTCCACATAATGGGTCCCGTTAGGGTGTTCTTTTCGAGTAGTATTGAAAGTGAGTTTGTCATGGTTGAGAGAGAAAGACTAGAAGAAAAATACAGAAAATAAACCAGATTCAATTAGCTTATTTCATAATTGATTTAACCAAGAAAATTAAGGACTTTGTAATTTTAACTTGGCTCCCATTACATTTTTCGAATCCTATACTCCCACTATAGAAATCGGGTGTCATTGTTAGTGTTGGGTTTCACAAAAAATAAATTGCACAACAAAAGTTTTTAAATTAAATCCCAAAGTGAATTCTCGATTTGCATTATTGAATCGATTAATCGCAATTTACCCGTTGAAGCGAAGTGGTTGGAGACTCAATTCTATCTTCAAAAATTCAAACTTTGTATGCTTGAAGACTTCAAGAACACGTGCAATCCAATCTACACGAATCCTTGATCCTTTCTTGAATTCTTGATTCGAGTAACGAATGTACATTGCCTCTAAATAATCACACGTGGATTGATTTGACGAAAAAGCCCTCTTTTTCTCTATGTGACCGACGGCTAGTGTATTTAGAGAGAGGGAGGAGTTTTTCTTTCCTTTCTTGGAGAGTTATGAGATTGTTTGTGTCTTGTTTTAAGTCAAGGAGTCTTTTTATTGTCACTTGACTTATTAACCAACACAAATAAAAGAGTCCTCGTTGGGCATCCTAGTGGACGCCCAACTTAACCTTAGGAGGCGTCCAAATGGACGCCCACAACTAGGCCCGACACTTCTTTTTGTTTTAATTAATTATTTATTTAATTAATAATTTATTATATCTAATAAATATATTAATTAATTAAATAACCAAATTAATTCATTAATTTATTTTCTTATGAAATTAATTAATAATTAATCTTATCTTTATAATTAATCATCTCATCCAATGAGTAATTAATTAATTATTTAATTTATCCAATAAATTAAATCTCCCAGAATAAAAATAGGACATCCTTTCACTTTTCTTTATAAATCCTTTAGCGCGACTCTTTAGGTTCGTTTCATTTGGCAATGAGAGGAATCCAAAGGAAGTGGGTAACACCTAGCCAGTCACCTAGCCCACGTCGTAACCCAAACAAAATCGAATGATTGGATCATTCCACAACCTTCCAATCGTAAATACCATATAAGTATAAACCTTTAGTTCACGTGCCCCAATCAAGTGAGAGTTATGGTTATGTCAAACTCACTGGATTTGACCATATGTATTAATTATAATAATACGAGATCATTGAGCTCGATTTAGTGTCTCGCACAATCGTCTTTTTTGCTTTGGCCAAAGACTTTGATCTCTATTATCTATAATTACATAGGATACTTTCTTATTCACTTATGACAGAACAAATCTCATATTAGTTATAACTAAGACTACCACTTGCCCATCAAGCCGCATTTCGAGTTCAATCTTGCCAATGGGTGAATTGGGTCTAATACTCTAGTGAAAGACTTGACGTCACAACTGCATCCTCGGCCTGATACTTCAAGTCAAAGGTTTACTTATACCTATTACGCATAATCAGTTCTATCATTGACACTCATAGAGTGAAAACCCATGTGACAGAACATATACGAGTCGTGTTCGAGCATATCAGTTCCATTGATGTGCCCGCAGTGTTAAGCTCCCACCATCACATGGTGTTCGAATGGCACTCCCATATCAAAGCTCAGATTGTACAAGTGTTCTAAGTCTTCATTTCTCCATTAAAAACTTCATATTACTTGCGAACGAGTTTAAGTAATCATGATCAATCCCTCTAGTGCCAATCTTCCTATCCCATAGGAAGTAGAGATCTCGCATTGGAAACATGGGCAAACGTTTTTACACTACTTATAGATGCAAATATGATTTAAGTGAAAACTAAACAACGCCTTTTATTATGAATAATAAATAAGTTCATTACAAGAAAGATACCCCATCATTCTATCCTCTATGGCATCTGAGGGCATAATCCTAGCAATCTCCCACTTGCACTCAATGCCACTCATTGTGCTATCTTATACACATCCTTTCCGGGTGTCGGTCTAGAACAACCTGAGGTAGTGGTTTGGTGAACGAGTCAGCTACATTGGCAGCTGAGACTATTTTCTGCACTACTATCTCTTATAAGCCAACGATTTCCCTGATAATGTGAAATCTTCTCTCAATGTGTTTAGACTTATTATGAGACCTTGGTCCTTTGGCTTGTTCTATTGCTCATTTTTTATCAAAATAAAGTGGAAACGGGAGCTCTACACTAGGAACCACTTCAAGTTCTCCTAGAAATTTTCTCATCCAAAGAGATTCTTTGGCTGCCTCCGAGACTGCCACATATTCTGCTTCAGTGGTGGAATTGGCGGTTGTGCTTTGATTGGAGCTTTTCCAAGACACCGCTCCACCATTAAGCGTGAAAAAACCCTGAAGTGGATTTTCGGTCATCAGCCTCAGACTGAAAGTCTGAATTAGTGTAACCTTCCATCTTCAGATCTCCACCTCCATAGTGAGAATCATATCCATAGTTCTTTTAAGATACTTTAGGATACTTTTCACAGCTATCCAAAGTTCCTTTCCTGAGTTTGCCTGAAATCGACTGACCATGCTTACAGCATAAGCAATGTTAGGTATCAGGCTACCTACTGCAGAAGCATAGGGTACATTACTCATCTCCTTTCTATTTTCTTCGCTTTGAGGACACATAGATCTGGACAAGTGTACTCCATGCCTCATGGGAAGGAAACCTTTCTTAGAGTTATCCATCCTAAATCTCTTTAGGACATTTTCTAAGTAAAGGGCTTGGAAAAGACCACTAATTTTATTCGTTCTATCTCTATAGATACAAATTTCTAGAATGTATGTTGCTTCTCTGAAGTCTTTCATGGAAAATGTACTCAAAAGCCATTTTTTGACAATGGTGAGCATTCCCACGTCATTTCCTATAAGTAGAATGTCATCCACATCTAGTACTAAGAACGAGATCTGGCTCCCACTAGTTTTCATCAGATACACTAGACCATATCTTAAATGACTGTCTGTGAAAGTGATGAAGTATTAGAAACCTCCATGTGCCATTTCTCCAAATAGTCCACAAACGTCGGTATGCACTATTCCTAAAAGTTGAGTAGCTTTTTCAAAAGTCCCGGTGAAGAGAGATCTAGCGATCTTGCCTAAGAGACATGATTCACATGTTGGATAGGGATCCGACCCTAGTGAGCTTAAAAGCACATCTTTTTCTATTTTGTGGATCTTGTGCTCTCCAACATGGCCTAGTCTAAGATGTCACTTAAGTCTTAAGTTAGCTTCTTGCCTACCAAGTTTATGTGTTACAACATTTACATCAAATGAATTAAGGACATTTAAATAATACAAATCATTAACTAAAGATGCATTGCCAACTATTTTATTTTCATAATAAATGTCTCAATTCAATTTAGAAAAACGGAATGTATAACCAATCTTAACTAATATAGGAATGGAAACAATGTTCTTAAGCCCCTTTAGAAAAACCAAAATATTATTTAAAAACAATAAATGTCCAGAATTCAAAATCAAAGAAGTAAATCCAATCCTAGTAGCTGCAACGCTTTCCCCGTTGCCTACTTTGATTATCACTTCTTCTTGGTCCAACTTTCTACTGCTCTTCAGATCCTGATCCAAACAACATACATGGGCATTTGCCCCTGAGTCCAAAATTCATGAAGTAGAAAAAACGGTCATAGAGCAATTAATGTCAAAAACGAAGAGTTATATACCTTTTGTGCCTTTGCCTAATTTAGGACAGTTCCTCTTCCAGTGTCCAAGCTCACCTCACTCCAGACATCTCTCTGTCTTTTTAGGCCCTTTGCTCTTATAAAACCCTTGAGCATTTCCCTTACCCTTTTGAACACCCCTTTTTGCTCCTAACTCGCCAGCTTGCTTCTTGTTCTTCTTTTTCTTAGACTTTGACTTTTTAAGTCTAGAAGAGATGACCAAGGCAGTTTCCTTTCCCTTTGGTTTCATTTTAGATCGTGCAGTAACCAACTTGTTCAGTAGCCCCGCTAAATTACACTCTATCTCATTGCAGTTAAAGTTAACCACAAATTGGGAGAAGGAATCAGGAAGAGACTGCAAGATTAAGTCAGTTTGAAGGGTGGCGTTCATGGTGAAGTCGAGAGCTTCTAATTTCTCAATCCTCGATATCATTTTGACGACATGATTACCAACCTTCTCACTTTCTTTCATCTTGGCTCCGAAGAGCTCTTTCGATATCTCATATCGTGCAATTCGACTATGCTCACCATAGAGCTCTACCAGGTATGCTAGGATAGCTATTGCAGTGGGCATCTTATCATGTGATATTTGAAGTTCATTAGTCATAGATCCCAGCATGTATCCTCTCACCCAGATGTCGTCCTTGACCCATTTTCCATGGGCTTGGACCTCTTCCTCACTAGCACGTGTTCTAGCTGGAGTCGCCGGGATATTAGCCTCCAAGACGTATCCCAGAGACTCCATATTGAGGACAATCCTCAGATTTCTAAGTCAGTCCACATAATTGGGTCTAGTAAGGGTACTCTTTTTTAGCAGAATTCAAAGTGGGTTTGTCATATTGAACAGAGATAAATGAGAAAATAACTGCAGAAATAAATCAGATTAATTAGATTACTTGTATTTAACTTATCCAAGAAAAATTAAGGACTTAGAATTCATCTTGGCTCCCACTGCATTTTTCGAATCCCACACTCCCATGTAGAAATCGAAAATCATCATTGGCATCGATTCCACTGCGGGTATTGAGGTCCTCAATTAATTAGGTGGGTTGCAACCTATCGGATTTCTAGCCCATTAATTATTTGAAGTGATGTCTAACATCAATCTATCCAATAAATGATTCAATACCTTTCCCCATAGTTCACCAAGCCGCAACCTAATCGATTTCTAAGCTCGTGAACTACCCGAGTTCATTTCTACTGTTAGGTTTTGAGAAAAATAAATTGAGCGGAAGTATTTAAATTAAGTCCCAAAGTGAATTCTCAATTTGCATAATTGAATCGACTAATCACAAAAATGAATAATTACTTACCCATTGAAGCGAACTGGTTGGAGACTCAATTCTATCTTCAAAATTCGAACCTTGTAGGCTTGATGACTTCAAGAACACGTGCAATCCAATCTTTACGAATCCTTGATCCTTTCTTGAATTCTTGATCCGAACAATGAACGTACATTGCCTCTAACTAATCACGCAGATTGATTTGATGAAAAATCCCTCCTTTTCTCTATGTGACCGACGGCTAGTGTATTTAGGGAGAGGGAGAAGTTTTTCTTTTCTTTTTAGGAGAGTTATGAGATTGTTTGTGTCTTGTTTTAGGTCAAAGAGTCTTTTTATTATCACCTGACATATTGACCAAGACAAATAAAAGAGTCCACGTTGGGCATCCTAGTGGACGCCCAACTTAACCTTAGGAGACATCCAAATGGACGCCCCCACCTAGGCCCGACATTTTGTTTTTATTTTAATTAATTATCTATTTAATTAATAATTCATTATCTAATAAATAAATAAATTAATCAAATAACCAAATTAATTAGAAAAATTAATTCATTAATTTATTTCCTTTAGAAATTAATTCATTAATTTATTTCCTTAAGAAATTAATTATTAATTAATCTTATCTTTATAATTAATCATCTCATCCAATGAGTAACTTATAAATTGTTTAATTTATCCAATAAATTAAATCTCCCAGAATAAAAATAGAAAATCCTTTCATTTTTCTTTATCAATCCTCTAGCGCGACTCTTTAGGTTCGTTTGGTTTGACAATGAGAGGAATCTAAAGGAAGTAGGTAACACCTAACCAGTCACGTAGCCAATTTGTAGCCTAAACGAAATCGAATGGTTGGATCATTCCAAAACCTTCCAATCGTAAATATCGTATAAGTATAAAACCTTTGTTCACGTGCCCCAGTCAAGTGAGAGTCATGGTTATGTTCAACTCTCTGAACTTGACCATATGTATTAATTATAATAATACGAGATCATTGAGCTCGATTTAGTGCCTCGCACAATCATCTCTTTTGCTTAGACCAAAGACTTTAATCTCTATTATCTATAATCACATAGGATACTTTCTCATTCACTTATGAGAGAACAAATCTCATATTAGTTATCATCTAAGACTACCACTTTTCGGTCAAGCCGCATTTCGAGGTCAACCCCACCAACAGGTGAATTGGGTCTAACTACTCTAATGAAAGACTTAATGTCACAAGTGCATTTTCAGCCTGATACTTCAGGTCAAAGGTTCATTTATACCTATTACGCATAATCAATTCTGTCATTGACAGTTATAGAGTGAAAACCCATGTAATAGAACCGATGCAAGTCGTGTTCGAGCATATCAGTTTGACTGATGTGCCTATAGTCTTAAGCTCCAACAATCACATGGTGTTCGACTGGCACTCCCATGTCAAAGCTCAGATTGTACAAGTGTTCTAAGTCTTTATTTGTCTATTAAAGACTTCATATTACTTGCAAACGAGTTTAAGTAATCAAGATCAATTCCTCTAGTGCCAATCTTCCTATCCCATAGGAAGTAGAGAGATCGCACTGAAAACATGGACAAAATGTGTTAGGAATTTCATGTTAGATGTTTTGATGATGACAAGATAGGATTTTATGTTAGATCCCAAAAATGTAAGTTCATGCTTTCATAGAAATATTGTATAAGCGTTTGAAAGTTTACTTACTTTGTTAGGCTTGTAATTTTTATCTTTATAGATTTTAAACTAAGTATTTAATACCAAGTCACTGATAGAATTCTGAGTGAGTCTATCAAGGATGCGTTGAAGATCAGCGTCTGAAGTCAAGAGAAGATAAAGATTTGCTTTGAGCGTCTGTCAAACGCTAAAAGACTATTTCAAGATTTTTGGCCCAAGCGTCCAGTCAAGTGTCCAATTGACTCAAGCGTTGACTCAAGCACTGACTCAAGCGTCCAAGTGACTTAAGCGTCCGACCGACTTAAGTGTCCAGCTTTCAGATTCACCTGAAGGATAAAACCCAAGTTATCAAGGACTTAAATGCAATCACCAACAGACATTTATTTCCAACGGAAAATAAATTCAAAATTCATTAAATTCTTGATAAATGCATTAAATGTAAACAAGACAGTATGACTTGTGGACAAGCGACCTTTTGACTAGACTGTTAGCTTTTCAGAGTTCAAACCTGCTCCTGTCCAATCGGAACCAGCAGATTTTCAGGAATATCAGAATGGGACTATTTAACACGCTGCGTAAAAGACACACGCCTGATTGTGTCCAACAGACAAATTCTAAGATCTCTATAAATAGTACCCTCAGCAAAACTTTAGAGTGTGGAAAAAGGTCAAAACTTTGCTGAAATTATTTGAGAGAAAAGCTAAGAAACCCCATAGCCAAAATCCTTCAAGCTTCTCAAATACATTCCAAAGACAGTCACAGATATCTCAAACATCTTCAAAGAAGAACCCTAAACTCCTATTGAGATATCCCAAGTTGTTTGAACTTCCCAACATCAAACAAATCCGTGACATACACCCCAACACCTTTTATCTGAGTGAGAAAGTGTGTTGATTCACAAGCAGTATTTTTGTGTAAAAGAAGCTTGTTGAAGAAGATCTTTATTGGAGTTGAAATCTGTGTGATCAAGGAGCTCGAGATCGTCTTCCGAGGATCGAAGTGTCTTGTAGCAGAAATCTGTGTGACCAAGGAGCTCAAGCCATCGACATCCTTTTGTTCCCTATTTTGTAGAAGTCTCTGTGTGACTCTTCGATAATCAATCTAGTGGATTGCCTCCGAGTGCAAAGGAGAAGAAGGACGTAGTTGGGATTACATCACCCAACGAACCTTACTAATATTGTGTCATTTACTTTACAGTCAATTCTCTTATTTATCACATCATGCATAAATTGATTAAGTAAAACACAATCAAACACTAAGAAACTAAGAAACAACTTGTGACGCTAAAGATTTCCAAAAAAGAAGACTCTAAAATTATTCTGATGTGCTAACACTGATTAAAGAACTGAACGCTTAAACCTACTTGATTAAAGTATTCAAATCTTGAAGTCTAAGTTAACTTTCTAAAAATAGTCTTCATCAGACGCTTAGCCTAAGCGTCTATATTTCAAGTAAACGCTCAGTCAAGCTTCTACATTTCAAGCGTCCAAAACCATTTTAATACGAAACTTTTTGAAGTCGAAAAAGACTTCAGGGTCTATTCGACTCCCCCCCCCCCCTCCCTTCTAGACCCTTTCGAATGCCACTTGGGACCAACAAAATGTTTTACACTACTTAAAGATGTAAATAATATTTAAGTGAAAACTAAACAACGTCTTTATTATGAATAATAAATAAGTTCATTACAAGAAAGATGTCCTATCATTCTATCATCCATGGCATCTGAGGGCATAATTCTAACAGTCAGATTGACCTTGTAGTGGATATTGAGTTCTTTAATTAATTCAGTGGGTTGCATTCTAACCTATTTCTGACCCATTAATTATTCAAAGTGATGTCTAACACCAATTTATCCAATAAATGATTCAATACATTTCCTCGTAGTTCACACCATGCTGCAACCTAACCGATTTCTATGATTGTGAACTATCCAAGTTCTTTCCCACTAACTACCTTTAATCTAACATTTGAATTTCATCTTGCAACCTTACTGATTTCGGAGGTGAAATATGCTTCGATTAAGGCATCGAATGCATTTAATAAAATTTCAAATTTTTCGTAATGCAGAGCCCCCATAACTAGGAAGCATTATACATTAGTTGTAATTTTAATTTTATTAATTTTAGTGAAGGGTGAGAATGCCTAGCACCCTTTACTAACTCGGTATATATTTATTTGGGAGAATTGTGTTGTCTACGAATATTGGTCCCACTTTGCACATCAACCAATTTATATAGCGTGATTATCATATTGAACATGCATTATTCATTCATCCGACAAACATGCCGATCAATATATAGGGAAATAAATAAATAATTTCCAACACACTAGATCATTGACTTTTATTAGAGGGCCCGAGCCAACAAACCATCACAAAAAAAATTAAACGCATAAAATGAAAAACCTATATAATCTTCATGGGCTCCTTGTCTCCACTGGTCTTCAAAACTATTCTATTACAAAGCTTTTAAAACATCCTTTACATTATTTCTACTAAAACAATAAATAGGCTCAAAATCGACCTTTACAACCCATTGAAAAAGGTACACCATTTCGAAAAGCCTAAGTCCATGATCTGTGTCACTACCACATAATATATGCTCTCATAATTAAAACACCTTTGGTGATGATTATGAAATTTAGTCCAACTAAATAGCCCTTCATAAAATTCCTAATTTTATGTAATTAATATTTCGATTAAAATCAATCTAGCCTAACTAATTGACTTACATATGCACAATTTTAAATTTAGTATATCTACCTTTGGTTAAAATATTTTTAGTCTAACTAAACTTAAACATATAAAATATCGAATTCTATATTTTATTATAATTAAATGCCACATATCTGGAAAGACATTTATTCAATCCAAAAATTAATTATATTTCTCAAAGAAAATAATTTATTTCTTCTATTCAAATATTTATGTCTTCGAACATAAGAAAGATAATATTTAATACAAAACATTAATTATCATTCTCTAAGAAAAATAATTAAATATTCTCATATTATATTCCAATTAATTTTAATTGTGGTCGATTTCATCAAACCCGAGTCACCATCCTTATGGTCCACTCGGCTTTTATTCCATAAGGCTCAAATTAATTAAT
Source organism: Buddleja alternifolia (assembly GCA_019426215.1). Classification (NCBI taxonomy): domain Eukaryota; kingdom Viridiplantae; phylum Streptophyta; class Magnoliopsida; order Lamiales; family Scrophulariaceae; genus Buddleja; species Buddleja alternifolia. Next base: position 9,521,377 of record CM033397.1, on the reverse strand, counting down.
TAGAATATTAAATTAATTAACATTTACTGGGCGAATTTCAATTTAAATCCAAATCACCAACCCATTGGCCATTTGGCAAAATTAAATTAAGACCAAACTAATTAATATATAAAACTTTAGTTAATCATTATTTGAGCTTAATTATAATTAATCAGAGTCATCATCCTTTTGACTCAGCCGATTAATCAAATTTACCAAAAATCCGAAATATCAAATTTTGACACGTGTCTGACCAAAATTCAGAACTGGGACCATGACCCGATTCAGTGGGCTATGCGTCAAACGCTGTGCACGGTGAACAACGTTGTGCTGTGCGCGGTGCACAACATTGTTAGCTGTGCACTTGGGGCACCCGAGGCCCATTTTTTTGTAATTCTTATTTTTTTTTTATTTTCATAAATAATCCAGAATTATATAAATCAAAGAATATCAATTTTTGGCAAAAAATCATAAAACGTAGATTGAATAACATACAACATGCTTCAAAAACATATAAAACAACACAAGTTATAGATCATAGAACGAGATTACATATGCAGACAGAGATTGACTCTGATATAACTATTGGGAAACTCAAAATTAAGACAGCGGAAGCTACAGAATTTCCCAAGTGGACATCTCGATATGCATATTCAAATCCAAAACGCTAAAACTTACCCATTGTAGCGAAGTGGTTGGAGAATCCAACTCTTCAAAATTTCTTGGAACTCCTGCAGAGCTGTCTATACTACTCCTAAAATTTTCTAGTCTTTTTGAATCCTTTCTTGATTTCTTGTAATCTGATCCGAATGGCGAATATACCTCATCTCTAAATAATCACGCGAATTGACGGAAGAAGAAAAACTCTTCTTTTCTCTACAAGGGAGCGACGACTAGTATAGATAGAGGGGAGAGTATTTTTCTTTTCTAGCTTTTAGGAGAGTTATAATTTCACTTAGGTCAAAAGTCACAAGTGATATGTATTCATACTACTCAATTTGTTGACCAAGACAAAACGTAACAGACCTTAGTCAAGGGCCCATGAGGGCTCCCAACTCGCCTATGCAGGCGTCAAGTCGACACCCACTTGGCTTGTTTGGTCTTGTCGTTTAATTAATTTTTCAATTAATCAATTAATTATTTATTTTATCCAATAAATAAATAATCACGCGAATTGACGGAAGAAGAAAAACTCTTCTTTTCTCTACAAGGGAGCGACGACTAGTATAGATAGAGGGGAGAGTATTTTTCTTTTCTAGCTTTTAGGAGAGTTATAATTTCACTTAGGTCAAAAGTCACAAGTGATATGTATTCATACTACTCAATTTGTTGACCAAGACAAAACGTAACAGACCTTAGTCAAGGGCCCATGAGGGCTCCCAACTCGCCTATGCAGGCGTCAAGTCGACACCCACTTGGCTTGTTTGGTCTTGTCGTTTAATTAATTTTTCAATTAATCAATTAATTATTTATTTTATCCAATAAATAAATAATATTAATTGATCAACCAATCTAATTAGATAAATTAATATATTAATTTATTTCTCCAAGAATTTAATTAATAATTAATCTTATCTATTAATTAATTACGTCATCTAATGAGTAACCAATTAATAATTTTTAATTTATCCAATAAATAAAATCTCCTAAGCTCAATAGAAAAAATTCTTTATGTTTTTCTTTCTCAATCCTTAAGCGCGACTCTTTAGGTGCGTCTCGTTTGACAATGAGAGAAATTCAAATAAAGTGGGTTACACAAACAAGATTGAATGAGTGGATCATTCTGAAACCCTCCAATCATGAATACCGTATACGTATAAACCTTTTGTTCTCGTGTCTCAGTCAAGTGAGAGTCACGGTTATGTCTAACTCACTAAACTTGACCATATGTATACATTGTAGTAATACGAGATCATTGAGTTTGCTTGCGCGCCTCACACAAGCAACTCTATTGCTTTGGCCAAAAATTCTGATCTCTATTATCCATAAATACATAGGATATATTCTCATTCACTTATGAGAAAACAAATCCCATCTTAGTAATCAATTAAGATTACCACTCGGCCATCAATCCGCATTTCGAGGTCTACCCCGCCAACGGGTGAATTGGATCTAACTACTCTACTGACATACTTGATGTCACGAGTGCATCTTCAGCCTGATACTTCAGATTAAAGGTTCACATATACCTATCACAAATAATCAGTTCTTTCATTGACAGTTATAGAGTGAAAATTCATGTGATAGAACCGATGTGAGTCATGTTCAAACATATCATTTCCACTGATGTGCCTACAATCATAAGCTCCCACTATCACATAGTGTTTGACTGACACTCTCATGTCTAAGCTTAGATTGTACAAGTGTTTATTTGCCCATTAAGGACTGCATATTACTTGCGAACGAGTTAAGTAATCAAGATCAATCTCTCTATTGCCTATCTTCCTATCTCATAGGAAATAGAGAGATTCCACTTAATACATGGACAATAGTTTTACACTACTTACATATGCTAATAAGATTTATGTGAAAACGAATATAATGCCTTTTATTATAAAAAGAATAAGTCAATTACAAATTTAATGCTCTATACAATCTATTCTAAATAGCATTTGATGGTATAATCCTAACTACAAATGCGAATAAGATTTATGTGAAATACCATAAATGCCTTTTATTATCCCAAAAAAAGTTTAATTACAAATTACATGTCCTATAAATTTTATCTTAGATAGATTTTGAGGGCATAATTCTAACAATTTATACTACTATAATGATATTTCATAATTTATACAGTTGAAGGTTAATTAATAGTGTTAATAATATTAGGAGTTGGATTAACTGAAACTCGATTGTATAGGCTGAAGTACTATATATTATGATGAAACTCGATTGTATAAGCTAAAGTACCATAGATTGTAGATTGTAATTAGTGTGTAAAGTAAATTTATCACTTTATATAGTTCAAGGGTATTGTAATCTATGGGGTGATTGGCACTTATCCTGCACGAGGGGTGAAGTAGGGAATTTTATTTTATTTTTTGGTACAAAGGCGAGCCTCAATGGACTAACTCACATCCTCTCTCAAAAAAGAAATAAGACTTGAAGGAGCAAACTCCCAAATCTTCTCCGTCGCAACAAGTTCATGTCTCATCCTAGGCAATTCATCCGCACAACAATTGCCCTCTCTCTTAGGATGCTCCAAAACACAAACCCATGCCCGACCCAAGAGATCACGGCAGTCTTCAATGAGCCACCCAAGCGAATGGCTACTCGTGTCAGCTTTGTGGATAATATTAGCCACAACCAAAGAATCCGTCTCAATAACTAGTCTCGATACACCCTGTCCCCAAGCCACTATCAAACCTTTACGAATAGCTACGAGCTCTGCCACCGTAATGGAAACTTCTCCAAGCTTGGCATTGAACCCTGTAATCCATGTACCCTCTTCATCCCTCAGAATAACGCCAATGGCTGCACTTGTGCACCTTGTGGATGTGATTAATCTCTATTCAGTAGGGAATTGAATATGACCCTAATGTTAATATGGAAAAAACTTATACATCGGGTCTTGGACTGTGCGCCTTGTGGATGTGATTAATCCACATCACTTATTTTTTTATTTTTTTTAAATTAAAAAATAAGTGATATAGATTAATTATATCCACAAGGACCACATGTGAACCCAAAATTCAATTTATACAAGAATATTCCTGTTAATGTTGGAAGGATAAAAGTTGATGGCCCCCCTAGCACATGGGAACGAAGTGCACATTTGCGTTGCCCAATGAATATGATTCCCACGTGACAAACCTTTATTATGACTCTCTTTACTGAGAAAATACCGAAAAACCATTCCCTTCACAGTTTTGGAACCACTCCCGGGGACAGCTTTCCATGATCCCTTCAAATCATTTCCTACATCTTATATTTATTCTTTTTATTTTGATAAAAAATAACAAATGGGTTATTAAAACTAATAGTATATTAGCAGTTTTACCTAAAATTGATGATTCAATTATCCAAGCAATTTCCTTTAATTGAAATGGATCATTATTCGTACCAGATTTGGTTTACATCCAATTTTTCTTTAATTACAATAGTGAGAATGTAAAAGTATTAGTTTCAACACTTGACCTCTCAATTAATACTGAGAGATTGATGTCGTGCAACAATATTTGTAGATTTGTAATTAATCACATGAAAATTATTGTATGATTTATCTTGCAAGTGGTCACTCCTCTTAAAATATACATCAATGATCAATCACATAGATAAATATAATTTACTTGAAAAAAAAATTCTAGATGGAAGCATAAATCATGTAAGGTGTTCATCATCACTCCCACCATCTCCTCCAAAAGAGCAATAATCTAGGTTATTATGAGTATATTTCCAAATAGACTTCAGATCCCCATAATTGTATCTCAGCAGGAAAGTAGTAGTCTACTCTATGTTGACAAAAAAGTACCATTCTTCAACCACAATCTTATAATATATAAGTTAATTCAACAATATTATAAATAGATACATAATGAGTTCATTTTGATCACCTTTTAGCTTCCAGTGGCAGTTACATTACATAACCTGAAATATTGAGAATGAAATAAAGCAAAAGCAAAAACATCAACTGCAGTGACAGTGGACACATGCAGCAGCAGCTATACTAGATTATTTCTCGGAACTCAATTGATCAAGTAAAGCCAAAACAATATAATTAAAAAGGCCATTTTGTTTCTGCCATTTTAATTATGATATAAAACATATTTGGCAATGGCATGAATGATCAAGTATTGAAGGTGATTGATATATATATATATATAAGTTTAAAGTGGTTTTTTGTCAAACAACAAATTCAATTCAATGGCGACTCGTAGCTCATTGGAGCTGATGCTTTATAAGATGCAGCAAGTGGAGGATCAGGTAAAAGGCGACATTGATATTCCACCACCATTGCCTGTTCGGCCCGTTTCGAGGGCGCGTCTGCCACGAGCTAGGACTAGGAGGAGCCCCATATATCATTCTGTTGTTGAGAGCAAAACAACAAAGATTCCAGAGGAGAGTTATGGGGTTGATCATTTTCTCAAGAGGGTAAGCGAGGTAGGTGGTAGAATTAATGAGCACTTTGTATATATGCCTCAATTACTTCTATACAGAATTGCATTCACAACTTACTATTAGTGTTATTGTAAATTGTAGTACAACAGGCACAAAATTGCTTTGATCAGAATTTAGGATGAATTAACCTGAACCGCACATTTGCTAAAGAACTGACTAACATAATCTAATTTGAGTGTTCTGTTCCATGTGTTTCCCAAGCGCTGAGTTATTTTGGTGGTTCATTAGGTTGATACATTGGAGAATTCAAATGAAAAAGCAGAAAAAGGGATATCTGATATCCAGAAATGTTATCGTGGCTACCAAGTTCGACGTCACTACAAGGACCTTAGAAGAGGAGTAGTTTCACTTCAATCATGTAATCCATAATCTTAGTCCAGAGTACGTGTAAAAATATATGCAAGACTATTAACTTGATCGCTTTTATGTTATTGCAGTTGTTCGTGGTGAAAATGCAAGACGGCATTACCAATACAGGATTGAACTTCTCAAAGCTACACTCCTAGTACAGAAACAAACCAGAAACTACTTTGAAGACAGACAACTAAAAGAGCAGCATGAAAACATTGGACTGAATGCAGAGGCGAATGTAATACCCATCTTCTGGACTTTGTTAATGGTTGTTGATAAATAAAAGTTACCGTCTTTTTTTTCTTTCTTTTTTTTTGGTTTTTAACAAAAGCCGGTTAACTATTGGATTTGGCCAGGGTCGCATTCAAGTTCCATATAATATACTTGTTGATCTTCAAAAGTGTGTTTTGAGTACAGAGGCCAAAATCAGGGAAAAGAATGAGGAAAACATCACTTTGAAAGCACAACTTAAGGATATAGATATGAAAAGACAGCAATATGAGGAGAGAATGAAATTCATGGAGAAGAAATGGCAAGATCAACTCAACTATATACAGGTGTTTGTTTTTCCATACATTCATTTTGTACGTAGCTCTAATTTGGTACATAATTTTCTTTTCAAAAAACAATATTAATAATTTGAATATAAAAACGATGTTTGACAAATATAACACAATAAATCTTTTCATTATGCAGAAATGTTTAGCTGCTTCCAATAAAAATCAAGCTCCCGAAGAAATCAGATTTCGCCAATTTGATTCTAGACAACGACATAACCAAAATTGTGATACTATGATAACTGAAATTCCCAATGGAAGTAGCAAATTGATATACTGTGAGGATGGTAATGATGTTAGTGAAGCTGGACCGGAGCAGGTTTGCCACAAGTTGCATTTTGATGAGGAGCTTCGAAAGTTGAAGCTTACGTTTAAAGCATGGAAGAAGGATTACAAAAATATGTTAAGGGAGGCGCAATCGGCTTTTAAAAAGCTTAGAAATTCGAAGATCCAGAAACATTGGTGGGGAAGACTATCATACTAATTAAGTTGTTTTTGGATTGCAGCAAGAGGTTTTTATGTTTATTCGGTTCATTCACAGTTTGATGGAGAATGAGGTTTGATTCACACTGTATAGAATTTATATATAAACTTCTCATCATTTCTGAATAGATTTCGTATATTATGATAGTGGTGATCAATCGTATTGAAATGTCGAATGGAAACATCATCACTTGAATACTTGAAGGCTGTGTTTGCATTGATGAATTTGGACGGATTTCAAATCTCTGCTCAAATTCATTCTTTGTTGTTTGACCCCAATTCTAAATAAATGGATTTCAAATTCATTTTAGACCTGAGTGGATTTGAAGCCTATTTTCTAATGGATTTCAAATCCAAGCCCATACTCTGTCATTTGAAATCTCATTCCAACTAAAATCAACACACTTTTTACACACATTTACACACACATCGAACTTTTTACAAACATATTCACACACACTACACTCTTTTTATACACACTGCACATATTTTCACACACACTGCACACTTTTTACACACACTGAACATTTTTTACACACTGCACACATTTTACACACAATGCACACTTTTTACACGCACTGTCCACATTTTCACACACATTCCATACTTTTTACACACACTACACACATTTTCACACACACTACACACTTTTTACACACACTTTACATTTTTTTTACACACTTTTTACACACACTGCACATATTTCACACATAATGCACACTTTTTACACACACTGCACACAATTTCACACACACTACACATTTTTTACACAAGCTGCATATTTTTTACACACATTTTACATACAATGCACACTTTTTACGCACACTGTCCACATTTTCACACACACTCCATACTTTTTACACACACTACACACATTTTCACACACATTGCACACTTTTTACACACACTTCACACTATTTACACACACTGCAAACTTTTTACACACACTAAATATTTTTTACACATAATACACACTTTTTACACACACTGCACATTTTTACACACACTCCATACTTTTTACACACTACACACTTTTTACATACACAATACATTTTTTACACACATTGCAAACTTTTTACACACACTGCACACTTTTTTACACACACTGCACACTTTTTACACATACTGTATATTTTTTACATACACATTTTATACATACCGAACACACTTTTTACACACACTGAACATATTTTCACACGCACAACACACTTTTTACACACACAATATATTTTTTACACACATTACATACTTTTTACACATAACACACACTTTTTACACACAATACACATATTTTCACACATACTATACACTTTTTACACACACTGCACACTATTTACACACTGCAAACTTTTTACACACAATGCAAACTTTTTACACACTATATATTTCTTACACATAATGAACTCTTTTTACACACACTGCACACATTTTCACACACACTCCATACTTTTTAAATACATAACACATTTTTTACACACATAACTCATTTTTTACACACACTGCACATTTTTTAACACAAACTGTGAATTTTTTACATACACTGCACACTTTTTACACACACTGAACATTTTTTAACACACACTGCAAATTTTTAACATACACTGCACACATTTTACACATACTGCACACTTTTTACATACACAACACACTTTTTACACACACTGCACATATTTTTACACACACAATACACTTTTTACACAAAACATATTTTTTACACACATTACACACTTTTGACACATAATGCACACTTTTTACACACAATACCACTTTTTAATTTGCACACACTGCACACATTTACACATTCAGAGAATATTTTTTACACACACTGTACATATCAAATAGAGCACATGTTTTACACACACCACATATTTTCATACATGATACACACAGCACACATTCACAAATACAGAGAACATATTTTATATACACTACATACTTTTTTCACATATTACACACTTTTTACAAACACTGGGCACATTCTATGTGTAAATGTGTGTAGTGTGTGTAAAATGTATGTAGTATGTATAAAAAATGTGCATTTTGTGTAGATGTGTTTTGTGTGCATAAAAAGTGTGCATTGTGTGTAAATGTGTGTTGTATGTGTAAAAAGTGTGCAGTTTGTGTAAATAGTGTGCAAAATGTATGTAGTGTTTTTAAATGTGTGTAGTGTGTAAAAAATATGTATTGTGTGTGTGTTAATGTATTTAGTGTGTGTAAAATATGTAATGTGTAAAAAGAGTATTGTGTGCATAAAAAGTGTGCAGTTTGTGTAAATGTGTTTAGTTTGTATAAAATGCGTGCAATATGTGTAAAAGTGTGTTGTGCGTGTAAGAAATGTGCAATGTGTTGTGCGTGTAAAAAATGTGCAGTGTGTAGTGTGTGTAAAAAATGTGTGGAATGTGTGTAAAAAGTGTGTAATGTGTGTAAAAAACATGCATGTGTGTAAAAAGTGTGCAGTGTGCAAAAAGTGTATTTTGCGTGTAAGAAGTGTGCAATCTGTGTAAATAGTGTGCAGTGTGTGTAAAATATATGTAGTATGTATAAATATGTGTAGTGTGTGTAAAAAATATGTAGCGTGTGTGTTAATATTTTTAGTATGTGTAAACAATGTGTAATGCGTGTAAAAAGTGTGTTGTGTGTGTAAAAAGTGTGCAGTGTGTGTAAATGTGTGTATTTCATGTAAAAAGTGTGCATTGTGTGTAAAAAATGTGTTGTGCATGTAAGAAGTGTGCAGTGTGTGTAAAATATGTGTAGTGTGTGTAAAAAATATGTAATGTGTTGTGCGTGTAAGAAGTGTGCACTGCGTGTAAAATATATAGAGGTAAATGTGTGTATTGTGTGTAAAATGTATATATAAAGTATGCAGTGTGTGTAAAAAGTGTGTTGTGCATAAAGAAGTGTGCAGTTTGTGTAAATGTGTGTAAAATACATGTAAAAAATGTGCAGTGTGTGTAAATGTATGTAGTGTGTGTAAAATATATGTAAAAAATATATAGTGTGTGCATAAGAAGTGTGCAGTGTGTGTGAATACGTGTAGTGTGTGTAAAATATATGTAAAAAATACACAGTGAGTGTAAAAATTGTGTTGTGCGTATAAGAAGTGTGTAGTGTGTGTAATTATGTATATTGTATGTAAAATATGTGCAAAAAGTGTGCAGTGTGTGTAAAAATGTGTAGTGTATGTAAGAAGTGTGTTGTGCATGTAAGAAGTGTAAATGTGTGTAGTGTGTGTAAAAAGTGTGTTGTGCATAGTGTGATGTGTGTGTAAATGTGTGTAGTGTGTGTAAAATATGTGCAAAAGGTGTGCAGTGTGTGTAAAAAGTGTGTAGTACGTGTAAGGATTTTTTCAGTGTGTGTAAATGTGTGCAAAATGTGTGCAGTGTGTGTAAAAGTGTGTTGTGTGTGTATAAGAAGTGTGCAGTGTGTGTAAATATGTGTATTGTGTGTAAAATATATGTAAAAATTATGCAGTGTGTGTAAATAGTGTGTTGTGCATAAAGAAGTGTGCAATTTGTGTAAACGTGTGTAAAATATGTGTGAAAAGTGTGTAATGCGTGTAAAATATATATAGTGTGTTTAAAAAATATGTAGTGTGTGTAAAAAGTGTGTTGTACGTGGAAGCAATGTGTGTAAATGTGTGTAGTGTGTGTAAAATATATGTAAAAAATATGCAGTGTGTGTAAAAAGTGTGTTGTGCATATAAAAAGTGTGCAGTGTGTGTAAATGTGTGTAGTGTGTGTAAAATATGTGTGAAAGGTGTGCAGTGTGTGTAAATGTATGTATTGTGTGTAAAATGTGCGTAAAAAATATGCAGTGTGTGGGTAAAAAGTGTGTTGTGCATAAAGATGTGTGCAATTTGTGTAAATGTGTGTAAAATATGTGTAAAAAGTGTGCAGTGTGTGTAAATTATATGTCGTGTGTTTAAAAAATATGTAGTGTGTGTGTAAAAAGTGTGTTCAACATGAAAGAAGTGTACAGTGTGTGTAAATGTGTGCAAAATATATGTAAAAAATATGCAGTGTGTGTAAAAAGTGTATTGTGCGTGTAAGAAATGTGCAGTGTGTGTGTAAATGTGTGCAAAATGTGTGTAGTGTGTGTAAAAGTGTGTTGTGTATGTATAAGAAGTGTGCAATGTGTGTAAATGTGTGCATTATGTGTAAAATATATGTAAAAAATATGTAGTGTGTGTAAAATGTGTGTTGTGCGTAAAGAAGTGTGTAGTTTGTGTAAATGTGTGTAAAAAGTGTACAGTGTGTGTAAAATATATGTAGTGTGTTTAAAAAATATGTAGTGTGTGTATAAAAAGTGTGTTGTATGTGAAAGAAGTGTGCAGTGTGTGTAAATGTGTGTAGTGTGTATAAAATATATGTAAAACATATGCACAATGTGTAAAAAGTGTATTGTGCATATAAGAAGTGTGTATTGTGTGTAAATGTATGTATAATATGTGTAAAAGGTGTGCAGTGTGTGTAAAAAGTGTGTTGTACGTGTATGAAATGTGTAGTGTGTGTGTAAATGTGTGCAGTGTGTGTAAAAGTATGTTTTGTGTGTAAAAAGTGTGTTGTATGTGTAAAATATGTGTAATTGTGTGTAGTGTAATGTAAAAATCAAATAATATATTGAAGAATTTCAAATGCTTTTTTTTATTTATAGACAAACAATGAATTTGAAGTCCATGGATTTAGAAATCCTTTTATAAATCCATATATAACCAAACAAAGTATTTCTAATGGTATTGATTTCAAATCTAAGGGATTGGAAATCCATTCATTTCAAATCCCTTGCCAAATCCAAATCCATCAATCCAAACACAGTCGTAGAGAATGCACTTTAACGCTAATACTAAGTAACGAGTGTGGAATAAAAAGGTTCTTTTAATCAATTAAACAACCACAACACAATCCCTATCCTCCTACTAGGATGGATCCAGGAATGAATGTTTTGGGGGCCGAGCTACTGTTCAATTTTTTATTTTTATTTTTATTTTTAACAATAGTTATTTGTATAGACTTAAACTTATTTTAGTTTTATTAAATAAGTAAAATAACAATTATTATGTATAAGACAAAATAAAATTAACATTCAACAAACTAACAATAATTTCAAAATGTATATGTGATCATTTAAAAAAAGTTTATTGAAGTTCTATACAACGATAATTTATGTTATAAAATTCATTTGTAATAGAGCTCGTCGCGCCCCGGACTCACGAGCTCGTTGGACCAGAGAAGTTCCATTGAACCCATTGAGTGTAATTTTGAGTTGAGCATTTGAACCACGACCTAAAATGATTATCCATTTTTACACTTGAATCCTAATGTTCTCTTTGTAAATAGCTTTACGATTTCCTCCACAATCAATGTGGAAGGCATCACTTGACGAGCAACTTTGATACCATTTATCACGACCTGGGCTCACGAACCCGTTGGACTAGAGAAGTCCCATCAAATCCATTAAGTATAACCTTGAGTTGGGCATTTGAACCACGACCCAAAATTAATATCCATTGTTACATTTAAATCCTAGTGTTTTCTTTATAAATAGCTTTACAATTTCCTCCGCAATTGATGTGGGAAGCATCAAATGACGAGCGGCTCTGATACCATTTATCATGCCCCGGGCTCAAGAGCCCGTTGGACCAGAGAACTCCCATCAAACCCACTGAGTGTAACCTTGAGTTGGGCATTTAAACTACAGCAAAATATGAATATCCAATTTTACATTTGAATCCTAGGATTCTCTTTATAAATAGCTTTACAATTTCCTCCACAATCGATGTGGGAGGCATCACAGAGCTCAAGTTCAATTTTGTTTCTCAGTCTATTTATCACTAATTTCATAGTTGAGAAGGACCTTTCATTCATTGTAGTGGTAACAGGAAGAGTCAATATCAAGCGAATTAAATGGTCAATTAGGTACACCACATCCTTTTTTGTCATCTTTGATTGTTTACATAACTCAACAATTGTAGATAACTATTTAAACTCCAAATAATGGGTACATCAAACTCATAATGTCGTGATTAAAAGCTAATTAGTATTATTCAATTAGTTCTCGAGAATTTAAAAGCTAATAGATGGTTTAATTGTAAATCTGACATGAGTAACGTAAAATACATACATTTACTATATAATTACAATTAACTCTTCAAAAGAAATATAAAGTAATCATTAGTAACACTAATAGTATCACTGTATGTATACCTTATGGTGGATAAATTCTAAATAATAGAGTATGTTCGATTTTTTTCTCATATGTGGATTTATTAATGTCTAGTATATTATTTTTCTTTATCAACAATTATTTATAGGTGTTGGGACAATTGCTTATTTATCCCAATCTTATTAAATTCAGAAGAAAAGATAAAAGAAATCAGAAAAATTGGAATTGTTTACACAACTCATTTTTTTTTAATTATCTTGTTAACTAAAAATAATAATTTTAAATGAAAAGGATATAATCCCAAAAATAAAAGAAGAAGAAAAAAACAATAAAATTTTACTATTTAATGGTAGGCATGCATTTTAATTACACTACGACAGGTGAAAGACATTTATTTTTGTTTCACCTTTATTTTAAAGATAATTGCATAAGATCTCTCTTTGATAAGCGAAACCTACGTCGAACTTTCCTGTGTTAAGTTTTTTGTGTAGTGCCCCCTTGTGTTCCAATTAATTTTGCATACTCTCCATCTTTTAGTTATCTTTAGTGTGTTTTTTCATCATAAACATTCTACCCAATTTTTTTTTTTTAAATTATTATATACATGAAAGGGGTAAAAATGCATTTGGACTGACATTTATGATGAAAAAAATAAAAAAGAGAGAGTATGCAGATTTAATTGGAACACAAGGGTGCGCTATGCAAAAACCTATATACAGGGGAGTTTAGTGCGGGTTCGTTTATCACAAGTGGATCTTGTGCAATTATCCGTTATATTCAACAAAAAGGATATATCATGAGAGCAAGGGGAATTGAACCCCTTGCCCACAAACTTAAAAAATAGGTACCTTACCATCTGCGCCACTACTCCAATTGTTCAAATTATGCAACCTTATATATTTGTGGGGGCCGAAAAATAAATAGATATATAACCTATAAAAGAAATTTAAAATGTCAGGGCACCCTAAATCCGTCTCTTCCTCCTACCCCCCACCAACACACAGAGGGAGACACAAACCCCACCCAAGATTAAAGGAGAAAAAACTATCTCAGATCCATGCTTTTCTCCTTTCTTTAAGTTTTTTGCTCAAGTTTTCTTTCTCCATTTATTGTTTACTACCACTTCACAGCAAGTCTTCAAGCATTGCTCCTCCACATCGGTTAAATCATCGCCAAGTTTTTGACTTTCCGTCCAGCGCTTTGCTCTACCATGTTAAAACTCCTCTCAATCCCCAATTCAATTTTTTCGTGAATCCACGTACCTTTTCTAATTTTTTATTCTTTTTGGACAAGTCTATGATGTGTCTGATGAAAGAGCTAGGTGCCCGACGTGCCATTTGTTGGGCGTAGTAGCCGACTCTTTAAACAGTCTTATATTGTATCTTGTCAAGTTATTTAATAAAAGACATATTCTTCTTTATCTTATCATTATATGCAATTAGATAAAGTCCCCTAGATCACTCTTAAGCTATGAGATGTGTTTGGTATCGGGGATGCCAATCATGGAATACGTCTCTAAGGTTGTGGTCTTAAAGATGTTCCAAGTCATAGAATCATTGAGATAGGGATATCAATGACTCGTAAAGACTTGCACGTACAATGCAAACTCTTGGAGAGTGTATCCTATTCCATGGATACTGATACGGTGTACATCAGTGCATGTATGTGGGTTCTCGTTGGGATCGAGTAAACAGAACAACCCCGCCGAGAGTCCATATTGGAGTCAATGTCGAATTTGGAATCTCCTCGGTTACGTAGGCATAAGATTGGTCCTCATGACTTGAGGCACCATTGGTCGTCTCGTGCATCGCCCACTGTACTTAGATTTGTAACACGATTCCAGGTGAGTCATAAAGTGGGGCATATTGGGTCCAGTCTGGTTATGTACGGAGGCGCGTGAGTGCCAAGAGAGAATCCGTCACCGATCATTAGCATCGGCACATATCCTATGTACTTCACAGTGTATTGACCATGGGAACCTCTGGCCGGAGTAGTATCAATAAGGAGACACAGTGTTTCCTCGCTTGCTTGATAAATTGGTCAATGTCACTTAGATCGATATACATAGAATCGAGTTACTGGGATTTCGACTGACATCCAAGTCCTAGATTCGATCGGGATATTTGATGGAAGGATTTTACTTATGCGAAAATCGTAATGCGGAAAGGTCACCTAATAATCGTTCATGGCTAGGTCTTCTTGGCGCGTGGCTAGTACTAACCTTGATTTGTAGGAACCATGAATTAATCGGTAATTAATTCTTGGTCGGATTAAAATACTTGGAGTAATTAAATCTAGCAATGAAAATTGCAAAGGCACAACGGGGTTGTGTTCCTACTACTAGTACATGAACGAACCTACAATGGGGTTACACACTTACTCAAGAAAGTTCAATTGCTATGTGAATATTAATCCGGTCTAGGATTAAAGTGAAATTGATTAATGAGATTAATTAATTAAGTGGAAGACATTTTAATTAGTAGGCTTGGGAAAATAATTTTTCTATTAATTAATCTTGGAGATTAATCATTAACGGAAATTATTATTATCCGGGAATATATTTAAGCTACTAATTTTACTATTAATTAATCATGAAAATTATTTAATTAACAAATCTTGGAAGACTTGGGAGTCATTTTAATTAAGTTGGACTTAATTAAATGAAGTCACAAGAGTGAAATTCAAAGCTAGTCAAAGTTTGACTTGTAATGTTTTTTAAATGAAGAAGAAAATGAAAAATATTCTCTTACACATGTGGTGGTAGTTGAGAATGGAATGGTAGGTGAGAATGAGGTGGTAGGTGAAGAAAAACAGGTCTTCTACTCCACCTAACACCATATGACTGAAAATTGGTGGTTATAAAAGGAGGTGTTCTTGCTCTCATTTAGAACTTGATGAAAACTTAAAAAGAAAAAAAAGCTTAGAGCTTAGTTTTTCATCTCTAGATTTTTCTAGCTTCTCTTGTGATTCTTGAACACTTTTTTCTATAGAACTTCTTCTTGAAGATTAGTTGTAAAAGATTATCTTCCATAGATATTTCTTTTAGTAACTCTTCTTGTCTTCCACCTTTCACTACATAGACTCCATTTCCTTAGAGCATATATCTAGCCAATCTTTTGCTTAAGGTATGAACTTACTTGAGGTGTGTCCTTGTAGAGGCTTCTTTCTTTAGGAGCTTATGGTGGTTTGATTCGAACCCCTCCATGTTGAGGTGAGGATTCGAAAATGAGAGCCAACGTTTTTGGTGTGGTTTTCCTTGTGTTGTGGTTTTACACCCTCACTTTAATAAAACCCCAAATCTTGTAATCGGTTTAAAATCCCTTTACTCGTATTAGTTTTTGTTGTGCATTACTTTGACCCCCTAGCTTGGGATGCCGATATATATGTGTTTTATATACTTTATTTCTTCCGTTGCGCCGGCATCGCTTGTGGGGGCATACCGATCCTTACATCCGACACTTGTTGGGGTCATGTCGTAAGCATATCCATGTCCGGCACATGTCGGACATTGCACATCTCCAATTTCAGGTGTGTCCGTGTATCATAAAGCCAACCATTATCCATATGGATCAATTAAGGAGCTAATGAAGTCTAAGGCCTATGGCCCAATAAACACTCCTATGTGTTGGAATGAATTTCCCTCGAGTATTATTCTATAGAAAACAAATATATATAGTGTCGTACAAAATAATATATGGAAAGAAAGAGACCTATTCTAATAAACAAGAATAAATATGAATAAGCTAAATATATTTTAACACACCCCCACAGTCGAAACGGGAGATTGCTAATCCGTGAGACTGGATTTGAATTCCAGAGATCGAGGCGAAGATACATCTTTGGTGAAGACATCCGCAAACTAATGAGAGAAAGGCACATGGAGAACACAAATACGACCGAGTGCAACGTTTTCTCATACAAAATGCAAACCTAATTCAATGTGTTTGGTGCGATGATGCTGTACTGGATTAGAGAAAAGGTAAACAGATCTTATATTATCACAAGACACAAGAGTAGCATGCAGAAGAGGACAATGGAGTTTCACAAGCAGATTTCGAAGCCAGCAAGATTCGGCAACTGCATTAACAACTCCACGCTATTCAGCTTCAGCACTATACTGAGAGACAATGAGTTGCCGTTTAGAAGATCAGGAAAGAAGATTATCACCTAAATAAAAACAAAAACCAAAAGTAGAAGGACGAATATCAGGACAACCAGCCCAGTTTGCATCAGAATAAGCGATGAGTTGATTGAGAAAAGAAGGACGAGTAACTAACCCCTTGAAAATCGTATGTTTTATGTAACAGAGAATGCGCTTTAAAGCATTCATGTGATTTTCAAGAGGATCATGCAAAAAAAGACAAACTTGCTGAACAACATAGGCGATATTGGGACAAGTAAAAGTAAGATATTGAAGAGCACCCGTTAAACTACGATATAAGGTAGGATCAGAGACAGGACTAGCTGAATTCGATGATAGCTTTAAATTTATGTCAACAAGAGTAGAGCGGGATTACAAGAAGCCATATTAGCACATTCAAGAATATCAAGTGCGAATTTGGATTGAGAGACGAAGAGACCAGAAGAGGAATGACAAATAGAAATTCTTAAGAAATAATGTAGAAGACTGAGATCAGTCATGAAAAATTTGACAGAGAGATGACTCGTGATAGATGACAGAAGAGATGGAGAAGAGAGATAGTGAGAACTATGTCATCGACGTATAAAAGAAGAAAGGTGGTGTGGGATGCCTTATGGAGAATAAATAGAGATCCACTGGCACGACTACGCACAAATTTGAGAGTAGAAATAAAGGAGGCAAATCGATAATGCCAGGCTCGAGGGGCTTGTTTAAGACCATAGAAAGCCTTCTTTAGACGACAGGCGTGAGTAGGATAAACTGAGTTGAGAAGACCAAGTGGTTGTTTCATGAATACGGTTTCAGTAAGATGACCACGTAGAAATGCATTTTTAACATCAAACTGATAAATAGACCAAGAACAAGAAGTCGTGATGGCTAAGACAGTACGAATGGTGGCGGGCTTAACAACGGGCTAAACGTGTCATCATAATCAACACCAAGATGTTGAGTAAATCCTTGTGCGACTATACGAGCTTTGGAACGTTCAAGAAAACCGTCGGAGCAAAATTTGTGATGAAAAACCCATTTTGAGCTGATGAGATTTACATTTGGAGGACAGAGGATGAGGCCCCAAGTGTTATTTGGAGTAAAGAACTGAAAGCTCAGTAATCATAGCTTCCTTCCAATGTTAGGTCCCGAAGAGTATGAGAACGATGAAGCGGGGAAATTTTAGAAGAGGTAAAGGCGGATAGATTGAGGATAGAGCGTGACTTAATGATGCCCGATTTAGAATGAGTGGTCATCGGTGGAAGGAGGGTTTGGTGGGTTAGAAAAGGGTGGAGAAAGAAAAAATCTGAGCGGCAGACCAAGAGATGAGCGTGACGGCAGAGATGGGGCAGCCAGGACGGGAGAGAGGGGATGAGTGGCGCAGACGGTGTCAAAGGTGGGGATTGAGCATGATGAATAAGAGGGGAGAGCTCTTCGCCCGTATTTAGATAATCATATGAGAAGGGCAGAGGAGGCGGGTTATAAGAAGGAAAAGGGAACATGTTTTTATCAAATCTCACATGTCGAGAAGTAATAATTTTATTTGTATGGAGATCGAGACAACGAAAACCCTTGTGATGAGATGAATATCCTAGAAATAAGCAAGGTGTGGATCGAGGAGCAGCATGTGAGTGGATCGAGGAGCAGCTTGTGAGGAGCAGTAGATGAAATATTCGTGTAACACAGACAGTCGCCAAGTACACGTAAGTGATCATAGGAAGGGAAAACATTATCTAGAATTTCGAATAGGGTATGAAGAGATAAAGTGGTGGTAGGAAAAATATTGAGAAGATGAGTTGTCATATTAAGAGCTTGGACCCAAAATGAACGAGGAAGCATGGCTTGAAAAAGTAATGTTCGAATTATATTGCTCATGGATTGTATAGTTCGTTCTGCTTTTCCATTTTTTGTGATGTGTGTGGACAAGAAAATCAAAAATTAATATCGTTTTAATTGAAAAAACATGAAAGTTTCTATTATCAAATTTACCACCATGATCACATTGAAAAACGAATGGTATAATTAAATTAAGTTTTAATATAAGAAGAGAAATTTAGATAAAGCAGAATGTACAAGATTATACCTAGGTTAGGGAACATGTGTGATGTTGCCGCAATGTCCATATACAAATCGTCGTCGGGCTACTGAAGTGTCATCATCTGAAAGAGCGAAGATAGGTTTGTTGTTGGCTACACATGCATGTTGGTGTTATGCCCTCAGATGCCATAGAGGATAGAATGTATATCGCATATTCAATGTAATTAAACATTATTTATATAAAGGCATTTGTGTTGTTTTCTTATTGACATTTGTAAGTAAAATAAACAACTGAAAGTCCATGACATTAAGGCGGACCTTCTACTCCCTATGGGTTAGGGAGAATAGCACTAGAAGGATTCGACACCCATTATCTAAATAAGTTCGCAGGTCAAAGAAAGTCTTGACTGGACATCAGGAATAGATAAGATTTGTATGACATAAGTTTTGACAAGGAAGTGGGAGCTTGTATTATAGACATATCAGTGAGACTGACGTGTTCAAACATGACTCGCATCGGTTCTGTCACATCGGTTTCACTCAATGACAGTCAATGATAGAATTGATTAATTGTGATAGGTACGCGTGAACTTTAGACCTGAGAAATCACGTTGAAGATGTACTTGTGATATCAAGATAGTCATTAGAGTAGTTAGACTCAATTAACCCATTGGTGGAGTCGACCTTGAAGTGCAACTTGATAGACAAGTAGCAGTCTTAACTGATTTGCAAGATTGGATTTTATTCTCTCATAAGTGAATGAACAATTATCCTATGCTATCATGAATGAGTGAGGTCAAAATTCTTTGGCCAAGTTAATAGAGATTACTAGTGTTAGACAAAAAATTAATCTTATTGACCTCGACTCATTATATACTTAAGCATATAGTCAAGTACTGTGAGTTTGACTGTAACGTGACTCTCACTTGACTAGGATATAAGAATAAAAGGTTTACGATCGTATGATATTCACAGTAGGAAAGGTTTCGAATGATCCTCATCATTTCGTTCTCAATTGGGTTATGATATGAGCCATGAGACTGGCTAAGTGTTAATGACATCCTTTTGGTATCCTCCCAATTGCCTTTTGAGACGAACCTAGAGAGTCGCGCTTAAAGGAATTGCAAAGGGAAAAGTGGTTGTTGGCTTAAAGAGTGTTTTTGGTATTTGATATCGATTAATTTAAATAATTAATTTATCATTTGATCATGTAATTAATAAATTAATTAAATAATTAATTTTTTGGAGGAACTAATTATATTTTAATTGATTCATTTATTTAATTAATTGTTGGATAAATATATTAAGTAAGTAGAATTGAATTAAAATTGGAGCCATGTGGTGCACTAGACCGAAGGCCAGTACACGGTCAAGATGGGCGTCCAATATGGATGGCCCATGCCTTGGTTGCCAAGAATTTTGTAACACTTGAGTAGTGTATTTATATACTACTGAAATAGAGTCAAAAACCCTAGCCTCCTTTTTACAGAAAAAGTGTTAGGTATATGTCCTAGATGCCAATGAGGACAAATAGATTGTATAGGGTATTCAATTATGTTGTACACACTGATAATTAATAAAAGCAATTATTATTCTGTTCATGTAAAACTTTATGGCATCAATAAGTATTGAACAAACGGTCCTTGTGTATCTAGGTTGACTCTTCGCCCTTTATGGAATAAAGATGTGGTACGGGGAGAGTCTTATTCCTGATCACTCAAAAGGGCTCGCAAGTCAAGGAATATTAATTGGTCATTAAAATTCGACTTGTATGACACATGCTCTGACAAGGAGTGCCAGTCGAACACTATGGGATAGTGAGACACGTGTCATAGATATATAAACGGAATTGATATATTCCAACACGGCTCGCAGTAATCCGATCACATGGGTATTTACTCGGTGTCTATCAATGATTGGATTACTGACCATAATAGTATGCGTGGGCCTTAGACCTGAGAGTTCATGATCAATGTGCTTGTGCTGTTGAATCTGTTACTAGAATAGTTACAACTCACCCTTTGGTGGGGCCAACCTCGAAGTGCGATTTCAATGAGTCAAGTAGCAGTTGTTCAGTGATCGCTAAGATGGGATTCACTATCTCGATAGTAAACGAGAAAGTATCCTGTGCAATCATATGCATATGAAATTATAAGTTTTTGGCCAAAGCAATGAAACTAATTCATGTAGGGCATGGAGGGTGGTTTGGTAATTTCATCATGATATGATTACATGCACAGTATCAAGTTTAGTGAGTTTGACATAAACCATGACTCTCACTTGATCAGGATACATCAGTGAAGGGCTTATATTCATATGGTATTTATGGTCCAGAGGTTCGTAAATGATTCGTTCATTTCGTACTCAATTGGGTTACGATGTGAGTTCATGGGACTGTCTAGGTAATACTCACATCCTATGGTAATTCCTCTCATTGCCTATTGAGACGAACCTAAAGAGTCGCGCTATAAAAAACGAACGAGATGTCTTTTTGTGTTAATCTTTTAGAAAGATGTAAATTAAATGGACGCATTGATTTATTGGGTAAATCAATGAATTAAATATTTAATTTAATAGGATTAAATTAAAGAGATGTCTTTTTGTGTTAATCTTTTAGAAAGATGTAAATTAAATGGACGCATTGATTTATTGGTTAAATCAATGAATTAAATATTTAATTTAATAGGATTCAATTAAATTATTTAATTGGAGAATTAATTAATTGGAATTAATTAATCATTTAATATGTATTGGAATTTAAGTAGGATTTAAGTTAAATACATGTTAAAAGGTGGGCTAAGTTGAATGGGCCAACTTAAAGCCCACCCACATCCAATTAAAGCCCGGCCACTTGACTCCAAGACTTGTTGGTTAAGTCAAGGAGTTATAAGTTAACTCCAACACTAACAAGTCATAACAACTTTAACCTAGTTGCATAACATAAAAAGGAAAAAGAATCCCCCCTCCTCCAAAGCTTGCCCTAGCCGTCCACCACCATAAACGAGGAAGTTTTGGAAGATCTTTTGAAGGTTCGTTTCGCCTGCATCTTTAGAGACAGGAGCTCAAGGAGTTGCTGTTATGCGAAGAATTACTACGAAATTCATAAGGTAATCTATTTCATTTAAGTTTTTGGAAAACTATTAAAAATTCATTAATCCCGTTAAAGTGATCCGTGTTTAAGAATCCGAAAATTTTTATTCTGCTGCATTTTTACCTAAAGGATTCTTAACAAAAAGAAAAAAAGAACTCTATCAAAAACTCTCTCCCTCATCCTCTCTCTTAGACGTTGCCCTCAGGGAAGAAAGAAAGAGGATTTCTGCTTTGGATTCCGACGTGAAACTGTAGAGGCAGTGACAAGTTTGCTGCTCAGGTCAAATTTTTTAAAAGACGGAGACAAGGATGAACACGTAAGCAATTCTTCCTCTAAGTTTGAATATGAAAAATCAGAGATGACTACCATTGGGAGCTTTTTCAATTCTTTCGCTACATTTTTATGTAGTTTCTCAATAGTGATATCAGAGCCAATCTCTAATATCCATATTCAACTATGGCTTTGAGCTTTATGTGTTTTATGTTTTTCGTATTTTATAGCTTGTTAAAATATGAAAATTGTATGTTATGATTGAAGCATGAATTTCATATTTTTGGATTTAATATTACATGGTGTTTTATGAATCTGAAATTGCATAAAAAACCGAGAACGAAAGGAAGAAAAACGGGGCTGAAAAGCCCGACACACGCACGCACAACGTGTGTGCTTCTGCGCGCCGACTATGCCAAGGGGCCAGGCCGCGACGGGGGGCCAGGCCGCGACGGGCGGCCAGGCACCACACATCGTGTGAACAGGCCGCCTGGTGGCCTGGCCAGCCCCTGCGCTGGGCACATGGGTCTACACTTTGGGTCGGGCTAAAGGCCCGACAATGAAAGATGGGACGGGTTGCTGTGTATTGGCCTAATTTTCAGTATTTGAGTTTTAGGCTATTTTGATTAATTGGGTTGGTCAAAAGGATGATGACCCAAATTTAATTAAATAAGCCAGAAACCAGTTTTATTAAAAATTAGAATTTTGATAAATTGATTATGGGTTAAATTATTAAATCTAAGTGGGCCAAATGGATGCTGGCTTGGGTTTGATGAAATCGTGCCCATATAGTATTTATTAAAATAAAAGTATTTCAATTTGAATTAATTAATTATTTTTCTTGGAGAATTATGATTATTTATTTATTTAAATATTATTTTTATTTTTCTACCTAAATGGGGTTGCTTCAAATTATGACACTGCATGAGAATTTTAATATTTAAATGTTTAATTAGTTGGACTAATTATTTTAATCAAAGATGGACATATTAAATTTGGAACTTAAATATGTCTAAGTCATTTAGTTATGCTATTTGATATTGATTAAAATTATGACGTATGAAACATTAAAATTAAACAAGTTATTAATTAGTTGGGCTAATTAAAATTAATAATCATCAACATGTTTGCTTTACTTTAATGCGACATGTATTATGTGATAGTGACACCTTCCATGGACTTAGGTTTTTGGTTTGTATTTTATTTTTCTGGGTTGTAAGGGCCGTTTTGAGTCCAATTTTATTTACTAGATTTTATGTATCGGTTTTTTAAATATCTTATAATAGAGTAGGCTTTTTGAAGATGGTGGATACTTGGAGACCCATGAAGATTCGGTTAGTTTTCCCTTTCGCCTTTTATTTTATTTGATGATCTATTGGCTTGGATCCTCTAGAAAAGTCCATGGTTGTGTGTGTTGTTAGCTTTTGAGAATTACTAAAACATGTTATTAGAGGTGGCAAACGGGTGGATCGGATCGGGTTTGGATCTATTTCAATCAGATCGGTTCCAAAATGGATCGGGTCTAAAATAGTTTCAAACATATGTTTCCAAAGTGGGTTTGGTTTGGGTTGAGTTGGATTTGGTTTCTAATGGATCCTATACAAAGACCCATAAAAAACTCAATATGAACTGATATATGTTATTTTTACACTAGTTTTCCCCCGTTTATTGACTTGGTTTTGATTGTTTTCTTGATAATTTGATGACATATGATGCTTGGACCCTTGTTTTCTCATATTTTCTAGAATAACATATCATTTGGAGGAAAAACAAGGATTGAAGGT
This sequence comes from Buddleja alternifolia, assembly GCA_019426215.1. Taxonomy (NCBI): domain Eukaryota; kingdom Viridiplantae; phylum Streptophyta; class Magnoliopsida; order Lamiales; family Scrophulariaceae; genus Buddleja; species Buddleja alternifolia. Next base: position 9,497,416 of record CM033397.1, on the reverse strand, counting down.
AAATCATGCAAAAAGATACAACACATGGTAAAATGCTATCTGCGCAGTGCTGGAGTTTTTGGAATCAATTTCTCTAACCATGTCCAAATTACACACTTGGTTGACCAATGGAAAGATAAGAGGCAAAGGTACATTTCTTATGTTGAAGACAAAGATCAGATATGTAGGGAAGAAAGTGAAAACGTCATCGGAAGAGACGCCTTACGACGGAGTTTTCTCATTCAGTAACTTGTGATACACTCTTATCGCCTATAACGTTTGATTTTGGCCTTGGTGTCTTCTTGAGAGTTGTCGATCTTTGTTTTAGGATTCTATAGCAACTTGAATCAGCTTATTCCGACATCGGTAGAGAAAGTTATGCAAAATTTACCAAAACTGGTCAGAGACAGAAATTGAACGCCGCGGCGTTCACCATCCAACGCCGCGGCGTTCGAGACAGAATGGTGACCACCGCGGCGTTCAACAAGCGAACACCGCGGCGTTCGAGGCAGCCGGTTGGTCTATAAATACCCCTTTTAGCCATTTTTTACCCTAACTCACCTTGGATAGCAGCTGCCACACGAAAATAGAGAGAGAGGGAGCTTAGAAGAGAAGATTGAAGGTCAAAATATGGAGAATTCAACATGGAATCCACATCTCTACAAGAATTAGGGAGTTTTTACATATTTGTTTCATGAATTTGTTCAAATCTCCTATGACTTGTATGATTTATATTTTCACTTTTGACATTAATATGAGCTAAACTTGTTTGATTGAGGCCATGGATAGGCCATTTATGTTATTTTGATTGTTGTTTTGTTGGTGTTTATTGGATTAATTTTGGTTTTAGCTATGTATTCAATATTTGATCTCAATGCTACATTTGCTTGATCACCAAGTGTTTGATAAAATGCCTAGGTTAGAGATCGAGAGATAATAACCTAGTGAAGATATAAACATTGAATACCCTATAGTTAAACCGACTAGAGATAGACTCAGTTTCTTTAGGTGGCTTTCCATTCACGTGGGGAATTCCTAGACCCTAAATGCATCCTCATTAATCGGGTTTTCATATAGGGATTTATAGGAAATCGTTACCAAGGGTAGGGTTGCTATGCCAAGAGATTGGGTAGTATGTACGTTAGGGAATTTCGCCTTAGCTAAATCAATCTAATAATCTAATAGAACCTAAATCACAATCGAAATGCATAATTGGTTGAACCATGTGCCTTGATCGCTTCTCTCTATTGTTTCCTCCCTTTATTTGGTGTGACGTTGCCTTAGTTTATTTTCTAGTATTTATTAATTAGTTAATCAAACTTTTATCGACCGATTTAACTTAGAATTGAGTAATATAGTAGTCTTGGTACTTAGATTATAGTTGTCCCTGCGGATACGATAACCCCGGACTTAACCATCCACTTTACTACTTACGCGACCTAGTTCTCTTGCTAGGATTTTGTCGTGTCAAGTTTTTGGCGCCGTTGCCGGGGACAACTATGGTATCTAATATTGAGATTCTCTTATTCTTTCTGAGCTTAGATCAATTTTTTTTTCTACTAATTGTTTTGTCTTTCTTTGTGCGAGATCGATCTCATTAGTGCATGACACGTACTAGTGGGATTGGACTAGCGGAATTGGACCCTGACATTGAATGCACATTTACTCGAGGGGTAAGACTACAAAGGGAGACTCAACCACAGCAAGCCACGATGGAGACTCCTTATACACACATAGATCCCGCTGTCCTAGCAGAAGCGGTGCGTCGGGAAATTGCAAAGCTTGGCATCCCTCTAAAGCAACCGGAGGTATCTCCACAAATCCTTATGAGGGATTACACGATGCCGAACATTCAAGGAGCAGCTGGGCCAATTGTTTTACCACCTATGGAATCCTATGAGCACACTTACGATCCTGGTTGGCTAAATCATTCAAGATCAACATGGAGTTACAACAATGATGGAAGCAGTGGTGGATTCAGAATGAGAAGTCAGGGGGGGCACTAGGAATTACCGAGGGGGTGCGGGGGGCTTGCCCCCTGCGGTACGGTACGCTATATTTATGAGGGAAAATATAATAACTAATTAGGTTCAATTACAACTTTTGATATAATTTATACTTTTATACTTTTTTTTATAGCCAGAATTTTGGGTTTTGGGCGGGTGAACTCAAAGTAAAGGGAGAAAACGTGATATTTTTTTACTTTGGGGGGACGAAATTTAAATATAAAAAATTTTGTAAGGTAAAAAAATGAATTTTCAAACTTGAGGGGGGGCATTTAGTAATTTCAGGGGTAATAATTTTCCATATTACCCCCAACTATAAATAAAAATTATATATTATTTGTAAACTCTTTCGATTTTTGGTTCAGTTAACCGAATCCCATAACCGAAATCAAGAATCTTGAAAAATAAAAATCGAAACCGAACCGAGGGGGGGCATTTGATAATTTGAGGGGGGCATTAGTGTAATTTAAAAATTAAAATTTCAAAATATACCTATATTAAAAAAAAAAAATAATTTCAGGGGGGGCACTGCCCCCCCCTGAGATCAACATACGTCCGCCCCTGGATGGAAGGATGTTTTCACCAGGATTGGCGCATGATTGGGATCCATCATTCGCCTCATCAACCCCAATGAAAATGGAAACCTATGAGCATACTTACCATCCTGGTTGGATAAATCCTACAAGCTCAACATGGAGTTACAACAATGCCTCAGGATTTGACCATGTCTGTAGCCTTCCCTCCCAACAATATGATAGTTCCTATCAACAAGAGCCAACGATGACATCTACTCTTGAGGACCATTTGAATGTAGATTGTGCAAGCTCACAAGCTAGCATAAACGAGATGGAAGCTATCATAAAGGAGATGGAAGCTCGTAGAAAGGAGTCAGAAGCTCATAGTAGGGAAGTGGTCATACTAGTCGATCAAGCAATCAACTTATGGAAGGAGAGAGAGTCATGCACCCTAGAGAATCACACAAAAGAAAGTGAGGCTTCCCTCAATACAAAAGTTGAGCAAGCGGTTGATTTAGGACTACAATGTCTCCCCCTTATCACTAAAGATTCTCCACCCTCCGTCCTCTCCACATGTAAAGAGAAAATTGATTCCAGTGAAGGTGAGTTGTTTTTAACTACAGGAGTTAATATGGTTATTTGTGATAGCTATGAGGTTTGTAAGCATCCAATTGATTCGAATTTGTCTTTACGCATTGATGCTTTTGATCCTTTTAGTGTTAAGCTTTCTCAGGTTAAAAGAACCAATAGTCTCTTCGAGTCCTACATCATGAACTCCAAGTTTTCCACTTCGATGGGTGAAGAAAAACGGTCATCTATTTGTAACTTGGAGAATAGTCCAAATCATAACTCGGCACAATGGGAAGAAAGAGTGATGGAAGTGGTGATGGACTATGAGAAAATATTTGAATGGATGATTGCTTGGTCACTACTCATCATATTTTCTAGTAACACTGGGCCCTATTTCATCCTTACTTGGAGAATGAACAAAGCATTCATTCGAAAACCCCCTTGAAATAACTCGGTAAAGTCAAGCTAATGACTTTAAAACAAGCGCTTCTTGGGAGGCAACCCAAGCTTTTTATTGCTTTCTTATTTTTCCTTTTTGTATTTATCTTGCTTTCTTTCCCGTCTTATTATTTATGTGATTTTCTAGATATTTCTTTTCTTCAGGTTTTGATCCCAGGGTACTAGCCCACCACCGTGCTCACTCCGCATCTCTCCATTTCAGAGTTGTAACACTTATCCCTCTCACCTTGCATTTATTTCATGAACATTGAGGACAATGTCTAATTTAAGTTTGGGGGTACAACCTTGTTGAATTAGAATTCATGAATTGGTGCACCCTTGCATAAGAGTTGAATGCTTTTGAATATCTCTACTCTGTTAAAGTCAAAGCCCCTTGTCTGTAGTCAACATGTCATATATTGTGACTTGAAAGCCCTTTTTAGTCATGCTTATGCGAATTATTGCGGTTTTAAAACGCTGAACTTTCAATTTTGTTGACTATGAAGTGTGTATTAATGTTGTGAAGTCATAAAATGATTTAGGCCATCTTTCATTGACTTTAGCCTTACATTTTGGCTTTCTCTATATTGCATAATCTCTAGATCTTAATTTGAGCCGTATTGATAAGAATGGAGTGTGTTAAGCACACTAGAAACCACCATTCGTCTTTCTTTCATAAGCCATGACAACCACCTTCTAGCCTAAAAGAAAAACAATGTCTTGCACCCAATCAAGAGAGTTTAGAACTTCATATCATTTGACTTGAATTTGGGTAGTCACCTTGTTTTGATTTGAATGAATATGAATTAGATAGTGATGTTATGGCTATGTTGAGATTTTTGAGGTTTGAAGTATTATGTAAAAAAGAGGATGAAATGAAAACTTGAGCAATGGGCTAAATAGTCTCGGGAGAGAGATATATATGAAAAAAAAAGTGTGCTCTCGACTAGTCTTTGATCTTGGCACTCAATTGGATCATTTGGCTTGGAAATCTGTGTACAACCCAAGATTTTTGAGGTTTGAAGTATTATGTAAAAAAGAGGATGAAATGAAAACTTGAGCAATGGGCTAAATAGTCGAGAGAGAGAGATATATATGAAAAAAAAAGTGTGCTCTCGACTAGTCTTTGATCTTGGCACTCAATTGGATCATTTGGCTTGGAAATCTGTGTACAACCCAATATGAAAAGAAACAAGTTTGGGGGTTGTAAGTTGAAAGGCAAAATAGAGTGAAAAAGGAATAAGTGATAAGTTGTGAAAGTTTATATGGTTTATATGAGAATTTAGCTTGATGATTTTGAGTTATAGGCTCTCTTGACTTAGTCACTTTATCCATATCTTCCGTTCTTAGCCATCACCTAGCCTTACGTTACAAGCCGGAAAGACCTTTTGATTGCGACTTTTGCACTTTATACACACCGATGAATTAACGAATATTGAATTGTTTCAATGTCTTTACCTTCCAATTGATTTGCATAATCTTTTCTAAAGTGTGCTCTTGACATGAATATGGATGTGGGAGTTCATGATATAGGGATGGAAACTAAGATTTTGTGAGGTTTTCAAATTGTTGAATGTTCAAAAGCATCGTGTAGTTTTTCATAATCAATTTTGAAGGTATAATGCTTGATGTTGTGTGTATGAATTGGCAAATGAAAATTTCAATCTTCATGTGTGTTCTTGATTGTGTTTGATCGAGGACGATCAAAGCTAAGTTTGGGGGTAGTTGATATATGTTATTTTTACACTAGTTTTCCCCCGTTTATTGACTTGGTTTTGATTGTTTTCTTGATAATTTGATGACATATGATGCTTGGACCCTTGTTTTCTCATATTTTCTAGAATAACATATCATTTGGAGGAAAACCAAGGATTAAAGGTAAATCATGCAAAAAGATACAACATAAGGTAAAATGCTATCTACGCAATGCTGGAGTTTTTGGAATCAATTTCTCTAACCATGTCCAAATTACACACTTGGTTTACCAATGGAAATATAAGAGGCAAAGGTACATTTCTTATGTTGAACACAAAGATCAGATATGTAGGGAAGGAAGTGAAAACGTCATCGGAAGAGACGTCTTACGACTGAGTTTTCTCATTCAGTAACTTGTGAGACACGTTTATCCCCTATAACGTTGGATTTAGGCGTTGGTGTCTTCTTGAGAATTGTAGATATTTGTTTGAGGATTCTATAGCAACTTGAATCAGCTTATTCTGACATCGGTAGAGAAAGTTATGCAAATTTTACCAAAACTGGTCAGAGGCAGAAATTGAACGCCGCGGCGTTCACCATCCAACGCCGCGGCGTTCGAGACAGAATGGTGACCACCGCGGCGTTCAACAAGCGAACTCCGCGGCGTTCGAGGCAGCCGGTTGGTCTATAAATACCCCTTTTAGCCATTTTTACCCTAACTCACCTTGGATAGCAGCTGCCACACGAAAATAGAGAAAGAGGGAGCTTAGAAGAGAAGATTGAAGGTCAAAACATTGAGAATTCAACATGGAATCCACATCTCTACAAGAATTAGGGAGTTTTTACATATTTGTTTCTTGAATTTGTTCAAATCTCCTATGACTTGTATGATTTATATTTTCACTTTTGACATTAATATGAGCTAAACTTGTTTGATTGAGGCCATGGATAGGCCATTTATGTTATTTTGATTGTTGTTTTGTTGGTGTTTATTGAATTAATTTTGGTTTTAGCTATGTATTCAATATTTGATCTCAGTGCTACATTTGCTTGATCACCAAGTGTTTGATAAAATGCCTTGGTTAGAGATCGAGAGATAATAACCTAGTGAAGATATAAACATTGAATACCCTATAGTTAAACCGACTAGAGATATACTCGGTTTCTTTAGTTGGCTTTCCATTCACGTGGGGAATTCCTAGACCCTAAATGCATCCTCATTAATCAGGTTTTCATATAGGGATTTATAGGAAATCGTTACCAAGGGTAGGGTTGCTATGCCAAGAGATTGGGTAGTATGTACGTTAGGGAATTTCACCTTAGCTAAATCAATCTAATAATCCAATAGAACCTAAATCACAATCGAAATACATAATTGGTTAAACCATGTGCCTTGATCGCTTCTCTCTATTGTTTCCTCCCTTTATTTGTTGTGACGTTGCCTTAGTTTATTTTCTAGTATTTATTAATTAGTTAATCAACCTTTTATCGACCGATTTAACTTAGAATTGAGTAATATAGTAGTCTTGGTACTTAGATTATAGTAGTCCCTGCGGATACGATAACCCCGGACTTAACCATCCACTTTACTACTTACGCGACCTAGTTCTCTTGCTAGGATTTTGTCGTGTCATGAACCCACAATGGAAGAAACTTTTACTCCACAATGCACAAACCCATCACAACCAAAGTAGTTGTTTACTCGCTGTTGTGAGCCAAGCTTATTTCTGAGAACTTGTTAATGAACAAATTGTAAATAAATCTTGTTTTTCTGTTTGTGATTAAACTCTTTATATTATTTCTGGTTTTCTTTTTATGTTGACTCTCAATTTTAGGTTAACTCAATATAGTTCATGAAACAAATAAATTACATTTCTCATTTAATTAATCACTCGCCTTTTTAATTATACTTGTGAATAAATCGACTTCAAATTAGAATTTTCACTCCTCTATTAGAATTAGAAAATGAAAACCAACCCCCACACCCCCTCAACATGTTAATTTTATCTATAAAAATATTAAGTGAATTCTTAATTCTATTTCTAAATAAAAAAATATTCTTGTTGTTATAGACCCATTTTGCTTTTTCATATGCCTTTATCATACATTTTATCTGCAATTGCAACAGAGATAAGTAATTATCATAAAATTGTAACTGACAGTGACAATGATGCTTAATTTTTATTATTATTATTATTATTATTATGCACATATATATATATATATATTATATAATGTACCAGTATAAAGGAAGACAATGATTCTTGTTTCATAAGCAGCAATTAAACTCATTCATGCGTTTTCTTCCTAATCTCCATTCTAATCTCATTATATAATTATTATTTTTTGTTAAAGATTGGGTTGAAACCAAGTTGGACCAAAGTGGAACCAACTTGGACCTAAATTGGATCCAACCTAGAACTAAGGTGGAACGAAGTTAGACCTAACCTATAAGAACCCAATATGAACCAACCCAACCTAACCCAAAAGAAAAAATTGAAGGAACCAACCCAACCCAAAACTAGTTGGGTTGGGTTGGAACCATGGGTTGAGAACCATTTTGCCCCCTTTACATGTTACATGCAAAGTGAGACCTAAATTAATTAAAAAAAAAATCACAATTCTTCCAAAATTAAATGATACTAAGTTAGTGAAGGGCACTAGGTTTCCTCTCCCTCCACTAGACTTAATAGAATTTAAAATTGTATCTAATATGTGACATAGTCCCAGTAAGTGGGGGTCATATGATTAGATATGATTTAAAATTTTATAAAGTGCATTTGATACCATAATCGAAATATATTTCACCCCAAATATTGTTAAAGGGTTGCAAGGTGAAATTCAAATGTTAGATTAAAAGGAGTTAGTGGAAATGAACTTAGATAGTCCAAATACCTATATATCGTTAAAGGATTGCGGTGTCGTGGATTATGGAAAAAAAAGTTTGAATCATGTTAGGAAATTTCTTGTTAGATATTTTGATGATGACAATTAGGATTTATGTTATGCCCCAAAATATGTAAGTTTGATTTTATTAGAAATCATGTATAGGCTTTGAGCGTTAGATTTGTATAAGGCTTTATTTGTTTTTATTCTAGACTGTTAGGCTAAGTATTCTTAGACTGAGCGTCTAATATTATTCTGAGTGAGTGTATCAGTAGTTAGGAGATTCAAGCGTCTGAAGTCTAAATAAAGATGAAGATTTCTAGCAAGCGTCTAAGAATCAAGCTAATTCAAGCTTTGATGTAAAGATTCAGCTAAGGATCATTCAGTGTTGAATGAGCGTCTATCAAGACAAGGATTTGCCTGAATTTATTCCAAGTCTAGAAGAAGTTAAATGCAAATATTCTCAGAGCATTAATAAATAATACCCAACGGGTATTAATTTTAAATTAATATCCAACGGGTATTCATTTTAAATGTATTAAATGCTGATAAGAGCATTAAATGTGATAAACACTCCAGGACGTACAGAGAAGCCTTCTCATTGGAATGTCAACTTTACAAGTCTCCAGCACCAACTTTTTGCAGCAGAATTTCAGGGAAAAAGGATTAAAGTTGTTCACTCGCGAAAGTGATAGACACGCGCTTGACCATGTGTCCAACGGACACTTTACCCGAGAAATTCTATAAATAGGACTTCAGCCACAAGCCAAAAATAACAAGAAGCTTACAAGTCAAAACTCTGTTGCATTGATGTCTCATTCCTTAAACTTTCAGAAAAGCTCGAATATTCAAATTAAACATTCCTTCTGGTTTTCTCTAATCCCTACAACAGTCAATCAATATCTCAAACATCTTTTTCAAAAGAACCTCACAGTACTATTGAGATATTTCAAGCTGTTTGAACTTCTAAAAATCAAACAAACAGTTAGACAAAACCCTTGTCCAGCCTCGTGATCTGAGTGAAGTCGAAGTTGGATACTTGCATTATTTCTGGGTAAAAGAAGCAAGCGAATCAAAGTGTCTTGGAGCAGAAATCTGTGTGACCAAGGAGCTCAGGCCACTCAAACCATTCGCATCCATCTCTCCTCCATTTTGAAGAAATTTCTGTGTGATTCATCGAGAATCATTTTAGTTGATTGCCTCCGAGTGTTAAAGTAGAAAAAGGACGTAGTTGGGATTATACGACCCAACGAACCTTACAAACATTGTGTTCTTTACTTTACTATCGATTCCATTATTGTCATATCATTGCATAATCTGTTAAGAAAACAAATTGACAAAATCATTTAAAGTTAAAAGCAACTAAGAAAAAGCTTTGTGATGCTAAAACCTTTCAAAGAGAAGACTTAAAATCATTTCGATGTGCTAACCCTAATTAAAGAACTGAACACTTGACCTTGTTTGGTTAAAGTATTCAAAACTTGAGACTAAGTTAACTTTATCAAAACAGTCTTCAAGTAGACGCTCAGTCAAGCAGTTTTTGAAGTCGAAAAAGAGTTCAGGGTCTATTCAACCCCCCCCTGCTAGATCCTTTTGTATGCCACTTGGGACCAACAAGTGGTATCAGAGCTGTTGAAGTTGAAATTTTTAAAAAAAAAATTCCAAGCATAACTGCTTGTTTAGATCCTTTTAAAATCTAGTTGCTTTAATTTTTCTTTCTTGGCATTTGCAAAAGTACCTAAGTTGACCGAGTCAAATTATGACTCATGGAAGGTCAAAGCATTCACTTATCTTTGTTCTTGTGATGATGAAATGTGTGATATCATTTCAGATGGGCCGATTCAAATCTTAAAGGTCATCACTAGAGCGCCTGGAGCCACAGAAGAGACCCCAGACAGTTATGTTGAAAAGCCTAAGCATGAGTGGTCTGCAGATGAGCGTCGCAGAGCAAATTTGGATAGTGTTGGTTGGAACGCTCTATATACAACCATCAGTGATAATGACAATTTGTTTAACAAGGTCAAGTCGTGCTCTACGACTAAGAAAATTTAGGATAAGTTGGCTATAATTTGTCGTGGGTCAGCTCAGATCAAAGAAAACAAGCTTTCAATTGCCAAGGAAATGTTTAATGGTTTTAAGATGTTGCCTAATGAGAAGCTAGAACAATTGGACATAAGATTTACTACTCTTGTCACAAAGTTAACGTCTCTAGGCATGGATTTTTAAAATCGGGAAATGGAGGTTAAGATTTTCAGAAGTCTCCCTAGTAGATCTTTGATGAAAACAACAGTTATGATAGAATCGCATATGTTAGATCTTCTAACTCCAGGAAATGCTTTGTCAAAACTCAAGACTTTTAAGTTTGAGTTCAATTCAGTGAGTGATGCGGTTAGTCCAGTGATAGAATCTGGAGCGTTAATAGCATCAGTTAAGGGTTAATCACGTAATAAGGGAAATGTGTCAGATCTAAGTGAGGAAGAAGAGTTAGCATTGCTAAATAGATTCAGAAAATTTCTGAAATATGAGAAGAAAGGAAAAGCTCCAAAGCATCTAGGACATAATTCCTATCAGACGTCTCCTGCCGCTCAATGACAGTATCAAGCGCCTCAATATTCTGCCCCTCCTTCTTCAGTGCCAATTCAGTACCAAGTGTTTTCTTTGCAAAATCTCTCAGCGCTAGTGGTCTCAAAACCACAAACTGCAAGGTTAACAAATGAACAAAAGATAAAAACTAATCTTTGTTATAATTGCAAGAAGCCAGGGCACTACTAGGTAAATTGTCCTTATCCAAACATATCCAAGCCCACAAAGCATGATTGCTTGGATAGAAACCAATTCAGGAGCAAACTTCGTTAACAAGGTTTGCTAGCGGAATCAGAATCAGCTTCCGTACCTGAAGATTTGGGGTTTTCAAGAGAGAGTAGTGATGATGATGAGCTAGTGGATGATTCAGCGGTAATCTATCTCATGGCCAGAGATGATGAAGCACCTTCAGACTCACTATCTGAGGTAAATATTTAATTAGCTTATCCTCTCTCTTATGAAGAATTACTTGCCAAAGTAAAATAATATTATAAAGATTGTCAAGATGCCTCCAGGCTATAACAAAATCACTCTGAAGAGATATTAGCACTTAAGGTGAAAACGTGTTGCTCAAGGCGGAGTTGCAAGTTTAGCAACAATGCATTGAGAAGAACCAATCACTTGAGACTAAAATCACGCAGTGGAAAGGTGATCTTGACATGGTAGTTGATAAGTCCATATTTTACAGTATCTTATGTCCCATTGTAATATGAATTGATCGTTACTTTGATAAATTTTTATATCTCATAATGCTTTGATTGGTATACATTTTGTTTTGTAGGATAAAATTTGATTTAAGCATGAAAGACGAGAAAAGAGATCCAAATTGAGTTTGAAATTGAAGAAAGAAACAAAAGAAGATAGCTGCCGAAATATTTTACACAATGCTCATAGAGAAATGAGGTTTTCGTCCCTTTAGAAGCCAAATCAGACTAAGATTTCTTCTTTCAATATTGTAGAGCATTGTCTTAGCTTAGCGTAGCAACTTGAATCATCTCAATCCGACATTGGTGGAGATATTTATGATCAAAATACTAAAAATGTGAATTTTATGTCAGAAGACCGCGGTCCGAAAATGCAGTGCCAAATTAGACCACAATCCAAGATCGCGGTCCACTTTCCCGATCCCTAGTTCTTATATCCGCGTACAACCACTTATAAAGAGGGTTTTAGGTCAGTTTTTGGGGGATGGGACACACTTTTCACCTACCAAAGGGGCTTTTCTTACTCTTCAAGACCCAAGGAAGACATCTAAAGTCCCAAGGAAGCTTGAAGAGTCGATTATCATCATCAAAGCTTGGATTCACTTCTTGTGATAGGGAGTTCTTCAACTCCCCCTTTTAGAATAGTTCTTAGCTATGTCTTTTAGGGATTTTGAATTTCTCTTTATTACATTTATGAACTAAGTACTTATTTGGTTGGGTTATGTGAATACTTTGTGATATTTTATGTTTAATGAATTCCTAGTTTCCGGATTTATTACATTCTTGTTGCATGTTTGATTTTTATGCTTAATGCTTGCACATGCTTGATCACCATGTGTTTGATTTAATGACCGAGAGGAGATAGATAAAGGTAGATCATAAAATCAAATATCATAACGTAACAATTGACTAGAGATAGAATCAATTGCGTTGTGTGGCTTTTTGTGATAAGATGACCCGAGTGAATGTAGGATCCTCGTAAGCAAGGAATCCCTTTGAACCTTAATGCATGCTAGTTAATTCAATCTTCACTATAGAGATATGGGAAGTTGTTAATTAGTATAGAATCGTTATTTCAAGAGATTGAGTAATGAATACATTAGGGGGTTTCGCCATAACAAGAGCGTTCTAAGAATCCGGGTAATTGAGAGTTCATGAACACAAAATAGAACATAGTAGGATCATAGCCCAATCATCTCTTTCCATTTGATTTATTACCTTGTTTATCATTTAGTTATCCTTAGTTTATTTTCATAAGTATAATCATCTATCATCTTATAAATTGATTTAGCTTAGAGTTAGGTAATATAGCAATTACGAGCATCACATCCAATTGTCCCTGTGGAGACGATACACACCCCGGGCTAAAAGTCCACTTTTTTACATTGCACAACCTAGTACACTTGCTAGGATAAATACGTGTCAAGTTTTTGGCGCCGTTGCCGGGGACAATTGCGTTATTTGATATTGTAATTCACTTATCTTCTCTAAGACTAAGTTGCTGTTTTTCAAGTTGCTATTTTTGTGTTTTTAGTTGTTGTTTTTGTGTTTTAAGTTTCTGTTTTTGTGTTTCAAGTTGCTGTTTTAGTGTTTTTAGTTGCTGTTTTTGTGTTTGAAGTTGCTGTTTTTGTGTTTTTAGTTGTTGTTTTTGTGTTGTAAGTTGCTATTTTTGTGTTACAAGATGTTGTTTTTGTTTTTTTTAAGTTGTTGTTTTTGTAGTTGCTGTTTTTGTTTTTTTTTTAAGTTGCTGTTTTGTTTTTTTTTAGTTGTTGTTTTGTTATTTTTTTTTTTATTATTCTTGAATAGATGAGCATCAATGACATTTATTGGTCAAAACAAGGATGGGATGAAGGTGACGAATACGGGAGTCAAGTGCAAGAGTTATGTTCGTGGTGTGGAGACGTTTATCATAGCAATTACTATCAACACGAATTGAGAAGTCAACAGGACTTGCCATTGAGTTATTATGCTATGAGAGCTTCACAAGCATACCTGCAACAAGATAGGTCCCCCTTTCTAATGCAGGGAGAATTTGAATCGACTAACTTTCAGAACCATGGGGATTATCAACAACAATGTGATAGGAACCCAAGTTTTGAGGAGTTGGTGATCCAATGGATGAAGTCGAACGATGAGCGGTCTAAAAATCTCGAAGCATCTATGATGGAATTACAAGCACAACTAAACCAAATTTCCAACTTAGTTGCAGAGAGACCATTGAACACCACATGTATTAGCACAGAAGAGAATGATGAGGCTCCAAAAGCAACATCACTAGAGGACTCACAATTCAGCATAGAGTCTCTGAAATCCATCCCATCCAATGACCAAGAAAAAACATTAGAAATCTTCAAGAATCCAACACCACCTATCATCATATCTCTTGATTTCTTAAGAAAGTGCATCAATAACCAGAGAGATAGAGTGGTGGAGGTTGAAGACAAGGTTTACAACTTTAGTGGCCCATTCGAGGCATACACTAAGAACCCAAGTGATACTACGGTTGAAAATGAGGAGATCCGAAGATATAAAAGTCACTGGGATATATCACCACTAAAGTTGTCAAAATCAAGGCTCGGGGAGTTAGGCTTAGCCATATACTTATTAAAACCAGCAATGGAAAACTCCCCATCTTTAAAATTCACTTTTAGTTATTTACAATTTTATTGCATTTTTATAAAAGTGAATCTGAGCTCATATCTTAGTTTTTCAGGATTTGTGAATGTGATGGGACATGATAAGCCTTTACACAACTGGACAAAAGCACAAAAAGGCTCGTCCTTACAAAGTTGGCATTGCTCCTTATGATCCACCGTGAGCAGTGCAAGGGAGTCGAGCTAATGACTTAAAACAAGCGCTTCGTGGGAGGCAACCCACGTTTTACATGCTTTCTTTCATTCTCTTTATTTTTTTGTTTTGTTTTGTTAGTTTCATTTTAAGTGTTCTTAGTTTTTTTGATGATCCTTTTTGTCTCTTCTTATTTTTCTAACTTCACAGCTGGCTAGGCGTTATTTTCAGACTCTTTGCCTTGTTGCTCTTTCGCGTTTTGGACATCACTTAGATTCAAACATTAGGGACGTCTTTCTTTCCTTTACTTTACATGTGTTTATCCGCTCATTGGGGACAATGTGCTAGATTAGTTGGGGGGTGGGTTTGACGTCCCAATATAATTGTGATGTGGTGATATGGTACAACTTGTACTCATTTGCTAAGTTTCATGCTTGAATTGGGATTAGAAAACTGTGATAATCAATGATTTCATTTTCATGATTTGTTATACTTTTTCTTGGAGCATGATTCGTTTGAGTGTCTCTACTTCATCTAAGATGAAATCATTTGTCGTATTTTATATGTGAAAGCCTTTTTAGCCATGCTTATGTGAATTGTTGATGATTTAAAGCATTGAACTTTCACTTTTGTCGACTTTGAAGTGTGTATTGATTGTGCGAAGTCATGAAATGATTTAGGCCATCTTTCATTGTCTCTTGCCTTACATTTAGCCTTCACTATATTGCATAATCTCTAGACCTTGCTTTGAGCCATATTGATAAGAATGGAGTGTGCTAAGCACACTAGAAACCACCATTCACTTTTCTTTCATAAGCCACGCCAACCACCCTCTAGCCTAAAAGTAAAACAAAGTCTAATTCCTAATTGAGAGAGCATGGAACTTCATATCATTTGTCAGTTATTTGGGTATACACTTTGTTTTGGGTATTGAAGCTCATTGATTAGTGGTTTAGAAGGTGGTGTTGTTCTTGCTTGTGATAATAATTGGAGGTTTGGATTTTATATGAAAAGAGGAGATGAGATAAAGAACTGAATATTGGCTAAATAGTCGAGAGAAATATTTTAAAAAATAAAATAAATGGTTCTCTCGACTAGGCTATGAAATGAAACTCCAATGTGAATTGATTGGCTGTGGAATCATTACGCCTTGGTATCAAAAGAAACAAGTTTGGGGGTTGTGAGCTTAAAAAAAAAAAAAGAAGAAAATCTAAAAGTGATAAGTGACGAGATGTAGAGATTTGTTCAGTTGATAAGTGAGTGTTTAGCTCGATGATATTTAGTTGTATGCTCTCTTGAGTTTAGTCACTTTATCTATATATTCCCGTCCAAGCCATTACCTAACCTTACGTTACAAGCCGAAAAGACCTTTTGATTTCACATTTCATGCACACTGATAGCTTAACAAGGTTTGGAATGTTTTAATGTCTTTATTATCCAATAAGTTTACATAATCTTGTTTAAAGTGTGCTCTTGGCATAAAAATGGATATGGAGTTCATGGTTTAGAGATGGAGTCGAAGATGTTTGGGGGCTTTCAAATTGTTGAGTGTTCTAGGTAAAGTGTAACTTGTCATAATCAATTTCGAGGGCTTAATTCTTGTACGGGCTTGATTATTGAGACATGAAATCTTTCAAGATCCCAAACCAAGTTGTAAAATCTGAACTTATGAATACTTGTTCGCCATTTATTGATCGAGACGATCATAGCCTAGTTGGGGGGTAGTTGATAAGTCCATATTTTACAGTATTTTATGTCCCATTGTAATATGAATTGATCGTTACTTTGATCAATTTTTATATCTCATAATGCTTTGATTGGTATACATATTGTTTTGTAGGATAAAAGTTGATTTACGCATGAAAGACGAGAAAAAAAGATCCAAATTGAGTTTGAAATTGAAGAAACAAACAAAAGAAGATAGCTGCCGAAATATTTTACACAATGCTCATAGAGAAATGACGTTTTCGTCCCTTCACAAGCCGAATCAGACTAAGATTTCTTCTTAAATATTGTAGAGCTTTGTCTTAGCTTCGCGTAGCAACTTGAATCACCTCAATCCGACATTGTTGGGGATATTTATGATCAAAATACTAAAGCTCTGAATTTTATGTCAGAAGACCGCGGTCCGAAAATGCAGTTCCAAATTAGATCGCGGTACACTTTCCCGATCCCTAGTTTTTATATCCGCGTACAGCCACTTATAAAGAGGGTTTTAGGTCTGTTTTTGGGGGATGGGACACACTTTTCACCTACCAAAGGGGCTTTTCTTGCTCTTCAAAACCGAAGGAAGACATCTAAAGTTCCAAGGAAGCTTGAAGAGTCAATTATCATCATCAAAGCTTGGATTCACTTCTTGTGATAGGGAGTTCTTCAACTCCCCCTTTTAGAATAGTTCTTAGCTATGTCTTTTAGGGATTTTGAATTTATCTTTATTACACTTATGAACTAAGTACTTATTTGGTTGGGTTATGTGAATACTTTGTGATATTTATGTTTAATGAATTCCTAGTTTCCGGATTTATTACATTCTTGTTGCATGTTTGATTTTTATGCTTAATGCTTGCACATGCTTGATCACCATGTGTTTGATTTAATGACCGAGAGGAGATAGATAAAGGTAGATCCTAAAATCAAATATCATAACGTAACAATTGACTAGAGATAGAATCAATTGCGTTGTGTGGCTTTTTGTGATAAGATGACCCGAGTGAATGTAGGATATTCGTAAGCAAGGAATCCCTTTGAACCTTAATGCGTGTTAGTTAATTCAATCTTCACTATAGAGATATGGGAAGTTGTTGATTAGTATAGAATTGTTATTTCAAGAGATTGAGTAATGAATACATTAGGGGGTTTCGCCATAACAAGAGCGTTCTAAGAACCCGGGTAATTGAGAGTTCATGAACACAAAATAGAACATAGTAGGATCATAGCCCAATCATCTCTTTCCATTTGATTTATTACCATGTTTATCATTTAGTTATCCTTAGTTTATTTTCATAATTATAATCATCTATCATCTGATAAATTGATTTAGCTTAGAGTTAGGTAATATAGCAATTACGAGCATCACATCCAATTGTCCCTATGGAGACGATACACCCCACGGGCTAATAGTCCACTTTATTATATTGCACGACCTAGTACACTTGCTAGGATAAATACGTGTCAGTAGTCAAGAGAGAAGCTGAGCTGATCGCTAGACTTGCTAAATCAAAGTTGTTCGTCTCATCATTGTCTAAAGCGTCAAGAAATTTAGAAAATGTGACTGAGGTAACAAGATTATTTGGTGAAAATACTGATTTAGGATGCGATAAATTCCTTAAACTACCAAATAAATCAAGTGTTACGGCAAACAACAAAGGAAATGGAGTGTTCTTTGTTGAGAAAGGTTCAAAAAGTCAAACACCTACTGAACCGATTGACAATGGTATGAGACCAGATGAGAAAGCCAAAGCTGACTTAGGCAAGGGAAGACGAAAGTGAATGATTCACAAAGAAGGGTTTATCCAAACGCTCAGAAGGCTAAGGAGAAACCTTGCCACTGTGAATCAAACACTAAGCGTCAAGCGCCCAAGGTGCACCCTAAGCCAGCACCAAGGAAATTCCAGCGTCAATATCCGTAATGACCAATGTCATATTATCAATACTATGATGATTATGATTACGATTGGGATTATGATTACTATTATAATCAAGGATATTATTACGCACCCAAGAAGCACACACAACACAAGGTGAAACCCTAAAAGGCTAATCCTCCTTCAATAAAGACTAAGCAAATATGGGTTCCTAAAGTTCTAATTCAGACTAACGCTACTAATGTTAAAGGACCTAAGTCACAATAGGTACTTGAAAAATCTAAAACTGCCCTTTGAATGCAGGTATGGGTTTGTTTGATTTTGATGAAGTTCAAACAACTGGAATATCTCAGTAGTAGAGTAGTTTCTTCAAAAAGAATGTTTGAGATATTGGGTTGACTGTCTCAGGATTTGATGAAAAGCAGAGAGAATATTTTCTTGAGTATTCTGGCTTTTCTGAGAATTTAAGGAATGAGACTTCAATGCAACAACAATTTGGCTTGATAATTGTTCTATGTTTGGCTTGTTGTTGAAGTTCTATTTATAGGCATTCTTGGAAAAAGTGTCTGTTTGACACATGCAAGGGCGCGTGTCTCTCACTTTCGCGAGTGAACAACTTTTGTCCTTTTTCCTGAAAATCTGCTACACAAAAGTTGGGGCTACAGTCTTTGAATTGTTGACAGTCCAATAGGATGGCTTCTCCGTACGTCTGAAAGTGCTTATCACATTTAATGCTCTTATCAGCATTTAATGCAATTTGAATTAAATGCCCATTGGCATTTAATGCACTGAGAATATTTGCATTAAACTCCTTTCGATCTGATGCTTCAGGAGAATGTTTGTCATTTGATAGACGCTTCATTCATGAACTGTTTAATGTTTAGACGCTTGGGAAAAGTCTTCAGACTTTATTTAGAAGTGTAGACGCTTGAAACTTCAGTCTTCGTTACTTGACACCTCACTTAGAACATGTCAGGCGCTTAGAGTGAACTTCTTCAAACTTCATTCACTATTGATTTCTTGGACGCTTGGAGTCTTCAGATTTGGCGGTCTTGATAAGCTCATTTAGAAAATATCAAACGCTTAATCTAACCGACTTCTTGATCTAAGAATGTCAAAAGTAAAGGATAAAATAAAGCCTATACATTTCTAATGTTCAAATGCTCATATAAGTATCTATGAAATTTAAGGATACATAACTTTGGGGTCTAACAAGATTCCTAATTGTCATCATTAAAACATCTAACATGAAATTCCTAACAATTTCCCCCTTTTTGATGATGGCAATACTTACTCTTTTATAGTTTAAGAGTTACGACAGCCAAAGTTAATAAGCGTTATGTTAGAAAGTTAGAGTTAGTTAAGCTTCAACGAGATGTTTCAGCTGAAAAATGTACTTTATATATATTCGGAGAATTCATACATTTTACAAACTATGTAGAAACAGAAAAAAAGGGTTAAATTACAAAGAGCTATCATGATCTACTTTCTTCTGGTAAGATTTCGTCGTCTGATCATTTCTGTTCTGATGGCTTCTTCGATGAGATCTTGAAGGGTGATCATTATCTGATGATCTCTGTCAATTACGAAACGGTTTTCCCTTTTTCTCCTTGTTTCATACACTCTATGCCGTCGATCCCATTCGGATGGATCAATACCCATATGCCTAAGCACTGCCCTGAACGCTTGAGATAAGTCTGAGAACTCCATTTCCACAGCCAAGTCTTGAGGAGTAGTAGGCTCTAGAAGTGGCGCTCGCTCCATCGGTATATTGAATTGTTCAAGTAGCGCTTGAGATGGCACAGGTATGTCTGCTCTGAAAGCGATGGGAGGAAAACCAGTTCTTCTACTAGGAATTCCCGTGGCGGCAACCCATGAAGGGTAATTGGATTCGAGCAAAGGAGGAGGAGGTGGCAAGAAGACAAAATCTTGTGGATTTTTCGGCTCTGGACGCTTCACTTCTTGACGCTTAGAACTTAAGTGAGCTCTTGAACTTGCATGAGCTTTCCTCTTTTCCCCCTTATTGCCATCATCAGCCTTTACTGTAGCTTCAGTAAGAATGGCAATTTGAGCAGCCATTTGGACCATGGATGCAGCCAACGCATCAAATTTTGCTTCAAGAGATTCTTTCATAGCAATTTGATTAGCTGCAAGTCCATCGATCATCGTCTGCATACGAGAGAGAGCAGTATCTACGGCAGCATCAGCAGCTCCGCGCATATGAGCAACTTGAGCGCTCATATTCTCCTTCTCGATCTTAGCTAAGTCTTCCTTGATCCAGTGGAGAGATTCTGCATGATTGGACGCTTGAGCGTTCATCTCTTCCAACGCTTCAGTGAGGAGAGGTAAAAATGTTTGAAGCACATTCGGAGAGGTAGCTGGTTGTTTAAATTTTGAGGTGTGCTTTAGTGACTCGATAGATGGTTGGTGAAAATCTGGATTGAAGACAGACGAATGGATTGCTATCTCAGCAACCGTTGGAACAGGTGAAGTTGAAGCGTCAGGCACAGTCTCTGGTTGAGACGCTTGAACTGGTTCCACTATGGGCGCTAAGGCAACTTCTGTATTAGATGTGGAAGGTAAAGAAGAGAGAGTAGTTAGATGACTAAAGTCACAGAATCTGAAGTTGACCCTTCCAAAATCTGAATCAGCAAACTCCGTTGATGAACTGTTGATTAACTCATTTACTCGAGAGATAGGAATGGTCGAGAAATCACTTAGAGTGCGGATTGGAGTGTCCATTGCTATGACCCAACTTGGTCCTAAGATCTGGAGCATGTGGTTAACAAAGATCTTACAACGAGGAGCCTTAATAAAGAAGAGAGCATCGTCACGTGAAGTGAAGGAGAAGCGTAGCACTCTATCTTTTGGCAACTCCAATGGACGCTCAGACTCTGATACGTACATTGCCATGTATTCTTCAACGTAAGGCAAGGCTGCACGCGAGATGTCTGAATTTCTTTCGAGTAAAGAGAGAACATAGGCATAGTGTTCTATCAGTTCCTGTCGAAAAGAGAAGAGCAATGGATACCCAAAAAGAGGTCTTATAATGGATCCATTTGGCTTTCTCAGGTTTGCAGTGAAGACGTTGTCGAAATCCCGTAATGGAGGGAGCATCTTCAACATACGTATGATGTTGCCTTCCTGATGGCCAGGTGTAAGCGTTAAATCTTAAATAGGCTTTGTGCCGCTTGTTGACGCTTGGCCACAGTAATTAATTGGCAAATCTGCAATCCTAGCCAACGCTTCACGCAAAAAGCGTTCAATTGGTTGACAAAAAGAGGGTAAGAGAGCAAGTGGCCCAACTCTTGCTTCTCGGCGCTGTAAGCAATATCGAGCAAGCTGTCTTCTTTTATCTAGCATGCCGATTGTGAACAAGTGAGGTTCCTTGACCAGGTCTTCAAAATTGTAACGCTGGCCAACGTAGGCTTTACACCAGGTAACCTCATTCATGCAAAAGGTTGTGCCTGCATTCAAAATGGCACAAAAGCCTTCATGATGAATATCTCAGATGGCTTCAAAGCGATGCTTATCAGGTTGATAGTTTGCATTCAGGACGCTTTGTAAGAAGTAGTCAGCCTCTTCTTGAATGAGAGCGTTTAGAGAGGCAGGACGCTCACCGATATAGGGACTTTTATTTGTCCATAATCTTAGTGGGTTGGGAAGACTCTGATTAGCAGCACTGTGCACAACTGAACGAAAGTGGGAATAACCTTCTTTGTTTAAGACTTCCTCTTCAGGATTTAAAAGCTCCACAGGTAGACGCTCATAGGCTCTAATCTTGTAGTTTTTTGGAACAAAACCTGAAGGTTTGCTGCGTCCCATATCCAGAAAGTAAGCTAAGTCCACATCCCCTTGTGGAATTCTATCAGTACCCCATTTTTCAAATATCTGTAAAGACGCTGGGGTAGGAGGTAGAGGATCTCCATTGGCTAGTGCCAAGTAGTATGCAAATTCAACGCTTGAGACTGCATTGTTGAACAACATTTCTACAAGAGCCCGATCTCTATCAATTACCTTGGCTAAATCATTTTCAGCGACGATGTAACATTCTTCATTATAGCCAGCTGGAATGAATTCTTCTTCAGGAATTGGAGGCATATAATTGATTGAATGATCAATCGTCTTTAGTGGGTCGAGTTTGAAGAAGTGGCTAGGCGCTGGAACGTCTTCAGCAACACTCTGACCTTCTCAGCGTGCCTCTGTTATAGCCTGAACAGGGATAAGAGTCTGAACCTCTGTAGGAGCAAGTTCCTCAGCTTCAATTGCAGCAACTTCTGCGGCAACATCAATTCTTGGAGCGCTTGGCTCAACAGCGACTTGAGCTCTTGGCTCATCAGTCTCAGGCTCTTCAGGAACAGGAGCAACTCGACGCTTGCTAGTCCTGGAACGCTTGAAGATTTTCTTTACATTGACTCCTTCAACGAGCTTAGACGGTGGAGCGGGAGGATCAGCAGCTGGTTCTTCAAAGTCTATTTGTTTGACGATCCCTTCCAGCTTCCTTCATTTAAGAGGTAACTTGTCCTCTGCATCCTCATCGGTTTCCTCATCGTCCTTTTGAGAAGAGGCTGCAAATTGAACCTTGGGCTTTCTGGGAGCCCTTTTCTTCATTGCAGCCGGACGCTTCACAGCTTCTTCTGGCACTGGACGCTCCGCTTCTTTATCGGACGCTTGACGTACTTCCAGACGCTCAGACAGTGGTTTAGCGGCACCACCAATTTTTGGAGGATTGAACAGATTATTCAAAATCCTTTTTCCAAACAACTTGGACTTATTTAACGGAAGTCCAGACGAGTATACACACTGTGATTTGTACAACAGGTCTCTTAGAATGAGTCCATAAGGTTTATTAGAGGCGCTTAGACTGTCCCGAAACCTTCCAAAGATGTACTCACTCCAGTTGATTTTGATGTTGAGGAGTATAGCAGTCATCATCTGAAATTGTACAGGGTTCACCTTATCAAAGGTTCCCACTCGACATTCTATGATCTTGCTGCAGAAATCAGCCAACAGCCGGTATTTGGACATCAGGTCTTTCTTTTCGAAGTATTGAGTGTAGGGCACATCGTCGTACGAACTCATGGTTGTCCATGCTTCCTTGATCTGTTTTAATGTAACGCAATCCAATGCCTCACCCTCATTTGGAAGATTGAAGTTCTTGGCAATGGTGGAAGCAGATAAGAGAAATTCCTTTGGAAACTCCTTCTTGGATAAAGAGATTAAACAAGAAATGGACTTCTTGTCCTCTGAAAGTTTAGCAGTCTTCCAAAAGGTATCGACTTCAGTAGGAAACATATATGAGTATTGGGTCAAGAACGATTTGAGCCCAGCCTTCACGACAATGTCCATCATGTCCGTTAGGTTGATCTGAGGTTGTTCATAGAGAAATTTCCAGTCGACAACAAGGCCTTCAGTCACTTTGATGGTAAGTTCAGCAGAGGTAGACGAGGATTTCTTTGGTGCCTTTTTTAGTGAAAGAGATGAACTGAGATTTTTCTTTTGCTTTGAGAGAGAGAGAGAGTAAGTTTTGCAGATATGTTTGAGTAAAAGTGAAATGTCTTTCTGCAGAATTTGTGTTTTAAATGATACAGTAAAGAATTCTTGAAACTTGTGTTCTCTAGTCTCTGTAGGATTTAGACACGTGTAACGATTGTTGAATCTCAGCCATAAATTCATCAACTGCGGACGCGAGTTTTGTGTCATAGAGAGAAGTTCCATTTGGTAATTCTCATATATAAAGATTTGACATCCGAGTTAAAATTTTAAAACGTTTGGCATTTTCAGAGTGTAACGCACGCGCCTGTTTGTACACTGACACGTACACAAACACGTGCTATCTCTGAACCGTCATTTTGAAAGAGAAACTTTTGATTACCCGCCAGTTTGATGTGATAGAAGCGTGCGAGTAGAGTATAAAATAGACTTTTGAGTCTACCCACTACTTCGAAAGAAGTTTGTAAACTTTATGCATGGCTTGTAAAGAAAATATTTTTATATTAAGAGTTGATTGGACTTGATTCAACGCTTAACTGATACCATTGGTTGGTATTTATGTTTGAGCGTCCAATATTTTATGCAAAAACTGAGCGTTGATGATCATGCATTTGAAATTTTTTATCATTGACGTTTATAGTTATGTTCAAGTACAATTTTAAGGTTCCCCCTAAATTTGATAACTTGTACCTTTTGTTTTGTTTTTCAAAGAAGGCTTTTAGACATAAATCAAGTGGATTCCCCCTAAATTATATGTCTAATAAAATATGATGCTTGATGATTAAGCGTTTAAATCAATCATACCTAGTTCACTTCTCAAAATGAGAAAACGTTGTTCGTTGAGTGCTTTGGTGAAGATATCTGCCAATTGTTTGTCAGTTCCAATGAAGTGCATGGAGATATCTTTCTTTTGAACGTGGTCACGAAGAAAATGGTAATTAATGTCAATGTGTTTGGTTTTGGAATGAAGAACAGAGTTTTGAGTCATGGCTAGAGCGCTTTGTTTATCACAATGAATGGGGGTTGGACCTAGGATTATTCCATAGTCTCTAAGTTGTTGCCTCATCCATAATACTTGTGCACAACAACTTCCTGCGGCTACATACTCAGCTTTGGCTGTGGAGGTAGCTATGGATTTTTATTTCTTGCTATGCCATGAAACTAACCTATCACCTAGAAATTGACAAGTACCACTGGCGCTTTTACGATCTATTTTGCAACCTGCAAAATCTGCATCTAAGTAACCAATTAGTTCAAAAGGAGAATCCCTAGGATACCATAAGCCCACATTCTGTGTGCCTTTTAGGTATTTAAGGATCTTCTTGGCAGCAATTAAGTGTGACTCTTTAGGATCAGCTTGAAATCGTGCACACATGCATACCGAAAACATAATATCAGGTTTACTGGCAGTAAGATAAAGAAGTGATCCAATGATACCTCTATAATTAGTGATATCAACTTTCTTTCCACTTTCATCTTTATCTAACTTAAGCGTTTGGCTCATTGGAATTTTTGAAAATGATGCATTTTCCATACCAAATTTCTTAATCATGTCTCTTGTATATTTAGCTTGGTTAATAAATATGCCATTAAGAAGTTGTTTAACTTGTAGTCCTAAGAAGAAAGTTAATTCACCCATCATGCTCATTTCAAATTGTTCTTGCATCATTTTTGAAAATTTCTCAGACAGACGCTTGTTAGTAGAACCAAATATAATATCATCAACATAAATTTGAACTAAGAGAATATCTTCGTTATTGGTAATTTTAAATAACGTTGTGTCAACGCTGCCTTTTGAAAAGCCTTTACCAATAAGAAAGATAGAGAGAGTGTCATACCATGCTCGGGGTGCTTGCTAAAGCCCGTAAAGTGCTTTTTCTAGCTTGTAAACCATACCCTTACCATGATTGTTGATGAATCCTGGTGGTTGCTCCACATATACTTCTTCTTGGAGTTTACCACAGGAAGGCACTCTTCACGTCCATTTGATACACCATGAACTTGTTGAACGTTGCATACGCTAGAAACATGCGGATTGCTCCAAGGCGAGCAACAGGAGCGTAAGTCTCATCAAAGTCAATACCCTCTTCTTGGCAGTATCCTTGAGCTACGAGTCTGGCCTTATTTCTTATAACAATGCCATTCTCATCCATCTTATTTCTATATACCCATCTAGTTCCAATAACTCCTTGGTGAGTTGGTCTTGGTACTAGCATCCAAACCTTATTTCGTTCGAACTGATTAAGCTCTTCTTGCATAGCTTCAATCCAACTTGGGTCAATTAGCGCTTCATCCACTTTCTTAGGTTCCATTTGAGATAGAAAGCTTGCGAACATAGCCTCATTGAACGTAGCAGCTCTAGTCCTAACAGGTGCTTCAATATCTCCAATAATCTGCTCAGGTGGATGATCACGTAGCCATAATCTGTCTGGTTGGAAGGGGTTAAGAGGTTGAACATGCACTTGAGGAACAGACGCTTGACTACCTTCTTCCGTAGGCGCTTCAAGTTCACAATTCCTTGTGTGCTCTTGATGATCATTCTCTTCATGATCATCAGCATTTCTTTCATGATAATTTAGAGTAATCTCACGAGTATTCTTAGGAGGTGGCACTGAGATCTAATCATCGTCGTCAGTGTCTTCATCAATAGTAATCTTAGACGCTTGATGATATAGATCTTCAACTCCTACATCATTTAAATTAACCTTACTCGGCTCTTGGTTAGCATCATCAAAAACAACATGAATAGATTCTTCAACCTTCGATTTGATCTTATTGAGAATGCGAAATTTTTTTCCACTTTTGGCGTAGCCTAGAAAGATTCCCTCATCCGCTTTAGGATCAAAAGTCTTAAGGCTTTAGGATCAAAAGTCTTTAGGCTTTGGGATCCATTATTATGGATAAAACATTTAGAACCAAAGACATGAAAATATGAAACATTTGGCTTACGTCCCTTCCATAGTTCATATGGAGTTTTTCCATGCTGTTTGTTGATCATGCAGTAGTTTTGAGTGTAACAGGCAGTGTTGATCGCTTCGGCCCAAAATCTAGGAGCAAGCTTGGATTCTGCTAACATAGTCCTAGCGGCTTCCTTAAGCGTTCGGTTTCGGCGCTCAGCAACACCATTTTGTTGGGGAGTTCTGGGAGCTGAATACTCATGATGTATTCCATTTTCTGCACAAAACTTCTCAACAATCTTGTTAGTAAACTCAGTACCGTGATCACTTCTTATTCTTGCAACCTTAAGATTTTTCAAAGTTTGAAGTTGTCGAATAAGTGTTGTTAACTTGTCACATGTTTCATCTTTGGATGAAAGAAATTCCACCCAAGTAAATCGAGAGAAATCATCTACTATCACCAAAGTATACTTTTTACTGCTTACACTGATCGTTTGAACGGGTCCAAACAAATCCATGTGAAGTAGTTCAAGTATTCTGGAGGTAGATAGATGAGGTTTTCTCTTGAAAGATGATTTAACTTGTTTAGCCATTTGACAAGCGTCACAAAGACGATCCTTATGAAATGGTCCATTTGGTAATCCCTCTACAAGATTTTGACTTATTAGCTGAGAGATTGTCTTAAAGTTGAGGTGATTCATTTTTCTATGCCATAACCAACCCATTTTAGATTCACTTTTAGCAACAAAACATGTTGGGTTGTTATCACGTGTTGAACCCCAATCTACCAAATATACAGCATATTTGATTCTATCATAGCGGTTGCCTTCATCAAGAATTTACTTGGTAAGCTTCTACAGATTTTAACCACCATTTCTCGGTTCTGTAAATCCATTCCCAACGATGTAAGTTCTGTAACTAGAGCTGTAAATCTTATATCCAATTGCTCTAAAGTTTCATTGGGTAGCATCTTAAATCCGTTAAACTTTTCCTTGGCAATGGAAAGTTTGTTTACTTTGATTTGAGCTGAACCACCAAAAATCGTAGCCAACTTATCACATATTTATTTAGTAGTTTTGCAAGACTTGATCTTGTTAAATAAGTTGTCATTATCACCAATAGCCGTATATAGAGCGTTACGACCAACATTGTCCAAATTAGCTCTTCGACGCTCATCTGGAGTCCATTCTTGTTTTGGTTTCTCAACGTAACCATCGGGAGTTTCTTCCGTGGCTCCAGGCACTCTTGTTATAACTTTGTATATTTTGATTGGCCCATCTGAAATAATATCACACATGTCATCATCACATGAACAGAGATATGTAAATGCTTTGACTTTCCATGTGTCAAAATTTGATTCAGTCAGTTTGGGAACTTTAGCAAATGCCATATCGAAAATTTTTAAACGCAACTGGATTTTGAAAGAAAAGGATCTAAACAAGCAGTTATGCTTGGAAATTTTAAAATTTCAATTTTAACCGGTCTGATACCACTTGTTGGTCCCAAGTGGCATACGAAAGGGTCTAGAAGGGGGGAGTTGAATAGACCCTGAAGTCTTTTTCGACTTCAAAAAATTTCGTACTAAAAGATTTTTGGACGCTTGAAAAGATAGACGCTTGAGGTGTCTAACGCTTGACTTAAGCGTTCACTTAAAAATTATTGATGCTTTGGCGAAGCGTCTGATGAAGACTGTTTTTAGGAAGTTAACTCAGACTTCAAGATCTGAATACTTTAACCAAGTAGGTTAAGCGTTCAGTTCTTTAATCAGTGTTAGCACAGCGGAATGATTTTTGGAGTCTTCTCTTTGAAAGCTTTAGCGTCACAAGAGGTTTCTTAGTTGCTTAAATTTTGATTGTGTTTTACTTAATCAATTTATGCAATGATATGATAGATGAAAGAATTGACTGAGAAGTAAATGACACAATATTTGTAAGGTTCGTTGGGTGGTGTAATCCCAACTACGTCCTTCTTCTTCTCGAACACTTGGAGGCAATCCACTAAAATGATTCTCAAAGAATCACACAGAATCTTCTACAAATTAGGGAGAGATGGATGTCGATGACTTGAGCTCCTTGATCACACAGATTTCTGCTCCAAATCACTTCAATCCCCTTGCTTCTTTCACCCAGAAATATGGCAAGTATCCAACTTCGACTTCACACATATCGCGAGGCTTGGATAGAGGTTTTTCTAAAAAGGTTTGTTTGATTTTGATGAAGTTCAAACAACTGGAATATCTCAGTAGTAGAGTAGTTTCTTCAAAAAGAATGTTTGAGATATTGGGTTGACTGTCTCAGGATTTGATGAAAAGCAGAGAGAATTTTTTCTTGAGTATTCTGGCTTTTCTGAGAGTTGAAGGAATGAGACTTCAATGCAACAACAATTTGGTTTGATAATTGTTCTATGTTTGGCTTATTGTTGAAGTTCTATTTATAGGCTTTCGCGAGTGAACAACTTTTGTCCTTTTCCCTGAAAATCTGCTGCACAAAAGTTGGTGCTGCAGTCTTTGAATTGTTGACAGTCCAATAGGATGGCTTCTCCGTACGTCTGAAAGTGCTTATCACATTTAATGCTCTTATCAGCATTTAATGCAATTTGAATTAAATGCCCGTTGGCATTTAATGCACTGAGAATATTTGCATTAAACTCCTTTCGATCTGATGCTTCAGGAGAATGTTTGTCATTTGATAGACGCTTCATTCATGAACTGAAAGTTCAATTTAATCTGAGGACTATTTAATGTTTAGACGCTTAGGAAAAGTCTTTAGACTTTATTTAGAAATGTAGACGCTTGAAACTTCAGTCTTCGTTACTTGACACCTCACTTAGAACATGTCAGGCGCTTAGAGTGAATTTCTTCAAACTTCATTCACTATTGATTTCTTGGACGCTTGGAGTCTTCAGATTTGGCGGTCTTGATAAGCTCATTCAGAAAGTATCAAACGCTTAATCTAACCGACTTCTTGATCTAAGAATGTCAAAAGTAAAAGATAAAATAAAGCCTATACATTTCTAATGTTCAAATGCTCATATAAGTATCTATGAAATTTAAACATGCATAACTTTGGGGTCAAACAAGATTCCTAATTGTCATCATCAAAACATCTAACATGAAATTCCTATCAAATCTCATATCATGACTTTTAACAAAATGCTAAAGTAGGTTGAGTCAAACTATGACTCATGGAAACTTAGAGCATTTGCTTATTTTTGTTCATGCGATAATGAGATGTGTGATGTAATTACAGATGGCCCCATTGAAATCATGAGAATTATAACTCGAGCCTCTAGAGTGACTGAAGCGACTCCAGATGGTTATGTCGAGAAGCCAAAGTTGGAATGGACGCCAGAGGATCATAAAAGAGCTAACTTAGATAATGTTGGACGAAGCGCTCTTTACTTAGCGTTGATAGACAATGAAGGATTGTTTAACTAAATTTAACTATGAAAGACTTCAAAAAATATTTGGGATAAGTTGGCCTCTGTGTGTGAAAGATCAGCACAGATGAGGGAGAACAAGCTCTCCATCCCCATGCAAAGATTTGAGCATTTCAAGATGCAGCCCAGCAAGGCGCAACATCAATTGGATGCGAGTTTTACTTCGCATATTACAGAGTTAGCGTCATTGGATAAGGAGTTGACCAACAAGGAAATGGCCAATAAAATTTTTAGAAGTCTAAGTATTTGATAAAGACTGTATCAATGAGAGAATCACAAATGTTGGATATTATAGCTCCAGAATATGTGTTTTTGGAGCTAACACTACTACAGAAATGACCTATAACAGCGGTTTTTTTGGGCCTATGACAACGGTTTTTAACCGCTGTCATAGGTCAAAACCATATGACAGCGGTTAAAAAACCGCTGTCATAGGTCACCCTATGACAGCGGTTCTATAGAAACCGCTGTCATAGGGTTAAAAAAATAATAAAAAACCCTATGACAGCGTTTCCGGCGGAACTGCTGTCAAAGGGTCATTTATTAAAAAAAAAAAAAATTTGGACCCTATGACAGCGGTTCCGGCTGAACCCCTGTCATAGGGTGGTTTATTGTTTTTTTTTAATTTTATTTTATCGTTTATAATGTTACCATGTCGGAATGACACGAAATTCGCACGATCATAGCGAAACGGCATTCTGAACAAAACGCATTGCGCTCTCGTGATTTTAGCCATCCGAGATCGTTTAAGGCCTCAAATGAGGCCTTAAACGATCTCGGATGGCTAAAATCACGAGAGCGCAAGACAAAGTCTTGCATTTTGTTCAGAATACCGTTTCTCTATGACCGTGTGAATTTCGTATCATTCCGACACCGCAAAATTTCAACCGAGAAATATTTTCATAAATACACAAATATACGTACACCCACACATACACAAATATACGTACACCCACACATACACAAATATACGTACACCCACACATACACAAATATACATACACCCATCAACATATACACAAATATACATACACCCATCAGCATATACACAAATATACGTACACCCACACATACACAAATATACGTACACCCACACATACACAAATATACATACACCCATCAACATATACACAAATATACATACACCCATCAACATATACACAAATATACTTACACCCATCCACATATATACATACACAAATACACCCATTAACATATATACAAATATACATACACCCATTAACATATACACAAATATACATACACCCATCCACATATATACATACACAAATATACATACACCCATCCACATATATACATACAAAAATACACCGATTAACATATACACAAATATACATGCACCCATTAACATATACACAAATATACATACACCCATCCACATATATACATACACAAATATACATACAACCACATATATACATACATAAATATACATACAACCACATATATACATACACAAATATACATACACACACATACACAAATACACATACACCCACATATACACAAATATAAATACACCCACACATACACAAATATGCATACACCCACACATATACAAATATACATATATATATAGGGAGAGAAAGAGAAGAGGCTTACGGTCGTGGTGGTGGCGGCGGCGGTGCAGGTATGTGGAGGTGGTTCGGGCGGCGGCGGCGGCGGTGGTGGCGGTGGCGGTGCCGGGCTTTTGGAGGAGAGTAGTGAGAGAGAAGTTGAAATGGATTTTAAATTTTGAAAATGAGAGAATTAAGGGGGCTGTCTGGTAACCTAGGTAAAAACCCGACCGCCTATGACAGCGGTTCTGGTACGAACCGCTGTCACAGGATCTTTTTAATTTTTTTTTTAACAAACACTATGACAGCGGTTCTCCCAGAACCGCTGTCATAGCCCGGCACTATGACAGCGGTTCGGGAAGAACCGCTGTTATAGGTTGGCCTATGACAGCGGTTGTGAAAAACCGCTGTCATAGGTCCGAACTGATTAGCACTATGACAGCGGTTCGGGGAGAACCGCTGTCATAGGTCCGAACCGAATAGCCCTATGACAGCATTTTTGAAAAACCGCTGTCATAGGTCCGAACCGAATAGCCCTATCACAGCGGTTTTGCAAAACCGCTGTCATAGGTACGCTGTTATAGGTCATTTCTGTAGTAGTGTAAGGGCTTTTGAATTTGAATTGCGATAAGTCTGCGACACATCGACTGATAGGGGCTCTAATTTCCACTACCAAAAGTTAAGGAAAAGCAGTCAGTGAGGTGAAAGCGACAGAATCAAATTAGGAAAAGGAAATAGCTTTATTGGTCAAAAAATTTAAGAAATTTTTAAGATATGAAAAAAGAAATCCAAATGGACAGACCTCATTCCAAACCCCTCCCTCTGCCCAGCGCCTCAGTATCAAGCACCAGTGTATTCTGCGTATCAGCCTCTAGCGCCAGTTCAATATGAAGCGTCTTCATCTCCAAATCAGAATCTCTCAGTGCCAGTAGTTTCCAAAAGGTTAACAGATGAATAGAAAATGAAAACTAATCTTTGTCATAACTGCAGGAAATCAGGGCACTACCAGGTAAATTGCCCTTATCCAAATGTATCTAAGCCCACTAAGCAAGATCATGCAGATAGAAACCAATTCAGGAGCAACCTTCGTCAACAAGGTTTGCTAGTAGAATCTAAACCATTCTCTGCACGTGAAGAGGTTTTGGAATCTTCAGATGAAAGCAGCAATGATGAGCCTTCTAGTGACTCGACATTAATTTGTCTCATGGCGAGAGATGAAAAGGCGTCTGATGACTCGCTATCTGAGGTATCCATTGAACCATCTCATCCTCTTTCTTATGAAGAATTACTTGAAAAAGTTAATAAGTATTATAAAGATTCTCAAGGTGCCGCCAGACTATATCAAGAAGACATTGATGAGATCTCAGCGATTAAAAATGATAATGTGATGCTCAAAGCTGAGTTGCTAGTTCAGCAATAGTGCATTGAGAAGAACAAATTTCTTGAGGTAGAGATCGCTCAGTTGAAAAGTGAACTTGATATGGTAGTCAAGAGAGAAGCTGAGCTGATAGCTAAGCTTGCCAAATCAGAACAATTCATCTCATCATTATCAAAAGCTTTAAGAAAATTAGATAATGTGACTGAGGTAACCAGACTTTTTGGTGAAAAGACTGGTGTATGTCATGATAAATTTGGTCATAAATTAAAAACGTCTAAGGTTACGGCAACCAACAAAGGAAAAGGTGGAGCCTTTGTTGAGAAGAGTTCAAACAATCAAACGCTGAATGAACCAAGAGATAATGGTAAGAGGCCAAATGAGAAAGTCAAAGCCAACTCACGCAATAAGGAGAATCCGAAAGTGAATGATTCACAAAACAAGGTCTATCCAAATGCTCAAAAAGCTAAGGAGAAACCTTCTACAAGTGAATCAAATGCTAAGCGTCAATCGCTAAAAACGACTCCTAAGCCAGTGCCGAGGAAATACCAGCGTCAATATTCTGAGAGATCTAGATCATATTACTGATACAATGATGATTATGATTATGATTATGACTATGATTATTATTATGATCAAGGATATTATTATACACCTAAGAAACACACACAACACAAACCGAAACGCAAAAAGGCCAGTCTTCCCGTAATGAAGACAGGGCAAATATGGGTTCCAAAAGTTTTAATTCAAACTAACGCTACTAATGTCAAAGGACCCAAATCAAAACGGGTACCTAAAATTAGAAGTGCCCTTTGAATTCAGGTACCTAGAGCCACCACCGATACATCAATTTAGTACATCGATAGTGGGTCGTCAAGACACATGACAAGCTCAAAGGATCTCTTAATCAACTATCGTGCAACCAATGCTCCTCAAGTTATATTCAGTGACAACTCCAAAGGTAAAACTAAAGGTATAGGTATCATGCATAGGGGGAACGTCATGATAAGTGACGTATATTATGTTGAGGGTCTTAAGCATAATTTATTGAGCATTAGTTAATTTTCTGATAAAGGCTTTGAAGTTAAATTTTCTCTTGACTTTTGCTATATTAACGACACTAAGACTGGATCTACTAAATTGAAAGGAAAAAGAACACATAATGTTTATTTAGTAGATTGTGGTTCAACAATCGATAACAACTCTACATGCTTTGTTGTTAAGAGTCAAAATGAATTGGGTTGGCTATGGCATTAAAAAATGAACCATCTCAATTTTAAGGAAATCTCTTAGTTAATATCGCTTATGTGATGCATGTCAAATGGGTAAACAAGTTCAATCTTCTTTTAAGAAGAAACCACATCTATCTACTTCTAGATTTCTTGAACTATTGCATTTAGATTTGTTTGGTCCTATTCAAATCATGAGTGTTAGTGGTAAAAAATATTCGTTAGTAATAGTTGATGATTTCTCACGCTATACATGGGCAGAATTTTTAGCTTCCCAAGATGAAACTAGTGTCAAGCTCACAATGCTAATTCGTCAATTACAAACTTCAAAATATTTAAAGGTGACAAGAATTAGAAGCGATAGAGGAATTGAATTTACTAACCATATTATTGAGAAGTTTTGTATAGATTTTGGAATACTTCATGAGTATACTGTGCCTAAAACACCTCAACAAAACAGACTTGTCAAGCGACGGAACAGAACACTTAAAGAAGCCTCTATGACAATGTTAGCTGAGTCCAAGCTGTGTCAAAGCTTTTGGGCCGAAGCATCAATAACGCTTGCTACACTCAAAACCGGTGTATGATAAACAAGCAACATGAAAAGACTCTGTATAAGTTATGGAAAGAACGTAAGTTCAAAATGTTTCATTCATAAAAATGGATCTTATAATCTAAAGACGATTGATCCTAAAGCGGATGAGGGGATCTTTCTAGGCTATGTCAAAAATGGAAAGAGTTTTTGCATTCTAAATAAGGTCAAATCGAAGGATCTCACATAGCTATGGGACATCATTGCGCATCAGGAATGGCAATGATGGAATATGTCTCCAAGGTTGTGATCCTTAAACATATATTCCAAGTCCTGGATGGGCTCGTCGAGATGAAGGGATATCGATGAGACCCAAAAGACTTGCTTATATGATGCATACTCCTGATAGAGTGTATCTCGTTCCATAGATATTGGCACGGTGAAGGCCTATGCATGTTTGAGGGTTCCTATTGTGGAAATAAGTATACTAAACAACCTCATGGAAGTTCCATTAAATGGAATCCCAGCCGAATCTAGAACTTTCAGTGGTCTTGTGGTATAAGAGTAATCCTTAGAACCTGAGGTTCCGTTGCATGTCTTATGCACAATCGAACATGTCTTGGTTTGTTACATGATTACTTAGATGATCACAAATGGGAAAAATTAGACATGGGCTGATTGTGTATGAAGGCACGTCAGAATCAAGATGGGATCTATCTCTGACATTAGTCTTGTTAGTGAATCTCCTATGTTTACATAGTGAATCGACTTTAGGAATCTTCGGCCGAAGTACGATATCTAAAGAGGCATAGGGTTTCCTCGTTTAGATAGTCAAAAGTCGATCTCACCGTATTTGGGAAACGTAGTTGTTGAGTTAATAGAGGACCAAAAATCACGCACGGCGTATCTTTATATTCATCCTTATATAGGTCTTCGTGGCTCGTTGCTAGGCAGTAACCACAATTTGTAAGTGTCGAGAATTAATATGGTGATTAATTCGAGGCTTGATTAAATCAAAGGAATGATTTAATCTAGAACTTTCTATTTAAGGAAAGCACACTAGCACTTTGGAAAGCACACTATTTAAGGAAAGCACACTAGCCTAAGGAGTCACACACTTAACTCGTGAGAGTCACTACTTAAATGATGTGATTAATCAATTTGAGGAAAATGAGAAAATTAGGAAAGTCTAGTCCTTTCCTAAAAAGAAATATGAATTAATTGATGTGATTCAATTAATTCGACTATTTTAATTAATCTTGTTGAATTAGTTAAATTAATGAACCTAGTGGAGTCCAAGTATTTTATTTAGTAGGGCTTCGCCCAAGTTAAACAAATAAGTCAATTGGGATAAGTAATATCTATAATTAAATGGGTTTTAATTATATGGGATTATTTAATTGATGGGTATGGCCACTGCTCTAGATTCAATCGGGAGATTAGATGGAGGGATCTTACTTATACAAGGATCAAGATCA
The DNA here is from genome assembly GCA_019426215.1 of Buddleja alternifolia. Lineage (NCBI taxonomy): Eukaryota > Viridiplantae > Streptophyta > Magnoliopsida > Lamiales > Scrophulariaceae > Buddleja > Buddleja alternifolia. The sequence continues at coordinate 9,461,650 of CM033397.1, read as the reverse complement.
CAAAAGGCGTATCTTTATCTTCGTCTTTATCTAGGTCTTCATGACCCGTTGCTAGACAGTAACCACGATTTGTAAGTGTCGAGAATTAATATGGTGATTAATTCGAGGCTTGATTAAATCAAAAGAATGATTTAATCTAGTACTTTCTATTTCAAGAAAGCACACTAGCACTTTAGGAAAGTGTACTTACTACTAGATAGTAGACGAGCCCAAGGTCACACACTTAACTCGTGAGAGTCACTGCTTAATGATGTGATTAATCAATTTGAGGAAATTAGGAAAGTCTAGTCCTTTCCTAATAAGGAATATGAATTAATTGAGGCTATTCAATTAATTCGACTATTTTAATTAATCTTGTTGAATTAATTAAATTAATGGACCTAGTAGAGTCCAAGTATTTTATTTAGTTGGGCTTGGCCCAAGTTAAATAAATAAGTCAATTGGAATAAATAATATATATAATTACACGGGTTTTAATTATATGGGAATATTTAATTGATAGATTTATCCCATAATTAAATACGGAGTCAAGAATTAATTCTTGAATTCCAATTAAAGGATGATGGCCGATGTTTTTAGCCCAAAGATGAGGGGGTTCGAATTCTTGGTGAAGAATAAAAGGGTTTTCTTCTTCTCCAAGTCTTGCAATTGGATTAGGACTCTAGGACTCCTATTCTATATATATGTGAATGCAAGACTAAAACCCTAAGCCTCATATGAGTAAAAATTCGAACCCTAGCTAGGAAAAAGAAGAGAGTTTTCCTTGTCATCTTTGAGCAAAATTCAGCCCCTACCTTGTTCCAATACGACATCGTTTTGTTCATGTGTTGAACTCAACGATTCACATATTCCATCCCTTCATATAATCAAACCTAGGTTTTAGACTTAGATCTATTTCGTTGGCTAGTACCAATAACAAAGTAGGAGGTGACTTGAACGAGGTGTGGATACATCTTAGAGGTGCGATGTTTGTAGCACTAACACCGGGGATACGTTTTACGGGCGATTTCCTCCAAGAAATCATGTAGACTTGCACCACAGGGTTGAAATGACCCGAATCGTTGCGGCGAGAATTGAATTGAAAGGTAAAAATTCTCGTAACCTTCTTTATAGCGTAATCAAGCACACCATTATTCCTGTTTCGGGTGGTTGTACGTTTAAATTTTAATTTTCGCTGCCACGAGCCACCCGGGGAATAGAACCAACCCAACAATAATGAGGATGATGAGATCTTAGTACCTAATTCTAAGGTTACTCGTGAAGTTATGAATGATGAGATTGCAAGAAACGCTGATAATCATGAAGAGAATGATCATCAAGAGCAAATTGGAACTGTGAATGATGAAGCTACTGCGCAAAAGACAAATGAGGGTCAAGCAATTGATAATCAAGAGTTTCTCAACCTGTTCCAACCAGATCAAAAATGGCTTAGAGATCATCCACCAGAGCTAGGAATTGGAGATATTGGAGCACCTGTAAGAACTAGGGCCGCTACACTTAATGAGGCCATGTTCGCAAGTTTCCTATCTCAAATGGAACCAAAAAAAGTGGATGAAGCGCTTAGTGATTCAAGTTGGATAGAAGCAATGCAAGAAGAGCTTAACCAATTTGAACGTAGTAAGGTTTGGATGCTAGCTCCCAAGCCAACCCACCAAGGAGTTATTGGGACTAGATGGGTTTTTAGGAACAAAATGGACGAAGATTGTATTGACTTTGATGAAACTTATGCCCCAGTAGCCCATCTTGAAGCGATTCAGATGTTCCTAGCGTTTTCCACATTTAACAAATTCACAGTGGATCAAATGGACGTGGAGAGTGCTTTCCTGAATGGAAAACTCCAAGAAGAGGTATATGTGTAGCAACCCCTTGGATTCATCAACAATCATGGCAAAAGTATGGTCTACAAATTGGATAAGCACTCTATGGCCTTAAACAAGCACCAAGAGCATGGTATGACACTCTCTCTATCTTCTTTATAGGTAAAGGCTTTTCAAAAGGCAGCGTTGACACAACGTTATTTAAAATTACCTGTAATGAAGATATTCTCTTAGTCCAAATTTATGTTGATGATATTATTTTTGGATCTACTAATAAGCGATAGTGTGAGAAATTTTTAAAAATGATGCATGGTCAATTTGAAATGAGCATGATGGGTGAATTAACTTTCTTCTTAGGATTAAAAGTTAAACAACTCCCTAATGGCATATTTATAAACCAAGCTAAATATACAATAGATATGATTAAAAAATTTGATATGGAAAATCCATCATCTTCAAAAATTCCAATGAGCAAAACGCTTAAGTTAGATAAAGATGAAAGTGAGAAGAAAATTGATATCACTAACTATAGAGGTATCATTGGATCACTTTTTTATCTTACCGCCAGTAGACCTGATATTATGTTTTCGATATGCATGTGTGCATGCTTTCAAGTTGATCCAAGAGAGTCACACTTAATTGCTTCAAAGAAAATCCTTAAATACTTAAAAGGCACACAAAATGTGGGCTTGTGGTATCCAAGGGACTCTCCTTTTGAACTAATTGGTTATTTAGATGCAGATTTTGCAGGATGCAAAATAGATAGAAAAAGTACTAGCGATACATGTCAATTTCTAGGTGATAGATTGGTTTCATGGCATAGTAAGAAACAACAATCCATGGCGACTTCTACCGCTAAAGCCGAGTATGTAGCCGTTGGAAGCTGTTGGGCACAAATCCTTTGGATGAGGCAACAACTTAAAGATTATGGAATTCTTTTAGGTCCTACCCCTATCCATTGTGATAACCAAAGCGCTTTAGCTATGACTCAAACTTAGTCCTTCATTCTAGAACTAAACAAATTGATATTCGCTACCATTTCTTGCTTGATCATGTTCAAAAAAAAGATATCTTCATGCACTTTATTGGAAGTGACAAACAATTGTTAGATATCTTCACCAAAGCGCTCAATGAACAACATTTTCTCTCTTTGAGAAGTGAATTAGGTATGATTGATTTAAATACTTAATCATGAAGCATCATACCTTTATAATCATATAATTTAGGGGGAATCCACTTTATTATAATGACTAAAGAATTTTCAAAATTGAAATGAGTTATCAATTTTAGGGGGAACTTTAAAATTACTTATTCGAATTAGTAAGCAACTATGATCAAAAATTGACATTGAAGAACTTTATGCATCGATCATTAGCGTTCACATTAATGCATGACAATTTGATCGTAATAAAATAAAAATATTATTTCTAATGTGGTGTTGGGCTAGGGCCCAGTACACATATAAATTATGTGTTGGGCTCGGCCCAACACGAATAAGTGTAATTGGTGCTGGGCTTGGCCCAACGCATTAATAAATAGCGTTGGGTTAGGCCCAACGTAGTATTTAATTACATAAGGCCCGATAAGATTAAATTTTGCTGGGATTGACCCAATGTTTGATGGATTTTGTCTAGCAAAGGTTGTGATAGTGTGTTGGGTTTATCAAAAATACATTTGAACACTTTGTGTTGGACTCAACCCATGCAAATTAAATTGAGTTAAATCGGGTTGGATCCAATACTCAATTTGGATTAATTGGGTCTTCGTTCTTCCTTTTTAAATTAGAAGCCTTCTAGTAAATTAAATGAGATTTAATTTATAATATATTAAATTGCATTTAATTCATATTAAATTAAATTAATTTTAATTTACTTATCAAAATTAAATTAGTTTTAATTGAGTTATTAATTAAATTAGATTTAAATTTTTTAAGTTAGTTAAATTGGATTTAATCACCTATCAAAATTGAATTAATTTTAATTTTCTACTTAATTAAATTATTTTAATTTTGATAGTGATTAAATTAGATTTAGTCATTGGATTTGTGAGTCCATGGAAATTTAAATCGGTTTTAGTTTCACCTTTATTAAATTGAGTTTTAATCTACCCGTGAAAGTTAAATTGAATTTATTTTGATTAGGGTTAAATTAAAATTTTGTCTGTCTATGAAAATTAATTTGGACTGAATTTCACTTTGATTAAATAAGATTTAATATTTTAATAATAATTAAATTAGATTTAATTATTATAAGTTCGATTTTTCAATCGCATTAAATTAAATGGATTCAATTTTACTTCGATAAATTTGATTTAGTCATAGTATCAAAATTGAATGGGATTTAATTTTATAATAGTCAAATTGGATTTGATTATTAAATAAATTTGATTTATTTTTATGCTCTTGTTCACATATATGCTTGTATATGTTATATGCTCGTTTTATGTGATATTTACACCTCCCATGAACTTAGGTTTTATATTTATGTTTGAGCATGCTTAAAATTTATGTTGATTAGCCCATTGGTTTGGACCGATCTAGAAAGTTCATGGAAGTGTGTATGTAGGTAAAATTACTAGGTGTTTTCTACGCTTTATATGCATGTTTGCGCTTTATAAATTAATATGCATATTTGAGACCTTTATGAAAATAATTAAATTCTCCCACATTTAAAAATATTAAGTTTGTAAAGGTTACTAGGTATCCTGTCCTCCACTAAACTTAGGAGAAATTAAAATAATATTTAATATATATATATCGCCCCTAAGCAATGGGGGTTATATATTGAAATATATTTTAAATTTTTCCTAAGTGCATGAAATGCTGTTGGTCAAGAACAAATTTCACCTCAAATACCTGCAAAAGGTTGCAAGGTGAAATTCAATGGTTAGACTAATAAATAGTCAATGGGTTGAACTTAAATTATTCATAAATCAATAAGATCGACAAAAGGTTGAGATTTGATGAATAATGGACAAATAGATTGAAGCATCCATTTGATAGGTTGATGTTGGAAATCACTTTAATAGATTAATAGGTCACATACCAGCAAAAGCTTGCAACCTATTAAACTAATTAAAGAACTCAATCACTAACTACGAAATCTAACCAACAAGGATTTTGAAAAATTGCAGTGGGAGTGCGATGTTTTGAAAAATGTAGTGGGAGCCACGTAAAATTAAAGTCCTTATTTTACTTGTGTGCTATATATATAAACACCTAATTAAGATCTTGTCTTTCTTCTTTAAGTTTATATCTTTCTTAAATAAATAACCCATTTAGTTAGATATGCTTTAGAATTTTGTCCAAACTGGCCTAACCGACTTCGAAACTTGAGGATGATCCTTAGTTTAGAGTAGTTGAACTATAAGCTTGAAGAAAGCATTACTCAAGTCTAAGTATGGGATGACGAGTAGAGGCGCACCGGATATAGAACTATGTGTTTTTAAAACTACTGTTCTATGACCGGTTTTTCTCAGCTTCTTATATTCTCCATTCTAGAGTTAGTGCTCATAATTGAAGAATTAGAAAGAAGTGAAAAGCTGGAAGAACGAGAGCTAATTTATGATGGAACCAGATATTATATCGTGGATGTCTACATAAGATCCAACTTTGTTCTTTTAAATATTCCGGACATTTTTTATAGTGTTGGATGATTGATTAGTTTTTTTCTAAATGGTATTAAGAATGTTATATTTTCCTGACTAGGTCAAGAAATGATTATTCTTTAAGTTTGGTATTAACTTACCTGACATTTATTTTGGAAATAAATGCAGGAACAATCCGTCCTTACTAAAATTGTTAACAACGATTTCAAAGTTCAGAATTAGTGTACTATGAACATATATACTAAAGAGCATAGTATGCTAGAGACAAACTAGAGAAATTGTTTGGCACCTAAGATTAGGTTATGCCTTAAGAGCATAAGATTCATGAGTTAGGAGAAACATGGGGGGTAAAGCCCATTGGGATTGGATCCCTATCCATACTTAAGAATCTCATCTCAAGGATAGGGTGACCAAATCTCCCTTCACCGGGAAAATATTAAAGGGCCACTCAAGTTTTGATGTTTGGTGCATACTGACGTCTATGGTTGAAAATGGATATCGTACAAGGGCACTATGATTGGATCGTAGTGACAAGTATATGATTGCCTAATTCGACCCGTTCTTAAAAAGAACTTAGTATAGTTTCACAACTGACACTTCCAGTGACTCTATAGTTGAATAGGATAGTAGCATGAAAGAACGAGGCATTGTTGGACATGACTCATTCTATGCTAAACTACATAGAATTGCCCAATTCATAGTGAGTCATGCGCCACTCATAGGTGAATCTTGCATAGATGTCCCTACAAATTCATTCCTAATGCAACATATTAGATATGGCTCAAGTGGAAGCTGATACCCGACCTACATATAAAAGACAAAGGTAATGAATCTGGAGGCTAAGTCCTTAAAAGGATATTGTTGTTGGTTGTCTCAAATAATTTAGTGGGAGACCTTTTTTACCTACATGGTGATCGGAGGATCATTGTGTCCTTAAAAGCCACCATTCTCGAAGATAAGTTCATTTGAGAAAATCAAGTTGGTAGAAAGATTGTTCTATAAGAATAAAACAAAACTCCTTAGGAGACTATTATTCAAGAAATCCAAACCATGCCCGTTATAACACAACCACCAATGAATTGGTCTGGTAGAGTATCTTATCCGCCTGAGAGATATGGTCGTCTGCTACAAGGAAAGCATAAGTTGTATGTTGTAGAAGAGGGGATCCATGGATACATTCCCTCTACGCATGACAAATCGACAGTGGATATGGACTCTACGAAAAGGTGTAAGGCTATGAAAGTGAAGATGGATTAGATGTTCTTTGAATCAATCCAAGACTCTAGTATATCTCCCCGAGAATATTATACACGTCGTAGGTGAATACATCTACAAGAGAAAGATTGATTCGAATGGCAAGGCTAGGCTGATAGCGAAAGGGTGTAGTCAAAAGATGGGCATTGACTATGAGGAAGCCCCTTTGCCACAGCTATAATGAAATCCACTAGAATCTTACTTTCGATAGTAGCACACCAAGATTATGAAAATTTGGTGCATGGATTTAAGCAGACCTCTTGTAGTTCAAATCTTCACTTTGATGACACAATTGGGAATTATGTTCAAGTTGATGACACAATTGGGAATTATGATATCATCAAATTTGTGTGCAATAAGACTAGTGGAGCTAGATATCATTTCTAGTAGTTGACACGCTAGAACCTCACGTGTTTGCACAGCAAGTGGACTGGTCGTGTGTAGTAATAAAGTGGACAATAAAGTTCGGATGTCGAACCACAGGGACTTATATTTTAGTTTATGATTTGCAATAAGAGAAAGGACAATTAAAGTAAAGTAAGATTAAAACAATTAAGTAAACAAAGTACAAAAGTAAGGAGGAGCAATAGATTGAAACTTCAAGTGTTAAAGACGACTAAGGCACATGTTAGGGCTCAATTTGATACGATACCTTTATAACGTGGGTTGTCGAATCATTAGACCTATAATGCAATGGTGGAAAGTTCCTTATATAATTACTACCCGATGTCTCGGCGATAATAATCCTATGATTAATTGACGGTCCTCTATCCGAGAATCTAACCAACAATCATGCATTCAAGCTCTAGAATTTCCCCGGATTAATCCGGCTAACTACATCCGGGAATCTCTACCGTTTTGTCACTTAACAGGCAATTTCTCATTGTTTGCAGATTATGTTGTGAATCTCATGCACCCTAGATCAATTTTCTCTCAAAACATTCACCTAGGCAATTTATCGAACACATGGTGATCAAGCACATGTACGTAGAACAAGAACACACTCACAACACGTAGCAATACATGAATTGATTCAAACAAACAAATATTATACAAATACTTCACAAATATGCCTTCACATGGCCTTGGTAATTCCTCATTGTTTGCAGATTATGTTGTGAATCACCTAGGCAATTTATTGAACACATGGTGATCAAGCACATGTACGTAGAACAAGAACACACTCACAACACATAACAATACATGAATTGATTCAAACAAACAAATATTATATAGATACTTCACAAATAGGCCTTCACATGGCCGTAGTCTTATAGATCTAGTTCATAATCAATAGTTCAAAGGAAGTTAAGGCAAACATGTATATATTCATAGACAAAGATATAATGAAAGCAATAAACACTCCCTAATACACTTGGTTGATGATGAAATCAAGTTGAAGGATTCAATCCTTTGCTAATCCTCCTTCTTGGCCTCCAAAATATGATGTATATGGCTAGTTTTAGTCCCAAAAGGTCCTAAAAATCGAGCCCCAAAACTTTTTTCTTCATTCCCCTTGAGTTTGTATTTATAGAGCTCAAAAACAGGGGTTCCGGGGCCCAGGCATGGATGAAGTGGCGTAGGGGCGTGATAGACGCGGTTAACCACGCACAGGCGTGAGTTAAGCCATGTACAGGCGTGCATCAAGCCACGCACAGGCGTGACAGACAGAATCAACCGTTTTGTTGCATTTCAGCGCAGCAATCTTGTTTCCTTCATCACCGTTTCCACAGACATCCGATTTGGATGATTCAAATTGTCACATGAATCGAACACAGAGATCTACAACTTTGTTGAAGGAAACTTTCTCAAATTTGGCCTCTAAAAATACAGAAATTCGGTGTTCTCGTGCGTTATTCCTCAATTGTAGTGATTTTCCACCTTTACTTGATAAGCACACAAGTTAAATGCATATGTGGTATAAATCATGCATAAACCAATATAAATCCAATAAATATGAGGCTCTAAAACATATAAATTCACACCCTATCAACACCCCCAAACTTACCCATTGATTGTCCTCGAGCAATGATAAAGCATAGAATAAATGATCAATAAACATCAACCAAAGAGGGACAATTGCAAAAACAAAAATTAAAAAAAAAAAAAACTAACATCACTTTCGTGGAGTAAACGATTGCACTTAGCATGTGCAACAAGCCTTTAAATCTTTGAGTTACCTCAAAGGACGAGTTTTAGTCTCGTGAGGGTTTGCATACGATATACCCACAAAATTTAAGAATTTTCAACCCCGACCAACCAACAAAAATTAATATGATTAATAGTAAAGCAATGGCATGAATTCATCCTTTAAAGCTCAATATTAAATGTATACTCTAAAAACACTTGCTCATGTTATGCCTTAAACTTGAAAAGACCATCCAAAGGGTGTAGTGATAACAAGTCTTAAGGTATTATAGTCAAGTGACATTCTTACCACTTTTCAGACATTAGTCCCATATCTATCGACTTTCAAATAGTCACAAGGCACGAGAATCAAAGGAAACCTCATAGCAATTTCCATTTCATCACTTTATCCAATTTAGACTTTAAATTCATGAAACTTTCGACTAAATTCACTAGAGGCTAGACCCTGTGCAATGTTTGGTTCCCTTAGGCTTTCTATGACACCCTTGTAGCAAGCTTTAGGACAATAACTCCCAAACCAGACGGCTTTAGGGTATTAAGTGTAGAGATACTCCTACAGGCTTAATCACTCGAATGTCAAAGGCCATAAAACAAAATTAGATCCTTATTTCATTTCAACTTTAAGTGGCTTGAGCATTAGGTCAAATTAGCATAATTGTACAGTCTATAGGCATGTTGGTTTTTGCCCCAGCACATATTAGCCTGACTTTTTAAGTCATACCAATTTTTCAACCTCGTTCATTATTGTTAAGCATACAAAGTCAACCTCTCAACTCATAACACTTGTAAAAAATCTAGGTTAACATTTCCGGAAAAAACGTCTTTAAGTGTTTCAAAATGGTTCTCCACAACTTATGTATGATTGTGAATCATCTAAGAACAATCTAATCTCATCTAGGGTCCCACGAGCAACGTAAAGATATGTATAATCCATTAAAGTCCAAATTGATCAAGAAATCATGCAATTATCTCAGACTAATTAATCTCAATGCGTTAATTGAAACGTTCAAATCCTATACAAAATTTTATTTTTTCTTATGCTTGATTATCTCAACATAAGAGCACATAAGACATACAGTAGCAATGATTCCCCCAAACTTGAGCTAAAATCAAGATCACATAACACATAAAATCAACAAGCACTACTCATACCCCCAATCTTAAACTTAACATTGCGCTTAGTGTTGACTCAACTATATGCACGTAAGAAGGGTAAACAGAGTACTTACATCAAGGATGCTGAAAAGCAAACCTTATATATGTGAAATCTATTCCAAGCTCAAATCCACAACAAAAGATTATCCAAAGTAAAACTCGGCTACTACATGTCATGTACTCACAATACAAAACCATCAAGACTCAAAGAGAAGCACGCCAAAAGTGCATGCTTGAACAAAAGATAAAGAAACAAAACTAAACATAACAAATACGAAAGCAAAAAGAAAAGAAAACTTACAAACTTGGGTTGCCTCCCAAGAAGCGCTCTTTTAAAGTCATTAACTTGACTTTATCGGGTTATTTTAAGGCGGATGACGTATGAATGCTTTGTTTATTCTCCAAGTAAGGATGAAATTTGGCCCGGTGTTTGTGAGAAGTAGCTTGAGTAGGGACCAAGAGATCATCCTTTCTTCCTCATGTATCGGGTGATGATATGGACTATTCTCCAAGCTATGGACAATAGCTCTTTTTTCTTCACCCATCAAAGTGGAATGCTTGGAGTTGATGATATAGGATTCAAGGAGATTATTGGTTCTTCTTTCCTGAAAAAGCTCAACACTAAAAGGATCAAAAGCATCAATGCGTAAAGACAATGTAGAATCAACTAGATGCTTAAAAACCTCATAGTTATCACAAATAACCATGTCATCTCCTACATTTAATAACAACTCGCCATCATTAGAGTCAATTACCTTCTTACATTTGGAGAGGATAGAGGGTGGAGAATCTTCAATCGGTTGAGAAGTTGTAGGAGTGGAAGGCTCGGCAGTGGGAGTTTCTGGTTCTGTACGTTCAGTCGTGCCATATAGTAATGCTTCCAATTCTGCTACACTTTTAGCTGCGCGCTCGGGTGTAAGCTGCTGGGCAAAGATATGTTCATTTTTTAACTCCTTGTCTTCCCTCACAGTTTCCTCAGTGCACTGCTCTTCTATATTGCTTTCAGTGTAACTTGGCAATGGCTCCGGTGTTTTCTTTATTTTATTGTTCAAGTGTTGAGTCCAGCTTTGTCGTATTGCTTCCTTCCCCAATTCTCTATCTAAACCAGATCCCGTGTCGAAATGATGTCTCTGAACCTTATCAAAATCGAAAGAAATTATTTCTCTCCCATCACTCAAGGTTAACTTATTCTCGTTTACTTCCTTAGCATTGGCTTGGCATACGAATGAAAACCCTAGAATCAAAGGAACATTGACATCTTCGTTCATCTCAAGTACCATAAAATCGACCATAAAGTGGAGCTTGTCAATTTGTATATGTACGTTCTCAATAATTCTTTTAGGATATTTGCTTGAAGTATCTGCAAGTTCTATACACATTGAAGTTGGTCGTGGTTCTCCCAAGCCTAGTTTCTTGAGCAAGGAGTATGGGAGCACATTGATGCTTGATTTCGGATCACACAAGACTTGGTTAAACCGAAATTCCCTAATTGTGTAAGGGAATATGAAGCTATTATGATCCGCATATCTCCTTGGCATATTATCTAAAATTACAATCGAGGATGCTCTTGACATAGTTTCAAATGTCCTTTCCTTCAACTTCGTTTTTTTAATATCAATTCTTCAAGAAAGGTGGGGTCGAGTATCGCTGTAGAAGGAATAGGAGTGGATTTCTGGTAGTTTGGAGACTCTGCCTCGGATGCTTGAGCGTTAGGTGTGCGATACTGAGGCTTTGGCACCTGAACAGAAATCTCATCATTTTTTAATTCCTCACCACTCCTCGAAGTCATGCCACCAAATGGTGTTTGTTGCAAAACTTGAATGACATCGCACACCAATTGCCCATTTTTTGGACAATCCAAATCCTCGAGAATGAGTTGCATCGCCTAAATGAGTCCTAGAAGCCATTCTCGTTGCTCCGGGGTCACAAACTGAAGATTTCCTGCCATTTATTGGATTTAGAATTAAGACAAAAAAACTAAAGCAAGAATAAATATAAAACAAAAATTATAAAAACTTCCAATAAAAATAAAAACTAAAAAAAAACAAGTCCCCGGCAACGGTGCCAAAAACTTGACACGCTAGAACCTCACGTGTTTGCACAGCAAGTGCACTAGTCGTGTGTAGTAATAAAGTGGACAATTAAGTCCGGATGTCGAACCACAGGGACTTGTATTTTAGTTTATGATTTGCAATAAGAGAAAGGACAATTAAAGTAAAGTAAGAGTAAAACAATTAAGTAAACAAACAACAAAAGTAAAGAGGAGCAATAGATTGAAACTTCAAGTGTTGAAGACGACTAAGGCGCATGTTAGGGCTCAATTTAATACGATATCTTTATAACGTGGGTTGTCGAATCTTTAGACCTATAATGCAATGGTGGAAAGTGTTAGGAATTTCATGTTACATGTTTTGATGATGACAAGATAGGATTTCATGTTAGACCCCAAAAGAATGTAAGTTTACACTTTCATAGAATATATGTATAAGCGTTTGAAAGTTTGTTAGTTTGTTTGGCTTGTAATTTTTATCTTTGTAGATTTTAGACTACGTGATAGATACTGTGTCGGTAATATAATTCTAGGTGAGTCTATTAGAGATGAAGTTGAAGATCAGCATCTGAAGTCAGTAGAAGATGAAGATTTGTCTTAAGCATTCGTCAAGCGCTTAAGATTCTATTTCAGGAGTTATGAATCAAGCGTTCAAGAGAATGTTCTTAGCACCCAGCTAACGCTAAAGGACTATCCAAGGAGTGTTGATTCAAGCGCTACTATTCAAGTGAACTGTATCCAAGCGTCTTCTGAATAGTGTTACTATTTACGCATCACTATTCACGCATCACAATTCAAGTGCTCATCAGCGACTCAAGTCAGCCACTCAAGCATCCAGCTTTCCGATTCACCTGAAATATATCCTCAAGTTGTCAACGGTCATTTACTTCCAACGGAAATAAATTGAAAGTGCATTAAATGCAAACAAGACAGTATGACTTGTGGACAAGCCACCTTTGTTGACTAGACTGTCAGCTTTTCAGAATTCAAACCTGCTCTTGTCCAATAGGAATCAGCAGAAATTAAGGAATGTCAGAAAAGGGACTATTTGAAGCTCCGCGTGAGGTACACGCGCCTGACTTGTGTCCAACGGACAATTTCCAAGAAACCTTATAAATAGTTCCCCATAACAAATTCAAAAAGAGAGAGAAGGTGCGAAGAGCCAATTGGGTTTTTACTCATTGAATGTTAATGATTGGATTACTGATTATGATAGTATGCGTGAGCCTTAGACCTGAGTAATCACATTGAAGATGTGATTGTGACGTCAAGTCTGTCATTAGAGTAGTTAGATGCAATTCACCCGTTGGTGGGGTTAATCTCGAAGTGCGGCTTGATGGGCAAGTAGCAGTCTTAACTGATTAGCAAGAAGGAATTCACTATCTTGAAAGTAAACGAGAAGTATCCTATGTGATCATGGGTAAATGAGATTAAAGTCTCTGGCCAGAGCTCATGAACTAACTCGGATTTGACACGGAGAATAGTTCTGTAATCTCATGTTACTATGATTCTTAGCATAGCATCGAGTCCTATGAGTTTGACATTCCATGACTTTCACTTGATCGGGATACGTCAGTGAAGTGCTTATACTCATGCAGTATTCATCATCTAGAGGTTCGTAATGACAGAGTCATTTCGTACTCAGTTGGGCTACTATGTGGGGCCACGGTGCTGGCTAAGTGTCACCCACATCCTTTGGTATCCTCTCATTACCAATCGAGATGAACCTAGAGAGTCGCACTATAAAGGAATAGACCAAAAATCGAGTTTTGTATTTGGAGGGTATTTTGGTAATTTTTCCTATGGTAGGACGAACGAATTTAATTGGTTGTTTAATTGGATTAAACAATGGTAAATTAAATTATTTAATTTTATAGTTAATTAACTGGGTTAATTAAATATTTAAATTGGAATATTAATTTAATGTATGTTTATTTAATTGGATTAAATGTAATATAATTAAATTAAGTGGACTAAATTAACTGGTTCCATTTAGCCCACATGGGGCATCCAGCAGGCCCTTAAGGGAGTGTGATCTGAGCTTAAGTTGGAGGATTATTTAATTCTCCAACACAAGCCATAGATAATTAATTAATTCACATTAATTCAGGCATTCACACAATTCACAATACTGAGAAATCCTCCACCAAAATACAAGACATAAAAGACTTATATTATCTCAGCCTAGCCGCTTTGAGAGATGATCATGAAGATTTCCAAAAATCCGTCCCTGCGTGATGATCTAGAGACGGGATGATTAGACCATTAAAGATTTACGAGGATCAATAGAACTCGAAAAAGGTAAGTTTTTCGTGTTCTTTGTTTTATGTTAAAATCAATGAAAATCCACAAATGATCTTGGCTTTTGGAAATCCGGATATGTTTTAAATTCCACTGCGCATGATACCAGGATACCCAACACATTCCCCCACAATTTATAATTTGAATCTTGATCGGAAAGTTTAAGACCGAAAGATTGAAAAATATTACCCGCATGAAGAGCCGGGTGAAGAGGGGATCGACAAGTGAGTTAGGTTGAGATGAGGGTGGAATCGGTGGGATTGGTTATGGTTTTGTCGGTTTGAGACATGGTAGTGTTGCGATACAAATAAGATAAACGTAAGAAATATAAGAATAAAAAATGAAACGAATAATATTTACCGAGTGGAGGAGATGCCGGCTATTTGAAGGCAATATAGTGTGAGAAACTTGCTTTGAGGGGAAAACAAAGTCTTGATAAGGTAGGGAAGGAGAGAGGCGCCGCGGTTGAAATACAGCGGAGAGAGTGGCACGGCGGGGGAGGCGTGGACGTGGAGATACGGAGCGGAGGTAGAGGCGGCGTGGCGGTGGAGTCGGAGCAGCGAAGATAACTAGAAGAGGAGGTAGCCAAAAGTGATAGAGAATTTGTTTTTTAGGGTTTGGGATACAAGGTTTGATACCATGTTGGAATGTATTCCCCTTGAGTATTATTCCATAGAAAACAAATATATATAGTGTCTTACAAAATAGTATACGGAAAGAAAGAGATCTAGTCTAATAAACAAGAACAAATATAAATAAGCTAAATATATTTTAACACTATAAATGTTAGAAAATTATATCTTTTGAGGGGCCTTAGTCACACTTTTAACAACCACTAATCACTATTTTTGAGGGAAAGTTAGTTAGTCATGTTATAGATCAAACCCAACCCATTCCTTACTCGTTTCTCATCATATTGGTTGGGGTTTGACCAAACTGGCTCAATTTTCACAACTCATCAGTTAGAATTATGGTAAATAATAAACGGTTTCCATTTGCTGCATGTGGGAGAAATTTGATATATGGGAAAAATTGCAAAATTAGTTCTGTAACTATATAAGTGTGGCAAAATTGGTCTTGTAACTTTTGAAAGTGGCGATTATGGTCCTATATCTTTTAAAGAATGGCAATTCTGATCCTTTTTGTAAGAAATTGGAAAAATCTATCTATTATAACTTGAATATTGCAGAGTAGTTCTACGAACATAGCTCATGCCCAACATGCTTCCGAAATAACATTAACCTAGCATAAATCTATACCTTCTTTTCACCGCCTTATCGTTGGGTATTCCAAGTTCTCGGTTTTATGGACTTTTTCCAACCACACAACCACAGCCGGTGGTTCACGGACCCTTGGCTCCTTCAATGATACACAGCACAATCCAATTCCGTTTCCTACCTCTGGGTGTAAAAGGTATGGACAAATATAAGTATAATTGAAAGTTTGAGAAACAAGTTAGACAAAGCCTTTATTTTCATTGATAAAACACAAATTACAATTACATAATATTATTCTACTCCGCTAATGGAGGAGAAAGCCTTTAGCCTCTCATGAGAGGGCTTCTATTTGAGGAAATCCCCATACACTTGTTTAAGAAAAACTATCAAAGAAGAAAGATTACAAATTTTCTATGAATTTTTGTATTTGAAAGAGTTGGAGAAGTTTTTTCTTGATGTCCTCCATCTGCTTCTGCTCTCCCTTCTTAAAGCCCTCATTTTTGGATTCCAAATGTGTATTCCAAAACTTGTTTAATTTTTTAACGTCATTGCATGCGTCATACATTCTTTATTAATGCGCGTAAGTCCTTATGCCAACCACCTTGTTTGCCACGCCCATCCTTTTACAGTTGTTGTCTTTTCCAACTGTCCTTCTTTAATCAATCACATGATTGATTCTTCAATTATTGCACCTGACTATTTAGGCCTTTTTCTTTTACATGATTTTACCCTGGTTTGCGAAAACATCGGGGGTAAGACTTCTTTTTTCCCTTATCCTTATCTGATTCGGGTTTCACCTTGGTAACCCGTATTTTGTACCAAATAAGGGTTTTCTTGGAACTCACAACTTGAACACTCCCGATTGTGCCATTGATCAACATGCATCATGTTACAGGCCTTCTTCCTGGTAGCTTCAGTTGCTGGTAACTTATTTTCCCAAATCAACATCCTCTTTTGTTCAAATAGATTTTCTGCGAATTCAGTACTTTTTCCTGTCATGGAGTTTAAGAGGAATGATCCATTCGCTGAATTTGTAAAGATTTTGAATAGATGTTTGACCTTGTCCATCTCTGTAAGACAGACCCACATTCCCCATGCTCTTCTAGTGGAAATATCATCTTCGTTGATAGAACTAACCAATGGAGCTTCACCTGTTGCAACCTTAACTCTATTATAGGCTGTCATATCTGGTCTCTGTAATTTGATGAAATGGAACATTGGATAAGACCCTTTTCCTGCCATTTCTGGGGCTGCCAAAATAAACTTCAGCTCCAAAATATCGCCCATTTTTAGGTGTGGGTTGTTTTGCCATGAATCATGCACGGCACTGGAGATCCAATTCAGAAGTTTGGATATTTTCGGAAAACCTAGTGACATAGTATGTATTGAAGCTAATGCCCCAAAATCATACCATTTTCGGACTTCTTCGGGTTTTGACCCTTCAAGCATCCAAATCCTGGGATATTTTTCTGATATTTATACCAAGGACTTATTAAGATTTATTCCTTGTCTTGAGATTAATTTTCCCCAAGAACGCTGATAAACCTACCAATGTAAATTAATTTGGTCAATATTAACCTTAGAAGTGCCTGTCTGTGGCCTAAGGTTAATCTCTCCCTCTTTAACCCCAGAGGTGGTGGGTTGACTTGAAGCAACAGGAGTTTGCACTTCCGATTGTTCAATTATTTCCATTTTTTCAAAGTCTGAAAATGGACTTGTGCAAGTGGTATTTGAATCCACCGCTCCGGGTATAGAGCCCCATTTTCTAAACGCAGGTTTCGAGTCCTGCTCTTGTAATTCGCGAGTCATCACTAAAGATGATGCCTTTTGAATCGGTTCTTGTAATGTAGTCCATAACATAGTCATGTCATACGCTGCTCACCTGATTGTTTCTTGGACTGTGTCCAAATCAACTCGTTGAACTTGTCTGGCTACTTCAGCATTTGCTGAGAGCTTTCCAAATTGCACATTAAGCTCCTCAAGGTTTTCCTGAGATGCCTATATCTCTTGATGATGGAATTTGCTTCAAATGTTTCCATCTCTTGTCAGGAAATCTGCAAGTATATTTTCATGAGATTTCACAATAATATTGACACTCAGCTTGCCATCTGATAATACGTGCCTTCTCAATTTTTGACTCAAGTTTATTTTTCAAAAAGGCTTTCACATTAGTATTATCAACTTTCAATGTAAATTCTTTGGCTAATAAAAATAGAGACCATTTTTTAAATGCCTTCCACACCTCAAAGAATGCTTTCTCGTTTATATGCCAAACTCTGGCTTGTTGTTCTGTGAACAACCCTCCTGTGTATCTACAAGGTTCTTCCCCTGTAGTTGTCTCTTTCATGAGCATTGCTGCCCATTTATAATCATTGGCATCTGTGTAGACTACCAAATCATCATTATCCTGTGGTATTGCGAGTTTAGGCAAGTTATTGCAAACTTGTTTCAACTCACGAATTCTCTGAGTGTGAATTTCTTCCCACTTCCATTTTTTGCTTTCCGTCTCCTTTAGTAGGGGTCAAAAATCCTTCTTGTATTTTGCCAGGTCTTTAATGAAAATACCTGCAAAATTAACAACTCCCAAAAAGCTTTAAAGTTGTTTTTTATCTTTCAGAACATCAGGAAAATTGCGTATTTTTTTTACAATATCTTCTTGTAGTTCAATACCTGTTTCGTCAAGAAGAATGCCAAGAAATTCAATCTTATTAACTCCAATTATCGCTTTTTTCTCTGAGAACACTAATCCTTCTTTATAACATGCATCAGAAAATATTTCAAGATGTTTAATATGCTCTTTCAAATTTTTGGATGCTATAAGGATGTCATCAATATAGACAAACATAAATTCGAAATAATCTTTAAATAGATTATCCTTTTTTTTTGGTATATCTGGGGTGCATTGGCCTAACCCATTGGAAGTACATTCCAGATATATTGACTTTGTGGAGTAGAAAATGCAGTATATTTTCTAGACTCCTTTTCCATCTTAATCTGATAAAATCCAAATTTACAATAAAATTTAGAAAATACTTTTACACCTTTAATGCAATCAATTAGGTGTTCTCTACTGGGAATATAGTAACCATCAAATTCTAGTATCTTATTGATACATTGATAGTTGATTACTAGTCTAGCTTTTTGCCTTTTCATTTCACCAGGGTTTCTTACCAGAAAGCTAGGGCTACTGTAAGCAGAGACTCCAGGTTCAATGAGTTTAAGATCGATATGCTCTTTTATAATTGTTTGCATATCCTTCTTATCCTCCATATTCATCTGGATTGGCATGTATCGAACATACTCATACTTGCATTATTCCTTTACTTTCAGAGTAGCTTCGATCTTGTTTTTATCCCACCAAGTCAAAGGATTCTCATTAAAGTTCTTTGAATTAGTCGCTTAACATTTTCAAGAGAAAGCAAGCTTTCTTCGTCAATGTTATCCCAGTATTTCTTTTCTTGTAAAGTATTCTTAAGAAGGCAAATTCCTTCTTCATCTAGTTCTCTAGTTCTAGTTTTTTTTAGAAGATTTATTATTGGAGAAACCAGGTGAGAATCTTCACAATACTTTTCATATCCCTGTTGTCTAAATGACAGCAGAGCCTTGCCAAATTTTCTTTTATCCTGCATTTTAGGATGGGTTAATTTGGAATCAGCATACAAATCACCACGTTTGCTGCAAAAATTAATAGGCATAATTCTATTAAAAGCTTTTGGTCGCCGCAAAACTTGTATCTCACTACCACAATTAGTAGTAAATTTCAACAAATTCTTCTTGTTATCTTGAACATATTTTATAAAAGTCTAGATAAAATTGTTGCCCAACAAAATATCTGCTCCGGTATTATGAAAGTAAATAGGTGGCATTTTTACCTTGAACCAAGGTGTTCTAAATGCTCTTCCAATCATGATGTGTGCTTCTTTTATTCCCTTATTGGGTATGAAGATTTTCTGAGAGAAATCCCTTCCTGCAATAATGGGTAAAGATTTCATAGAATTACTAGGAAAAATACCAGGTTTTGATGTACAAATCCCGAATCCAGAATCAATATAAGCTGCAAAATAGTCTGACTTATATTGTTCATATAGCATACCAAAAGATATGTATATGGAAAAGGGGCTGGTCATTTATTCAACTCGAATGAGATGTCCATCCAAGGTAAATTCCATTCCTTTTCCTTTTCTTCCCCAAGGTTTATGTTCCTCAAGGAAAGTTAATCCCAAGGTTACCAAACCTTGGTCTTGTCCGGTTCTTCCTAAGACAAATACTTCATGGCTTGCTATTTCTAACAGACCTTTGTATTTGCCCACATCCGGTTGTTCCAAGTAATATAATCATCACAAGGGAAATAATTTTTACTTTTTGTGATATCAAATAAGACTTGGACTTCTTTCCATCATTCAGGGTACCTAATTTTTACATTATTTACCCTAATAGCCTGAGGAGTTGACTCTTCAATTAATTTTTTTCCTTTCAAACTCCTGATCCTTTCTTCTGAAAAGGACATTCTACTATTAAAACATGTTCTAGAACTCATTAAGCAGTCTAGAACTGAATGGTCTCGGATTAAGATATCAACACCACCAATTCTTGGTATTTGAATTGGATCGGGTGCCATTACCTTAGCAAATTCCTTGAAAATTCTTGGAATTTCAATGTACTCTTTCCTAATAAACAAATCAGAATGATGAGTATTAGAAAGTGCATAAGCAATTCTATAAGTTATGGAATATGGTCTATTCCCCTCTTTCATAAGATCATTTCTTTTGAAGTCCTGATGAAGGGTTAAAACTCGACTGAAATCTTGGTCGGCTGGGTTATATGCAATTCTTGAATGAATATCAAACATAAGTTTGCCTGCATATAAGTTTCCTACCATTGTACCAAGACAACCATCTCTTAAGTTATTAATTCTCTTATCTATTGTAGATAAATATAATGGAGAATTAACCCCTTCTTTGAAGATTGCTTCAATTACTACTTCAATAGTTCCTATACGGATCAATTTCATAGTAATTGCTACTTCCTTTTTGAGCCTACTTAATTCCTCTAGAATTCTTCTTTTGGAATGAGCTGCATATCCATCACATTACTGGTTAATTCCATACGGATTGCAAACTCCCCTGAACTCACCTTGTATATGATGTTATGCCATCTCTGATTTAATCCTATTTGATTTAGGATTCGGCTTATTCCACTAACTCTGAAACCATCATATAGTCCAAGGTTAGAATTTTGTCTCATTATTCTTTC
This sequence comes from Buddleja alternifolia, assembly GCA_019426215.1. Taxonomy (NCBI): domain Eukaryota; kingdom Viridiplantae; phylum Streptophyta; class Magnoliopsida; order Lamiales; family Scrophulariaceae; genus Buddleja; species Buddleja alternifolia. Next base: position 9,440,849 of record CM033397.1, on the reverse strand, counting down.
CATTGTTTTATCTGATATAGATGACCTTGAAAAGAATTCCGACAGACTATTCGATGTTTGGATCCTATCTCCTTCGTTGAAGTTATTCTGATTCGGTTGAGGTCCCATTAGAATCACTTTCTATTTCTTCTTCATAGACACTTTCATCTAAGGGTATACTTTCAAATTGGTAAACTGGTACCAAATCTCCATAGAAAACTACATCCAGTATGTCTACAGTGGCTTCAAATTGTTTGAATTCACCACTTTTTTGCGGACAATCTAGGGAAATGTGGCCACGAGCTCCACATGTCCAACAGTTACAATCTTTGATACTTTCATTTGCACGGGTGTGCGCCTTTTTGAAAGTTCGTCTTGTGGGAGTCTTTCCGTCGGATTTTCGAGATCCTTGGGAAGACACTCTTGTCAGTCCGGATCTTTGGCCAAATTTGTAAGATCGAGCTTTTGATTTAGACCACTAAGACTTTCGTCTGAAAGAATCTCGCCTTTTGTTACTGATGTTATCAGAGCGTACAATTTGCTTTCTCTTCTTTCTTTGCTCAATTTATTCTCTAATAATTGTTGAAAAATCATTATTATCACAGCAAAGAGGAGTTTTCTTCATTTTTCCTCTTAGTCTTTTCATGTTCTTTTGGATAGCGGCTTGTTGACACCAGTCTTTTAGTTTATCTTTCAAGATAGACATTCGTCTTGTGACCGTATCAATTTGCCTTTCCGGGATCTTGTAGGAATGAATTAATATTTCCCTCCAAGGATGCAAATTTTTGCAAAGAACATAGGTGCAGCAATTTCTGCACTAACATCCGCATGGAAGAAATATTTTCGAAACTAATAGATGTATTCATCTATTGCACAAATATTTCTACATTCAATACCATAGAGTTCTTGTGAGTACTCTCTAGTTTCTTCCGTATTATTTTCACCGAAGTATCCATCTTCGGCTAAAACTTCTTGCTTAAACGTTTATGAGGTCCGTTCCCAACCCACCTTTACAGATCCTTCTAAACTTAACTCCATTAGTCTTATGAAGTTTTCTTTGTCGAGTTCCAGTGTAGTGGCAGCTATTTTCATAGCGGCTACCCATTCATCGATTAATTTTTCAATGTTTCTGAAATTGATAATATCCAAATTTAGGATAGTACCATATGGGTGCGAGGGTTGTGACATAGTCCTTGCCCAAAGTGTATTTTCTGGTACCCTATTCGGATTTCTGGCATGATTTATGTCATAAGACAAATTTTCTGTTCAAAAGTATGGTTATGGGTGGCTTATAGTGTAGAATTAGACTAAGTATGTGACACTAAATCTCTAAAGTGATTGAAGATCATCTAAAGCTACAATCTTGAAGCGTTCATCCTGCTCATACGAATGGATTCATTTCCGGATTCTCAGTGAGACCATTTGACGTCCAGGATGGCAATACACGTTAAGGCGTCCAGGTTGGATTTCAAAGACTTAAAAAAATGCATGAATGGACGAATTATTTCCAATGGAAATAAGACAAGATGCATTAAAAGTCGGATAAGTGCTAAATATTATAACTTATGGGCAAGCCATATCTTTGACCTAGACTGTCAGATTTATGAAACCAAGACCATGCCTAACCAATTAAATATACCCAAAGTTAGAAATTCAGCTCCAACCGCTACCTTGTTCTTTCAACAAACAAGTAAACCGATGAAATGATTAGTTGAACAATCATAGCCAAATAGATATATCACTCATATCTCAAATCTCTTAATTACTACCATTGAGATTCCCCAAGTTGTTTGAACTAATTCAACACCTTTCATCTGAGTAAGAAAGCTGGTTGACTTGCAAGCAATGATTAAGTTGATCTCTATTGGAGCTGAAATCTGTGTGACCAAGGAGTTCCGAGATCAAGAGTAGAGCAAGGGGATAGAAGATCTTTAGTGGAGCTGAAATCTTCCTTAAGCATATCCAATCTATCTTGTAGAAGTCTCTGTGTGACTGATAATCATCATAGTGGAAAAACCTCCCTGATAAAAGGAGAAGAAGGTAGCTCGTCCTTAGTGTCATCAAGCATTCATAACTATGCATACATTTGATAAAGTCTTGCGTTTCGGAACGCTAAGCCTTCCGCTGTGCTAACTGACTAAACTCTGCCCTACTTTGGTAAGCGTTGAAATCACCGAGTCTAAGTTAACGTTTCTCAAGCGTCACATCCAACGCTTAAACCTGTCAAGCGTTCAAATACTTCAAAGTGATACGAATTTTCAAGAAGTCGAAAAAGACTTCAGGGTCTATTCAACCCCCCCCCCTCCCTTCTAGACCCTTTCGTATATTTAGATATCTGCATCGGTTCATCCTATAGAGGATTATTTGACGCAGAACTTTCTCCTGGCATTGTTAAGGTCAGAGGATTTGTTTCATTGGTTTTAACATCAACCTACTAGCTCTCGAACTCTTGATCCAGAGTAGTTCATCTTAGGCTAGATGGTGTCTAAGTGCCTCGATTTTTTGGTTTGGACGTACCGGTAATACCTTGTTTTTCTTTTAGATCTAGGACAATTGTCTTTAGATCTGTTATAGATCTATTTAGATCTGGAAGAATCTTGAGGATTTCCTCAAGTTTCTAGTTCAACCTTTTGATTTTCATAGGTAGATGTTCTAGCCTATGTCTGTAATCTTGAACAGTCTTTCGAATTTCTCTAAGATCTTTAGAAAGCTTAGAGGTATTCGGTTCAATCTCTTTCCAATTCATAATTTAAATGAATTTACATAAAAGAGTTACCTTTATTTGCTTTCCCTGACCATTTATCATGGATCTCTGCGAGTTGTAAGTCACTCGCGATGTTGCCTTTGAATTTATCATTCAGATCTAATTTCCTTTGATAGTATCTTATCTCTGCATGATGATCAGCTACTTGTTCTTGGTATCTAGCAAATTCTCTTCGACACTCAGTTGAGTCCCTTTTTACTCTTCGGATAAGTTTATCTATCCGCTTAAACCATTATTTTTCCAAAATCTGGAAATATTCCTTGTTTTCTTTATAGATCGAACTATTGTTCTGTTCCATTCTTATTAAATTCTCCTCCGTTAGGGATAAAATAACTTTATGTAACCAATTTAAATATTTCATTAATAAAACCTAGGCTCTGATACCATTTTTGAGCGTTGATTCTTTTTGTTGATATTCTTACGCTAAAAAGGGCTAATATTGCCAATTAAGAAGTTAAAGGACTAGAATTGGTAAAACTTAGAAATTAAAGGACTAAAATTGCCAAAGGTAAAAGTTAAAGGACTGAAATTGCTACCCCCAATAGTTAAAGGACCTTTTTAACATTTTTCCTTCGATATATGTATATATTCGTGTTATTTAAAACGAATAAATGAGTTAAAGGAAAAGCGTAGGTCAATAGTTTGACTATTTTTATTTAAGATGATATTGCCCCACACTCGGTGCTCACAGAATGTAGACGTCTTCCAAAATACGAATAGTTTCTCGTAATAGTAGCTACAAATCTCGAGAATCAACAAGCACAATTCTGTTTTGAACTCTCTTTGGATGAAGGACCCGAAGACACAAAAAATATGAATGATGTGAATTGAATGTAGAATTTGAAACGAAGGTGATTATTTATAGAGTTGGATGTGTCCAATCGTTATTAGACACATTCGTTGGTGCGGACAGGTGCGGACAGGTGCGGCTGTTGACTTTACAAATGCGATAAGTTGATCAACATCCGCTTGCTCGATTAATTTCTCATTTAATTCCAAACCAAATTTTCCAACAATCCCCCACATGAATAAAATTAATGCACGTGAAGATGCAAACGCTTAAGAGATTTCAAGCGAAAAGTTATTGGATTGGAAGATGAGGTAGTTTTTTACTTTGAACATTCCTTAGTAGAATACTACCGGGACCAATCCCCCACATGATTGGGACCAAATCTGCCCTTTTTTAACTCCTATGATACTAAAAGTGTCGAGTTAAAAAAAGGGGACCAAAAATGCAACTTGAGACGCCCTACAGGAACAAAGTGCATTTCCTCCTTTGAATGTATTTTGCCCATTTTCACAATTCCACGTGGAAACTGCCTAACCTGCAAATTACTGGAATAGGTTGCTAGTCTTAGAGTGCAACCTGCAAATTACTCTTTTTTGCTCCTCTATGTTCTCCATATGTTGAAGAACCTTCATCTTCCCTGCATATTTCTCCTTTCTTCATTTTACCCACCACACCACCATTGCGGTGGCGGCCGTGCAAAGAATTCTCATAAACTTGGTTTGTCATGTTATAGTTCTTGAAACGACTTATTAAAACATTGACTCATAATGAGTTTCCCTCTTTACATTCTTATGCCAACATCAAGCTTATATTATACATAAATTAAAGTGCTGGACATTCAATGTAGTTAGGACAATCGTTTATTCTTATTCTACTATGAAACATAGTAAGTACTTAATTATTAACATATATTATGGCCATTTGTTTTGAGGCGAAAAGACGCATCCACTGCATCAGCTACAGAGAGGAATATCCACCCGGATCCAATTTTTTCTACAAATTTTGCTGCCTTCATCTTCGTAATCACTTGCCACCTTGGATTCACCATTGCTAACTGCAAAATTTACTATAAATAGTTACAAAAAAATTCGCTTATTTATTTCGAGTTGAAAAAGAAAATCTCCAAGAATAGTGTATATTGTCACCTCTATTCCTTGTGAAATCAGTTTCTTATGTAATTCTTCAACAGCATGAATACCGGAAGTGTCAATATTCATCACATCTGCCAGAGTCACACATGAAGTCATTATGATCATTTGCTAATTAAGAGCAAATATAAATGCAAATATATATATATATATATATATATTAGAATAAAGTAATGCAACACTCTGGTTTAATGATGAGAAATTTGAGGTAAAATAAATAAATAAATAAATAAGAGGAATGGCATGTACGTATTTAGTGACAATATTAACTTACTGGTGAAGTCGAGAATCAATACACGAAGCCCTCGCTTAGCGCTTTCTTCCATGTCATTCTCATCTGTCACCCACTTCATTATCCTAAATCATACAAAATACTGATTTATATATAACGATCACAAATAACTATATTATCCGGATTTACATACACACACATATATATATATATATATAAATATATGGATTGCATAGCATGCATCTGTACCTTTCTCGGATGAAATTAGCATTAGCAAAGCATAGTGTTCCGGAATTAATACGGACTACTAAGATGCCCGAAAGTTTGGTGGCCATAGGATATTGTACTATGTTGCAGAATATGTTGGTTCCTGGAAGTCTACCAAGTACTTCTGTACGAGGTTTGATGGAGTTCAGAATTATCTTTGCAAATGAGATGGCCACCTGCATGCAAAATCACAAAGAAACCAGACAAACCAAAATAGATTGATTAGTTTCGCACTATGAGTAAATTACAAAGTTTCCTCGATAAATATATCGAGTTCCTCATTTTTGGCAATAAATAAGTTCCCGCCTTTCTTATTTCTCCTATTAAAAGTTCATACCCAATTTTTTAATAAATCAGTCATATAGTTGTAAAGTAATCAAAATTTTTAAGAGATGAAACGAGTAAATTTTAGTTTTAGTTCCATAGGACTTCTCGATTTTCAATTTTAGTCTCATTGGACTTAAAGTTGCAACTTTAATTCCATAGAACTCAAATAAGTTGCATTTTTGTCCCGAATATTAAAAAATGGATGGAAAATGGCGTGTGATATTCACGCGTCGTTAGTTGTTGAATTACTTTTAACCAAAAAAAAAACATGTTGAAGCACAAAATGAAAAAAATTGTATCCCCCAAATCTCATGGTGGCGGTGGTGCGATTGGGTAAGGTTGAAGATGAAGACAACGAAGACGTTGTCTTCTTCTCAGTATTCCCTTTCTTTTTAAGATTTTTTTCCAGTAATAGGGACATTAGCGAGAACTTTTACTCATAACTAAAAATTAAATTCAAAATTCAAAAATTAAGTTTGGCTCTAGACCCACACCCAGACCTAAACGTTAAGCTAGATCCATACCCAAACCCAGACCCAGACTCAACCCAGACCTAAAATTAAAATCTATGCCCAACCCCAAGTCATATCTAATGCAATATATATATATATATATATATATATATATATGTACTCTCACAAACCCTAATTTTCCACATGACTATACACCCCTCCTAACGCCACCGCCGCTGCTTCTCACCACGCAGGCACCCCCTCCTCCTCGCCTTCCGCCTCCGCTACTCCTCCTCTTTCCCCTCAACGCCGCTGCTCCTCATTCTTTCCCCCGCCGCCGCTGATCCTCCTCCTTCCACCTATCGCCCTCCCTCCTCCCCTTGTCAACTTGTCTCGTGGCCCCCTTTCATTTTTTTATTTTCAAAATTTTGTATGTATATTAGATCTAGAAATATCATATCTATATAATATATGTATATACATAATCTGAATATATATATGTACTAAACTCTTGTTTTGTTCAAAAAAAAAAAACTCTTGCTTTATAGTGTGTGTGTCTATATATATATATATGTACTAAACTCTTTTTTGTTAAAAAAAAATACTCTTGTTTTATAGTGTGTGTGTATATATATATATATATACACTAAACTCTTGTTTTGTTCAAAAAAAAAAAAAAACTCTTGTTTTATAGTGTGTGTGTGTGTCTATATATATATATATATATCCTGTTAAAATCTTCTTCTTTTTTTGACAATATATTTTGAGATCTGATTGAATATATATTTTTATGTCTTACAGATTTTTCTTTTATATATATATATATAAATATATAATTTTTCATATATATATATATATATATATATATTTAATATATATATATATAATTTTTCATATTTTAATGCCTTACATATTTTTCTTAAATATATATATATATAATTTTTTATATATGTCTATATATAGATTTTCATATATGTATATCGTAAGAATTCATATGTATAATTTTTGATCTATTATTCTAGTATTAAGTTTATTTTCAGATTTAATATTATATATATATATATATATGTATGATATTATATATATTCAGATTTTTTTTTTTTGATAAAAAAATATTCAGATTTCTTATTTTGATAAAAAAAAAATATATATTCAAACTTCTTGTACATATATATATATATATATATTGTAATGTTATTTTCATATTTATTAAATATAATTACAAAAAAGAATAACATAATTACAAAAAAAGAATAAAAAAATAAATTGGGTTTGAGGTTAGACCCAAACACAAACCCAAACAGACCCAAAGTTTTGGGTCTGAGTTTAGGTAAAACCCACCCATTGCCAAGCCCGTCTAATATATATGGGCCACACACCCATAACCTCAAGTCAACCCCTGCTCCCACAAAGCCGCTGGCCGACCTCACCCAACCATTTCCACGGAGAAGACAATTAACCTATGCATGGTTTTGTCATACTTGTATGTTTTTCCTTTTTAACGTTCCAAACAATTTAGCAAGATCTATTCTTTTGTGAAATTTAGAAAAACCCTCTTATTATTAAAAGACAAACTCTAACAAAGTAATTATAGTTATGACTACATGTTGCAGATCCCTTATATGGAGAAAATTACAATTTTTGTAAACCTAACTTATCTATGACAAGTCCTCACAAAACTCACGACAAAAATAATTTTAGTCCCAAACTTTTTAAAATGATAAATTTAGTCTCATAACTCAATTTAACTTTACAAAACTAGTCTCACCGTTAATTATGAATGGAAAAGGCAAATTTGACCGTTAAATATACCCCCTGTCCACTTGACCAAACTGTAGCTGAATTTTTTTTTATTATTGCCGGGTTTCGATAAAAGCAAACCAAGTCGTCCATCCATGTTTGTTGTGTTGGTGAAGATGAAGCCATGAGTGTGTGTGTGTGTGTTTGTTACAGCATTGTGTGAACTGTGCGTGCGTATGAGTTTGTATATGTGTTTTCTTATAGATATATATATATATAAGTAAGGAGGTTGTACCTTTCACTCCAAAAACCAACTCCACCCTTTTCATTCCCTCAAAAAACAAAAAAAAAAAAACAAGAGCTACAGTTTGGTCGCTTTTTTTTTTGCGTGGGTGGATTGGGGAGGGGGGATTTCAAATTTAACGGTTAAACTTGTCTTTTTCATCCATAATTAACGAGTGAGACTAGTTTTGTAAAGTTAAGTTGAATTATGGGACTACTTTTGTCATTTTAAAAAGTTTGGAACTATAATTATTATTGGCGTGAGTTATATGGAACTAAAATTGTATTTTTCTCCACTAATATGTTATTCATGCTAGAAAATATGCCAACCTATGAAATTAAGACATTTTTTGCCTTACCCTTTCATGCATAGAAGATTATTTTAAAACACTTTAATACCAAAGATAAAATTAAAAGATTATGTTCTATTTTTCTCATCATAGACTTAATTTTGATGAATTGAAGCTTTATATATACAATAAAAGAATCCAAATATTTGTTCGAAATTTTTTCAAAAATAATTATTATACAAGAAAAATATACAAATTACTGCCGAAAGTGAGATTAATATAGATCTTATTAAGCTCATAAGTGTACGTCTCTGTAGAGATTGAAATTTATCTTTGACGATTTATTTTATGAGAGTTCATCTTTAGGCAATCTATTTTATAGGCACAAGTTTGTCATAATGCCAGCATCGTGTATCCCAAGTTTTATTTAGGATCTCAACTTGCCCCTTTGTTTTTTTTTTTTTTTTTTTTTTTGGAACCCATCATATGGGATTATGACTACTTTGTTTTGCTTTGCTTAAGCGCATCTCCAATCCAAAATACCAAAATGTAGCTTTTGTCCCATCTTGATGTTATTACAATACATTCCTCTCTAACCCACAACTCTATTTTTAGCATCAAAACTAAATTTCTCTATATATTTCTTTTTATACCTCTTCTTTACTGTTGCTTCTATTTCACAAATAATACCCAAATTTTAAGTTTTTGTTTTACATATTCATCAAGAAAATATATTTTGTTATATTATAATAATAAAAAATTAAATGCACAATTAAAATACTTTTATTATTTAATAATAATTAATTAAAATTTAATTTATACCTTTATTTTGTACTCCATAAGACTAATTAAAATATATTTGTTGTTATAGTGATATTGGTGGAGACGGGACCAATATGCTAAAATATTACATTGTTGTTTTTTGTCTAATTTCACAAGTCTTATATTAGTTGTTTGTATTAGAATTGTGTGATTTTTGTATTATTATGTAATATTAGCCTATGTTATAAATATTTCAATGGTTTCAATTTATGATATATGCATTTTGTATTAGTTTTCATATATATATATATATATATATATATATATATATTAACAAACATATGACATAATTGTAACACCTAAACCTTTAAGGATTAGGTTGTAAAGGCAAAAAAAAAAAAAAAAAAAATTAGACCGTATAACAAAAAAACAAAAATTCCTTGCATTAAGGTTTTGGCATGGGCGACAATTTTGCCATCTCAAACTCAAATTTAGCATGGGTTGACGATGGTGTAAACTTCGACTCTCGTCGACATAATGTCAATTATGTTTTGTATCCATAGTGGAACACTTGTTGGGGATAGGGGTGTCCACGAGCCAAGCTTGGTTAAATTTCTAGGCTTGAGCTTGAGCTCGAGCAAAAAATTTCGACCTTGAGAAAAATGAGTTCGAGCTCGAGCTCGTTCGAACTTGAGCCCGGGTTGAGCCGAGCCGAGCTCGAGATCGAGCTCAGAAGAAATAATAAAAATGTATTTTCATTAATTGATATATATATATATATTATTAATTTTGTATTAATATATATATATATAAAATTAAATATAATCATCATAAATATTTAATATTTAATAATTAATACATATATAATATTATAAGATATTAAATAACATGCATGTATATTGTAAAAAAATTGAATATTATATTATATATATATTTTAAAAAAATATTTTTTATTCCGGCTTGCGAGCCTTTAAATAGGTATAGTTGGGCTCGAGCTTGACTCGACAGAAAAGCTCGGCTCATTAGGCTAGGCCGAACTCGGATTTTCTAGAGCTCGAGTCGAGCTTTTTTAGAGTTGGCTCGCCGAGCTAACGAGTTGACTCGGCTAGTTGTACACCCCTAGTTGGGGATGTTACTAGACTCTTGTTTCGTTACTTATGGGCTGTATTCATCGTAGGTTTATCATGGGCCCAACTTTAATTGAACATTAGTAGGTGAAGCATAGTATTTTTCAATCCGTCTCATTCAGATCCAATTCTACCCAAATTAGTTTTGCAACCGGCCCGTCCGTCCGTCCATTTACCACCTCTAAATTTATTCTTTCAACATTTAAGGATGGAGTAGGATAGAAAAGTACGATCCGGTTGGGTGTATTTATTGGAATTTGGTGAGACATTATGACTAGCCCTTCTCGAATCGCTCACAAGACATACATACATATTGAAATAATTATTAGGCCTTGTTTGTTGGATAAGAGAAGAGAAAGATCAACTCCAACTCGTAAGAACTTTTAGGCTATGTTTCCTTATGTTTGGGATGATATTTTGATGAGAAATTTATGAAGATACGTGTATATTTGATGAGATTTTGTTTGGTTTTATTTTGAAAGTTGGTTTTTTGGTGTTTCTTTTGATGAGATAGTGTTTTATTTTATTTTTCGAGGAAACAAAAGTTACTATATCAGTCAAATCATAAAACTTTTGTATGTTAATAATTAATTAATGATTGAAATTTAAGAGAAGAGAGAGACAAAAGTAAGAACAATACTTGAGTTGTAGATTTTTAAATAAATAATTATTGTGTTTTCTTTGCCAAAAAAGTAATATATTTTTGATCCAAAATTGTGTTAATCAAACACAATTGGACCAAATTAGGTTTGAAAACATATCCACACATAGCTTTAGGCTCTGTATGGTTGTGTTTTCAAAAATGAATTTTGAATTTTTATTGGAGAATGATTATTATAGAAATTCGTGTGAAAATATTAATCTTTTTTTGTTTGTTTGGATGTGTTTTTGAAAAATGTTTGGAAATTGTGTGGAGGAGATATAAAGTTGATGGAATGAGTTATATATGTTATGATGATAGGAGAAAAAATTAGAATAATACGTTTTTATGATAAAGTAAGAAAAATAATGTGTTAAATAGTTGAATTTTATAATTAATGAAGAGAGAGAATAAAGTGATTGAATTTATGAAATGATAAGTAGTTATATAGGGAAATGTGTGATAGGATTTAAAATTGGGGTATTTTCTGTAAAATTTGGCTTAATGTGAGCATTTTTTTTTATTTTATAACTCAAAAAATACAAATTTAATCCTAAAAACACAACCATACATATCCTTAGATTCTGACACCTCCACTATGGAAAAAAGCCACTTTCTTTGGCTTCCCTTCATTCACGAATATTATATTCAACAGAAAATATGGTCGCAGATTCATTGAACCTGGACATGCTTTTTAAGTAGTAACTTGTCACTCATGTTTTTCCAACTAGTATTCTCTACTGTAAAATCTAATCATTTGGCTTTCTTTGGTTTTGAAATATATATATATATATATATATATAGATATAGATATAGATAGTTGAAGGAAGTGGATACAAACAAATTATATTTTTGGACTAGTATATATGTAAAAACTAAATAAGTGTATATAATTTGTAAATAGATGATATTGTTTATTTCTATAGTTTGATATCATTTTTATTGTTTCATTCATATGAAATAAAAAAGGAAATTACTTTACTTATTTCTCTTTCATTTAAAAATAAAAAGCACTAACCACCCCTTTTAGATTTCTTTGTTAGGGATTTTTTCCTAAAATCAATTTAATTGCATGATGCCATCGCATTTCACAAATCTGATACAAACATTATGTATATGTCACACATAGAAAGATGAAATTATACTCATCATGAAAAATGATTATATTGTTATGTTTTGGTGGGTGATACTTGGTTACTTTCAAGATTTGGTGTCCCGAAAAAACCCTTCATATGACACATGGACCCTATATCAAAATAACATAAAAGAAGGGTATAGATCATTCGGAGTCTCGGGAATCATTAAAAGTCATCCCATTTTGGTTTATTCAGAAAATAGAGAATATATGACAAATCATTTCATTTGACGCGGACATAACCTATCACGTTTTCTGTAATAGCTTATGTGTGCATTCTTAGTTTTGGTGACCATCGAGTTTAAATCGATGTTAAGAGTCTTTTCTATTTTGAAACATGCATGTCTTCAAACTTTTTTCTTGGATATAAAAAAGCATGTTACCAAACTGGAACGGAACCTAAATAAAGCAAGAAAATCATAGAAGTTTGACAACTTTAAATATATGTGAATGGAATGGGCGCATTTTTCATGTCACCTTTATTCATTATGATTGCAGAAGGAAAAGTTTTGGAGCATTTGGACAGATCGATCATATTTAGATTCATTGAACCTGGACATGATTTAATTGTTTGTGTTCAATCTCTTATTCCATGTGTATTTTAATTATTCGTGTTCAATCTCTTGTTCGGGAAATTCGATGTACTTATATGCTTAATAAGTATACAAATTTTTTTCTTAAATACATAAGTGATATGTATTTTATACACGTGTCACGCATATACATAAATGGAATATGATTGTACAAAATTTAGAATTATATTGACCGAAGCTAAACTGAACACATGCATGATTCAGTTAATTTTGAATTTTATTGTTTATTACCCTAGTAATCAAAAACAAAAAAAAATATCAAACACAAAGCCTAGTTTATTATTATGAGAAATTGAATAAATTATAAATAGATACACAAATGTATCTCGTATTACTTATAGTATTTATATATATGAATATTTCTTTCTTATTTTCGAGTACAACTAACCTTGGAATACGACTTTCTTTTTATGTCTTTTCACAAAATACTAAGGCTCTGTATGAGTAGGAATTTAAAAAATATTTCATTTTTTAAATCACCAAAAAATAAAAATAGACAATTTTTAATAAAAATTCAAAATTTATTTTTGAAAACACAATCATACAGAACCTAAAAAATTCATTCCAGAACTCGCTCTACCATCTTCATTAATTATTCGTGCAGAATATTTTGACACGTACAAAGTGGGATTCCCACAATAAGTGAGAACATCAAATTAGTGTAATAGAAAGTTACAAACATGTGGTTTGATATAATTTTGTTTTATTGATTGATTTGAACATTAGAAAATAATTTGACAAAAGATATAATTTCGAATTTTCTCATCAACGTCAATCCTGCAGGACCTAATAATTGTATAAGGCAGTAGTTGTATTCTTGGCTCAATTTAATGGTGGTCACAATTGAAGAATTTCAATGATCGAACATCGAGACATGACACAGAGTTGACTTGAGTCCCAAGTTGTCAACTATCGTGAAAGGTCTCACACTGTAGGGTGGAGAGCCACGCTGTGTCACATCTTATCAAAAACTCCAAAAATTATACAACATGATGGAACCCACCAATCACGAACCTTCTATTACATTTATTTGAAGTTACTCCGATTATTTAACGTGCTACCAGACTACCCTAATTAAAGGAAATTATAGTAGGTTTATGAATCTTGTGCTAGAAAAATTACAACCATCTATTTCATGAGAACTTACCCGAATTAAAGTTGTTATCCAATATTGACTTTTTTAGTGTTTATGCCTTGAATACATTGCTTTATTGATAGTTCACTCCACTTTAATGCATGACTTTTACTCATAGTTCATGTCTGAATTCGTATAATAGTTATAATGTCCAAAGTAAAAAAAAATGAGAAATAAAATAATTAAAAATAAGATTACTTACCGCAACTAGGAGGCCGATTTCGACGGAGCCAAACAAGACACCAGAGAAGGCACCAAGACAAACCATGAAATCCAACTTGTCCACCTTCCATATGTTATATGCTTCATTTAGATCGATAAGTCCAGGCAGTGCAGATAAGATAATTGAAGCCAGAATGGCAAGTGGTGTGTAATACAAAAGCTTGGTGAATAATAGCAGGCATATCAGCACTGTAATTGCCATAACTATATTCGACACCACCGTCTCACAACCCGCGCTGAAATTTACCGCTGTCCTTGAGAAAGAACCTATGAACAGGAACGAAGTCAGAATTTTAGACTAATAGTTGGAGGTAAATTTTAGTAAAAAAATGCAGTGATTAGTAAAAAATACTATTCAGGCTCTCACTTTTCATGGGTAACAAAATCTTGTTAAGTAGACACGTTCAGTACTATTCGAAACTTAAGAGACTAAATTCATTACTCATGAAATGGGAGTTAAGTAGAGAAGGTGGTAATGAAACAGTTGATGGATATATAAATGTACGTCTCACCAGTTGCTGTATAGCAGGAAGTTAAAGATCCAATTATGTTCATAAATCCCATAGCTACCATTTCTTTGTTACCATCCAAGTGATATCCTTTAATGGAAGCAAAAGATCTACCAACAGCAACGGCTTCCTGATACAATTAAAATATTATTCATGAGTAGAAAATTAAAGTGAGGTGGGAAAAATAACATCTAGCTGTATACACTTACAGTGAGGGCTATAAGTGCACATATGAGTCCAATTTTTGCAGCGTCTCCAACATATGAACCTCCAAAGTTGAGTTGATGAACTGAGATTGGATTCAGCCCTCCTTTGAAATGTTTCACAATCTTGATACCGTGCTTATCGGCTTTCGTCAAGTAGACTATTAAAGTGGATAATACGACTGATATAAGAGGAGCCATCGCTGGTAACCAGAATAGTTTCTTGTTTCTTCTACCCTGATCAAATTTTACAAGGCCTTATTAAATACAATTAATGGGAATAATATAAACAGCAAAAATAAAAATGAAATTGACGGAAGATGAAGGTGGCTGTTAAACCATATATATACTTACAATAAATCGGGTTATTAGAATGAAGATCAGGAATGAACAGCCAAGGACAAAGTTCAATGGATACCACTGTAAAATAAATACACATAAAATTCCTCAAGATTTCAATGAAGAAAAAATGTTATTTTCTTTAAATATTTAATTGATTATAAAGTGGCTATATTATTATATATAATAAAGATACTTACTTGCTGATGAAGTGCTTTAACAACAGCCCCAAGAACAGAGACGACATCAGTTTTAGTGGTAAAATGATTAATTCCAAGTAATCCCTTCAGCTGCTGGAGCCCTATTACAATGGCTGCACCTCCCATGAATCCAACTATTGCAGCATGTGACAGAAAATCTATGAGAAATCCCAACCTGCAGTAAATTAACATATATATATATATATATATAAATCAATTAGCTAGTATGATAGAAGAATAATTAATTAGGAAACAAGAAATAACAATTACTGTCGATCAGAAGGTAGAAATGAAACCTGAAGAATCCGAACAGCGCCTGGAAGGTACCGGTGAAGAAGGTGACGGTGAAAACAATTCTCCGGTAGGTAGATGGATCGACAGAAGGATCAACTACTTTGGAGATCATTGCAGATAAAAGCAGTGAAACCACCGCCACTGGACCTATAGCTATCTCTCTTGAACTTCCCATTACAGCATATATCAGAGGTGGCACTACACTTGTGTCTGAAATCACATATAAACACTTCACCTAAACCATACATACATATATACATGTGTGTATGCATGTATCAATGGCTGATGAATTTATTTTTGATTACTTACATAGGCCATATTGAGGATCAAGTTTCGCCAGATTAGCGTAACCAATGCTCTGCAAAGAATAAATTCCCATTTTCTCAATAATTGAAAATAAATAAAGAAAAGGGTGATGCCATGATCTCTTTAATTACTAGTTTATAAAGAAAGAAATATTTATTTAATTTGAACCTGAGGAATGCAAAGACTGGCAAGAGTTAAGCCAGCCATCAAATCATTCTTAAACTTTGTAGCTTTATAATTCCTTCCCCATTTAAGTATTGGAAATAAGCCTTGCAAGAAGAGAAAAACCCGGTTCGGGGGCCGAGCTTGTTTCTTTTTTGGTCGAGGAATAAAAGTGTCCTTAATGGAGGTGAGGAGTTCCAGCCATGGCGACGGTGGGTCGGGAGAGCTAAGGAGCCATTTAGCTCTCTCCGACCGGGCGGCGGCGGCGGCGCCATCTACATCGAGGTGCTGTAACTCCATTGTGTTGAAGTTGTCAGCAACAGGCAAGGTGTCCATGGCTTTGTTTTTTGAAGTGTTTGGGAGGACTCAAGGAAGGGAGGTAAGAGAGATTCTGAAGTTGGCTTTAAATACAAGCCCCATGACCATGATGTGGCTTTCTAAGTGCCAACACTGTTTTTTTAGGTCGCTTATGTCACTTTTTGAATTAATTGTTGGTCATTATTAAAAGTTTTCGGGGATTAATGCATGAAAGAATCTTGCTTATTTTATAGAATAACTAGTTGTTGCCGGGTAATGATTTTTAAATATTATAATAAGATTTTATTTAGAAAATATTTGAAAATAACTTATATGAATGTTTAAAAAAATGAAAAAAGTATATCTATATGCATATAAATTATGTTAAATTCTTATTCATAATATGTCACTGATATTGAGAACAATTGTTTTAGAAAGTGGATGTAACTTATGATATTGATAAGTATCAATATCATGTAAATTATTTTATAAAATATAAAGTGTATTTGCTGAGTGAGTAATTATTGAACAATAAGATATTCTTAATATTTAACTCAAAAATGTAACATATCAATACCTAATAAATTCTTATTAGTGAATAAAATTGGGAGTTGATATTGACATTCCAAAAATTACTACTGGAGCTCCACTTTTCAGTATTTTCAGAAAGAAATTTGTATTGAATAATGGAGTGCCAATAACACTTTTGGAGTGTCAATATCATTTACCATAAAATTTACAAACAAATCACATTATTGGTTTCAATCAAACTCTCTTGACTGACGTTATTATATTCCTACTAAATTTGAATCTTTTCATCTACAAAATACCGTCTTGTGAATTCTTATTAAATGAAGAATTTCCAAACAAAGGAACTTGATTCTTTGCTCCAATCAAACTTTCTTACCCTTAGACGATTTCCTCCATATCTTATCATTAATCTGTAAAAAGAAAATTAATTAACAAAGATTAGTTATTTAGATTAATAATCTATGCATGTATAGTTGTATACACAAAAATATAAATTTTGATATAAATGATTTACTTGAACTTATTATATTTGTTTATAATATCAGCTTTTCATGTTTTCACACATTTATGTGCATTACTATTAATGTAAACATAATGATGTTCTTATACTTAATGAATTAGTCAAAAAATCAATTACCTCAATATTGTTGCAATATCTATGAATTGGATTTCCATCAATGCATTTGTAGAACTTCAACAAATATATAAATTCTTAAGTATATAGATACACTAATTCACTAAAATGTATATATTGATACACGTGATATTTTGAACATGTTTACCTTATGAATTATTTTTTTTACGTCGTCTATCAACTTTGCTCCTACAACTTAATAAGTAAATATTGACTAAAGTAAAAAATCAAGGATGTACTACCCATTAAAGCACATACCTTAAACCATGAACAAATTTCAGTAAATGTTTCATGGCATTTAAATTTAACCTCTGATATTCATTATTTAGGATTCCGTATGCATATCCTAAAAATAAAATGAACAAATTGTAAGTACCAATATTTCAAAATGAAAAGTAACACTAAAAATGGATATATTACCTTTCGACATGTTTTTTCCTCCATGCAATGAGAATCAATTTCCTAAGTATCATAGAATTCATAGTCACTAATATGCCCCATCCTTCAGCTATTACACGTATTTGTGATTTTTTCTTGTGGTTACTCATGAGATCAAGGTGTTACAAATAATAAGATGTAAAACAAAAAAAAATGTATATATAGGGAAATAGGGAAATTGGAAAGAGTAAAGTATACCAAAGAAAACTTTAAGGAAATATTGTAGATAACAAAAGGCTAATATCAATAGGCAAGATTCCGACTATGAATATATGCTAGAGAGAAAGATTATTTTGAAATAATCAAAGAAAATAATTTGTATAACATAACAATAACTGAGTTGAGAGCTTAAAATTTATAGAACCAAGAAAATTATAGGAACAATCATTATTATATTTAAGTTTGGCTTCAATCAAGGAATTATTACACCATTAAATACAATTATTGTTTTAGCTTATATTATGGAAATCGATGTATTATATTGGAGGAATTAGACAACAAATTTATGACATTAAAATAAAACATAAAATGAAGATGTGTATATATGTACATATACATATATAAATACATACATATATATATATATATATATATATCTTTATACAATTGCACAAATTAGTATTCACACATGTAATGCATGGAATATTAATGCTCAAGTTAGACTATTCAAATTGTGAGTAACAACCATTTGAATAATAATTCACATATTTAAGTTAATTTGCTTGATTGAGGGGATTATATGAACACTGGACTTATATAATCCACCATGGGAAACTTATATCGGTTCCTATTATAAATGTAATACTAAATTGCAGGTAACTTTTGAAAATCGGTAATTGCATATATATGAGTTATAAATATTGAATAATGGGTACTGCCAAAAATTAGGAAGCGAAAATCAGGAATAAAAGGAAATAATTAAGGAAAGATTAAAAGGCAAGTCAGACTTAAATGGTTGTCAAAATGGAGGAATGACCGAATGAGAAGAGTATTATTACCTTGTTAATACACTTCCATATACATAGGATTAGAAATTATATATATACAATATACATAAAATTAAAGTTGTCAAAATATAGTTAAATAGACTTGTTATTCCATAGGGTGTTCAAAAGAAAATGAAAAAAAAACCCCGTGTATTATCAATTTGAAAAACAAAATTGATAAAAAAAATTATTATAAATAAAATGGACCAATAAAAATGGAAGGATTTATTTGATATAAAATAAAATTAGATGTTTTTACTTGTCAGTATCAATATTTAAACTTATTTGATTAATGATGGAATTCAAGACAATTCTCCAAATCTAAAAAACGTGTTATGATGAGAGTGAGAATTAAATTTAGTAAAAAGTATATAAGGAACTTTTTGTTTAGAACTAATTTTTTTATAGGAAATAATTATAGAAACATTCAATTACACATTGTGATAGAAATTTTGAATTAGGTGAATTTTATCGATAAAAATGGTATGTATCCTATTTGTCAAAATAAAGCTCAAAGAACTTATCCAACTCATAATCCACATAGGAGAGATGGAGGCATGGATTTGGATTCATTTTAAATATTATAATATGATTGGGTACACTTAATATCCTATTATAATTATGATTATATTGAGTTTAATACTAATCGTTGATGGTTCTTAGAAGTTCTCGGGATGAACGTTCTACAAAAGAATCTTTATTATTTTATGGGGTTATTTGCAACTGCACCCTGTGAAATTCGTAAAGGGCAAAAAACTAAAAAAAAAAAAAAAGTTAAGTTTTACCTCCTTATGAAAAAAAGAATGAACCACACTGATTCCTAAATAATTTTGACCTATATTTATTAGTATAATCACTAAAATACCGTTATTATCAAAGATATTTACATGTTTCTTTTTATTTAATTATTTTATATTTAATTTCTTTTTTTCTCCATCTTCTTCCCCAATTCATCCCCCTCCTAAAACCCTAACCCTAATACACTTCCCCCATCCCACCATTCATCCTCACCATCAACCATTCTAACAAACTCAAGCCACCATCCTGTCACGGACTTAGCCTCAATACTAAAGTCTCGTGCGGCACTTAGCTTCGACCCGCCTCTTGCGTGACTCGTGCTAAGTCAGCCTCGCCCACTCGTGCTCGTGTGCTAAAGGGAATGTGGCAAAGATCTCAAGAAAGCTTAGAGAAAACTTATATGCTTGTATTGCTCACAACTTCTTGGATGATTACAAATGAAATGCCTACCACCTATTTATAGTGATCCACCTCCTCAATGGACGGTTGAGATCAACTTGATCCTACGGCTAATATTTAGTATCTAGATAATTCTCCTAGATATTTTACAAGGAAGGTTCTAGGCAATTCTACATATATAAGTCCCTACACAATTCTAGAGAATTCCTACAATCTCTACACATCAAGGCTACTCTAGAATATTCCATACCCTACTATATATACAAGGTTGTGTAGCTCCATGGACTTTTGGAGCCTCATTTGGTGGGAGGAGTTCCTGAAAACTCCCGGGGCGTGACATTCTCCCCCACCCAATCCGACGACGCCCTCGTCGTCGTGCAATATTCTCCCACGGCTTGCCCGATCGTCCCTCTACAGCATGCTTGTTAGAAACTCTTCCCTCGCCTAAGGGTTTGGTCTTGCCGGGGTTCTCGTTTGTCTTCGTCGGCATGGTCTTCCCTTTGTCCCGCGGTTGCCTCCGAAGTTACCTTGTCTCGTGTGGAGTCTTCCCGCAAGAGTCCACGGTTGGTGTCTTAACACTCGGCTTCGGCCCATCCTTCGCATCCTCGATGAGTTGTGCGTTGCCTCTTTGTCCCTCTTTGCCTCCTCCGTGGTCACGAAGTTGTGCGTTGCCCAAGTGTCTACCATCGCCTTGGTAGACCGCCCATTGATGCGCGCCTCCACGTACATCAGCCTCTTGCTTGATGCAGTTGGCGTCGACTCCTCCTTGACGGCATTTAGAAGTTGTACCGCCCCTAAACGCCCTGGACCCTCCTCTGAGCCTTCATCGGGTTCCTCCACATACTTACATTGGGCTGCCTCATGACCCTCCATGATCGCGTGCAACGTCCCAAGCTTCGGGCAATCCTTGTAAGAATGTGGCCCCTTGCAAACATAACACCCTTCCTTGGGCACGAAAGATTGCTTCTTCGCCTCGTAATCCTTTCGGCCCGACGAGCTCCCCGAACTCGCCCCTTTGTAAGTCACCTTGTGGGTTTGGCCATCCTCGTGATGACTGCCTCCCCCACCATTGCCCGTACCATCCCTCTCACGTTCCTTATGACGGTGTTGAAACTCGCTTAGGGACTCGGCAGCGGCAATCGCCTCGTCTACCGTGTGGACGCCCCGTCGATGTAACTCTTGCTTTGCCCAGTTTTGTAGCCCGTCCACAAAGTAGAAGAGTAAGTCATCATCGTTCATGTTCGGGATTTGAAGCATGAGAGTTGTAAATTCTTCGACATAGTCCCTAATGGTGCCCCTATGCCTCAACTCCCGCAATCTCTTACGAGCCTCATAAACGACATTCTCCGGGTAGAAGTGCCGTTTAAGCTCCCGTTTGAAGTCTTCCCAAGACTCGATCTTGCATAAACCTTTCCCGATATTGGCATGCTTCCTGCGCCACCATAACATCGCTGTATCGGTAAGGTAGAGTGTAGCGGTCCGTACCTTCGAGTCCTCATCGGCTAAGTTCAGCCCCTCGAAGTACATCTCCATTTGCCATAGGAAGTTCTCAACCTCCTTGGCGTCCCTCTTGCCATCAAACCCCTTCGGCTTGGGGTGGTCCACTCTTGGACTTGACACCACGATGCTAGCCCCGCTAGCAATGGATCTTTTGCACAAGGCAACGTCTTCGCGCATCTCCTCGACCATCGTCTGTAATGCTCTCATAGCATCCTCAAGCCTAGCAAGACGCTCCTCCTGAACGGTGCTAGTGTCAAGGCAAGATCGGACATCCGCCTTAATCGACCCAATCTCTTCGAGAACGTGGCCTTCCAACGTCTCGAAAGTGTGCTCCACACGTTCAAGTCGCTCGCCCATCTCTGCGACGACTCCCACGACACCACTCTCAAGTGGTCGGCTTGCATCCCTCGTCATCTTCGGGTGGGGCAGAATGGCCTCCCTACCAAGCTCCCCTAACAACCCCGAAGTAGCCTCGCTTGCCATTACCCGAACACTTCCACACGCAGCACCTTTACCCAACCGGGCTCTGATACCACCTGTCACGGACTTAGCCTCAATACTAAAGTCTCGTGCGGCACTTAGCTTCGACCCGCCTCTTGCGTGACTCGTGCTAAGTCAGCCTCGCCCACTCGTGCTCGTGTGCTAAAGGGAATGTGGCAAAGATCTCAAGAAAGCTTAGAGAAAACTTATATGCTTGTATTGCTCACAAATTTTTGGATGATTACAAATGAAATGCCTACCACCTATTTATAGTGATCCACCTCCTCAATGGACGGTTGAGATCAACTTGATCCTACGGCTAATATTTAGTATCTAGATAATTCTCCTAGATATTTTTCAAGGAAGGTTCTAGGCAATTCTACATATATAAGTCCCTACACAATTCTAGAGAATTCCTACAATCTCTACACATCAAGGCTACTCTAGAATATTCCATACTCTACTATATATACAAGGTTGTGTAGCTCCATGGACTTTTGGAGCCTCATTTGGTGGGAGGAGTTCCTGAAAACTCCCGGGGCATGACAATCCCCTCTACTCCATCAATCATCCACGCCACCAGCGCCACTGACATCTTACTACCGCACCGACCATGACTTACCACTATACCTACGCTGCCACCATCCGTTTCCCTTTGCAAGTCTTCATCGTCATCGCCCTCGTGAGCTTCCATAGACTCCTTCACACTTGCAGGTTTCCATAGATGCCGCCCTCGCTGATCTACCATCGCCTCATCCCTCACAAGATTTCATCTTCTCCCCTTCATGCACCTACCATCATTTCCGCCCTCAGACGTCCCCAATCGCCATTTTCACCGCCCCTCGCAACTTGCCCTTCCATATCCACCTCTTCTACCCCACGATGTGCCAAGCCCAGTTGACCTGCATGATAGTGTTAGGTGCCCGACGAGCAAATTATTTTGGGCTCAGCCATATTAAATGTAAACGCTATGACAGTCTTGTTTTAAATATATTGAATGTTTTATTTATGGAATGCTTCTTTATTGTTATAACTATTGATAACATAGATAAAGATCTCATGGATTACATATGGTTAGGGGAGGCGGTCAGGGAAAACATATGGAATGCTCTCAAAGACCGTAATCCTAAATGTTGTTCCAAGTCATAGAGGCTGTGAGATGTGGGATATCACTAGCCTCGTCAAGACTTGTTCATATATGTAACTCTTTCGAGAGGTCGACGCGTTCTATTGTCGATGCCTTGAATGGCAATACATGTATGGAGATTCATACTGGATTATGGAATTGAACGGCCCCGCTTAAGGACTCCCATTTGATTTTGTCGAACATGGAGTCCTTGAGTTTCGTAGTGTGAGATTAATCCTTAGACCTAAGATGTCATTTGGAAAGGGAACTACCCACTCTGCTTTGATATGCACGTGCACTCCAAGAGAGTCATACGGTGAGTATGTTTTGTGTAGTTTGGTAGTGCAGTGGAACAAATGGCAGTCGGAGAGGGATTCATCCAGGGTCACGAGTACCCTATTTTTCCTATGCTGTTTCGAGAATCTAAATGATCGTGAAAAGCCTTTGATCAAACCGTCGCCATACCCTAGACCATGGACGGAAAATTGATGAAGGATTCCACTCACATGACGATTGTAACTCGATAGATTTTTGCTTTTCATCATTGACATCTAGGTAGTCGTGGCGACGTTGCTAGACATCGAACCATGACCAATAGGTGCCTTGGATTAATTTTTGGTGAGATTAATTCAAGGACTAGTTAATTATTTAGAATAATTAATCTAGCCTGAGGGGACTTATTGCTAGCTTGACAACGAGCTTGAGGAGTCACACACACAACTTAGTGTAGTACCTATTGGCTATTTAATTCTTTGTGAATTATGGCAGGATTAATTAATTGGATTTAATTAATCAAAGGAAAAGGAATTAATTTAACTAGTTAATTAATATCCTATAATTTAATATAAGGATATTAAATTGGGAAGGACTAATTAATTAATTAGGGGAAAGAAATTAAAATAATATATATATATATATATATATACATAGTGCACATGTAAGGCGTGTATTAGTGTATGTGGATTTGGTGGAAAGATTTATCTTGCTCACCACGTTTGTTAAACATATATATATTAATTAATATTCTATAAATATATTTACTAGGATCTTTTTATTAGTTAAGGTAACTAATTAATAAAGAAGGATCTTATAAGATATATGTTAGGATATTATTAGATATGGTAATATCTTGTTAGTTGGAAAGGAGCCTAACTATTTGTGGAGAGAGAATACAAATTGCCATATACATATATATGTGTACACGCCTCTCCTTATTTTTAGGGAGAGAAGGCGTGTGCAACACCTAGGGTTTTAACCCTAGGTGGTCTCTCTCTCTCTCTCTATATATATGATAAAATAGCAGATACCCCCCCAAACTATGAGGTGATGTGCTTTTTGCCCCCCAAACTATTAAAAGTTGCACTCAACACCCTAAACTATCATATATGTGCACTTTGCCCCCTCAGTCAGCTTCGGGCAGCACACAGGGGGGCAAAGTGCTACAAACCGCATAGGTAAGAGGGAAAAGCGCACATCACCTCATAGGTTGGGGGAGTATCTGCTATTTTTTTTTAAAATTCAAATATTCTTAATATTAACTTAACCCCCCTCGGTCAGTTTCGGGAAATTTTTTACCCATTCATCGTTCAATTTAAATCATGCATATTAGGATTTATTTGGATTTTTCTTGAAATATTATTTCTAGGTTTGAAATAAATAATTTTCAAATACGAAAATAAGAAAAATAAAAATAAAACATGAAAATAAATAAGAAAACAATGAAATGAAGTATAAATTCAAATATTCATAATTTTCTAAAAACAAAAAAGACAATTCAAAAATCCGGAAACACGAAAATAAAAAAAATGAAAAAAAGTATAAAAATAAAAATTTTTAAAAATTAGTAAAAATTTTAAAAATTAAAAAATTCTGTTGATTTGCGCTTTGCCCCCTCACCTATGCGGTTTGTAACACTTTGCCCCCTGTGTGCTGCCCGAAGCTGATCGAGGGGGCAAAGTGCACATATATGATAGTTTAGGGTGTTGGCTGCAACTTTTAATAGTTTTTTTTTTTGGGGGGGGGGGTATCTGCTAATTTCTCTCTATATATATATGGTTTCCCCTCTTTTATAATGATCAAATTTTTTAGAATTGAAAGTAATTTGAAAAATGCACAAGTCTTTTTCTCTTTATTCTCTACCAATTTTTCTTTCACTTGAATTCTTCAAACTCATGTGTTGAGTGCGAAGAACACTTAAATAATTCCAAATCCTTTTTCCTAAAAAGGCAAGATTCGATATTCTCCTTGCTAGCGTTGGTGGAGATAATTGAGGGTACAAGCTAGGGTGTGGATACATCTCGGAGGCGCAACGCTTGGGGAGCTAGGGCAAGCTAATTCGAAAACTATAGCAAGGAGTAGGTGAAAAAGATGTTGCTGCTTTAAGATCTACAAGAGGTAAACACATGTAAACTTATCTCTAGGACAATTTTAGAATCCGAGGGTACCATGTCGACCTAGCCCTAATTTCGGGGATTACGCTTTTTTCAAAATTATATGTATTCCACTGCGCCGGTATCCCCGGGGATCCCAACACTACAGCCACACCTGAGAAGCGGAGCTCTTGGGCTTGTCACTCGCCCAACTGTAAGCCATCGATGGCAGCGACATTCGTATCCACAATAATACACACATATATATATATATATATTATTACTTATAAATAACAATCTATTAGTACATATACCGTAATAATATGGGAAAGTTATTGTTTAGGGAATAGGAAAATTTCAAATTTATAAAGTCACAACAATTTTTAACCAATTATGGAGAAGAGATTCCTAAACTTTACAGATTACTAAATTGGTAAAATTCAATGCAAAATCATATTTGTGTCACCTATTTCATCTTTTTTGTTTTTTTAATTATCCATATTCTTCACTTATTAATGTTTCGTTCATCAAAAATAGAGTTTAACTTTTTTTTCCTTACAAAGCTACCCAATAGATTTATCAAAAAATTCAAGTAATATTCTATTGTATGTTTGAAATAAATTATTAAAATGACAAATTCAGTACAAAATCATTTTGTCTTACCCACTTCATATGTTTCCTAGAAAAATACAAATTATCCACTTACCTAATTTTCTTTCATAACTAATTAAAGTTTATTTATCTTCATTTGTACAAATTGACCCATCACATTGAATAAAGAATGCAATATAAGTTGGGAAAATTGTACAACACATCTAAAAATTTAAAATAATTGAAAATAATATTATATAAGTTTTTCTTTATAAATAACAATTTTGTATTCGTGCAACACCATATTTTTTTTATGACAACTTCATCTTCTATGGCCTTGTAATTAAATGCCCTTAACTATATCCCTTGAACGGTCAACCTTGATTTAATATTATTTTTTATTCAATAATCTTGATCTGAATAATTTTTTCATGCAACAAAGCATTCAGTTACAACCATGATCATATAAATGATCATCAAAGATAGGGGTGAGTATTGGTTTTGCAAAACCACCCGAAGCGACCGCACCGCACCGAACCGAACTGCACCGTTTTTGTCAATTTTCTAAGCAAACCATGGTTTAAAATTTAAATGAAAACTGCACCGCCCTATCCGGTTTGGTTTCAAAATTAGTGTTAAATCAACATTTGTGGTGCTTGAGACTTTTGAAGTGATAATATCTTTGTTAGGAATCCTATACATGAAAACAGAGAATTGCAGCGGAAGATTCGAGGATTCCTACCGGCAGATCACAAAAACAGATCTGATGATTTTTAATGGGTTTTGCGAAAAAATAAAACGAATAAAAATACCTTTTTTGATTCGTTTACTGATTTTGCAGAACAACAATCCTTCAAGGGCTCCTGTCTCTAAAACTTCACGCGAAATGAGCCTTCCAAAGATCCCGAAACTCCTCCTTCCTTGTAGTAGTGGACAACTATAGAAGAGAGAGGGGAGAGAGTTCTTTTCCTTTTGTGTTGTGTTTCTTTCTTGTCTTAGGGTTTGTTCCACTGTAGGAGTCCTTTTAAACTCAACTAGCTTGTGGAACAAGTTGGAGGCTACTCCAACCCTAAAGTGGCCGCCCCTCCTCGGGCTTCCTTGGACTGGGTGGGCTTTTAATTAGCTTGTCTAATTTCTAGCCCATCTGTATATATTTAATTTAAATCCAATTTAAATATAATATATACTATTAATTAATTCCTTTTAATTAATATACTAATTAAATAATTTAATTTAATCTAATTAAATTAAATATTTAATTAATTGATTTAATCTAATCAAATCAATCAGTCCATTTAATTTTTTCTAAAAGATTTACACAAAAAGCTACATCCTGTTCGTTTCTTATAGCGCGACTCTTTAGGTTCGTCCCAATTGGCAAAGGGAGGAATTACCTAAGGATGTGAGTGTCACATAGCCAGTCCCGTGGACTCACATCGTAACCCAATTGAGTACGAAATGAATGAATCATTTTACGAACCTCTTGATCATAAATGCCGTATGAGTATAAGCTTTTCACTGACGTATCTCGATCAAGTGAGAGTCATGAAAAATGTCAAACTCACTAAACTTGATATTGTGCATTAGATTATAGCATAATGAAATTACTAACCTACCCTCAGTGTCCCACATGAGTTAGTTGTTATGCTTTGGCCAAAGACTTTATAATTTCATTAGCCTATAATCGCACAGAATACTTACTCATTTACTATCGAGATAGTGAATCTCATCTTGGCGATCACTGATCAACTGCTACTTATCTCATTGATATCGCACTTCGAGGTCGACCCCACCGACGGGTGATATGAGCCTAACTACTCTGGTAACAGATCCAATAATACAAACACATTAATCATGAACCCTTAGGTCTAAGGCTCACACATACTATTACGATCAGTAATCCAATCATTGACAGTCACTGGGTAAATACCATGTGATCGGATTACTACGAGCCGTGTTCGAATATGTCAATTCCATTGACATATCTATGATACTTGCTCCCACTATCCCTATAGCGTTCGACTGGCACTCATCGTCAGAGCATGTGTCATACAAGTCGAATCTTAATGCCCAATTAAGATTCTTTGAGTTGCGAACCCTTTTAAGTGATAAGGTGTAAGACTCTTCCCATGCCGCATCTTTACTCCATAAAGGGCAAAGAGTCAATCCTTTATTCACATGGAGTATATGTTCAATACTTATTTAGGTGCCATAAAGATTTATATGAACAAAATGTAGATGCCCTTATTAATATCGTTATAATAGTTTGTACAACATAATAAGATACCCTAATCTAACTGTTTGTCCTCATTGGCATCTAGGGCATATACCTAACAACGTCTATATTTAAAGTAAATGCTTAGTCGAGCGTCTACATTTCAAGCGTCCAAATTTTTTTAATACGAATCTTTTTGAAGTAATAAAAGACTTTAGTGTCTATTCAACCCCCCCTTCTAGACCCTTTCGTATGCCATTTGGGACCAACAAGTGGTATCAGGGCGGTTAAAGTTGAAATTTTAAAATTTCCAAGCATAACAACTTGTTTAGATACCTTTCAAAATTTAGTTGCTTTTAATTTGTCTTTCATGGCATTTTCTAAAGTTCCTAAGTTGACCGAGTCAAATTATGACTCATGGACGGTCAAAGCTTTTACATATCTTTGTTCATTTGATGACAAAATGTGCAATATTATTTCAGATGGACCAATACAAATTCTGAAGGTTATTACCAGAGCGCTTGGAGCCACAGAAGAAACTCCAGATGGCTATGTTGAGAATCCTAAACAAGAATGGTCCACTAATGAGCGTCGAAGAGCAAATCTGGACAATGTTGGTCGAAATGCTTTGTATACAGCTATTGGTGACAACGACAATTTATTCAACAAAGTTAAATCATGTAATACCACTAAAGAAATCTGGGATAAGTTGGCTATAATCTGTGGTGGATCAACTCAAATCAAGGAAAATAACCTCTCCATTGCTCGAGAAAAATTCAACAGCTTTAAGATGTTACCTAACGAGACCCTAGAGCAATTGAACATAAGATTCACAGCTCTTGTTACAGAACTTACATCATTGGGAATGAATTTACAGAACTAAGAAATGGTGGTTAAGATCTTTAGAAGTCTACCTAGTAGATTCTTTATGAAGTCAACAGCTATGAGAGAATCTAATACGATGGATCTTTTTAAGTCCAGAAGACGCCTTTTCAGAACTCAAGGCATTTGAGTTTGAATTAAACTCAGCTAGTGACATTGTGAGTAGTTCGGTAATTGAATCTGGAGCGCTCGTAGCATCAATCAAGGGTAAATCGGGTAATAAGGGAAAAGGTTCAGATATCAGTGAGGATGAGGAACTAGCACTTCTAAATAGATTCAGAAAGTTCTTGAGATATGAAAAGAAAGGAAGTAGTCCTAAGCATCAAAGACACAATTCATATCAAGCGCCTGCTCCAATACATCAACAGTTTCAAGCGCCTCAGTATTCTGTTCCTACATCCCAAGCGCCTGTTCAGTACCAAGTGTCTGCTCAAAATGTCTCAGCACCAGTGGTCTCAAAACCACACAATGTAAGATTAACAAATGAACAAAAGATGAAAACTAATCTGTGTTATAATTGCAGGAAACCAGGGCACTACCAGGTAAATTGTCCTTATCTAAACGTATCTAAGTCTTCAAGGCAGAATTACTTGGATAGAAACCATTTCAGGAGCAACCTTCGTCAACAAGGTTTGCTAGCGGAATCAGAACAAGCATCTGCACCTGAAGACTTGGAGTCTTCAGAAGAAAATAGTGACGATGATGAGCCAGTTGATGACTCAGCGCTTATTTATCTCATGGTCAGAGATGATGAAGCGTCTCCTGAGGTAAACACTAAATTATCTCTTCCTCTTTCTTATGAAGAATTATTTGACAAAGTCAAAGAATATTATAATGATTGTCAAGTTGCAGCCAAATTATACCAAAATCACTTTGATATTATTTCATCGCTCAAAAGTGATAAAGTGACTCTCAAAGCAGAATTGCAAGTTCAGCAACAGTGTATTGAGAAAAACCAATCGCTTAAGAGTGAAATAATCCAGTTGAAAAGTGATCTTGATATGATAGTCAAGAGAGAAGCTGAGTTGATTGCTAGACTTGCTAAATCAGAACAACTCGTCTCATCATTGTCTAAAGCATCAAGAAAGCTACACAATGTGACTAAGGTAACAAGATTATTTGGGGAAAAGACCGGTTTAGGATGCAATAAGTTCGGTAAACAACCAAACAAATCAAATGTTGCGGCAAACAACAAAGGAAAGGGTACTCTCTTTGTTAAAGAAGGTTCACAATGACAAACGCCAAATGAACCATGCGACAATGGTAAGAGGCCAAATGAGAAAGCCAAAGCTGACTCAGGCAAAGGAAAGGCGAAAGCAAATGATTCACAAAAAAAGGTTCATCCAAACGCTCAAAAGGCTAAGGATAAACCTAACCACTGTGAGTCAAGCGCCAAGCGTCCAGCATAAAAAATGCAACCCAAGCCAGCGCCAAGGAAATACGAGCGTCAATATCCATAACGGTCTAGATCATATTATAGCTACTATGATGATTATGACTATGACTATGATTACTATTATAATCGAGGATATTACTATACACCCAAACAACACACACAACACAATGAGAAACCTAAGAAGGCCAGTATTCCTACAATAAAGACTAGGCAAATATGGGTTCCTAAAGTTCTAATTCAAACTAACAATGCTACTAATGGTAAAGGACCCAAGCAACAATGGGTACCTAAACAGAAATAGAACTTCCCTTTTGATTGTAGGTACCTAGAGCTAAAGGTAATACATCTGTTTGGTACTTTGATAGTGGATCGTCAAGGCACATGATTGGTTCCAAAGATCTTCTGATCAACTATCGAGCTGCCAATGGTCCTCAGGTTGTATTTGGTGACAACTCCAAAGGTAAAGCCAAAGGTATAGGTACTGTGCATAGGGGGAACGTCAGGATAAAGTATATTTATTATGTTGAGGGTCTAGAGCACAATTTATTAAGCATAAGTAAATTTTGTGATAAAGGCTTTGAACCATATTCTCAAGTGACTGTTGCTATATAAATGACGCTAAGACTAAGTCTACTAAATTGAAAGGTAAAAGAACAAACAATGTATATTTGGTAGATTGGGGTTCAACACTTGATAGCAACCCAACTTGTTTTATTGCTAAAAATGAATCTAAAACGGGTTGGTTATGGCATAGAAAAATGAATCACCTCAACTTTAAGACAACCTCTCAGCTTATAAATCTAAATCTTGTAGATGGATTACCAAAAGGATCATTTCATAAGGATTGCCTTTGTGATGCTTGTCAAATGGGCAAACAAGTCAAATCATCCTTCAAGAGAAAACCTCATCTACCTACCTCTAGAATACTTGAACTACTTCACATGGATTTGTTTGGACCCATTCAAACGATCAGTGTGAGTGATAGAAAGTATACTTTGGTGATAGTGGATTATTTCTCTCGATTCACTTGGGTGGAATTTCTTTCATCCAAAGATGAAACATGTGACAAGTTAACAACGCTTATTCGACAACTTCAAACATTGAAAAATCTTACAGTTGAAAGAATAAGAAGTGATCACGGTACTGAGTTTACTAACAAGGTTGTTGAGAAGTTTTGTACAGAGAATGGAATACATCATGAGTATTCAGCTCCCTGAACTCCCCAACAGAATGGTGTTGCTAAGCGCCCGAACAGAACGCTCAAGGAAGCTGCTAGGACAATGTTAGCAGAGTCCAAGCCTACTCCTAGGTTTTGGGCAGAAGCGATCAATAATGCCTGTTACACTCAAAACCGCTGCATGATCAACAAACAACTTGAGAAAACTCCATATGAACCGTGGAAGGGACGTAAGCCAAATGTCTCATATTTTCACGTCTTTGGTTCCAAATGTTTTATCCATAATAATGGATCCCAAAGCCTAAAGACATTTGATCCTAAAGCAGATGAGAGAATCTTTCTAGGCTACGCCAAGAATGGAAAGAACTTTCGCATCTTAAACAAGATCAAATCGAAGGTTGAAGAATCTATTCATGTTGTTTATGATGATGCTAACCAAGAACCGAGTAAGGTTAATGTGAATGATGTAGGAGTTGAACATCTATGTCATCAAGCGTCTAAGATTACAATTGATGATGATAGTAACGACGATGATGAGATCTCAGTGCCACCTCCTAAGATTACTCGTGAGGATATTTTGGATAACAATGCAAGATCTACTGATGATCATGAAGAAAGTGATCATCGAGAGCAAACAAGGATTGGTGAACTTGAAGCGCCTATGCAAGAAGGTAGTCAAGCGTCTGATCGTCAAGTGCCTGTTCAACCTCTTAACCCATTCCAACCAGATAGATTATAGCTGCGTGATCATCCACTTGAGCAGATATTGGAAATATTTAAGCCCCTGTTAGGATTAGAGTCGCTACATTTAATGAGGCTATGTTTGCAAGCTTTCTATCTCAAATGAAACCTAAGAAAGTGGATGAAGCGCTAAGCGATCCAAGTTGGATTGAAGCCATGCAAGAAGAGCTGAATCAATTCGAGCGTAGTAAGGTTTGGACGCTAGTACCAAGACCAACTCACCAAGGAGTTATTGGAACTAGATGGGTTTATAGAAACAAGATGGATGAGAATGGCATTGGAACAAGGAACAAGGCCCGACTCGTTGCTCAAGGATATTGCTAAGAAGAGGGAATTGACTTTGATGAGACATATGCTCAAGTCGCCCGTCTTGAAGTAATTCACACGTTTCTAGCGTATGCAGCGTTCAACAATTTTACGGTGTATCAGATGGATGTGAAGAGTGCCTTCCTGAATGGTTAACTCTAAGAAGAAGTATATGTGGAACAACCACCGGGATTCATCAACAACCATGGTAAGGGTATGGTCTACAAGCTAGATAAAGCACTTTATGGGCTTAAGCAAGCACCCCGAGCATGATATGACACACTCTCTATCTTTCTTATTGGTAAAGGCTTTTCAAAAGGCAGCGTTGATACAACGATATTTAAAATTACCAATAATGAAGATATTCTCTTAGTACAAATTTATGTTGATGATATTATACTTGGCTCTACTAATAAGCGTTTGTATGAGAAATTTTCAAAAATGATGCAAGAACAATTTGAAATGAGCATGATGGGTGAATTAACCTTCTTCTTAGGATTACAAGTTAAACAACTCCCTAATGACATATTTATTAACCAAGCTAAATATACAAGAGATATGATTAAGAAATTTGGTATGGAAAATGCATCATATTCAAAAATTTCAATGAGCCAAACGCTTAAGTTAGATAAAGATGAAAGTGGGAAGAAGATTGATATCACTAATTATAGAGGTATCATTGGATCACTTGTTTATCTTACTGCTAGTAGACCTGATATTATGTTTTCGGTATGCATGTGTGCACGGTTTCAAGCCGATCCTAAAGAGTCACACGTAATTGCTGCCAAGAAGATCCTTAAATACCTAAAAGGCACACAAAATGTGTTCTTATGGTACCTCTACAGCCGAAGCTGAGTATGTAGCTGTAGAAAGTTGTTGTGCACAAGTGTTATGGATGAGGCAACAACTTAGAGATTATGGTATAATCTTAGGTTCAACCCCCATTCATTGTGATAACCAAAGCGCTCTAGCCATGACTCAAAACCCCGTTCTCCATTCCAGAACCAAACATATTGACATTAGATACCATTTTTTTCGTGACCATGTTCAAAAGAAAGATATCTCCATGCATTTTATTGGAACTGACAAACAATTGGCAGATATCTTCACCAAAGCGCTCAACGAACAACGTTTTCTCACTTTGAGAAGTGAATTAGGTATGATTAATTTAAACGCTTAATCATTATGCATCATAGTTTAATAGACATATAATTTAGGGGGAATTCGCTTTATTTATGTCCAAAAGATTTTGAAAAGTTGTTACAAGTTATCAAACTTAAGGGGAACCTTAAAATTGTACTTGAAACATATTCCAAGCGTTAATGATCAAAAACTTTCATGTGCATGATCATTATCGCTCAGAATTATTTATGGACAATATGTTGACGCTAAAAATATAAAGGATTTTAATTTCAAGCGTCAATATAAATTTAACAACGAATAGTATCTGTTGAGAGTTGAACCAATTCCATTCAACACTCAATATAAAATCGTTTATAAAACTCATGCATAAATTTTACGAACTTCTTGAAGTAGTGGATAGACTCAACAGTCTATGTTGTACTCTATCTACACGCTTCCATCACATCAAACTGGCGAGTAATCAAAACTTTTCAAAATGGCGGTTCAGAAATAACACGTGTCTATGTATGTGTTAGTGTACCATTAAGCGCGTGTACTACACTCTGAATATCTTAAATGTTTTTCAAAATTTAACTCTCGGATGTCAAATCATTATATATGGTAGTTACCAAATGTAAATTCTCTCTCTTACACAAAACTCGTGTCCGCAGTTAATACTATGCATGGCTGAGATTGAGCCACTTTACACGTGTCTACATCTTAGTAAGATGAGAGAACCCAAGTTTTAAAATTTTCCTTCTGTGTCATTTAAAACACAATTTTGCAGAAATTATTTACTTTACTCTCTGCAAATTTTACTCTCTCTCTCTCTCTTTTTCAAACCAAAAGAAAATCTCAGTTCATCTCTTTCACTGAAAATGGCACCAAGACGCATGTGTGGCTCAATTTGATTCGTTATCCTTATAAAGAAGCTTGTTGAATCATTAGACCTATGTTGCTATGATGGAAGATCCTATGATGATATCTACCCGGTCTCTCGCGATAGAAATCCTATGCCTAAATAACATTCTCCAAAATATATCTATTTGGGAATCTAATTATCAAGCATGCATTCACGATTGGAAATTCCTCGACTAAGATCGACTTGCTTCACCCGGGAATCTCTACCTATGTCTAAGGCAATTTCTATTAATCGGGTTATGTTGGGAATTTCTTGCAGCCTAGCTCAAATTTTTCTCAAAACATTAACCTACGCAATTAATCAAACATATGATGCTCAACCACATGTAAGAAGAATGATCACAAATTCCCAACGCATAGCAACGCATGAATTATTTCAAACTATTAACCATTATAAAGGTACTTCACAAATTGGCCTTCACATAGCCCTAGTTTTACAACTGAACAAGTGAAGAAATAAGAGATAAGAATATAGATAATGTAAAATCAGAAAGCTTTAATGTCTTAGTCTGACTCTGTATCGCTTGGGCATTTCAGCTCGGATAGCTTCAGTCAGATTGTCTTCCAAGGTCATCATTGCTTCATGATCTTTGTTGATTATGAGCTTGTTTTCTTTTTGTTGTCTCTTCTTGAAGGCAATAAAATGATTGTCCCAGTCAGTTGGGTCAATATCGACATACCTTAGGCAGATTCGAAAAGCTTGGATAAAGTCAGTCATCTTCCTCTCTTCAGCTAAGCTTGGATAAAGTCAGTCATCAAGCACACACATGAAGATTGAAATTTTCATTTGCCAATTCATACACACAACAGCAAGCATTAAATCTTCAAAATTGATTATGAAAAACTACACGATGCTTTTGAACATTCAACAATTTGAAAACCTCACAAAATCTTAGTTTCCATCCCTAAATCATGAACTCCCACGCCCATGTTCATGTCAAGAGCACACTTTAGACAAGATTATGCAAATCAATTGGAAAGGAAAGACATTGGAACAATTCAACATTCATTAACCCATCGGTGTGTATAAAGTGCAAAAGTCACAATCAAAAGGTCTTTCCGGTTTGTAACGTAAGGCTAGGTGATGGCTAGGATCGGAAGATATGGATAAAGTGACTAAGTCAAGAGAGCCTATAACTCAAAATCATCAATCTAAATTCACAAATAGACTACATAAACTTTCACAACTTATCACTTATCCCTTTTTCATTCTCTTTTGCTTTTCAACTTACAACCCCCAAACTTGTTTCTTTTCATATCGGGTTGTATACAGAATTCCAAGCCAAATGATCAAAATGAGTGCCAAGATTCAAGCCCAGTCGAGAGCACAATTTTTTTTTCATATATATATCTATCTCTCTCTCGACTATTTAGCCCATTGCTCAAGTTTTCATTTCATCCCCTTTTTTTACATAATACTTCAAACCTCCAATATCCCAACATGGCCAAAACATCACTATCTAACTCATATACATTCAAATCAAAACAAGGTGACTACCCATATTCAAGTCAAATGATATGAAGTTCTAAACTCTCTTGATTGGGTGCAAGACATTGTTTTTCTTTTAGGCTAGAAGGTGGTTGTCTTGGCATATGAAATAAAGACGAATGGTGGTTTCTAGTGTACTTAGCACACTCCATTTTTATCAATACGGCTCAAATCAAGGTCTAGAGATTATGCAATATAGAGAAGGCCAAAATGTAAGGCTAACAACAATGAAAGATGGCCTAAATCATTTTATGACTTCACAACATTAAAACACACTTCAAAGTCAACAAAATTGAAAGTCCAAAGTTTTAAATCCTCAAAAAAATCGCATAAGCATGACTAAAAAGGGCTTTCAAGTCACAACATATGACATGTTGACCACAGATAAGAAACTTTGACTTCGAGAGAGTGGAGATATTCAAACGCATTATGCTCTTATGCAAGGGTGCACCAATTCATGAATTCTATATCAACAAGGTTGTACCCCCAAACTTAAATTAAACGTTGTCCTCAATGTTCATGAAATAAATGCAATGTAAGAGGGATAAGTGTTACAACTCTGAAATGGAGAGATGCAGAGTGAGCACGGTGGTGGGCTAGTATCCTGGGATCAAAACCTGAAGAAAGGAAATATCTAGAAAATCACATCAACAATAAGACGGGAGAGAAAGCAAGATAAATACAAAAAGGAAAAACAAGAAAGCGATAAAAAGCTTGGGTTACCTCCCAAGAAGCGCTTGTTTTAAAGTCATTAGCTTGACTTTACCGAGTTATTTCAAGGGGGTTTTCGAATGAATGCCTTGTTCATTCTCCAAGTAAGGATGAAATAGGGCCCGGTGTTACTAGAAAATATGATGAGTAGTGACCAAGCAATCATCCATTCAAATATTTTCTCATAGTCCATCACCACTTCCATCACTCTTTCTTCCCATTGTGCCGAGTGATGATTTGGACTATTCTCCAAGTTACAAGTAGATGACCGTTTTTCTTCACCCATCGAAGTGGAAAACTTGGAGTTCATGATGTAGGACTCGAGGAGACTATTGGTTCTTTGAACCTGAGAAAGCTCAACACTAAAAGGATCAAAAGCATCAATGCGTAAAGACAAATTGAAATCAATTGGATGCTTACAAACCTCATAGCTATCACAAATAACCATATTAACTCCTGTAGTTAAAAACAACTCACCTTCACTGGAATCAATTACCTCTTTACATGTGGAGAGGACAGAGGGTGGAGAATCTTTAGTGATAGGGGGGAGACATTGTAGTCCTAAATCAACCGCTTGTTCAACTTCTGTATTAAGGGAAGCCTCATTTTCTTTTGTGCGATTCTCTAGGGTGCATGACTCTCTCTCCTTCCATAAGTTGATTGGTTGATCGACTAGTATGACCACTTCCCTACTATGAGCTTCTGACTCCTTTCTACGAGCTTCCATCTCCTTTATGATAGCTTCCATCTCGTTTATGCTAGCTTGTGAGGTTGCACAATCTACATTCAACTGGTCCTCAAGAGTAGATGCCATCGTTGGCTCTTGTTGATAGGAACTATCATATTGTTGGGAGGGAAGGCTATAGACATAGTCAAATCCTGAGGCATTGTTGTAACTCCATGTTGAGCTTGCAGGATTTATCCAACCAGGATGGTAAGTATGCTCATAGGTTTCCATTTTCATTGGGGTTGATGAGGCGAATGATGGATCCCAATCATGCGCCAATCCTGGTGAAAACATCATTCCATCATTGTTGTAACTCCATGTTGATCTTGAATGATTTAGCCAACCGGGATGGTAAGTGTGCTCATAGGATTCCATAGGTGGTAAAACAATTGGCCCAACTGCTCCTTGAATGTTTGGCATCATGTAATCCCTCATAAAGATTTTTGGAGATACCTCCGGTTGCTTTAGAGGTATGCCAAGCTTTGCAATTTCCCGACGCACCGCTTCTGCTAGGACAGCGGGATCTATGTGTGTATAAGGAGTCTCCATCGTGGCTTGCTGTGGTTGAGTCTCCCTTTGTAGTCTTACCCCTCGAGTAAATGTGCATTCAATCTCAGGGTCCAACTCCGCTAATCCAATCCCACTAGTACGTGTCATGCACTAATGAGATCAATCTCGCACAAAGAAAGACAAAACAATTAGTAGAAAAAAAATGATCTAAGCTCAGAAAGAATAAGAGAATCTCAATATTAGATACCATAGTTGTCCCCGGCAACGGCGCCAAAAACTTGACACGACAAAATCCTAGCAAGAGAACTAGGTCGCGTAAGTAGTAAAGTGGATTTCTAAGTCCGGGGTTATCGTATCCGCAGGGACAACTATAATCTAAGTACCAAGACTACTATATTACTCAATTCTAAGTTAAATCGGTTGATAGAAAGGTTGATTAACTAATTAATAAATAGTAGAAAATAAACTAAGGCAACGTCACACCAAATAAAGGGAGGAAACAATAGAGAGAAGCGATCAAGGCACATGGTTCAACCAATTATGCATTTCGATTGTGATTTAGGTTCTATTGGATTATTAGATTGAATTAGCTAAGGCGAAATTCCCTAACGTACGTACCACCCAATCTCTTGGCATAGCAACCCTACCCTTGGTAACGATTTCCTATATATCTCTATATGAAAACCTGATTAACGAGGATGCATTTAAGGTCTAGGAATTCCCCACGTGAATGGAAAGCCACCTAAAGAAACCGAGTCTATCTCTAGTCGGTTTAACTATAGGGTATTCAATGTTTATATCTTCCCTAGGTTATTATCTCTCGATCTCTAACCTAGGCATTTTATCAAACACTTGGTGATCAAGCAAATGTAGCATTGAGATCAAATATTGAATACATAGCTAAAACCAAAATTAATCCAATAAACACCAACAAATCAACAATCAAAATAACATAAATGGCCTATCCATGGCCTCAATCAAACAAGTTTAGCTCATATTCATGTCAAAAGTGCAAATATAAATCATACAAGTCATAGGAGATTTGAACAAATTCAAGAAACAAATATGTAAAAACTCCCTAATTCTTGTAGAGATGTGGATTCCTTGTTGAATTCTCCATGTTTTGACATTTAATCTTCTCTTCTAAGCTCTCCCTTTCTCTATTTTCGTGTGGTTGCTGATATCCAAGGTGAGTTAGGGTAAAAAATGGCTAAAAGGGGTATTTACAGACCAACCCGCTGCCTGACACGACAAAATCCTAACAAGAGAACTAGGTTGCGTAAGTAGTAAAGTGGATTTCTAAGTCCGGGGTTATCGTATCCGCAGGGACAACTATAATCTAAGTACCAAGACTACTATATTACTCAATTCTAAGTTAAATCGGTCGATAGAAAGGTTGATTAACTAATTAATAAATACTAGAAAATAAACTAAGGCAACGTCACACCAAATAAAGGGAGGAAACAATAGAGAGAAGCGATCAAGGCACATGGTTCAACCAATTATGCATTTCGATTGTGATTTAGGTTCTATTGGATTATTAGATTGATTTAGCTAAGGCGAAATTCCCTAACGTACGTACTACCCAATCTCTTGGCATAGCAACCCTACCATTGGTAACGATTTCCTATATATCTCTATATGAAAACCCGATTAACGAGGATGCATTTAAGGTCTAGGAATTCCCCACGTGAATGGAAAGCCACCTAAAGAAACCGAGTCTATCTCTAGTCGGTTTAACTATATGGTATTCAATGTTTATATCTTCCCTAGATTATTATCTCTCGATCTCTAACCTAGGCATTTTATCAAACACTTGGTGATCAAGCAAATGTAGCATTGAGATCAAATATTGAATACATAGCTAAAACCAAAATTAATCCAATAAACACCAACAAATCAACAATCAAAATAACATAAATGGCCTATCCATGGCCTCAATCAAACAAGTTTAGCTCATATTCATGTCAAAAGTGCAAATATAAATCATACAAGTCATAGGAGATTTGAACAAATTCAAGAAAAAAATATGTAAAAACTCCCTAATTCTTGTAGAGATGTGGATTCCTTGTTGAATTCTCCATGTTTTGACCTTCAATCTTCTCTTCTAAGCTCCCTCTCTCTCTATTTTCGTGTGGCAGCTGCTATCCAAGGTGAGTTAGGGTAAAAAATGGCTAAAAGGGGTATTTATAGACCAACCCGCTGCCTCGAACGCCGCGGCGTTTGCTTGTTGAACGCCTCGGCGTTGGCTACTGCATGTGAACGCCGCGGCGTTCGTCCCCTGCTGCTCCAGCCAGTTTTGGTAAACTTCGCATAACTTTCTCTACCGATGTCGGAATTCACTGATTCAAGTTGATGTAGAATCCTAAAACAAAGATCTACAACTCTCCAGGAGACACTAGGGCCGAAATCAAAAGTTAAAGATGACAAATTTGTCTCACAAGTCACTGAATGAGAAAACTCCATCGTAAGACGTCTCTTCCGATGACGTTTTCACCTCCTTCCCTACATATCTGATCTTTGTCTTCAACATAAGAAATGTACCTTTGCCTCTTATCTTTCCATTGGTATAAGAAGTGTGTAATTTGGACATGGGTAGAGAAATCTATTCCATAAACTCTAGCACTGCGCAGACAGTTTGTATCTTTATGCATGATTTATCTTCAATTCTTGTTCTTTTCTCCAAATGATATGTTATTCTAGAAAATATGAGAAAACAAGGGTCCAAGCATCATATGTCATCAAATTATCATGAAAACAATCAAAACCAAGTCAATAAACGGGGGAAAACTAGTGTAAAAATAACATATATCAACTACCCCCAAACTTAGCTTTGATCGTCCTCGATCAAATACAATCAAGCACACACATGAAGATTGAAATTTTCATTTGCCAATTCATACACACAACAGCAAGCATTATATCTTCAAAATTGATTATGAAAAACTACACGATGCTTTTGAACATTCAACAATTTGAAAACCTCACAAAATCTTAGTTTCCATCCCTAAATCATGAACTCCCACGCCCATGTTCATGTCAAGAGCACACTTTAGACAAGATTATGCAAATCAATTGGAAAGTAAAGACATTGGAACAATTCAACATTCATTAACCCATCGGTGTGTATAAAGTGCAAAAGTCACAATCAAAAGGTCTTTCCGGTTTGTAACGTAAGGCTAGGTGATGGCTAGGACCGGAAGATAATGATAAAGTGACTAAGTCAAGAGAGCCTATAACTCAAAATCATCAATCTAAATTCACAAATAGACTACACAAACTTTCACAACTTATCACTTATCCCTTTTTCATTCTCTTTTGCCTTTCAACTTACAACCCCCAAACTTGTTTCTTTTCATATCGGGTTGTACACAGAATTCCAAGCCAAATGATCAAAATGAGTGCCAAGATTCAAGCCTAGTCGAGAGCACAATTTTTTTTTTCATATATATATCTCTCTCTCGACTATTTAGCCCATTGCTCAAGTTTTCATTTCATCCCCTTTTTTACATAATACTTCAAACCTCAAATATCCCAACATAGCCAAAACATCACTATCTAACTCATGTACATTCAAATCAAAACAAGGTGACTACCCATATTCAAGTCAAATGATATGAAGTTCTAAACTCTCTTGATTGGGTGCAAGACATTGTTTTTCTTTTAGGGTAGAAGGTGGTTGTCGTGGCTTATGAAATAAAGTCGAATGGTGGTTTCTAGTGTGCTTAGCACACTCCATTCTTATCAATACGGCTCAAATCAAGGTCTAGAGATTATGCAATATAGAGAAGGCCAAAATGTAAGGCTAACAACAATGAAAGATGGCCTAAATCATTTTATGACTTCACAACATTAAAACACACTTCAAAGTCAACAAAATTGAAAGTCCAAAGTTTTAAATCCTCAAAAAAAATCGCATAAGCATGACTAAAAAGGGCTTTCAAGTCACAACATATGACATGTTGACCACAGATAAGAAACTTTGACTTCGAGAGAGTGGAGATATTCAAACGCATTATGCTCTTATGCAAGGGTGCACCAATTCATGAATTCTATATCAACAAGGTTGTACCCCCAAACTTAAATTAAACATTGTCCTCAATGTTCATGAAATAAATGCAAGGTAAGAGGGATAAGCGATACAACCCTGAAATGGAGAGAAACGGGGGGAGCATGGTGGTGGGCTCATATCCCAGGATCAAACTGTGATCAAAACCTGAACGAGAGAAAACTCAAAGGAAACCATATTAAAACGAGTCAAGGGGGAGAAAAAGAATGAAGGCACAAAAGAAAAGAAAGAAAGCAATAAAAGACACTTGGGTTGCCTCCCAAGAAGCGCTTGTTTATAGTCATTAGCTCGACTTTACCGAGTTATTTCAAGGGGGTTTTCGAATGAATGCTTTGTTCATTCTCCAAGTAAGGATGAAATAGGGCCCGGTGTTACTAGAAAATATGATGAGTAGTGACCAAGCAATCATCCATTCAAATATTTTATCATAGTCCATCACCACTTCCATCACTCTTTCTTCCCATTGTGCCGAGTGATGATTTGGACTATTCTCCAATTTACAACTAGATGACCGTTTTTCTTCACCCATCGAAGTGGAAAACTTGGAGTTCATGATGTAGGACTCGAGGAGACTATTGGTTCTTTTAACCTGAGAAAGCTCAACACTAAAAGGATCAAAAGCATCAATGCGTAAAGACAAATCCGAATCAATTGGATGCTTACAAACCTCATAGCTATCACAAATAACCATATTAACTCCTATAGTTAAAAACAACTCACCTTCACTGGAATCAATTACCTCTTTACATGTGGAGAGGACAGAGGGTGGACAATCTTTAGTGATAGGGGGGAGACATTGTAGTCCTAAATCAACCGCTTGTTCAACTTCTGTATTGAGGGAAGCCTCATTTTCTTTTGTGCGATTCTCTAGGGTGCATGACTCTCTCTCCTTCCATAAGTTGATTGGTTGATCGACTAGTATGACCACTTCCCTACTATGAGCTTCTGACTCCTTTCTACGAGCTTCCATCTCTTTTATGATAGCTTCCATCTCGTTTATGCTAGCTTGTGAGCTTGCACAATCTACATTCAACTGGTCCTCAAGAGTAGATGTCATCGTTGGCTCTTGTTGATAGGAACTATCATATTGTTGGGAGGGAAGGCCATAGACATGGTCAAATCCTGAGGCATTGTTGTAACTCCATGTTGAGCTTGCAGGATTTATCCAACCAGGATGGTAAGTATGCTCATAGGTTTCCATTTTCATTGGGGTTGATGAGGCGAATGATGGATCCCAATCATGCGCCAATCCTG
This sequence comes from Buddleja alternifolia, assembly GCA_019426215.1. Lineage (NCBI taxonomy): Eukaryota > Viridiplantae > Streptophyta > Magnoliopsida > Lamiales > Scrophulariaceae > Buddleja > Buddleja alternifolia. Next base: position 9,397,282 of record CM033397.1, on the reverse strand, counting down.
GTGAAAACATCATTCCATCATTGTTGTAACTCCATGTTGATCTTGAATGATTTAGCCAACCGGGATGGTAAGTGTGCTCATAGGATTCCATAGGTGGTAAAACAATTGGCCCAACTGCTGCTTGAATGTTTGGCATCATGTAATCCCTCATAAGGATTTGTGGAGATACCTCCGGTTGCTTTAGAGGTATGCCAAGCTTTGCAATTTCCCGACGCACCGCTTCTGCTAGGACAGCGGGATCTATGTGTGTATAAGGAGTCTCCATCGTGGCTTGCTGTGGTTGAGTCTCCCTTTGAAGTCTTACCCCTCGAGTAAATGTGCATTCAATCTCAGGGTCCAACTCCGCTAGTCCAATCCCACTAGTACATGTCATGCACTAATGAGATCAATCTCGCACAAAGAAAGACAAAACAATCAGTAGAAAAAAAAATTGATCTAAGCTCAGAAAGAATAAGAGAATCTCAATATTAGATACCATAGTTGTCCCCGGCAACGGCGCCAAAAACTTGACACGACAAAATCCTAACAAGAGAACTAGGTCGCGTAAGTAGTAAAGTGGATTTCTAAGTCCGGGGTTATCGTATCCGCAGGGACAACTATAATCTAAGTACCAAGACTACTATATTACTCAATTCTAAGTTAAATCGGTCGATAGAAAGGTTGATTAACTAATTAATAAATACTAGAAAATAAACTAAGGCAACGTCACACCAAATAAAGGGAGGAAACAATAGAGAGAAGCGATCAAGGCACATGTTTCAACCAATTATGCATTTCGATTGTGATTTAGGTTCTATTGGATTATTAGATTGATTTAGCTAAGGCGAAATTCCCTAACGTACGTACTACCCAATCTCTTGGCATAGCAACCCTACCATTGGTAACGATTTCCTATATATCTCTATATGAAAACCCGATTAACGAGGATGCATTTAAGGTCTAGGAATTCCCCACGTGAATGGAAAGCCACCTAAAGAAACCGAGTCTATCTCTAGTCGGTTTAACTATAGGGTATTCAATGTTTATATCTTCCCTAGATTATTATCTCTCGATCTCTAACCTAGGCATTTTATCAAACACTTGGTGATCAAGCAAATGTAGCATTGAGATCAAATATTGAATACATAGCTAAAACCAAAATTAATCCAATAAACACCAACAAATCAACAATCAAAATAACATAAATGGCCTATCCATGGCCTCAATCAAACAAGTTTAGCTCATATTCATGTCAAAAGTGCAAATATAAATCATACAAGTCATAGGAGATTTGAACAAATTCAAGAAACAAATATGTAAAAACTCCCTAATTCTTGTAGAGATGTGGATTCCTTGCTGAATTCTCCATGTTTTGACCTTCAATCTTCTCTTCTAAGCTCCCTCTCTCTCTATTTTCGTGTGGCAGCTGCTATCCAAGGTGAGTTAGGGTAAAAAATGGCTAAAAGGGGTATTTATAGACCAACCCGCTGCCTCGAACGCCGCGGCGTTCGCTTGTTGAACGCCTCGGCGTTGGCTACTGCATGTGAACGCCGCGGCGTTCGCTTGTTGAACGCCGCGGCGTTCGTCCCCTGCTGCTCCAGCCAGTTTTGGTAAACTTCGCATAACTTTCTCTACCGATGTCGGAATTCACTGATTCAAGTTGATGTAGAATCCTAAAACAAAGATCTACAACTCTCCAGAAGACACTAGGGCCGAAATCAAAAGTTAAAGATGATTAATTTGTCTCACAAGTCACTGAATGAGAAAACTCCATCGTAAGACGTCTCTTCCGATGACGTTTTCACCTCCTTCCCTACATATCTGATCTTTGTCTTCAACATAAGAAATGTACCTTTGCCTCTCATCTTTCCATTGGTATAAGAAGTGTGTAATTTGGACATGGGTAGAGAAATCTATTCCATAAACTCTAGCACTGCGCAGACAGTTTGTATCTTTATGCCTGATTTATCTTCAATTCTTGTTCTTTTCTCCAAATGATATGTTATTCTAGAAAATATGAGAAAACAAGTGTCCAAGCATCATATGTCATCAAATTATCATGAAAACAATCAAAACCAAGTCAATAAACGGGGGAAAACTAGTGTAAAAATAACATATATCACTGCCTCGAACGCCGCAGCGTTCGCTTGTTGAACGCCTCGGCGTTGGCTACTGCATGTGAACGCCGCGGCGTTCGCTTGTTGAATGCCGCGGCGTTCGTCCCCTGCTGCTCCAGCCAATTTTGGTAAACTTCGCATAACTTTCTCTACTGATGTCGGAATTCACTGATTTAAGTTGCTGTAGAATCCTAAAACAAAGATCTAAAACTCTCCAGAAGACACTAGGGCCGAAATCAAACGTTAAAGATGACAAAATTGTCTCACAAGTCACTGAATGAGAAAACTCCATCGTAAGACGTCTCTTCCGATGACGTTTTCACCTCCTTCCCTACATATCTGATCTTTGTCTTCAACATAAGAAATGTACCATTGCCTCTTATCTTTCCATTGGTATAAGAAGTGTGTAATTTGGACATGGGTAGAGAAATCTATTCCATAAACTCTAGCACTGCGCAGACAGTTTGTATCTTTATGCATGATTTATCTTCAATTCTTGTTCTTTTCTCCAAATGATATGTTATTCTAGAAAATATGAGAAAACAAGGGTCCAAGCATCATATGTCATCAAATTATCATGAAAACAATCAAAATCAAGTCAATAAACGGGGGAAAACTAGTGTAAAAATAACATATATCAGATGTCAAACTGTTCAAGTAGTGCTCTTGTAGGTATTGGTAGATTTGGATATAACGCTCTAGGAGGATCCGTTAGCGTACTACTGGGCGCTCCAGATGTACTTTGAGCAGTTATCCAAGACGGAAGACTAAGCGCAGAAGTAGAAGTAAGCACTTGACGCTTAGGAGACGGAGGCTCTTCAGCTCTTGAAGTAGACGCTTTCCTCTTTTCTCCTTTCTTCTTCTTTTCCCCCTTATTGCCATCATCAGACTTTAAGAAATGATCTGTGAGTAAACTTACGTGATGAGCAATCTGAGACATAGAATCTGTGATGTCATCCAGACGCTTGTCGAAGCGTTCCTACAGAGCGAGAAGCTTGGCGTTGGTAGCATCATTTATAGAGGTCTCAAGGGTTTCAAGACGCTTCTCAAGCTCTTTTTTCATTGCCAGTTGGGTTGCTTGAGTGTCATCATGCATTTCTTGAAAGTCTTGCTTGCACTCACCAACAGCCGCTTGAGCTGAACTACGCATATGAGCAATTTGGGCGCTCATTACGTGAGTTTCAATCTTTGCCAAATCGTCTTTAATCCAATGGAGAGATTCTTCGTTCTGAGTAGCGTGGGCGCTAATATTCTCCAAGACGGATTTGAGCAGAGGACCAAAAGATTGACTCTCATCTGAAGGAACCGCTTGAGGAGCCGGTCGCTTGAACCTTGATAAGTGTTTGAGAGAGTCAAAAGAGACTTGATGGGCTGGATCAAAAACAGTACCTCGAATGTCAAGAGACAGATCCTCAGCACCATCAACAGGAACAGGTTCAGAAGCATCAGGAATATCCTCTGGTGGAGACGCTTGAACGAGTTCTTCAGCAGACGCTGGAATACTTGTAACTGCAGACTTGAACGCTTCAGCTGATTTATCAGGCGCTTCCTCAAGCGTTGACTCTGGTTGACGAAAGTCATCGAATTGGAAGTTCCAGTGTGCTAGATCGGCATAAGAGGTGGATGCAGAGTCCAAGAGTTCAGTGAGTCTGGTTCGGGAAATACAAGTACCGGAGATGAATGTGCGAAGGGGACTATCAATAGCCCTGATGTGCATTGGACCAATGATATCAAGCACATGATTTGGGAAGACTTTGGACGGCGCTTGAGCGATGGAGAAGAGTGAATCTGGACAGTAATGTCTGGAAAATCCAATCAAGCAGTCGGAGGGAAGAGACGTAGGACGCCGATGTGCAGGTATACAATCAGCATAGTACTCTTCAAGATATGGATAAATTGCTTGAGCCAGCTCTTGATTCCTTTCAAGCAGGGAGAGGACAAACTCCCTTCGAGGATAGAGGAATTAGACAAAAGATAAACTTCTTGTCCTCTGAAAGTTTGGCAGTCCTCCAGAAGGTATCCACTTCAGTTGCAAACAGATATAAGTATTGAGTCAAGAATGACTTGAGCCCAGCTTTGACGACCATATCCATCATATCTGTTAGATTGATCTGAGGTTGCTCATACTAAAATTTCTAGTCGACAACAAGGCCTTCAGTAACCTTGATGCTAGTTTCGGCAGAAGTAGACGAAGATTTCTTTGGTGCCATTTTTAGTGAAAGAGATGAACTGAGATTAGCTTTTGCTTTTGAGAGAGAGGAAGTAAATTTGCAGAGATTTTTGAGTATAAGTAAATGAATTTTCTACAAATTGTGTTTTAAATGACAGAGGTTAATTTTTGAAACTTGTGTTTTCTTATCTCTGTAGGATGGACACACGTGTAAAGAGTTTTAATCTCAGCCATGAATTCATTAACCGCGGACACGGGTTTTGTGTAATGGAAAGAAGTCACATTTGGTAATTCTCATATAAAGATTTGACATCCGAGTTAAAGTTTTAAAAACGTTTGGCATTTTCAGAGTGTAACGCACGCGCCAGTTTGTACACTAACACGTACACAAACACGTGCTGTCTCTGAACCGTCATTTTGAAAAAGTTTTTAATTCCCCGCCAGTTTGATGTGATAGAAGTGTGTGGATAGAGTACACAATAGACTGTTGAGTCTATCCACTACTTCAAGGAATGTGTAAAAAGGTTTTATGCATGAATTTTTTTTTGATTAAAATCATTTTTATATTAAGTGTTGAATGGAATAGTTTCAACGCTTAATACCACTTATTTGGAGACAATATGGACGCTTAAAGCTAAATTCCTTTTATGGTTTAGCGTCTAACATATTACACAAAAGAATACTGAGCGTTGATGATCATTCATCTAAAAGTTTTTGATCATTGACGCTTAGTTATGTTCAAGTATAATTTTAAGGTTCCCCCTAAATTTGATAACTTGTACCATTTGTTTTGTTTTGCAAAGAAAACTTTTAGACATAAACCAAGTGGATTCCCCCTAAATTGTATGTCTAATAAAGTATGATGCTTGATGATTAGGCTTTTAAATCAATCATACCTAGTTCACTTCTCAAAGTGAGAAAGCGTTGTTCGTTGAGCGCTTTGGTGAAGATATCTGCAAATTGTTTGTCAGTTCCAATAAAATGCATGGATATATCTTTCTTTTGAACATGGTCACGAAGGAAATAGTATCTAATGTCAATGTGTTTGGTTCTTGAATGAAGAACAGGGTTTTGAGTCATGGCTAGAGCGCTTTGGTTATCACAAAGAATGGGGGTTGGACCTAGGATTGTTCCATAATCTCTAAGTTGTTGCCTCATCCATAAAACTTGTGCACAACAACTTCCTGCAGCTACATACTCAGCTTCGGTTGTGGAGGTAGCTATGGATTGTTGTTTCTTGCTATGCCATGAAACTAACCTATCACCTAGAAATTGACAAGTACCACTAGTGCTTTTACGATCTATTTTGCAACCTGCAAAATCTGCATCTGAGTAACCGATTAGTTCAAAAGGAGAATCCCTAGGATACCATAAGCCCACATTTTGTGTTCCTTTTAGGTACTTAAGGATTTTCTTGGCAGCTGACACGCTAAAAGCTAACGTGCTATGATAGCAAGTGCACTAGTCGTGTGTAGTAATAAAAGTGGACAAAATAAGTCCGGGTTGTCGAACCACGGAGACTTGAATTTTAGTTTAAGATTCGTAATGAAGGTAAAGACAATTAAAGTAAAGCAAGAGAAAAACAATTAAGTAAACGAAAGATCAAAGGAGGGAACAAGCTATGAATTAAACCTCACGAATTGGTTAAAAAGACTAAGGCACATGCTATGACCAAATCCACTCGTCTATATATATGAGCTACTCTTCGAATTATTAGACTCCTATGGCTTTGGTGAAAACTCCTTAATTAATCATTACCCGATGTCTCGGCACATAACAATCCTATGATTGATTGACGGTTCTCTAAATATGTCTATCCGAGAATCTAATCAAAAACCACGCATTAACGTTCTAGAGTTTCCCCGGATAAATCCGGCTAACCGCACCCGGAAATCTTTACCTATTTCTAGGAGCAATTCCACATTAGTTTCGGATGATGTGTTGATTCATTTGAACCCTAACCTATCTTCTCTCGAATGACTAGATTAGGCACAATAGCAAGCATATGGAGATCAAGCATATGATTGTGATAAAAGCACAAAATCAACACACAAAGCAATTAGAAGAATTAATACGAAAATTAACTTGACATATATAGATTCATGAATTCGGCCTTCACATGGCCTTAGTTCTACAAGATTAGCTCATATTCAATAGCTCAAGAAGGTCTAAAACAATCATATACATAGTTATTAACATAAACATGTAAATGAAATGCAAAAGAAACTCCCTAAGTCTTGAATGATGATGAATCCTTGCTTGTAGCTTCAATCTCTAGCTCAATCCCCCTTCTTTGCAATCTTCAAAATGATGAAGAATGGTGATGAATGATGATGGGTGAAGAGTAATGGCCAGCTGCCTCCTCCTCCAAAGTGTGATCGGTCAAGAGTGAAGAAAATGGCTTAAGAAGACAAGAAATGATGGGCTCCCTAGTGTGTGTCTCCCTAGTGTGTCCTCCACTACTCTAAAGTGTGTAGTATAAAATTCCATAAAGTAGATCTACCAAGAAACACACTTATGACATCCCCTCAACACATGTGATGACCTCTTGGCTTTAAATATTCCATTCCACCATCAAATGATGAACTTTTGGCTGAAAGGAATTAAAACTCGGGTGTGGTCACGCCTAAGTGCGGGCATGACGGCGCTCGGGCGCCGCTGACAGAATGCTGAAATTAAATGCAATGTGTCCTGCGCAGCAATCGTATTTCATTCATAAATCTCTTCACGAAACTCAGATTTGGATGATTCAAGTCCTCATTTGAAGCTAACACATAGTTCTACAACATTGTAGAAGGGAACTTCATCCAATTCGGTCTCTAAACATACCAAAATAGCGCTCAACCGTGGAAACTAATGCAGATACGGTGCCCAGGCGTGGACAGTACGGCGCCTAGGCGTGGACAACAGAATGTTTACGTTATTTGCATCTTGTCCGGCGCCTGGGCGTGGTAATACTGGCGCCTGGGCGTGGACGACAGAAGCAAATTGGACTGAACTTGTTTTATACGTCGTTTTTCGCCTCGTTTCTTCGTATGCTCTCATTTATCACCTGTAATCACTTAACACCGCGCTTAAACGCAAATGTGGCATGATTTTGTCAATAAATGAATCCATAGCATAAGTCCCATGGGCTTAAAAACATGTAAAAATGCCTCTTATCAACACCCCCACACTTATCAATTGCTCGTCCTCGAGCAATAAGAGTTCTAAGATAAGGAAACATCATCAATCAAAGAGAGAAACAAAAAGAAAACTACCTAACTCACTTTCGTGGAGTAAACGGTTGCATTTAGCGAATGCAACAAGCCTTTGAACCTTTGAGTTACCTCAAAGGACGAGTTATAGTCTCGTGAGGGTTTGCAGACGATATACCCACAAAATCAAAAGATTTTCAACCCCGATCACTCAACATAAATTACAATGATTAATAGCACACAATGGTATGAATTCATCTGTTTAAGCTCAAATTACAAATATATACACATCACACACTTGCTCATGTTACGCCTTAACATTGAAAAGATCATCCTAAGGGTGTAGTGTAATAAATCTCAAGTATTATAGTCAAGTGGCATTCTTACCACTTTTCAAGCATTAATCCCATATTTATCAACTTTTGATTATTCACATGGTACGAGAATTGAATACAACTTCATAGCCACTTAAAAATTCATCACTTCATTCCACTTTCGGCTTTAACTTATGCACTTTCAACTCGAACATTAGAGGCTAGACCATGTGCAATGTTCGATCCTCTTAGGCTTTCTATGACACCCTTGTAACGAGCTTTAGGCCAATAACTCCCAAACCAGACGACTTTAGGGTATCAAGTGTGGAGACACTCCTAAGGGCTTAATTGCTCGAGTGCCAAAGGCCACAAAACCAAACTAGGTCTCTATTCCCTTTACACTTTCATTGGCTTGAGCTTAGCTCAAATTAACTTAATAGTACAGTATTCTAGGCATGGTGCTCTTCGCCCCCAGTATCTATTAAGCCTGACTTTTTCAGTCATACCAATGTTCAACCTCTTTTTATTATTATTAAGCACACGAAGTTAACGTTCTCAACTCATAACACATGTGAAAATTCTAAGTTCATATTTCCGGGATCAAGCCTTTAAGTGTTTCAAAATGGTTGCCCACTCAACTCCTCGACCCTCGATTTATGTGCATATGTGAATCATCTTAAGGTCAATCTAGTCTAGTTAGGGTCCCACAAGCAAGGAACGATGTGTATAGCCATTAAAAACCAAATTGATAGAGAAAACATACCATGTATTCAAATTAACCATGCTCAATGCCTCAAGTGAAGGGTTGAAATTCTATCCAAAAATTTGTTATGCTTGATTTTCACAAAAAAATAGCACAAAATACATGAAATAGCGACGATTCCCCCAAACTTGAGCTAAAAACAAAGATCCACGACATATAGATACCCCCCCACACTTAAACTCAACATTACCCTCAATGTTGACGCAATTATACATACTCACAAGGGGAGTAACCGAGAGTACTTACAACAAGGGTGCCAAAAAGCAACCCTCAATCACGTGAGATCCGCTCCAAGCTTAAATCCTCCACGAAAGATATTCCAAAGAAAAACTCGTCTACTACATGTTATGAACTCACACACAAACTATCAAGACATAAAGAAAACATGCCAAAAGTGCATGCTTGAACACAACATAAGGATACAAACAAAGCTAAACAAAAGCAAAACAAAAAGAAAACTTACAAACTTGGGTTGCCTCCCAAGAAGCGCTTTTTTATAGTCATTAGCTTGACTTTATCGGGTCGGCTCAAGGAGGATGACGTATGAATGCTTTGTTTACTCTCCAATCAAGAATGAAACATGGCCCGGTGTTTGTGAGAAGTAGCTTGAGTATGGGCTAAGAAATCGTCATTTCTTCCCCATGTGTCGGGTGATGATATAGACTATTCTCCAAGCTATGGACAGTAGATCTTTTTCCTTCACCCATCGAAGTGATAAACTTGGAGTTTGTGAGGTAGGACTCGAGTAGATTATTGGTTATCTTTTCCTGAAAAAGCTCAACACTAAAAGGATCAAAAGCATCAATGCGTAAAGATAATGTAGAATCAATTGGATGCTTAAAAACCTCATAGTTATCACAAATAACCATGTCATCTTCTACACTAGAGGACAACTTACTACCATGGGCACTAATGACCTCTATACCCGTGGAGAGGGAAGAAGATACCAAAGAAGCTTCTGGTAAAGGCTCGAGTGTCCTTTCCTTCAACGTCGGCTTCTTTGATATCAATTCTTCGATAAAAATGGGGCCGGGTATTGCTTGAATGTTAGGTGTGCGACGCTGAGGCGATGACACCTTCATAGAAATCCTCTCATTTTTCATTTCCTCAATGATCATTAGAGCCTCCTTAATTGGTCCTTCATACAAAGCATCAATGGCTTTGTGTACTAATTTCATACTTTTCGGCTGATCCAAATCATCTAGTGTGAGTTGTAAGCCGTATAGGAGTTGTCGAACCCATTCTCGTTCCTCCAGAGTCGGGGATAAATGATATCCCTCCTGTATGGTAAAGACGCTGGATGGTAGACAATCCCAGACCGACTGAAGTGGTTGAGAAGGAGGCGGTTGCATAGCTTGGAGAATGCCTTGTAACCACTCCCGATCCTTCGGTAAATTCATATCCAGGAAACGTGCATTCAGATTTGGTTGATAGATATTGTCCGCCATCTCTCGAACTCATCTACAAACCCAGAGCACATGTTCAAAATAAAAATAACAAAATCAAGCAAAGGCTCATTTGAGGAGCGGGTCATGCACCACAAATCGAACCTAACAATTAAGCACAAGAAACAAAATTAGACTAAACACGAAAATAAAAGAAAATCAAGAAATAAACGAAAACTAAGAATTATGAAAAACGTAAACAAAAATCAAAAACTAAAATAAACAAGTCCCCGGCAACGGCGCCAAAAACTTGACACGCTAAAAGCTAACGTGCTATGATAGCAAGTGCACTAGTCGTGTGTAGTAATAAAAGTGGACAAAATAAGTCCGGGTTGTCGAACCACGGAGACTTGAATTTTAGTTTAAGATTCGTAATGAAGGTAAAGACAATTAAAGTAAAGCAAGAGAAAAACAATTAAGTTAAGGAAAGATCAAAGGAGGGAACAAGCTATGAATTAAACCTCACGAATTGGTTAAAAAGACTACGGCACATGCTATGACCAAATCCACTCGTCTATATATATGAGCTACTCTTCGAATTATTAGACTCCTATTGCTTTGGTGAAAACTCCTTAATTAATCATTACCCGATGTCTCGGCACATAACAATCCTATGATTGATTAACGGTTCTCTAAATATGTCTATCCGAGAATCTAATCAACAACCACGCATTAACGTTCTAGAGTTTCCCCGGATAAATCCGGCTAACCGCACCCGGAAATCTTTACCTATTTCTAGGAGCAATTCCACATTAGTTTCGGATGATGTGTTGATTCATTTGAACCCTAACCTATCTTCTCTCGAATGACTAGATTAGGCACAATAGCAAGCATATGGAGATCAAGCATATGATTGTGATAAAAGCACAAAATCAACACACAAAGCAATTAGAAGAATTAATACAAAAATTAACTTCACATATATAGATTCATGAATTCGGCCTTCACATGGCCTTAGTTCTACAAGATTAGCTCATATTCAATAGCTCATGAAGGTCTAAAACAATCATATACATAGTTATTAACATAAACATGTAAATGAAATGCAAAAGAAACTCCCTAAGTCTTGAATGATGATGAATCCTTGCTTGTATCTTCAATCTCTAGCTCAATCCCCCTTCTTTGCAATCTTCAAAATGATGAAGAATGGTGATGAATGATGATGGGTGAAGAGTAATGGCCAGCTGCCTCCTCCTCCAAAGTGTGATCGGTCAAGAGTGAAGAAAATGGCTTAAGAAGACAGAAATGATGGGCTCCCTAGTGTGTGTCTCCCTAGTGTGTCCTCCACTACTCTAAAGTGTGTAGTATAAAATTCCATAAAGTAGATCTACCAAGAAACACACTTATGACATCCCCTCAACACATGTGATGACCTCTTGGCTTTAAATATTCCATTCCACCATCAAATGATGAACTTTTGGCTGAAAGGAATCAAAACTCGGGTGTGGTCACGCCTAGGCGCGGGCATGACGGCGCTCGGGCGCCGCTGACAGAATGCTGAAATTAAATGCAATGTGTCCTGCGCAGAAATCGTATTTCATTCTTAACTCTCTCCACGAAACTCCGATTTGGATGATTCAAGTCCTCATTTGAAGCTAACACATAGTTATACAACATTGTAGAAGGGAACTTCATCCAATTCGGTCTTTAAACATACATAAATAGCGCTTAACCGTGGAAACTAATGCAGATACGGCGCCTAGTCGTGGACAACAGAATGCTGACGTTATTTGCATCTTGTCCGGCGCCTGGGCGTGGTAATACTGGCGCCTAGGCGTGGACGACAGAAGCAAATTGGCCTGAACTTGTTTTATACGTCGTTTTTCGCCTCGTTTCTTCGTATGCTCTCATTTATCACCTGTAATCACTTAACACCCCGCTTAAACGCAAATGTGGCATGATTTTGTTAATAAATGAATCCATAGCATAAGTCCCATGGGCTTAAAACCACGTAAAAATGCCTCTTATCAGCAGCAATTAAGTGTGACTCTTTAGGATCAGCTTGAAATCGTGCACACATGCATACCGAAAACATGATATCAGGTCTACTGGCAGTAAGATAAAGAAGTGATCCAATGATACCTCTATAATTAGTGATATCAAATTTCTTTCCACTTTCATCTTTATCTAACTTAAGCGTTTGGCTCATTGGAATTTTTGAATATGATGTATTTTCCATACCAAATTTCTTAATCATGTCTCTCGTATATTTAGCTTGGTTAATAAATATTCCATTAGGGAGTTGTTTAACTTGTAATCCTAAGAAGAAAGTTAACTCACCCATCATGCTCATTTCAAATTGTTCTTGCATCATTTTCGAAAATTTCTCACACAAACGCTTGTTAGTATAGCCAAATATGATATCATCAACATAAATTTGGACTAAGAGAATATCTTCGTTATTGGTAATTTTAAATAACGTTGTATCAACGCTGCCTTTTGAAAAGCCTTTACCAATAAGAAAGATAGAGAGAGTGTCATACCATGCTCGGGGTGCTTGCTTAAGCCCATAAAGTGCTTTGTCTAGCTTGTACACCATACCCTTACCATGGTAGTTGAAGAATCCCGGTGGTTGCTCCACATATACTTCTTCTTGGAGTTTACCATTCAGAAAGGCACTCTTCACGTCCATTTGATATACTGTAAACTTGTTAAACGCTACATACGCTAGAAACATGCTTATTGCTTTAAGACGGGCGACAGGAGCGTATGTCTCATCAAAATCAATACCCTTTTCTTGGCAATATCCTTGAGCTACGAGTCTGGCCTTGTTTCTTATTACAATGCCATTCTCATCCATCTTATTTCTATAAACCCATCTAGTTCCAATGACTCCTTGGTGAGTTGGTCTTGGTACTAGTGTCCAAACCTTACTACGCTCAAATTGATTAAGTTCTTCTTGCATGGCTTCAATCCAACTTGGATCACTTAACGCTTCATCCACTTTCTTAGGTTCCATCTGAGATAAAAAGCTTGCGAATATAGGCTCATTGACTGTAGCGGCTCTCGTTCTAACAGGGGCTCCAATATCTCCAATAATTTGCTCTGGTGGATGATCTCGCAGCCATAGTCTATCTGGTTAGAAGGGGTTAAGAGATTGAACAGGCGCTTGGGGATCAGACGCTTGACTACCTTCTTGCGTAGGCACTTCAAATTCACAATTCCTTGTTTGCTCTTGATGATCACTCTCTTCATGATCATCAGCATTTCTTATATAATTATCCAGAGTAATCTCACGAGTAATCTTAGGAGGTGGCACTGAGATCTCATCATCGTCGTCAGTATCTTCATCAATAGTAATCTTAGACGCTTGATGATAAAGATCTTCAACTACTACACCATTTATATGAACCTTACTCGGTTCTTGGTTAGCATCATCAAAAACAACATGAATAGATTCCTCAACCTTCGATTTGCCCTTGTTTAGGATGCGAAAATTCTTCCCATTCTTGGCGTAGCCTAGAAAGATTCCCTCATCCGCTTTAGGATCAAATGTCTTTAGGCTTTGGGATCCATTATTATGAATAAAGCACTTAGAACCAAAGACGTGAAAATATGAGACATCTGGCTTACGTCCCTTCCATAGTTCATATGGTGTTTTTCCATGTTACTTGTTGATCATGCAACGGTTTTGAGTGTAACACGCAGTGTTGATCGCTTCGGCCCAAAACCTAGGAGCAAGCTTGGATTCTGCTAACATTGTCCTATCGGCTTCCTTAAGCGTTCGGTTTCGGCGCTCAGCAACACCATTTTGTTGTGGAGTTGTGGGAGCTGAATACTCATGATGTATTCCATTTTCTGCACCAAACTTCTCAACAATCTTGTTAGCAAACTCAGTACCGTGATCACTTCTTATTCTTGCAACTTTAAGATCTTTCAATGTTTGAAGTTGTCGAATAAGCGTTGTTAACTTGTCACATGTTTCATCTTTGGATGACAGAAATTCCACCCAAGTAAATCGAGAGAAATCATCCACTATCACCAAAGTATACTTTTTACCGCTTACACTGGTTGTTTGAACAGGTCCAAACAGATCCATGTGAAGTAGTTCAAGTATTCTAGAGGTAGATAGATGAGGTTTTCTCTTGAACAATGACTTAACTTGTTTACCCATTTGACAAGCGTCACAAAGGCGATCCTTGTGAAATGGTCCATTTGGTAATCCCTCTACAAGATTTTGACTTATAAGCTGAGAGATTGTTTTAAAATTGAGGTGGTTCATTTTTCTATGCCATAACCAACCCTTTTTAGATTCATTTTTAGCAACAAAGCATGTGGGGTTGTTATCAAGTGTTGAACCCCAATCTACCAAATATACGTTGTTAGTTCTTTTTCCTTTCAGTTTAGTAGACTTAGTCTTAGTGTCATTTATATAGCAACAGTCACTTGAGAATATGACTTCAAAGCCTTTATCACAAAATTGACTTATGCTTAATAAATTGTGCTTTAGACCCTCAACATAGTAAACATCACTTATCATGATGTTCCCCCTATGCACAGTACCTATACCTTTGGTTTTACCTTTGGAGTTGTCACCAAATACAACCTGAGGACCATTGGCAGCTTGATAGGTGATCAGAAGATCCTTGGAACCAGTCATGTGCCTTGACGATCCACTATCGAAGTACCAAACAGATGTATCGACTCTAGCTCTAGGTACCTGCACTCAAGAAGGGAAGTTCTATTTCTGTTTAGGTACCCATTGTTGCTTGGGTCCTTTAACATTAGTAACATTGTCAGTTTGAATTAGAACTTTAGGAACCCATATTTGCCTAGTCTTCATTGCAGGAATACTGGCCTTTTTGGGTTTCACATTGTGATGTGTGTGCTTTTTGGATGTATAATAATATCCACGATTATAATAATAGTCATAATCATAGTCATCATAGTATCGATAATATGATCTTGACTGTCTTGGATATTGACGCTGGTATTTCCTTGGCACTGGCTTGGGTTGCACTTTTGGTGCTGGATGCTTAGCGCCTGATTCACAGTTGTCAGTCTTATCTTTAGCTTTTTGAGCGTTTGGATAAACCCGTCATTGTGAATCATTTGCCTTAGTTTTACCCTTGCCTGAGTTAGTTTTGACTTTCTCATTTGGCCTCTTACCATTGTCACTTGGTTCATTTTGAGTTTGACCTTGTGAACCTTTTTCAACAAAGATAACATCCTTTCCTTTGTTGTTTGTTGTAACATTAGATTGATTGGATTGTTTACCGAGTTTATCGCATCCTAAACCGGTCTTCTCACCAAATAATCTGGTTACTTCAGTCACATTATCCAGCTGTCTAGAGGCTTTTGATAATGATGAGATGAGCTGCTCTGATTGGGCAAGTCTAGCGATCAAATCAGCTTCTCTCTTGACTATTATATCAAGATCACCTTTTAATTGAATAACTTCACTCTCAAGCGATTTATTTTTCTCAATGCACTGTTGCTGAATTCACAACTCTGCTCTGAGCGTTACTTTATCTTTAGTGAGTGATGAAATAATAGCGAGATCATTTTGATATATTTTGGCAGCTTCTTGACATTCATTATAGTATTTTGAGGGCTTGGATACGTTTGGATAAGGACAATTTACCTGGTAGTGCCCTGGTTTCTTGCAATTATAACAAAGATTAGTTTTCATCTTTTGTTCGTTTGATAACCTTGCAGTGTGTGGCTTTGAGACCACGGGTGTTGAGAGATTTTGAGTAGACGCTTGATATTGAACAGGCGCTTGGGGTGCAGGAGCAGAATACTGAGGCGCTTGGTACTGTTGTTGTACTGGAGTTGGCGCTTGATATGAACTTTGTCCTTGATTATTGAAACCTTTTCCTTTCTTTTCATATCTCAAGAACTTCCTGAATCTATTCAGCAAAGCCAACTCTTCTTCCTCATTGATATCTGAATTCTTTCCTTTATTACCCAATTTGCCCTTGATTGATGCAATAAGCGCTCCAGATTCAATCACTGGACTACTCACAATATCACTGGCAGAATTCAACTCGAACTCAAATGCTTTTAGTTCTGAAAAGGAGTCTTCAGGAGTTAGAAGGTCCAGCATACTTGATTCTCTCATAGCGGTTGTCTTCATCAAGAATTTACTTGGTAAGCTTCTAAAGATTTGGACCACCATTTCTCGGTTCTGTAAATCCATTCCTAATGATGTAAGTTCTGTAACTAGAGCTGTAAATCTTATATCCAATTGCTATAACGTTTCATTGGGTAGCATCTTAAATCCATTAAACTTTTCCTTGGCAATGGAAAGTTTGTTTTCTTTGATTTGGGCTGATTTAGGATCACCACAAATCGTAGCCAACTTATCCCATATTTCTTTAGTAGTTTTGCATGATTTGATTTTGTTAAATAAGTTGTCATTATCACCAATAGCCGTATATAGAGCGTTACGTCACACATTGTCCAAGTTAGCTCTTTGACGCTCATCTGGAGTCCATTCTTGTTTTGGTTTTTCAACGTAACCATCGGGAGTTTCTTTTGTGGCTCCAGGTGCTCTTGTGATAACTTTATATATTTTGATTGGCCCATCTGAAATGATATCGCACTTGTCATCATCACATGAACAGAGATATGTAAATGCTTTGACTTGCCATGTGTCATAATTTGATTCGTTCAGCTTGGGAACTTTAGCAAATGCCATTTCTTAAATTTTAAAACGCAACTAGATTTTTGAAAGAAAAGGATCTAAACAAGCAGTTATGCTTGGAAATTTTAAAATTTCAATTTTAACCGCTCTGATACCACTTGTTGGTCCCAAGTGGCATACGAAAGGGTCTAGAAGGGGGGGGGGGAGTTGAATAGACCCTGAAGTCTTTTTCAACTTCAAAAATGTTTCGTATTAAAATGGTTTGGACGCTTGAAATGTGAACGCTTGACTAAGCGTTTACTTAGAAATATATACGCTTAGATTAAGCATCTGATGAAGACTGTTTTTAGAGAGTTAACTTGGACTTCAAGATTTGAATACTTTAACCGAGTGGGTTTAAGCGTTCAGTTCTTTAATCAGTGTTAGCACAGCGGAATGATTTTTCTAGTCTTCTTTTGAAAGCTTTAGCGTCACCAGAAGTTTCTTAGTTGCTTAGCGTTTGATTGTGTTTTACTTAATCAATTTATGCAATGATATGATATGAAAGAATTGACTGAAAAGTAAATAACACAATATTTGTAAGGTTCGTTGGGTGATGTAATACCAACTACGTCCTTCTTCTCCTGGAACACTTGGAGGCAATCTACTAAAGTGATTCTCAAAGAATCACACAGAATCTTCTACACAATAGGGAGAGATAGATGTCGATGACTTGAGCTCCTTGATCACACATATTTCTGCTCCAAATCACTTCAATCTCCTTGCTTCTTTCACCCAAAAATGATGCAAGTATCCAACTTCGACTTCGCACAGATCGCGAGGCTTGGATGGGTTTTTCTAAAATGGTTTGTTTGATTTTGATGAAGTTCAAACAACTTGGAAATATCTCAGTAGGAAAGTAGTTTCTTTGAAACGAATGTTTGAGATATTTGTTGACTGTCTCAGGATTGAATGTTTGAGATATTTGTTGACTGTCTCAGGATTGAAGAAAAGCAGAGGAAATTTTTTCTTGAATATTCTGGCTTTTCTGAGAGTTTAAAGAATGAGACTTCAATGCAACAGCAATTCGACTTGAAGATTAAAATGTTCTATATATTTTTTTTGGCTGGTTGTTGAAGTCCTATTTATAGGCATTCTTGGAGAAAGTGTCCGTTTGACACATGCACAGGCGCGTGTCTCTCACTTCCGCGAGTGAACAACTTTTGTCCTTTTTCCTGAAAATCTGCTGCACAAAAGTTGGTGCTATAGTCTGAGATAGTTGACAGTCCAATAGGGTGGCTTCTCCGTACGTCCCAAAGTGCTTATCACATTTAATGCTCTTATCAGCATTTAATGCATTTGAATTAAATACCCGTTGGTACTTAATGCTTTGAGAATATTTGCATTAAACTCCTTCTGGACATAGAAATAAATTCAGGTGAAATTACTTCTGTCCCATAAGGTAACGCTTGATGTGGCTGGTCAATTTAACGCTTGGAGATTTTTATCTTCTTTCAGAAATCAGGCGCTTGAGTCTTCGAACTTTACCACTGATAAACTCACTCAGTATTTATCAGACGCTCAACCTAAGACTACTTAGCCTAACAATCTAAAGTAAAATAAAACAAAGCCTGATAAGCCTATTACAAAACTAACGCTTCAAAGTTTATACAAATTTTCTACTAAAATCAAACTTACATATTTTGGGGTCTAACACAAAGTCCTAATTGTCATCATCAAAACATCTAACATGAAATTCCTAACAATTTCCCCCTTTTTGATGATGGCAATACTTACTCTTTTATAGTTCAAGAGTTAGACAGCCAAAAGTAAAAGTTAGCTTGATTTAGATAACGTTAGTTAAAGTTAGTTACGCTTCAAAGAGATGTTTCAGCTAAAAAAAATGCATTTTATATATTGAGAATTACAGGCATTTTTACAACTAAACAAGTGAAGAAATAAGAGACAAGAATATAGATAATGTAAAATCAGAAAACTTTAATGTCTTGATCTGACTCTGTATCGCTTGGGCATTTCAGCTCGGATAGCTTCAGTCAGATTGTCTTCGAAGGTCATCATTGCTTCATGATCTTTGTTGATTATGAGCTTGTTTTCTTTTTGTTGTCTCTTCTTGAAGGCAGTAAAATGATTGTCCCAATCAGTTGAGTTAATACCGATATACCTTAGGAAGATTCGAAAAGCTTGGATAAAGTCAGTCATCTTCCTCTCTTCAGCTAAGATTCTTGGATCTGTAGGCTCTGGAATTGACATTCTTTGAAGAGGGATGTTAAACTGTTCAAGCAGTGCTCTTGTAGGTATTGGTAGATTTGGATATAACGCTCTAGGAGGATCCCTTAGCGTACTACTGGGCGCTCCAGATGTACTTTGAGCAGTTATCCATGACGGAAGACTAAGCGCAGAAGTAGAAGTAAGCACTTGACACTTAGGAGACGGAGGCTCTTCAGCTCTTGAACTAGACGCTTTCCTCTTTTCTCCTTTCTTATTCTTTTCCCCCTTATTGCCATCATCAGACTTTAAGAAATGATATGTGAGTAAACTTACCTGATGAGCAATCTGAGACATAGAATCTGTGATGTCATCCAGACGCTTGTCGAAGCGTTCCTGCAGAGCGAGAAGCTTGGCGCTGGTAGCATCATTTATAGATCTTGGAATACTTCATGAGTATTCTACTCCTAGAACACCTCAACAGAATGGAGTTGCTGAGCGATGGAATAGAACGCTTAAAGAAGCCGCTAGGACGATGCTTGCAGAGTCTAAGCTGCCTCAAAGGTTTTGGGCCGAAGCCAGCAATACCGCTTGCTACACTCAGAACTGGTGTATGATCAACAAGCAACATGAGAAGACTCGATATGAGTTGTGGAAGGGACGTAAGCCTAACGTTTCATATTTTCATGTATTTGGTTCAAAATGTTTTATTCATAACAATGGATCCCATAGCCTAAAGACTTTTGATCCTAAAACGGATGTGGGAATCTTTCTAGGCTTTGCCAAGAATGGAAAGAGTTTTCGCATCCTAAATAAGATCAAATCAAAGGTTGAAGAATCCATTCATGTTATGTTTGATGATGCTAACCACGAACCGAGTAAGGTTAATCCTGATGATGTAGGAATTGAAGATCTTACCCAACAAGCGTCACAAATTAATCTTGGTGATAATAGTGATGATGAGATCTTTGTGCCCATTCCTAAAGTTACTCGTGAGGTTACAAATAATGATAAAGTCAGAATCACTGATGATCATGAAGAGAATGATCATCAAGAGCAAATTGGAACTGTGAATGATGAAGCGACTGCGCAAGAGACAAATATGGATCAAGCGATTGATAACCAAGAGTCTCTCAACCGGTTCCAACCAGACCGCAAATGGCTTAAAGACCATCCACCAGAGCTAGTAATTGGAGATATGGAAGCACCTGTTAGAACTAGGTCAACTACAATTAATGAGGCCATGTTCGCAAGTTTTCTATCTCAAATGGAACCGAAAAAAATGGATGAAGCGCTCAGTGATTCAAGTTGGGTAGAGGCGATGCAAGAGGAGCTTAACCAATTTGAGAGAAGTAAGTTTTGGACGCTAGTACCAAGGCCAACTCATCAAGGAGTTGTTGGGACTAGATGGGTTTTTAGGAACAAAATGGACGAAGATGGATTTGTTACAAGAAACAAAGCTAGATTAGTCACTCAGGGTTATTGTCAAGAGGAGGGTATTGATTTTGATGAGACTTATGCCCCAGTAGCCCGTCTTGAAGCAATTAGGATGTTCCTAGCGTTTGCCGCATTAAAAAAATTCACAGTGTACCAAATGGACGTGAAGAGTGCTTTCTTGAATGGTAAACTCCAAGAAGAAGTCTATGTGGAGCAACCTCCAGGATTCATCAACTACCATGGCAAAAGTATGGTCTACAAACTTGATCGCGCACTTTCTCTAATGCACTCTCAGAATTGGAGTAAACTCCTTACCAACTTGACTTGAGATAACCGTTTGAGTAACCGATTTTGGCTTAAACTTGTTAATGGTCTTCAAGGATTCAAGGGATGTTTGAGTTGCTGAATCAAGCGCTTGTCCTATACTCCGTAACCTCAGTAACGCTAGCGTCAAATTTTAACTCTGGTAGAGATGCTTCAGCAGTTGTGGGTGCACGCTTGATCTTAGTGTCAGAAACACTAGTAGCCTCTGGAATAATTGAGGTTTCAGCAGTAGCGGCCACAGTAGGAGCTTGAGGTTCTATTTCTGTTTGGACGCTTGGAGCAACTAAGTCCACTTGAGCATTATCAACAATGGGCTCAATTGAGGGGACTTCTTCTGGTACATGTACTTCCACAAGTACTGACATCATGCGACAATAATAATCAAATTGGAAGTTAAGTTTACCAAGTGCTGTGCCTGTATGAAAATCAGTAGCACTGTCAAGAAGCTCGTAGATGTGACACTTTGACATGCAAGATTTCTGAATGAATGTGCGGAGAGGATTGTCCATGTCTCTAACCCATATTGGACCTAAGATGTCCAACACATGGTTTGGAAATAGCCTTGACTTCGCCGGAGGAATGAAGAAGAGTTCGTCTGTGCGATAAGTCAGAGAAAAGGCTATGAGTCGATTGATTGGAAGACAAGGTGGAGTCTGTAATACACTTTCAAATACCGACAAACGGCCTGAGCTATGCCTTCCAGCACAAAAATGATGAATGAGTAGTGGTCGCTCAGCTCTTTTCGGATGGAGGGGAGTAATGTGTAAGGATCGGTATGCCCCACAAGCGATGCCTGCGTAACAGAAGAATTAAAGTATATAAAAACACATATATAAAGGCATCCCAAGCTAGGGGGTCGAAGTAATGCACAACAAAAACTAAAATACGAGTAAAGGGGTTTTAAATCGATTACATGATTTGGGGTTTTATTAAAGTGAAAGTGTATAACGACAACACAAGAAAAGCCACACCAAAAACGTTGGCTCTCATTTTCTAACCTCACCTCAACATGGAGAGATTTGAATCAAACCATCATAAGCTTCTAAAGAAAGAAAGCCTCTACAAGGACACACCTCAAGCAAGGTCATACCTTGAGGAAAAGATTGGCTTGATATATGCTTTAAGGAAATGAAGTCTATGTAGTGAAATCTGGAAGAAAGAAGAGTTACTAGAAGAAATATATATGGAAGATAATATTCTATAACTAATCTTCAAGAAGAAGTTCTATGGAAGAAAGTCTTCAAGAAGCATAAGAGAAGGTAGAAGAAAACTCTAGAGAGGAAGTATTAAGCTAAAAGCTTTCTTTCCTTTAAGTTTTCATTAATAATGAAAGAAGATCGAGAGAACCACTTATAATGGCCCTAAATTTTGGCCATATAGTGTTTGAGAGAGGAAAAGACTTGCTTCTCCTCATTTTGGCAACTCCCATCTACCGCACCATGTGTAAGAAAAGTAGTTTCCATTTTCTTCTTCTTTCCAAAAACATTACTATCAACTTTGACTAGCTTTGGATTTGAATCTTGTGACTTCATTTAATTAAGTCCAACTTAATTAAAATGGCTCCCAAGTCTTCCAAGACTTGTTAATTAAATAACCCTCATGATTAATTAATAGTACAATTAGTAGCTTTGACTTTCTCATTTGGCCTCGTACCATTGTCCTTCGGTTCAATAGGTGTTTGACTATTTGAACATTTCACAACAAAGAACACACCCTTGCCTTTTTTGTTTCCCGTAACGTTGGATTTGTTTGGTTGTTTACCGAATTTATTGCATCCTAAATGGGTCTTTTCACCAAATAATCTTGTTACCTCGGTCACATTGTCTAGCTTTCTTGACGCTTTAGACAATGATGAGACAAGCTGCTCTGATTTAGGAAGTCTATAGCAATCAGCTTAGCTTCTTTCTTAATTACCATATCAAGATCACCTTTTAACTGAGTGATTTCAGTCTCAAGTGATTTGTTCTTCTCAATGCATTGTTGTTGAACTTGCAACTCTACCTTGAGCATCACGTTTTTCTCTTTGAGCACTGATATCTCATCAGAGTGATCTTGATGTAATCTGGCAGCATCTTGACTATCTTCATAATATTTTTTTACTTTGTCAAGAAATTCTTCATACGAGAGAGGATAAGCTAATTCAGTATTTACCTTAGATAGTGAGTCTAAAAACGCTTCATCTTCTCTCGCCATGAGACATACTAGCGCTGAATCATCGACTGGTTCATCATCATCACTACTCTCTTCTGAAGACTCCAAATCTTCAAGTGTAGACGTTGGTTCTAATTTTGCTAGCGAACCTTGTTAACGAGTTTGCTCCTGAATTGGTTTCTATCCAAGTATTCCTGCCTTGTGTGCTTAGACACGTTTGAATAAGAAAAATTTACCCGGTAGTGCCCTGGCTTCCTGCAATTATAACAAAGATTAGTTTTCATCTTTTGTTGGTTTGTTAACCTTGCAGTTTGTGGTTTTAAGACCACTGGCATTGAGAGATTCTGAGAAGGAGATGCTTGGTACTGAATCGGCGCTAAGGGAAGAGGGGCAGAATATTGAGGCGCTTGATACTGTTAAGAAGGAGGAGACGCTTGATAGGAATTCTGTTCTTGATGTTTTGGAGATTTTCTTTTCTTCTCATATTTTAGAAACTTTTTGAACTTTTTTAGAAACGCTAACTCCTCTTCATCACTAATTTCTGACACATTTCCCTTATTACCCGATTTACCTTTAACTGATGCTATTAGTGCTCCAGATTCTATCACTGGACTAACTGCATCGCTTGATGAATTTAACTCAAACTCAAAAGCCTTGAGTTCTGATAAAGCATATTCTTGAGTTAGAAGATCCAACATGTTCGATTCTCTCATAGCCGTTGTTTTCATCAAAAATCTACCAGGGAGACTTCTAAAAATCTTAACCACCATTTCCAGATTTTGCAAATCCATGCCTAGAGACGTCAACTCTGTAACGAGAGTAGTATATCTTATATCCAATTGGCATCTCATTAGGCAACATCTTTAAACTGTTAAACCTTTCCTTGGCAATTGAAAACTTGTTTTCTTTGATCTGAGCTGACCCAGCACAGATTATAGCCAACTTGCCCCATATTTCCTTAGTCGTAGAGCACAACTTGACCTTATTGAACAAATTATCATTATCACCGATGGCTGTATATAAATCGTTCCGACCAACATTATCCAAAATTCACTCTTCGACGCTCATCTGTACACCACTCATGATTCGGCTTTTCAACATGACCATCAGGGGTCTCTTCTGTGGCTCCAGGAGCTCTAGTGATGACCTTTAAGATTTGAATGGGCCCATCTGAAATGATTTCACACATTGCATCATCGTAAGAACAAAGATAAGTGAATGCTTTGACCTTCCATAACTCATAATTTGACTTGGTCAACTTAGATACTTTAGCAAATGCCATGATAGAAATCTAAAGTAACTAATTTAAAAAAGGATCTAAACAAACAGTTATGCTTAGAAATTAAAAAATTTCAACTTCAACCACTCTGATACCACTTGTTGGTCCCACGTGGCATACGAAAGGGTCTAGAATGGGGTTTGAATAGACCCTGAAGTCTTTTTTGACTTAAAAAGATTTCGTATTCAAAAATATTGTGGACGCTTAAGATTGTAGGCGCTTGGCTGAGCGTCTACATGAAGACTGTTTTGATAAAGTTAACTTAGACTTAAGATTTGAATACTATAATCAAGTAAGGTTAAGCGTTCAGTTCTTTAATCAGGGTTAGCATAGCAAAATGATTTTTAAGTCTTCTTTGAACTGTTTTAGGATAACAACTTGTTAGTTAGTTGCTTTTAGCTTTTAAACAATTTTATCAAAATGTTTACTTAACCGATTATGAAAAGATATGATAATAAGTAAATCGACAGTATGTAAAGAAAATGATATTTGTAAGGTTCGTTGGGTAGTGTAATCCCAACTATGTCCTTCTCCTTTATCACTAAGAGGCACTTTACTAAAATGATTCTCGAGAATCGCATAGAAACTTATACAACATAGGGGAGAGATGGATTTGAATGACATGAGCTCCTTGGTCACACTGATTTCTGCTCCTAGATACTTCTATCCTGTTGCTTCTTTTACCCAAAAATAATGCAAGTATCTAACTTCGACTTCACTCAGATTGCGAGGTTGGACAAGGGCTTTGTCTAACGGTTTGTTTGATTTTTGTAAGTTCAAATAACTTGGAATATCTCAATAGTAGTATAGGGTTCTTCCGAAAAAGATGTTTGAGATATTGGTTGACTGTCTCAGGGATTGGAGAAAAGCAAAGAGAATGTTTGATTTGAATTTTCGAGCTTTTCTGAAAGTATAAGAATTGAGACCTCAATGCAACAGAGTTTTGGCTTGTAAGCTTGTTGTTATATTTGGCTTGTTGCTAAAGTCCTATTTATAGACTTTCTCCGGTAAAGTGTCCGTTGGACACATGATCAAGCATGTGTCTTTCACATTCGCGCGTGAACAAATTTCGTCCTTTTCTCCTAAAATTCTGGTGCAAAAAGTTGGTGTCGCAGACTTGCAAAGTTGACAGTCCAATGTGAAGGCTTCTCCTTACGTCTTGGAATGCTTATCACATTTAATGCTCTTATCAGCATTATGAATTTGAAATTAATGTTCGTTGGACATTAATGCTCTGAGTAAAATTGCATTTAACTCCTTCTAGACTCAGAATAAATTCAGGTGAATCCTTGTTTTGAATTAAATGATCCGTAGCGGAATCTTTACATCAATGCTTGAATTAGCTCGATGCTCAGACGCTTGCGCTAAATCTTCATCTTTATTTAGACTTCAGACGCTTGAATCTTCCGACCTAATGACTGATAAACTCCCTCAGAATAATATCAGACGCTCAGTCTATGAGTACTTAGCCTATCAGTCTAGAATAAAAACAAATAAAGTCTTATACGAATCTAACGCTCAAAGCATATACACGATTTCTAATAAAATCAAACTTTCATATTTTTGGGATTTAACATAAATCCTAATTGTCATCATCAAAACATCTAATAAGAAATTATCTAAAAGTAGGAGGCCCCTAGGCACCGATTTCTTTACGCCTGAGCGTGGAAATTTGAATGGACAGTCCATATTTTGGAAAGACGGCGCCCGGGCGTGGCGTACATAGCGCCTACGCATGGATAGCTGCTAAAATGAGGTCCATTTCGAGCTAAAATAAGAAAGGAAAAAGGCTTTAACCCAAACAAACAAAAGCGAAACCAAGGAGAAAAAAGGCAAACTAACTAAAAAAGCAAATGTTAGAGTATATGCCCTCGAATGCCATAAAGAGGATAGATTTATAAGGCATAAACATTGTAACTAAACTATGGTTTTTCTATTAATGTAAGGCAGTTGATTGTTGTTTTCCTATAGGCATTTATAAGGTGTGAATAAACAACGTAAAGTCCTTGATGACAAGGCAAACTTCTACCTCCTATGGGATAGGAGGAAAGGCACTAAAATGGTTTGACCCTTGACATCTAAAAGGGTTCGCAAGTCTAAGAAATATTGATTGGGCATCAATAGTGAATAAAGACTTGTATGATGTAAGTTTCGACAGAGAAAGTGCCAGTCGTACACTATGGAAATGGTAGTGGGAACTTATATCATAGACGTGTCAGTTAGACTGATATGTTCGAACACGGCTCGCATCTGTTCATCACATGGGTATTCACTCATTGACAGTCAATGATGAAACTGATAAGTAGTGATAGGTACGTGTGAACCTCTGACTTGAGAAATCGAGTTGAAGATGTACTTGTGACATCAAGTCTGTCATTAGAGTAGTTAGATTCAAATCACCTGTTGGTGGAATCGGCCTCGAAGTGCGACTTGATGGGCAAGTAGCATTGTTAACTGATTTGCAATATGGAATTTATTCTCTCATAAGTGAATGAGTAAAATATCCTATGCGATCATGAATAAGTGAGGATGAAAGTCTTTGGCCAAAGCATTTAAATACCTCGACTTATTATGGGCTTAGGCATATGGTCAAGTTATATGAGTATGACTTTAAACCATGACTCTTACTTGACTGGGATATAAGAATAAAAGGTTCATACACGTACAGTATTCACGGCGTAAAGGTTTGGAATGATTTTATTCATTCGTTCTCAATTGGGTTACGGTGTGAGCCACGAGACTGGCTAGGTGTCATTCACACCCCTTTGGATTTCTCCCAATTGCCTTTTGAGACGAACCTAAAGAGTCGCGCTTAAAGGAAGTGCAAAAGGAAAAACATGGGAAAAAGACTTGAGAGAAATTCACTGCATTGGATGCCGTAATTAATTAATTAATTATTGGATAATTTAATTAATTAATTAAAATAATAAGTTAATTAATTTCTTGGAGAAATTGAATTATAAATTAATTAGGAATTAAATTAATTGGATTATCAATTTATTTATTGGATAAATAAATTATCCGATTAATTAATTAGCAAGCAAGACGAAAGCCCGTAGTCTTCCAAGCCCACTAAGGGGCGGCCAAATAGACGCCCAAATAGGGCTCTTGCATGCTACTGTTATTGTTTCATAATGATATAAATATATCACAAGGTGAAAAATAACACAAGGCAATTTACTTAACTTTCTCTCCAAGAAAAAGTCTCCCACCTCTCTCTCTCTCTAGCCGTCTTTGACAAGGAAGAAAGGAGGAGTTTTTCGTTTTTGATTCCGGCGTGACGAATTAGAGACGTTGGCAAATTCGGTGTTAGAGAAAAAGATCACGTTCAGAAATCAACATACACGAGAACGGTAATTTTTCTATACACAATTAAACATGAGGATTAGAGATGATTCGGGCTTTGGGAATTAAATTTACTTTCCGCTGCGTTTTATTTTTATAATTCCCAACAGTGGTATCAGAGCCAATCTCTAAATTCTGTGTTTAATTGCTTATGTGATTGACTGTTTTTCCGCGTTTTTGAGACATGCTTTAAACGTAATTTGCATATGAAAATATTCCTAATCTCGCTTCAGTTTCTTCATCAAAGTTGTAGTTTAATGAGTTGCGAATCTGGGCATATAAATCTTATGAGAATTCGAGAAGTATAACCTCGAGACGAGCGCGATGCAAAAAGCGTACGCAGTCTGCGCGGTGGGTGCGCAGACAGCGCGCGCAATAGGAGGCCTTTTCGGCCTCCCATTGCGCACACAGCATGCACACTGCGCACACTGGGTGGGCCCCCAATGCCGTGCCATTTCACGGCGCCGGTAGGAGGGGTTGTCCGGATGATTAAACCGTGCGCTGGGCGCACGACATACACCGTGCCATGCGCCTAGCGCACGGACCTGTTTCGGGGCCAGGGTTTTCGTGACTCGGGCCCTAATCGGTCAGATTATATTTTCCTAAGGTCCAAATTTTAATTGAATAGGTGTTTGGGCTATTTTAGTTATCCGGGTGGGTCAAAAGGATGATGACCCGAATTTAATTAAAAAGGGGCCCAAATTGTTTTGATTAAAATTGTAGATAATTCAATAAATTAGTTATTGGGCCTAATTAATTAATTTTGAATATGCCAATAGTTGGTAATTTAATTTTGATAAAATTAAGCCTAATATAGTTTTTATTGATCTTTATTTGAATGAAATAATTAATTAATAAACTCTTGGAGAATTTTATTTATTATGTTATTTATTTAAATAAAGAATTCTCATAAATAGGATTATTTTCATATGAATCAATAAAATTTGAAATTTTATTGTGGGAATTAATAAAGTTGGACTAATTAATCACCAACATAAGAGCTTTTTTTATCGCGAGCATGTATTATGTGATGGTGACATATGTCTATGGGCTTAGGTTGCTTCTTTTGATTATGTATTTTTTTTGATGGGTTGTAAGGGCCGGTTTGAGCCCATTTTATTTTATTTCTAGATTTGTGTGTAGGTTTTAAATTACCTCTTGTAATAAATAGAAATAGAATAGGCCTTTCAAGATGGAGATCATGCAAAAGAAGAGGAGCTTGGAGCCCACGAAGATTAGCTAGGCTTTTCTTTTTCAATTTTATGATGGCCCATTGGCTTGGGCCCTCTAGATAAAAGCCCACAGACTTGTGTGTTGTATTATTGCTTTCGATGCATGTTCATTAGTTGTATGAAGCATGTGTGTTATCAATATGCGCTATATAAATTTGGTAAATGTGAAAAGTGAGACGAATTAAATGTTTAGAACATGAATTCTCCCAAATAAAAATTATACTAAGTTAGTAAGGGGTGCTAGGCATCCTTTCCCTCCACTAAACTTGATAAGATCAAGGATTAAATTCATATATGGCATCTTCCCAGTAAGTGGGGGTCATGTATCAAGAATTTGTTCTAGAATTTTATTAAGTGCATTATATGCCTTAATCGAGATATATTTCACCCCAAATATCGTTAAAAGGTTGCAAGGTGAAATTCAAATATTAGATTATGAGGAGTTAGTGGGAATGAACTTAGATAGTCCACATTACCAATAAATCATTAAAGGGTTGCGGTTTTTGTGGATTATGGGATAAATATGATTGAACCGTCTATTGGATAGATTGATGTTTGACATCACTTTAATTAAGTAATGGACCAAATATCGTTAAAGGGTTGCCATCCATTATATTAATTAAAGAACTCAATACCCACCACGAAGTTTTCATCAATGATCGCTTCCGTCTTTTCACAGTGGGAGTGTGAAATTTCGAAAAATGTAGTGGGAGGCAAGTTATAAGTCGAAGTCCTTGATTTTAAACTTGGTTTTAGTTTAGTTCAATAATTTAATTAAGTCTGACTAATTTTCTGCAATCATTTTGTTTTATCTCTCTCAATCAAAAACCATGTCTCCCAAACCACTGTCGAAGTTAATGGAAAATACGATTCTCACCGGTCCAAATTACATAGAATGGCTCACTATGCTTAGGATGATCCTTAGCAGTGAATCCATTGACTATGTATTGGAAATTGGTCGTCCTCCCATTCCTAGACCAGACGAGGGTGATGAAGTTTGCCTAGCTCGTTGGGATTGGTGCTGTGATAACCATAGAGCAAGAGTGTACATATTGAGCTCAATGTGCATAGAGCTGCAAAGGTCTCATGATAAGATGGATAATGCAAGAGACATTATCCTTCATCTGGATGAATTGTTCGGAGAATGCGGTAGGATCGCCAGATACTTTATTTCAAGGGATCTATTCCGAACTAAAATGATTGAAGGAGAAGATGTTGGAGAACACGTTTTCAAAATGATGACCATGATAGAAAAACTAAAATCTTTAAACTTCTACACGGACCTGCATCTCCAAGTCGATCTTATTCTACAGTCTCTCCCAGATTCGTTCTATTATTTTGTCATAAATTTTGATATGAATGACATTGAGGGATCTTTAGCTGGGCTATTGGAAAAACTCAAGGTTGCTCAGAAACAAATAAAGACGGACAAATGGAACAATCCGATGTCTATTACATTTCCTAAAACATTTGATGGAAAAAGAAATAATACCCATTTAGAGGAGGGAGCATCCAGTAGGACTTGCAACAAGGCACAACGAAGGAGAAATAAGAGGGCTAGAAAATAGGACACATGTTTATGCTGCGGTGAGCTGGGCCACTGGAGAAGAGACTATCCTAGTTTACAAGCAAAAGGTGAATAACCTTATAGTTTGAAACTAATTGCTTTATAATATTCCCTCTTCATCGATTATGATTCAGAAGTTAATACCTTTTGTATAATTATGTGAATCAGAATCTGGGAAGAAGAAGGGAGCTGAGCCCTAATGAGGAGAAGATCAAAGTAGGCAGCGGGCAAGGCGTCGCGGCTACTAAAATAAGATCTGCCTCATTATTTTTTATTCTAGACATATGCTATTTCTAGATATTGTTAAACATTGGTTCAATTTCCGTTTTAGTTAAATAAGGTTACACTTTTGTTTTATTAATGAACAATGCAAGATTTATTATGGTAATAAATTAGTAGGCTTTGTTTCTTTGATAAATGCATTGTGTTACCTTAATGTCAAGAATAAGTGTGCTGTGAATACAATACAAAGGAAACGTAGTAGGCTTGAAATAAACCAAAGATTAATATGGCACCTTCGACTAGGCCATGTTGGCGAACAAAATATTCGCAAAATGGAAAAATATGGGCTAATTGGCCCACTGGGATTGGATCCCTATCCTACTTGTGAATCTTGTCTCAAAGGCAAGATGGCTTGATCGCCCTTCATAGGGAATTTTGAAAGGGCCTCACAAATCTTAGGCTTAGTGCATACTGACGTTTGTGGTCCATTTGGAGAAATGGCCAGAGGAGGTTTCCTTTACTTTATCTCCTTCACTGATGACCATTCTCGATATGGTCTAGTGTACCTGATGAAGCATAAGTCTGAATCCATTGACAAGTTCAAGGAATTCAAGGCTTTAGTGGAAAATCAAACAAGTCAACGTATAAAAACTCTTTGATCTGATCGAGGAGGAAAATATATGAGCGACGAGTTTGACTTATACCTCAGAGAGAATGGTATAGTATTGAAACTCACACCTCCAGCGACTCCACAGTTGAATGGAGTAGCAGAGAGAAGGAATCAAACCTTGTTGGACATGGTTCGCTCCATGCTTAGCTACACTGATTTACCCATTTCACTGTGGGGTCACGCGCTGCTTACAGCTGTACACATTTTAAATAGATGTCCGTCCAAGTCCGTTCCTCTGACTCCCTATGAAATGTGGAGAAATAGGAAACCAAGTCTTAACCACATAAAGATTTGGGGATGTCAGGCTTATGTCAAAGAGACTAAAGTGGACAAGTTGGAGGCTATGCCTTTAAAGGGACGTTTCATTGGATATCCTGAAGATTCTATGGGATACCTCTTTTACCTGCACAATGATCAAATGATCATTGTAGCCTTACAAGCCCACTTTCTTGAAGATGAGTTCATTCAAGAAGGAGGAGTGGGTAGAAAGATTGTTCTAGAAGAACAAAATGAAACCCCACTGGATACATCTACACAGGGAGTGAGAACCGAACCTTCTATAACACAACCACAAACACGACGATCGAATAGAGTATCTCGACCACCTGAGAGGTACGGATATCTAATGCAGAGGGAGTTGGATCTCCATTCTGTGTTAGAGGAGGATCATGGAGATGATCCCTCCACTTTTGATCAAGCGATGGTGGATGTGGATGCTGCTAGATGGCGTGAAGCTATGCAAACTGAGATCGATTCGATGCATGCCAACCAAGTCTAGAAACTTGTAGACCAACCTGAAGCGGTAAAACCAATCAGATGTAAATGGATCTACAAGAGAATGATTGGTGTTGATGGCAAAGTAGACACCTACAAAGCCAGGCTAGTGGCTAAAGAGTATAGTCAAAAGGAAGGAATTGACTACCAAGAAACCTTCTCGCCAATGTCTATGATTAAATGAATAAGGATTCTACCTGCAATAGCAGCACACCTAGATTATGAAATATGGCAAATGGATGTCAAAACTGCTTTCCTAAATGGATTCCTAGAAGAGGATATCTATATGGAACAGCCTAAAGGTTTTGAATCCAAGGAGCATATTCATAAGGTGTGTAAACTTGAGAGATCCATTTATGGACTCAAACAAGTGTCTCGTAGCTGGAATCTACGTTTTGATGAGGTTGTGAAAGGATTTGACTTCATCAAAAATGAAGACGAGCCTTGTGTTTACAAGAAGGTCAGTGGGAGCAAGTTGACATTCCTAGTGTTATATGTAGATGACATATTACTCATTGGGAATGACATAGGAATGCTCACCACAACCAAGAAGTGGCTTTCGAGTACATTCTCCATGAAAGGCTTGGGAGAAACGACCTATATTCTAGGGATTCAGATCTATAGAGATCGAACCAAAAGAATGATAGGACTTTCTCAAGCCCCTTACTTTGAAAAGGTCCTAAAATGGTATAGGATGGAAGATTCTAAGAAAGGATTCCTACCAATGAGACATGGGATATATCTTTCGAAATCTATGTGCCCTCAAAGTGTGGAAGATAGAAAAGAAATGAACATTATACCCTATGTGTCTACTGTGGGCAGCTTGATGTACGCGATGCTCTGTACTAGACCCGACATTGCTTATGCTGTGAGCGTTGTTAGTCAATTTCAAGCAAACCCTGATAAGGAACATTGGATAGCTGTGAAGAATATCCTAAAGTATCTGAAAAGAACTAAGGATATGATTCTCACCTATGGACGTGGTGACCTGAGGGTGGACAGGTACACTGATTCGGATTTCCAATCTGATGTTGATGACCAAAAATCCACCTCGGAATTTGTATTCACTCTAAATGGTGGAGCGGTCATTTGGAAAAGCTCTAAGCAAAGCACAACCGCAGACTCCACCACAGAGGTTGAATACATAGATGCCTCGGAGGCAGCTAAAGAAGCTATTTGGATTAGGAAGTTCGTTGAGGAACTTCAAGTGGTTCCTAGCATAAAGCTCTCGTTGCCACTTTTTTGTGACAACACCGGAGCTATAGCGCAAGAGAAGGAACCTAGGTCTCACAATAAATCCAAACACATAGAGAGAAGATATCACATCATAAGAGAGATCGTTGCACGAGGTGAAATAGCTGTTTAGAAAATAGCCTCAGCCGACAATGTCGCTGATCCATTGACCAAACCATTAGCACAGGCGGTGCTGGAAAAACATCTCGAAAAGATGGGTATTAAATACCACAGCAAATGGCATTGAGTGCAAGTGGGAGATTGTTAGAGTATATGCCCTCGAATGCCATAAAGAGGATAGATTCATAGGGTATAAACATTGTAACTAAACTATGGTTTTTCTATTAATATAAGGCAGTTGATTGTTGTTTTCTTATAGGCATTTATAAGGTGTGAATAAACAACGTAAAGTCCTTGATGACAAGGCGAACCTTCTACCTTCTATGGGATAGGAGGAAAGGCACTAGAATGGTTTGACCCTAGACATCTAAAAGGGTTCGCAAGTCTAAGAAATATTGATTGGGCATCAATAGTGAATAAAGACTTGTATGATGTAAGTTTCGACAGAGAAAGTGCCAGTCGTACACTATGGAAATGGTAGTGGGAACTTATATCATAGACGTGTCAGTTGGACTGATATGTTCAAACACGGCTCGCATCAGTTCATCAATTGGGTATTCACTCATTGACAGTCAATGATGAAACTGATAAGTAGTGATAGGTACGTGGGAACCTCTGACCTGAGAAATCGAGTTGAAGATGTACTTGTGACAACAAGTCTGTCATTAGAGTAGTTAGATTCAAATCACCTGTTGGTGGAATCGACCTCTAAGTGCGACTGATGGGTAAGTAGCATTGTTAAATGATTTGCAATATGGAATTTATTCTCTCATAAGTGAATGAGTAAAATATCCTATGCGATCATGAATAAGTGAGGATGAAAGTCTTTGGCCAAATCCTTTAAATACCTCGACTTATTATGAGCTTAGGCATATGGTCAAGTTATATGAGTATGACTTTAAACCATGACTCTTACTTGACTGGGATATAAGACTAAAAGGTTTATACACGTACGGTATTCACGGCTTAAAGGTTTGGAATGATACTATTCATTCATTCTCAATTGGGTTACGGTGTGAGCCACGAGACTGGCTAGGTATCACTCACACCCCTTTGGATTCCTCCCAATTGCCTTTTGAGACGAACCTGAAGAGTCGCGCTTAAAGGAAGTGCAAAAGGAAAAACATGGGAAAAAGACTTGAGAGAAATTAATTAGGAATTGAATTAATTAGATATTTCTTCCGAGCCCACTAAGGGGCCGCCAAATAGACGCCCAAACAGGGCTCTTGCTAGTGTTATTGTTTCATAATGATAAAAATATATCATAAGCTGAAAAATAACACAAGGCAATTTACATAACTTTTTCTCCAAGAAAAAGGTTCCCACCCCTCTCTCTCTCTAGCCGTCTTTGACATGGAAGAAAGGAGGAATTTTTTGTTTTTGATTCCGGCGTGACGAATTAGAGACGTTGGCAAATTCGGCATTAGAGAATAGGGTCACGTTCAGAAATCAACATACGCGAGAACGGTAATTTTTCTATACACAATTAAACATGAGGATTAGAGATGATTCGGACTTTGGGAATTAAATTTACTTTCCGCTGCGTTTATAGTCATTAGCTTGACTTTGAAGTATGAAAATGAAAAGGGCTTGGGTTGCCTCCCAATAAGGGCTTGTTTATAGTCATTAGCTTGACTTTGAAACGAGAACTCATGGAGCATCCCGGAGTAGAACGGACACTTTGTCCCTTGGCCCATCAATCGCAGTGTAGTGCTTTAACAGTTGGGCATTGGTCATGAATATTTGCCCATCCTTTGTTATAAGCTCGACAGCTCCCGAGGAGTATACGCGTGTGACACGAAAAGGTTCCAATTACCGAGACTTGAGTTTTCCAGGAAAAATTTTGAGCCTCGAGTTGTACGTCAAAGCTAACTCACCTTCCTCAAACTCCTGGTGAAGAATGTTCTTATCATGTCACTTCTTAGTTCATTCCTTATACAGTTTTGTATTCTCATAGGCGTCGTGTCTCAACTCCTCCAACTCATGCATTCAAGTAACTACTTGGTACTACAACATTAGCATCAAAGTTAAGAAACTTGATAGCCCAATAAGCATGATGTTCAAGTTCAACAAACAAGTGACATGCTTTACCAAAGACAACACGATACGGGGACAAGCCAATAGGAGTTTTAAAAGCAGTACAGTAGGCCCATACAACATCATCTAGTTAAAGAGACCAATAAGTCCTACGACTATTTACCCTTTTTTCCAGAATCTGTTTAATTTCCCTCTTAGACACTTCCACTTGCTCACTAGTTTGCAGATGAGAGGGAGTCGAGATTTTACATCTCACTCCAGACTTGTTCAATAGGATTTCAAATTGCTTATTGCGAAAATGTGTGCTTCCTTCACTTATGATTGCTCTGGGAGTGCCAAATCAAGTAAAAATTCATTGTTTAAGAAATATAAGAACAACCCTAGCATCATTGGCTTGCAAAGCCTCGTCTTCGTCCAATGTGGAAATAGAAACAAGAATGTACTTATTTGAACAAGAGCTAGGAAAGGGTCAAATAAAATCTATACCCCAAACATCAAATAATTCATATTCAAACATATTATTCATAGGCAATTCGTGTCATCTAGAGATATTACCTACCCTTTGGCATCTATCACATGATCGAACATAAGAGTATGCATCTTTAAATATAGTAGGCCAGAAAAAACCTAATTGCAGAAATTTTGCAGCAGTTTTAGAAGGCCCAATGTGGCCATCTATTGACGTATCATGACAATAAGCCAAAACCAATGCCATTTCCATCTCGGGTACACAACGCCGAATTATGCCATCTACACAAATCTTAAAAAAGTATGGTTCGTTCCACCAATATCGCTTTACATCAAATAAGAATTTCTTCTTTTGATGAAAAGTGATATTCGGGGGAAGAACTCTTGTGACACTATAATTGGAAAAGTTGGCATACCAAGGAAGAGCGTTGTGAATCATGGCATATATTTGTTCATCGGGAAACTCCTCTCCAATTGGTTTTTCATGTAAACACTCAGAAGTAGGGGCCTCTAACCTAGATAGATGATCGGCGACTACATTTTCCACTCCTTTTTTATCTTTAATTTCAAGGTCTAAATCTTGAAGAAGTAGAATACATCTAATAAGTCTAGGCTTGGCGTCCCTCTTAGCAAGTAAATACTTAAGTGCGGAGTGATCGGTGTAGCGATTACTTTGTTTAAGACAAGGTACCAATGGAATTTATCAAACGCAAACACTATAGGTAGCAATTCTTTTTCAGTTGTGACATAATTCAATTATGCGTCATTCTAAGTCTTACTAGCATAATAGATAGTGCGGAATACCTTCTCTTTTCTTTGTCCAAGTACCGTGCCTACCGCCGAGTCACTAGCGTCGCACATGAGCTCAAAAGGGAGGCTCCAATTAGGAGGTGCCATAAGGGGGGCAGATATTAGCCGTTCCGTGAGAGTGATGAAGGGCTGTGAAAAATTGGAATCAAAGTCAAATGGTGCATCTTTTACAAGTAGATTAGACAACGGTTTTTCAATTTTTGAGAAATTCAAAATAAATCGTCTATAAAAACTGGCATGGATAAGAAACCTCCTCAGGGCTTTTACTGATGTGGGATGGGGGAACTTTTCAATAACCTCTACTTTGACTTGGTCCACTTCAATTCCTTTGTGAGAGATTTTGTGGCTAAGCACTATCCCTTCCCGCGCTATAAAATGGCATTTTTCCCAATTTAAAACAAGGTTCGTTTCCACACAACATTTTAGAACACGTATCAGATGATTAAGACATGCGTCAAAAGATGTTCCAAAAATGAAAAAGTCATCCATAAATATTTCAAGGAAATCCTCAACCATATCGTGGAAAATTGCCATCATACAACATTGAAAGGTGGCCTGGGCATTGCACAACCCGAATGGCATCTGCCTATAAGCAAACATGCCATAAGGACAAGTGAAAGTGGTTTTCTCTTGATCCTCGGGGGCTATGGCAATTTGGTTATAGCCGAAATATCCATCTAGAAAACAATAAAAATCATACCCGGCTAACCTTTCAAGCATTTGATCAATGAATGGGAGGGGAAAATGGTCTTTACGGGTGACATCATTTGACTTACGATAGTCAATGCACACTTGCCACCCAGTGAGCATAGTGTGGGGATTAATTAATTATTAGTATTTTTAGTAACGTTATGCCACCTTTTTTGGGGACTACATGAGTGGGGCTTACCCATGCATGATCGGAGATAGGGTAGATTATACATGATTCGGACAACTTAATGACCTCTTTCTTTACTACTTCTTAAATTTGTGGGTTTGGCCTTTGTTGTGGTTGATGTGTGGGCATAGCGGAATCCTCCATAAGTATCTTATGCACGCATATCGCCGGACTAATGCCTTTCATATCGTTAATTTTCCAATCAAAAGCCTTCTTGTTAGCCCTCAAAACCTTCATTAGTTGATCCTCTTATGGCCCTATTAGAGATAACAAGACAATTAGTGGCAAGGTCACGTTGTCATTTAAGAACACGCATTTAAGATGTAAAGGTAAAGGTTTATGTTCAAGAGTAGGGGCATATTCTATGGACAGGTGAGATGGAGCCGAAGGTGGTCTATCTAACTTTTCAACCCTCTTGGAATGGAAAGGAAGATACTTCTCTAAGCTAAGCACGACTTATAATTGATCCTCACTTGCCTAATCGACATCCGTAGATTGCACAAAGCACATCTCTAGTGGGTCATCTATCATGTGTGCCTGAAAATTCTCACCAATCAAAGCGTCAAATGTATAAATGCGTAAACAAGAATCGGGGTCACATGGATGTTTAAGAACTTTGTATACATTGAAAATGACTTTCTCCTCACCCACATGTAAAGTAAGCTTACTGTAG
Source organism: Buddleja alternifolia (assembly GCA_019426215.1). Classification (NCBI taxonomy): domain Eukaryota; kingdom Viridiplantae; phylum Streptophyta; class Magnoliopsida; order Lamiales; family Scrophulariaceae; genus Buddleja; species Buddleja alternifolia. Next base: position 9,359,284 of record CM033397.1, on the reverse strand, counting down.
GCGACATCAATGATCGCTTTACCTGTGGCTAGGAAAGGTCTTCCTAGGATCAAAGGCACTTCAACATCTTCTTCCATCTCAAGCACCACAAAATCAACCGGGAAATAGAATTTAGACTTGCACGATGTGCACATCTTCAATAATTCCCTTTAGGTGCTTGCTTGAATGATCTGCTAATTGCAAAGAGGATTCCCGAGGCCAAGATTCTTGAAGATCGAGTAAGGAATGAGATTGATTCTAGCTCCCAAATCAAAAAGAACTTTCTCGAAAGTGAGGTGGCCAATGGTGTACAGAATAATAAGACTCCCCAGATCTTTAACCTTTTGAGGCAACATGTTGAGTACAACAGCCGAACACTCCTCATTCAAACATACAGTCTCATTTTCTTCCCACTTTTGCTTGTTGGATAGGATGTCTTTGAAGAATTTGATGTAGTTGGGCATTTGATAAATGACATCGATAAATGTAATGTTGATTCGAACCTCAAGAAAAATAGCTAGGATTCTAAGAAAGCATTGATTCGTCTCCTTTTTGTTCTTATTCTAAGCCAATGGGAAAGGAAGACGTATCTCAATGGGTGGAGCAGGAGTCAGAGATGAAGAACTAGAGGCGGGAGAAGCAAGTGGCGGCGCCTGGGCGTGATGGAGACAGTTCCTAGGCGTGAGCTTGATGGCGCTCGAGCACCACACTGCGTACCAAATTGTCCTAAAGGGGTTTCACCGGTGCTTGTGCATGGTCTGGGTAGCACTCGGGTGCCATGGTGCGTACGGAATCATCATTTTCCTTCAATTTTTTTGCACTCCTCAAGGTAACCGCATGACATTGCTCCTTGGGATTCTTCTCAGTGTCACTTGGCAGAGCTCTCAGTGCTCTCCCACTAATCGCGGTTGATAATTGCCCCATGTGCATCTCCATATCTTTCTTTGCCATGCACATGTCTTGCATCATGTTTTGGATATCCCATAATGATTCGTTCGACTTTTTATATGTGCATCAAGACATTCATCAGTTGTAGAAGGTAACTCTTGCCCTTGTTTATGAAAATTACCTTGCCTTAGAGCTTCATTGTTGTTGAACGGAGGCCTTGGTTGTGTATTTTGTGCTGGATAAGGCCTATTCGAGAAATTCTTGGGCACATGGAAGTCAACTCGAGGACAATTGGCATTTCCAACATAGTTCACATCACCAACCACCTGTTCTAAAGGTACATCTTCTTCCAACTCTTGAACACTAGCAAATTTCTTAGTGGGAATACTTTCTTCATCATCGGGATAGAGCTCATCTTCCCGAGCTAGTTGCTCAATCTTGTCCCACACACTTTGGCAATCCAAACCGAGAAGATCACCACCCACACCCGCATTAAGCCTATGTCGAATGTGTGATCGAACTCCATTGTAAAAATGTAACACAAGCTCATTCGTCATGAAGTTATGATCCAGGCATTTCCTAAGCATGCTTTTGTATCGGGCCTAAGTCTCAACCAAGGATTCGTTCTTCCTTTTCCTATATCCCTTGATGTTGCTCTAGAGCTCGTTGATCTTAGAAGGTGCAAAAAATTTGTTCAAGAATGTATCTACTAACTCACCCCAAGTCATGATTGATTGAAGAGGTAGATATTTATACCATGTGATGGTTTTTTCCTTAAGTGAGAAGTGGAATACTCTAAGATGGATTGCATCTAGATCCCTTGGATGAAATTGAATGGTTAAAAGGGTATCATCTAGAGTCTCTAAGTACTTATGAGGCGATTCATGAGGTTCACCATAGAATGGATCCCCTTCCACCATGCGGAATAAGTGAGATGAAATGTGATGATTCGGTGCAACTGTTTGGAATCTTATACTTGAAAACAGAGAATTGCAGCGGAAGATTTCGAGGATTCCTACCGGCAGATCACAAAAATAGATCTGATGATTTTTAATGGGTTTCGCAAAAAAATAAAATGAATAAAAATCCCTTTTTGAGTCGTTTACTGATTCTGCAGAACAACAATCCTCCAAGGGCTCCTGTCTCTAAAGCTTCACGCGAAATGAGCCTTCAAAGATCCCAAAACTCCTCCTTCTTTGCAGTAGTGGACGACTAGAGAGGAGAGACGGGAGAGAGTTCTTTTCTTATTATGTTGTGTAAAACGTATTGTTTTTCTTTTTCTCTTGCCTTAGGGTTTGTTCCACTGTAGGAGTCCTTTTAAACTCAACTAGCTTGTGGAACAAGTTGGAGGCTACTCCAACTGTAAGTGGCCGCCCCTCCTAGGGTTTCCTTGGACTGGGTTGGCTTTTAATTGGCTTGTCTAATTTCTAGCCCATCTGTATATATTTAATTTAAATCCAAATTAAATATAATATATACTATTAATTAATTCCTTTTAATTAATATACTAATTAAATAATTTTATTTTATTTCATATAATTAAATTAAATATTTAATTAATTAATTTATTCTAATTAAATCAATTAGTCCATTTAATTCTTTCTAAAAGATTTACACAAAAAGATACATCCCGTTCGTTTCTTATAGCGCGACTCTTTAGGTTCGTCTCAATTGGCAAAGGGAGGAATTACCTAAGGATGTGGATGTCACCTAGTCAGTCCCATGGACTCACATCATAACCCAATTGAGTACGAAATGAGTGAGGCATAGGGAATGGCACTTATCTCTCTTCGATCTTCCTCACTTTGAGCACTCATCTTTTTGTAGAGATGAATTCCATGTCTCATGGGCAAAAGACCTCTTTTAGAATTTTCCATCCCAAATCGCTTTAGGACTTTTTCTAAGTAGAGGGCTTGGGAGAGACCTATTGTCTTATTCGATCAATCCCTGTAGATTCGAATTCCTAGGACATAGGTGGCTTCTCCTAAGTCTTTCATGGATAATGTGCTTGAAAGCCATGTCTTAACTGAAGTTAGCAAACCTGTATCATTCCCTATAAGTAGAATGTCGTCCACGTATAGTACCAGGAATGATATCTTGCTCCCACTGACCTTTTTATAGACACATGGTTCATCCTCATTTTTGATAAAGCCGTTGTTTCGTACTTCTTCATCAAAACGAATGTTCCAACTGCGAGAGGCCTACTTCAGTCCATAAATGGACCTATTTAACTTGCAGACCTTATAAGAATCGGTATTGGATATGAAACGTTTGGGCTGCTCCATATAGATATCCTCCTCGAGGAATCCATTTAGGAAGGTGGTTTTCACATCCATTTGCCAGATTTCATAATCTAGGTATGCAGCCATTGAAAGTAGAATTCTAATGGATTTGATCATAGCTACTGGTGAAAAGGTTTCCTCATAGTCAATGCCTTCCTTCTGACTATACCATTTCGTCACTAGCATGGCCTTATAGGTATCCACCTTGCCATCCGGACCTATCTTTCTCTTATAGATCCATTCTCATCTAATAGGTACAATACCTTTGGGAGGATCTACTAGATTCTAGACTTGGTTTGAATACATCGAATCCATTTCCACTTTCATAGCTTCATGCCATTTTGCAGAATCCATATCCATCATTGCCTGGTCATAACTAGAGGGATCATCTCCATGGTTTCTTTCTTCTACTGCATACAAATTATGCTCTCCTTGTAGCAGAGAATCATATCTCGCAGGCGGTTGAGATACTCTAGTAGACTTGTGCACTGATGGTTGTGTCGTTTCTGGGTCGGGTTGGGTCTCTTGAACAGTGTCTTCCACAAGGGATTCATTTTGTGCTTGTAGAACAATACTTCTACCAGCTTCTCCTTATCGAATGAATTCTTCTTCGAGAAATATTGCCTGCAAGGCAACAATGATTCTCTGATCATCGGGAAGGTAGAAAAATCATCCCATGGAATCCTTGGGATATCCAACGAATCGCCCTTTTATGGACCTAGCCTCCAATTTCTCTGCCTTGGTCTTTTTCACGTAAGCTGGGGCAACCCTATATTCTTTTGTGTTTCAGATTAGGCTTCCTTCCACACCATATCTGATACGGTATTTTAGGAACAGATTTGGACAGACATCTATTCAGAATATGAGTTCCTGTAAGTAGCGCGTGTCCCAACAATGAAATAGGCAAATCTGTGTAGCTGAGCATGGATCAAACCATGTCCAACAGTGTTCGATTCCTTCGTTCTGCTACGCCATTTAATTGTGGAGTTGCTGGAGGAGTAACCTGTAATAGTAAGCCATGTTCCCGAAGGAACTGGTCAAACTCTGCTTTCATATACTCGCCACCGCGGTCAGACCGAAGTGTCTTGATATGATGCCCGGTTTGGTTTTCGACTAAAGTCTTGAATTCAATGAATTTCTCCAATGATTCAGACTTGTACTTCATTAAATACACGTAGCCATACCTAGAATGGTCATCGGTTAATGTGATGAAGTACTGAAAATAACCGCGGGCCATCTTTCCAAATGGTCCACACACATCAGTATGAACTAGACCTAAGACTTATGTGGCTCTTTCAAAATTCCCTATGAAGGGGGACTTGGTCATTTTGCATTGGATACAAGACTCACAAGTGGGACATGGATCTGATCCCAACGAGTCTATGACTCCATCCTTTTCTAACTCGTGTAGTCTTTGGTCCCCGACATGACCTAGTCACAAGTGCCATAGCTGTCTCAAGTTTGTATCATACATTCTGCGTTTTCTTGTTATAGCATTAAGATTACAATCATTTTGGACATTAATATAATATAAACCATTTATTAAAGACACATTGCCAACACATTCATTTCTAAAATAAATGTCACAAGAATTGTTCATAAAGGAAAATAAATAACCTTTCCTAACTAAAATAGGAATTGAAACAATATTCTTAAGCCCGTTGGGAAAAACAAGGTAATTGTCTAAATATAATAAATGTCCAGATGATAAACTAAGGGAAGTGGTGCCAATGTGTGAGGCTGCTACACTATGACCGCTGTCAACAATGATAATCACTTCACCATGCTCCAGCTTCTTACTTCTTTCCAGCTCCTGGTTCATAGCACATATGTGAGCACTAGACCCAGAGTCTAGAATCCAGGAAGTTGAAAATATGGTAACAAAACAATTTGTTTCTAAAACATTAAGTTCTATACCTGAAGTAATTTCTACATTTAGCATGGGACAATCAAGTTTCCAGTGCCCTATCTCATGGCAGTGAAGACATGTGACTATCTTCTTTGGACTCTTTTTCTTAAAGATCTGAGTCTTTGTGATTTTGGGTTCTCTGATTTTGCCAGCTAGTTCAGTGTTACTTGAAATAACAGGAAACTTGAATGCACCCCAACTCTCTTTCATTCATTGTTGTGCTATCATCAGCTTGCTCATAAGTGTCGAGAGTGATCCTTCAATGTTATCCATGTCAAAATTGATGACGAAATCCGAGAAGTATCTAGGTAATGATTGGAGAATGAGGTCCACCTGTAGGTGAAGGTCCATGTAGTAACCTAGAGACCTAAGCCTATCTAGCATGGAGATCATCTTCAAAATATGATCCTTAACATCCTCATTCTCTTTCATTTTTATGTTTAAGAGCTCTTTAGATACATAGTATCTGACGGACTTTTCGTGTTCCCCGAATAACTCCTCCAAGTGCAGCATCATGGATTTGGGACTATCCATGTTTTCATGCATGCGTTCTAACTCGCCACACATGAAGCTCAACATATAATCTCTTACTTAACGAGCATCAGAGACCCAATCTGAGTATGCTAGTTTGACTGAATCATCCTCATTGACCCCAGGCCTCGGTGGTTGATCTAGTTCCAGCATGTACTCGAGATTTTCATCATTTAGGACTATCCTTAAACCTCTGTTCCAATCAGAGAAATTCTGGCCGTTCAAAACGTTCTTTTCAAGCAAAACTTTGAGTGGGTTTACCATTTCGACAGAGATAAAATTACTGCAGAAAATAACCAAGATTCAATTAGGTAATTAGGTTGTACCCAAGTAAAAATTAGGACTTTAATTTTTGACTTGGCTCCCACTACATTTTTCGAACCATTGCACTCCAACAGCAATGAACGGAAATCTCGTTGGAAAGATTTCATAGTGAGTGATTAAGTTCTTCAAAAATTTCAATGAGTTTCAATCTATAACGATGTATGGCTCATTGGAACTTTTGAAGTGACATGCCATGTCAACCAGTCTTATTGATGATTCAATCTACCTTTGGCTCATGGATCACTCAACCTCAGCCTGTAACGAAATATTGGTGGTGATCCATCTAAGTACTTTCCCATCAACTCCTATCGATCTAACAATTGAATCTTATCTTGCAACCTGTAACGGTGTATTAGATAAGATTTAGTTTGACCGATGGCATCAAATGCACTTGAAGAGATATGGATTATGAATTAATGCATAACCCCCATTAGTCGGGACGACGCCATGCATAACTCATAATCCCATCTTTTCCAAGTTTGATGGAGAGCCAGGATATCCAATATCCCCTATTATTTAGTATTTAATGTGGGAGAATTTTTGAAAAATTAAGGTCTCACTTTGCACATTAATTTATTACGCGCATATATGGATTATAATCATGCATACATAGAAAACCCTAGTTATTCTAACAACATTCATTTCCATGGACATTCTAGATTGATCCAAGCCAAAAGATCAATCAGGGGATAGGGGTCTATTACAAATCTAATTTCTAATAGATCTTTAAGTCCAAGCTAGAAAAGGTCCTACCTCTAATATACACAACTCAGAAAGCATCCTATACATCATACTACCAAAATTAAAAGTACAAACTGGGGGGCAATTGCCCAATACAACTCAGATAATACTAAGGCGGTAAAGCCCTAAGTCCATGGAAGCTTCCACCACAACATACATCAAAGCATGTAAGAAAACTATTTAAGTTTATGTTGGTTTTGAGTTTAAAATCAAAAAGAAATTCAAAAACCGATTAAATCTAATTTAATTAGAAAATATGAATTTTAATTTCAATTTTAGAAGGAAATAAATCCAATTTATTATTTAGGAAAAAGTCTAACTTATTCCTAATTTATTTTGAAAAAATATAATCAACCTAAAATAAATCCTATTTATTTAGTCGTCGCAAATCATAAATAAAAATCCAATTTAACTTATGCTATTATAAAATCAAATTTAATAAAGAAAAATAATTTATGAAAAAGGGGTTTTGACAAATCACAGGTCAAATTTGTCTATTAGGGTCAAACTCTAATATTTATTAATTTATATATATATATATATATATATTTCAATAATAAAAATATAAAAATATATATATATATATATATATATTAATATACTGGGCTGGGCCCAGTGCCCATAGCACTACTGGGCCACGGTCCAGCACTGCTGGGCCGAGCCCAACATGCCTAGGGCGACTGATGCCTCCCTAGTTCCGTCACCGTGGTGGCGGCACAAACCAGCGCCGCCACCCTACCCCCTTTTTCCTTTTTTTTTCTAATTACACGAACAACAGTGGTGCTCGCGTGTGTTTCAAAAACACACGGTGGTGCGACCCCGATTCGCCGTAGCTGGCGGCGAAAAAACATGTAATCATGCGACGATTTCAAGGCGATGAATAGTTTCAAAATTTCAAATTTAACAACGAATATTAAACATATAAAATAAAATTTTAAAAATCCAATTTTAACCAACATAATCTTGAACGCAAAAATCATCAGATCCGTTTAAGTCGGCTTTGATACCACTGTTAGGAATTCTATACATTAAAACAGAGAATTGCAGCGAAAGATTCGAGGATTCCTACCGGCAGATCACAAAAATAGATCTGATGATTTTTAATGAGTTTCGTGAAAAAATAAAACGAATAAAAATACCTTTTTGATTCGTTTACCGATTCTGCAGAATAGCAATCCTCCAAGGGCTCCTGTCTCTAAAGTTTCATGCAAAACGAGCCTTCCAAAGATCCCAAAACTCCTCCTTCTTTGCAGTAGTGGACGGCTAGAGAGGGGAGAGAGTTATTTTTCTTTTGTGTTGTGTTTCCTTTTTGTCTTAGGGTTTGTTCCACTGTAGGAGTCCTTTTAAACTCAACTAGCTTGTGGAACAAGTTGGAGGCTACTCCAACCCTAAGTGGCCGCCTCTCCTAGGGCTTCCTTGGATTGGGTGGGCTTTTAATTGGCTTGTCTAATTTTTAGCCCATCTGTATATAGTTAATTTAAATCCAATTTAAATATATTATATACGATTAATTAATTCCTTTTAATTAATATGCTAATTAAATAATTTAATCTAATCTAATTAAATTAAATATTTAATTAGTTGATTTAATCTAATTAAATCAATCAGTCCATTTAATTCTTTCTAAAAGATTTACACAAAAAGAAACATCCCGTTCGTTTCTTATAGCGCGACTCTTTAGGTTCATCTCAATTGACAAAGGGAGAAATTACCTAAGGATGTGAGTGTCACCTAGCGAGTCCCGTGGACTCACATCGTTACCCAATTGAGTACGAAATGAATGAATCATTTTACGAACCTCTTCATCATAAATGTCGTATGAGTATAAGCCCTTCACTGACGTATCCCGATCAAGTGAGAGTCATGGAAAATGTCAAACTCACTAAACTTGATACTGTGCATTAGATTATAGCATAATGAAATTATTAACCTACCCTTAGTGTCCCACATGAGTTAGTTGTTATGCTTTGGCCAAAAACACCAAAAAAATCAAGAAAAAGGAGAGTATGCAAAATAAATTGGAACACAAGGGGGCGCTATACAAAAAAACTAACACAGGGGGTTCGGTGCAGGTTTCGCTTATCACAAGGGGATCTTATGGAATTATCCCTTTTTCGATAGATTCATGCTCGGGAAACGTTGTCCGCCATTGCTCTAGTTCATCAACTAGCCCGAAGAGTAAGTTCTATCTCGGACTCAAAATCTAATAGAGGCTCGTTGGAGGAGCGGGTCATGCACCAAGAACGAACCTATAAGAGTTAAAGTAAACCAAAGAGACAAAATTAGAATAAAAGGAAAATAAAATAAAAAGAAGAAATAAACAAAAAACTAAGAATTATAAAATCATAAAAGAAAATCAAAAACTAAAATAAACAAGTCTCCGGTAATAGCGCCAAAAACTTGACACGCTAGAACCTAATGCGATTTATAGCAAGAGTACTAGTCGTAATCGTAGTAATAATGGACAAAAGTCCAGATGTCGAACCAGAAGGACAAGAATTTTAGTTTAAAATTCGTAATAAAACAATTAAAGTAACTATTGAATTCAAATAAACGTGCATAGAACGAAAGTGAGGACAAGCGAATGATTGAAATTTCAAGTATGAAAGGTAACTAAGGCGCATGCGAGGCTCAATTTGATTCGCTATCCTTATAAAGAAGGTTGTTGAATCATTAGACCTATGTTGCTATGGTGGAAGATCCTATGATGATAATTACCTGATCTCTCGTGATAGAAATCCTATGCCTAATAACGGTCTTTGAAATATGTCTATTTAGGAATCTAATTATCAAGCATGCATTCATGATTGGAAATTCCTCGACTAAGGTCAACTTACTTCACTTGAGAATCTTTACATATGTCTAGGGCAATTTCTATTAATCGGGTTATGTTGTGAATTTCTTGCACCCTAGCTCAAGTTTTTCTCAACACATTAACCTAGACAATTAATCAAACATATGGTTATCAAGCACATGTAAGAAGAATAATCACAAATTCACAACACATAGCGACACATGAATTGATTCAAACAATCAACTATTATAAAGGTACTTCACAAATTGGCCTTCACATGGCCCTTGTTTTGCAAACTTAGCTCATAATCAAAGTCATAAGAGAATCTAAGGCAATCATATACATATTCATAGACAAAGATGTAACGAAAGCGATTAAAAACTCCTTAAAACACTTGATTGATGATGAATCCGGGTTGAAGGCTTCAATCTCTAAGCAAATCCTCTTTCTTGTTCTTCCAAATTGATGATAAAGTCTGGTTAAAGTCCCAAGATATTCCAAAATTGCCTTAAAATCCGAACCCCTTCACTCACCTTTGATTTTTGAATTTATACTCTTCAAAAATCGTTACAATAGAGCCTAGGCGTGAGTAAATCGGCGCCCAGGCGTGGCTAATGTGGTGTATCTGACTTAGAGAAGATGTGACTCGGCACCCATGCACGGTGATGTTGGTGCTCAGGCGTGAAGGATGTTGGGAATAATTGTATCAAAAACAGCGGAAGCGGTACAACGAATTATTTTTTTATTCCCAAACAAGATCTGCTGGGGTCTAGTTGTAAACAACTACATATATGAGAAAGAGATTAAAATCACATATATTCCCAAAGAGAATGACCACGGCCGAAAATAATCTAACCCAATGGTCTCGTGATACGACCAAAATTCCTCAGTATCTACGGCAAAACACTCTGCCCACATGCACATAAAAACCCCACAATCTACTCACCCCCTCTTGTTGGCGGCCATCCTTAGTTTTTTTCTACGGTTCCCTCGTCAACATCATAACCCAACTTGTTTTTTGGGTAACTCGAGAAAAACTTAGCTTGCAAAAAGGAATTTAACATTTTTAATATTTTTTTAAATATTCTCATTTAAAATGAAATGTAAACGAACTCATGAGTTTTTCCGCTATTGATTTGTTTGGGTTCCAGACAGAATTCACGTGTATGAACTTTTTCTCTTTCTTATCAATAACTAGGAGTGTCCAATGAAATTCGTCGACAATTGGGATCATGATATACCGGAACATGTTCATGACTTCCAGTGTCAGCTTCTGTACAGATTTGGCTGAATGTCCAACCAAGTTATCAACAACACCTACATACTGATCTTGATGGACGGATGTGCTTAGTTTGCGAAGTTTCAAAAGGACTTCAGTCTATCAAATGTTAATTTGTTAGTATTTACAATCTAACAAAATCTTAACAAGTACGATTATTTTTTTAGATTTTCTACATTGATACCTGAAAATAAGAGGGAGAATAGAAGACGCGGTGGCCAACAGTGGCTGAAATGACATTGTTACACAAAATGTCCACGTAGCAATCCACCAAAGACGAGGATAGTGCCTCCCCGAACAAAAGATCACAAAACTCTTTGTGACGAAGATCAGACACAGGTGCATCCCAAACAGCCACACTGCAAATTGAGATTTAGCATTATTAGTAGACATGTCAATTAAAATAATAAAGATAAGTAATATAGCTAGCATTTCTACTCTAGCATGTCTCCACAAATATAAGCATCAATGATCCAACGATCATCGTCACTCAGGTCGGCCCTCCCCTTGTAGTCCATCCTCCCTTTGTACTGCTCAAGGGTAATACTACTGTCAACTTCATGAGATGATATATTATTGTCGTCGACTTCAATTTGATTATGTACATACATGTCGTAGTCTTAGATGTAGTATGATTTCGTGTTAAATGCAGTAAATATTTGCATAAATGAAGTATGTATTCTCAATGAATCCAGTATACAAAGTCATGTTTAATTTAGTATGGTTTCCTCATAAATGACATATGAAATCGTACTAACCAAAGTATGAGTTCTTACTCATTGACGCATGGAGTACTTTAATTGTAGTATGTAAATTCATGTTTTACCCCGGTATTGATTTGTCACACGTAAGCAAGCCTAATACAAGATGTATTAATTCTTAGTAATACCATAGTAATATCAATGGTTTACCTCTTCACACCCAGTACGTTGATGTGTCTTCAAGTTCTTCACATTTCTTTTCCTCTTCCTCTATCTCTTTCCCTTCAGCCATTTTTTTCTCTTCCTCACTCTCTGCCTCTCTCTCATTCTCTTCCTCTTCTCAGTCTCTACCTCTCTCTCTGTGTCTTCATATCTCTCTTTCTTTTCCTCTCTCTCTTTCCCTTCCTATCTCCCCGCCTCTTCTTTCTCGTCTTCATTCTCTTTCATCACACCAGATTTGCCAACATTCTCCTCCTTTGTTTTTGTTTTCTTCAACGGAATAAGAGGCAACATTCTCCTCCTTTTGCCCATTCATTCAATTACCTTTTTTCTTACCTCTTATTTCGAAGTCGAAATATGATCAACATCATCTGGTGGTAGTGGTACTTTAATTGGCTTTATAATTTTTATCTCATCTTTGAAAGGATAAATCTCAATAATCTGGTAAGAACATAAAATTTCAAACTTGCAATGAATTCTTAAGGGAGATTAAAACATTGTAAACACATAAATTACCTCATCAGGAGTAAGTGCTCTAAGTTTTCGCGCAGCAAGATCAATGTCCTTGGAGATGATGGTCCTCCCCCACTTAAAAAGCCGTGGGATAGAACGCACCACGCGTTGAGTCCCCATGGAGGGCACATGCTCATTAACCCAAGCCTAGAATGGCACAAATAAAAACTGAGTATTTAGATCTATGCAATTTAATACAGTTTCCCAAAAAACATACTTTATTTAACTGCAGTGCAGACTAAAACAACTTACCATAAGCCCAATTGTACATCCATTGATGTATCTCTTTTGCCCTAGTTTTGCAGTATACTCGTAGATTTTCTGCATCAAGAACGAGTAACCTGAGCGGCCCCAAGCATACTCCCCGAGGTATTCCCAATCATCCACGTAAGCAAGTAAAAATCCTGGAGTACAAAAGTTATTTTTTGGAAATAAAATAGTATTACACACAAAAAAAACATACATCCTAACAAAATCCTCTATATCCACCTTCGATTTCCTAGAGACTAACTCATGCAATTTCATAACAATATTATGCCGCGTCACTTGACTCAATTTCCCATTAAAATATTTAATTAATGTTTTGGACTACACCAATTTCATATCCAAGTAAACATACTGACCCAACCCATGGAGCCCCACTAAAATGGATAATTCCAATGTGAGGAATGGAACTTTAATGTCTTTATCGAAATCAAATACCTTACTCTCCCAACGAAATGCCCACAATAGTGCCCCAACTCGAGCTAAGCTATGTGACATACTCAGAATTTCCATGTATAATAGGAACGGAGTCTTCTTTATTGCTTCTCGGTGCTTTTCCCACATCAATCGAACTAATTCTTCCATTACTTTACGGAATGTATTCGGATGGCACCATGACAAGAGATTGTGCTCCTTACTCTGATGTTTTCCCACCATTTAGACCCTGCAAGGAATAACTAACATAAATCACTAGGGTAAATAAATATACAAAGCTAACATTCACAAATTATGAGAAACTAAAAACTGAAATTAACTAAATTCAATTCACCTACACTGGCAAATCCAAAATTAGAGGTGGAAATCGAATACCCAGGTGGTGGTGGTGTGAGCAAGGATGTTGATATAGGCTTCCAAGTGAAAAATTAGAAATTTAAGGAAAAAACTTCAGCAGAAATTGAATACCCAGGCGGCGGCGATGGAGGAAGAAACTGGAGCAAGGCAGAAATTGATTTTGGGAGAAATTTTCGGCTGCAATTTGAGAAGACAGTGAAGAAGGAGGCAACGTGTTGAGACGAGGCTGAAGAAGACGAGTGGTAGTCCCAAGTGGCATACGAAAGGGTCTAGAGGGGGGGGGGGTTGAATAGACCCTGAAGTCTTTTTCGACTTCAAAAATTTCGTATCACTTTTTAAGATTTTGAATGCTTGGTGAGCAAAGCGCTAGGCCAAGCGCTAAAGATAAGATAACATAGACTTAGTGATTTCAGCAGTTATCAAAGTAGGGTAATGCTTTAATCGCTGAATCAGGGTTAACACAGCAGAAATGAATTTTAAGCTTAGCATTCTCTTTAACCAAATAGTCACTTAACCGTTTTAAAGCCTTTTTCAAGATATGATGTGAATAGTAAAGTAAAGCAATAAAACAGTAAATGACACAATATATGTAAGGTTCACTGGGTGATGTAATCCCAGCTACGTCCTTCTTCTCCTTTACACTCGGAGGAATTCCACTAAGTTGATTATCGAAGGATCAGACAGAGGCTTCTGCAAAATAAAGGAAAGGAAGACGATCTTGAGCTCCTTGATCACACAGACTTCAACTCCAATGAAGATCTTCTTCAACAAGCTTCTCTCACATAGAAATGCTGGTTGTAGATCAACAACTTTCTCATTCAGATGAAAGAGGTTGAGGGTTTTCGTCACAGGTTTGTTTCATTTTAGGAAGTTCAAACAACTTGGGATATCTCAATAAGAGTGTAGGGTTCTACTTTGTCTTTGGAACGTATATGAAAAGCTTGAAGAATTTTGGCTATGGAGTTTTTAAGCTTTTCTCAAGAATATTTTGAGCAAAGTTTAGACCTTTTCTTGTGTATGCACGTGTAATCTGTGTAAATTAGGGTTTTGCTAAAGGGTACTATTTATAGAGGTTTCTTGGTATTTATCCATTGGACACATGCTGTTATCTCATCACTCACAAGAGATAAAGTGACGCTCAGAGCAGAGTTGCGAGTTCAGCAACAGTGCATTGAGAAGAACCAATCGCTTGAGAGTGAAATTATTCAATTAAAAGGCGATCTTGATATAATAGTCAAGAGAGAAGCTGATTTGATCGCTAGGCTTGCTAAATCAGAGCAGCTCATCTCATCATTATCAAAAGCTTCTAGACAGTTGGATAATGTGACTGAAGTAACCAGATTATTTGGTGAGAAGACCGGTTTAAGATTCGAAAAACTCGGTAAACGATCCAATCAATCTAAGGTTACGGCAAACAACAAAGGAAAAGGTGTTATCTTTGTTGAAAAAGGTTCAAAAGGTCAAACACAAAATGAACCAAGTGACAATGGTAAGAGGCCAAATGAGAAAGTCAAAGCTAACTCAGGCAAGGGTAACGGTAAGGGTAAGGCAAATGATTCACAAAGACGGGTTTATCCAAACGCTCAAAAGGCTAAAGATAAGACTGACCACTGTGAATCAAGCGCTAAGCGTCCAGCACCAAAAGTGCAACCCAAGCCAGCGCCAAGGAAATACCAGCGTCAATATCCAAGACAATCAAGATCATATTATCGATACTATGATGATTATGATTATGACTATTATTATAATCGAGGATATTATTATACACCCAAAAAGCACACACAACACAATGTGAAAACCCAAAAAGGCCAATATTCCTACAATGAAGACGAGGCAAATATGGGTTCCTAAAGTTCTAATTCAAACTAACAATGTTACTAATGTTGAAGGACCCAAGCAACAATGGGTACCTAAATAGAAATAGAACTTCCTTTTTGAGTGCAGGTACCAAGAGCTAGAGTCGATACATCTGTATGGTACTTCGATAGTGGATCGTCAAGGCACATGACTAGTTCCAAGGATCTTCTGATCAACTATCAAGCTGCCAATGGTCCTCAGGTTGTATTTGGTGACAACTCTAAAGGTAAAACCAAAGGTATAGGTACTGTGCATAGGGGGAACATCATGATAAGTGATGTTTATTTTGTTGAGGGTCTGAAGCACAATTTATTAAGCATAAGTCAATTCTGTGATAAAGGCTTTGAAGTCATATTCTCAAGTGACTATTGCTATATAAACGACGCTAAGAGTAAGTCTACTAAATTGAAAGGAAAAAGAACTAACAACGTATATTTGGTAGATTGGGGTTCAACACTTGATAACAACCCAACATGCTTTGTTGCTAAAAATGAATCTAAAATGGGTTGGTTATGGCATAGAAAAATGAACCACCTCAACTTTAAGACAATCTCTCAGCTAATAAGTCAAAATCTGGTAAAGGGATTACCACATGGACCATTTCCCAAGGATCGCCTTTGTGATGCTTGTCAAATGGGTAAACAAGTTAAGTCATCGTTCAAGAGAAAACCTCATCTGTCTACCTCTAGAATACTTGAACTACTTCACATGGATCTGTTTGGACCTGTTCAAACAATCAATGTAAGCGGTAAAAAGTATACTTTGGTGATAGTAGATGATTTCTCTAGATTTACTTGGGTGGAATTTCTTTCATCCAAAGATGAAACATGTGACAAGTTAACAACGCTTATTCGGCAACTTCAAATATTGAAAAATCTTAAGGTTGCAAGAATAAGAAGCGATCACGGTACTGAGTTTACTAACAAGATTGTTGAGAAGTTTTGTGCAGAAAATGGAATACATCATGAGTATTCAGCTCCCAGAACTCCCCAACAAAATGGTGTTGCTGAGCGCCGGAACCGAATGGTTAAGGAAGCCGCTAGGACTATGTTAGCAGAATCCAAGCTCGCTCCTAGATTTTGGGCCGAAGCGATCAACACTGCCTGTTACACTCAAAACCGCTGCATGATCAACAAACAGCATGGGAAAAGTCCATATGAATTATGGAAGGGACGTAACCCAAATGTTTCATATTTTCACGTCTTTGGTTCTAAATGTTTTATCCATAATAATGGATCCCAAAGCCTAAAGACTTTTGATCCTAAAGCGGATGAGGAAATCTTTCTAGGCTACGCCAAGAATGGAAAGAATTTTCGCATTCTCAATAAGATCAAATCAAAGGTTGAGGAATCTATTCATGTTGTTTTTGATGATGCTAACCAAGAACCGAGTAAGGTTAATTTAAATGATGTAGGAGTTGAAGACCTATGTCATCAAGCGTCTAAGATTACTATTGATGAAGATACTGACAACGATGATGAGATCTCAGTGCCACCTCCTAAGATTACTCGTGAGATTACTCTAGATAATCATGTAAGAAATGCTGATGATCATGAAGAGAATGATCATCAAGAGCACACAAGAAATTGTGAACTTGGAGTGCCTACGCAAGAAGGTAGTCAAACATCTGATCCTCAAGCGCCTGTTCAACCTCTTAACCCCTTCCAACCAGATAGACTATGGCTGCGAGATCATCCACCAGAGCAAATTATTGGAGATATTGGAGCGCCTGTTAGAACAAGAGCCGCTACATTCAATGAGGCTATGTTCGCAAGCTTTTTTATCTCAAATGGAACATAAGAAAGTGGATGAAGCGTTAAGTGATCCAAGTTGGATTGAAGCCATGCAAGAAGAACTTAATCAGTTTGAGCGTAGTAAGGTTTGGACACTAGTACCAAGACCAACTCACCAAGGATTCATTGAAACTAGATGGGTATATAGAAACAAGATGGATGAGAACGACATTGTCATAAGAAACAAGGCCAGACTCGTAGCTCAAGGATATTGCCAAGAGGAGGGTATTGACTTTGATGAGATATATGCTCCTGTCGCTCGTCTTATAGCAATCCGCATGCTTCTAGCATATGCAGCGTTCAACAAGTTCATGGTGTATCAAATGGACGTGAAGAGTGCCTTCCTGAATGGTAAACTCCAAGAAGAAGTGTATGTGGAGCAACCACCGGGATTCATCAACAATCATGGTAAGGATATGGTTTACAAGTTAGAAAAAGCACTTTACGGGCTTAAGCAAGCACCCCGAGCATGGTATGACACTCTCTCTATCTTTCTTATTGGTAAAGGCTTTTCAAAAGGCAGCGTTGATACAACGTTATTTAAAATTACCAATAACGAAGACATTCTCTTAGTCCAAATTTACGTTGATGATATTATATTTGGTTCTACTAACAAGCGTCTGTGTGAGAAGTTTTCGAAAATGATGCAAGAACAATTTGAAATGAGCATGATGGGTAAATTAACTTTCTTCTTAGGATTACAAGTTAAACAACTCCCTAATGGAATATTTATTAACCAAGCTAAATATACAAGAGATATGATTAAGAAATTTGGTATGGAAAATGCATCATATTAAAAAATTCCAATGAGCCAAACGCTTAAGTTAGATAAAAATGAAAGTGGAAAGAAAGTTGATATCACTAATTATAGAGGTATCATAGGATCACTTCTTTATCTTACCGCCAGTAGACCTGATATTATGTTTTCGGTATGCATGTGTGTACGATTTCAAGCTGATCCTAAAGAGTCACACTTAATTGCTGCCAAGAAGATCCTTAAATACCTAAAAGGCACACAGAATGTGGGCTTATGGTATCCTAGGGATTCTCCTTTTGAACTAATTGGTTACTCAGATGCAGATTTTGCAGGATGCAAAATAGAACGTAAAAGCACTAGTGGTACTTGTCAATTTCTAGGTGATAGGTTAGTTTCATGGCATAGCAAGAAACAACAATCCATAGCTACCTCCACAGCGGAAGCTGAGTATGTAGCTGCAGGAAGTTGTTGTGCACAAGTATTATGGATGAGGCAACAACTTAGAGATTATGGAACAATCCTAGGTCCAACCCCCATTCATTGTGATAACCAAAGCGCTCTAGCCATGACTCAAAACTCGGTTCTTCATTTCAGAACCAAACACATTGACATCAGATACCATTTCCTTCGTGACCACGTTCAAAATAAAGATATCTCCATGCACTTTATTGGAACTGACAAACAATTGGCAGATATCTTCACCAAAGCACTCAATGAACAACGTTTTCTCACTTTGAGAAGTGAACTAGGTATGATTGATTTAAACGCTCAATTATCAGGCATCTTACTCTATTAGACATATAATTTAGGGAGAATCCACTTGATTTATGTCTAAAAGCTTTCTTTGAAAAACAAAACAAATGGTACAAGTTATCAACTTTAGGGGGAACCTTGAAATTGTATTTGAACATAACTAAGCGTCAATGATCGAAATTTTCAGATGCATGATCATCAACGCTCAGTATTATTTTTGCATAAATTATTGGACGCTCAAACATAAAAAGGACTTTAACTTTAAGCGTCTATATTACAACAATTATAATGAATACCAACTAATGGTATCAAGTTAAGCGTTGAAACTATTCCAATCAACTCTTAATATAAAAATATTTTCTTTACAATCCATGCATAAAGTTTACAAACTTCTTTCAAAGTAGTGGATAGACTCAAAAGTCTATTTTGTACTCTACTCGCACGCTTCTATCACATCAAACTGGCGGGTAATCAAAAGTTTCTTTTTCAAAATGACGGTTCAGAGATAGTACGTGTTTGTGTACGTGTCAGTGTGCAAACAGGCGCATGCGTTATACTCTGAAAATGCCAAACGTTTTTAAAATTTTTAACTCGGATGTCAAATCTTTATATATGAGAATTACCAAATGTAACTTCTCTCTATTACTCAAAACTCGCGTCCGCAGTTAATGAATTGGTGGCTGAGATTAAAAGTCTTTACACGTGTCTAAATCCTACAGAGACTAGAGAACATAAGTTTCAAAAATTCTTTACTGTGTCATTTAAAACACAATTTCTGCAGAAAAACCATTTACTCTTACTCAAACATATCTGCAAAATTTATTCTCTCTCTCTCTCTCAAAGCAAAAGAAAATCTCAGTTAATCTCTTTTACTAAAAATGGCACCAAAGAAATCTTCGCCTACTTCTACCGAACTTACCATCAAGGTGACTGAAGGCCTTGTTGTCGACTGGAAATTTCTCTATGAACAACCTCAGATCAACCTAACAGACATGATGGACATGGTCGCAAAAGCTGGGCTTAAACCGTTCTTGACCCAATACTCCTATCTGTTTCCAACTGAAGTCGACACCTTCTGGAGAACTGCTAAACTCTCAGAGGACAAAAAGTCTTTCTCTTGTCTAATTCCTCTATCCAAGAAGGAGCCTCCCAAGGACTTTATCTTGTCTACCGCCTCCATTGCCGAGAACTTCAATCTTCCAAATGAGGGCGAGGCATTGGATTGTGTTACTCTAAAACAAATCAAGGAAGCATGGACAACCATGAGTGCGTACGACGATGTACCCTACACTTAGTACTTTGAAAAGAAAGAACTGGTATCCAAATACCAACTGTTGGCTGATTTCTGCTGCAAGATCATAGATTGCCGAGTGGGAACCTTTGATAAGGTGAACCCCGTACAATTTCAGATGATGACTGCTATACTCCTCAACATCAAAATCAACTGGAGTGAGTACATCTTTGGAGGGTTTCGGGACAGTCTAAGCGCCTTGAATAAACCTTATGGACTCGTTCTAAGTGACCTGTTGTACAAATCACATTGTGTATACTCGTCTGGTCTACCATTGAATAAGACCAAGTTGCTGGGAAGAAAGATTCTGAACAATCTCTTTAATCCTCCCAAAATTGGTGGTGCTGCTAAACCACTTTCTGAGCGTCTGAAAGTACGTCAAGCGTCTGATGAGGAAGCAAAGCGTCCAGTGCCAGAAGAAGCCGTGAAGCGTCCGGCTGCAACAAAGAAGAGGGCTCCCAGAAAGCCCAAGGCTCAATTTGTTCCTTCTCCTCAAAAGGACGATGAGGAAACCGATGAGGATGCCAAGGACAAGTTACCTCTCAAGAGAAGGAAGCTAGAAGGGATCATCAAACAAATAGACTTTGAAGAACCAGCTGCTGATCCTCCCACTCCAACGCTTAAGCTCGTTGAAGGAGTCAACGTGAAGAAAATCTTCAAGCATTCCAAGACTAGCAAGCGTCTAGTTGCTCCTGTTCCTGAAGAGCCTGAGACTGATGAGCCAAGCGCTCAAGTTGCTGTTGAGCCAAGCGCTCAAACTATTGCTGTTGAGACAAGTTCTCAGGGTAAGTTTATTTCTTCCCACAACACTTCTATCCCTACATCTATAGAAGATCCTGCTCTTATAGAGGATAGTTCTTGTATTACAGCGATAGTTCCAGGCACTGCTGAAGCGTCAATAGATGTCCTCCTGGATGTTGATATGACAGAAGTTGTCACTATCGCTAAAGATGTTACCGCAGAAGTTGCTGCAATTGAAGCTGAGGAACCTGCTACTACAAAGGTTCAGACTTCCATCCCTGTTCAGGCTATAACAGAGGCACGCTAAGAAGGTCAGAGCGTTGCTAAATACGTTCCAGCGCCTAGACACTTCTTCAAACTCGACACGCTGAAGACGATTGATCATTCAATCGACTATATGCCCCCAGCTCTCGAAGAAGATTTCATTCCTGCAGGATAGAATGAAGAATGATACATTGCTGCTGAGAATGACATTGCTCTGCTGATTAATACTGACCGTCAAATCAGGGATACAATATTTAACGCTGCTTTAATAGAAATTGAGATGAAGTATTATCTGGCCACTCAACTTGGAAAGACCCCTTGCCAAATACCATCTCCCGTTATTCTTCAACAAGACAAACAAGGAGGAAGAACTCCTAGATGTGACGTGGATCTGGCCTACTCTCTAGATTGTGGCCACAGCAAACCAACCGGTTTCGCTTTAAGGGATTACAACATTCGTGTGTATGAGCCCCTTCGTCCGAGCTTTCTCAATCCAACAGAGTCAGTCTTGAACAGAGAAGGCTACACACACTTTCCTCAGACTGCTCATAGTGTTGAAAATCTATCTTCAGTCAATCCACTTCGCCTGTGGAAGAATAAAGTAGTTCATGCCGGTGAGCGTCTCGAATCTTTGACAAATTTGATTCAGACTGAAGCCGATGCATTTTTTGACAGTGTCTGGAATGCCAACTATCAACTTGATAAATATCGCTTTGAATCTATCAGAGATATTCATCATGAAGGCATTCGTGCTATGGTCAATGCGGGAACAAACTACTGCATGAGTGAAGTTAACTGGGTTGAAGCGTATTTGGCCAACAAATATACATTCTCAGAGTTAGTCCAAGCTCCCCATCTTTTTGGCATAGGCATGCATGACAAGAAGCGTCTGTTCGCCAAGTATTGCCTCAAGCAGCGTCAACAGAGAGTTGGACCTGTTCTAAAGCTCCCAATCGTTAGACATCAAATTGAGCAGTGTCTGCGTCAAGAGCTTCACAGATTATCCACTTCTCCTCTTCTGTTCAACGCTCAAGCATCTTCCAGTGGTACCTCTTCTGTATCGTGCTTAAATGTTGCTCCGAGCCACTGCGAGGAGAATTTCAATCTGATGGTGAAGATTTTGACTCCCGTATCTCTGTTCGATAAAATCGTCACTGCCAATCCCAGATCTTGGAACGGCTCAGTAATCAATTCATTTAAAGGATATCCACTGCTCCCTTCTATCCGCAGCGAGGTACTCAGTCATTATGAGTTTGTCCTCTCCCTGCTTGAAAGAAATCAAGAGCTGGCTCAAGTGATATATCCATACTTAGAAGAGTATTATGCTGATTGTGTACCTGAGAATCAGCATCTTACGTCTCTTCCCTCGGACTGCTTGATTGGATTTTCCAGACATTACTGCCCAAATTCAATCTTTTCTAATTGTCAAGCGCCGTCCAAAGTCTTTCCGAATCATGTGCTAGATATCATTGGTCCAATGCACATCAGGGCCATTGATAGTTGCCTTCACACATTCATTTCTGGTATTTGTATATCTCGAACCAGACTCACTGAACTTTTGGAAGCTTCGTCCACCTCTTATGCCGATTTAGCAAATTGGAACTTCCAATTCGATGACTTTCATCAACCTGAGTCAGCGCTTGAGAAAGCGCCTGCTAAGTCAGCTGAAGCGTTCATGTCTGCAGTTACAAGTATTCCAGCGTCTGCTGAAGAACTCGTTCAAGTGTCTCAACCAAAGGATATTGCTGACGCTCCTGAACCCGTTACTGATGATATTGCTGAGGATCTTTCTCTTGACATTCGAGGTACTGTCTTTGATCCCGCATATCAAGTTCCCATTGACTCTCTCAAACACTCATCCAGGTTCAAGCGACCGGCTCCTCAAGCGGTTCATCTAGATAAGAGTCAATCTTTTGGTCTTTTGCTCAAATCCGTTTTGGAGAGTATCAGTGCTCATGCTACTCAGAACGAAGAATCTCTTCACTGGATTAAAGACGATTTGGCAAAGATTGAGACTCACGTTATGAGCGCTCAAATTGCTCATATGCGTAGTTCAGCTGAAGCGGCTGTTGGTGAGTGCAAACAAGACTTTCAAGAAATGCATGATGCCACTCAAGCAAACCAACTTGCCATGAAAGAAGATCTTGAAAAGCGCCTAGAAACCCTTGAGACTTCTCTGAATGATGCTACCAGTGCCAAGCTTCTCGCCTTGCAGGAATGCTTCGACAAGCGTCTAGACGACATCACAGATTCTATGTCTCAGATTGCTCATCAGGTCAGCTTACTCACAGATCATTTCCTAAAGACTGATGATGGCAATAAGGGGGAAGAGAAGAAGAAAGGAGAAAAGAGGAAAGCGTCTAGTTCAAGAGCTCAAGAGCCTCTGTCTCCTAAGCGTCAAGTTTTTCCTTCTCCTTCTGCTCTTAGTCTCCCATCTTGGATAACTGCTTTAAAAGTAAGTACCTCTGGAGCGCCTAGTAGTACACTAAGGGAACCTCCAAGAGCACTATATCCAAATCTACCAATACCTACAAGAGCACTGCTTGAACAGTTTGACATCCCTCTTCAAAGAACATCTATTCCAGAACCTATAGATCCAAGAATCTTAGCTGAAGAGAGGAAGATGACTGACTTTATCCAAGCTTTTCGAATTTGCCTAAGGTATATGGGTATTGACCCAACTGATTGGGACAATCATTTTACTGCTTTCAAGAAGAGACAGAAAGAAGAAAATAAGCTTATAATCAACAAAGATCATGAAGCAATGATGACCTTAGAAGACAATCTGACTGAAGCTATCCGAGCTGAAATGCCCAAGCGATACAAAGTTAGACCAAGACGTTAAAGCTTTTGATTTGCATTATCTATATTCTTGTCTCTTATATCTTTATTTGTTCAGTTGTAAAAATGCTTGTAATCACTGATATATATATATATATATATGCATTTTTCAGCTGAAACATCTCGTTGAAGCGTAACTAACTTTAACTAACGTTATCTAATCAAAGCTAACTTTTATTTTTGGCTGTCTAACTCTTGAACTATAAAAGAGTAAGTATTGCCATCATCAAAAAGGGGGAAATTGTTAGGAATTTCATGTTAGATGTTTTGATGATGACAATTAAGACTTTTTGTTAGACCCCAAAATATGTAAGTTTGATTTTAGTAAGAAATTATGTATAAGCTTTGAAGCGTTAGATTTGTAATAGGATTAATAGGCTTTGTTTTATTTTTATTATAGATTGTTAGGCTAAGTAATCTTAGGCTGAGCGTCTAATAATTTCTGAGTGAGTTTATCAGTGGTAAAGTTCGAAGACTCAAGCGCCTGATTTCTGAATGAAGATAAAGTCTCCAAGCGTCCAATTGACCAGCTATATCAAGCGTTACCTTAAAAGACAGAAGTGATTCTACCTGAATTTATGTCAAAGTCTAGAAGGAGTTTAATGCAAATACTCTCAATGCATTAAAATCAAACGGGTATTTAATTTAAATGCATTAAATGCTGATAAGAGCATTAAATTTGATAAGCACTTTCAGACGTACGGAGAAGCCACCCCATTAGACTGTCAACTTTCATAGACTGCAGCACCAACTTTTGTGCAGCAGATTTTTAGGAAAAAGGACAAAAGTTGTTCACTCGCGAAAGTGAGAGACACGCGCCCTTGCATGTGTTAAACGGACACTTTTTTCAAGAATGCCTATAAATAGAACTTCAACAACAAGCCAAACATACAACAATTATCAAGCCGAATTGCTGTTGCATTGAAGTCTCATTCCTTAAACTCTCAGAAAAGCCAGAATATTCGAGAAAACCTTCTCTTTGCTTTTCTTCAATTCCTGAGACAGTCACCAAATATCTCAAACATTCTTTTCGAAGAAACCACATTCCTACTGAGATATTTCCAGTTGTTTGAACTTAATCAAAATCAAACAAACCGTTTTAGAAAACCCCATCCAAGCCTCGCGATCTGTGTGAAGTCGAAGTTGGATACTTGCATTATTTCTGGGTGAAAGAAGCAAGGGGATTGAAGTGATTTGGAGCAGAAATCTGTGTGATCAAGGAGCTCAAGTCATCGACATCCATCTCTCCCTAATTTGTAGAAGATTCTGTGTGATTCTTTGCGAATCATCTTAGTGGATTGCCTCCAAGTGTTCGAGGAGAAGAAGGACGTAGTTGGGATTACACCACCCAACGAACCTTACAAATATTGTGTCATTTACTTTTCAGTCAATTCTTTTATCTATCATTGGAACCAGTCATGTGCCTTGACGATCCACTATCGAAGTACCACACAGATGTATCGGCTCTAGCTCTAGGTACCTGCAATCAAAAGGGAAGTTCTATTTCTATTCAGGTACCCATTGTTGCTTGGGTCCTTCAACATTAGTAACATTTTTAGTTTGAATTAGAACTTTAGGAACCCATATTTGCCTGGTCTTCATTTTAGGAATACTGGCCTTTCTGGGTTTCACAATGTGTTGTGTGTGCTTTTTGGGTGTATAATAATAATATCCTTGATTATAATGGTATTCATAATCATAGTCATAATCATAATCATCATAGTATCGATAATATGATCTTGACTGTCTCGGATATTGACGCTGGTATTTCCTTGGCGCTGGCTTGGGTTGTACTTTTGGTGCTGGACGCTTAGCGCTTGATTCACAGTGATCAGACCTATCTTTAGTCTTTTGAGTGTTTGGATAGACCCATCTTTGTGAATCATTTGCCTTAGCCTTACCCTTGTCTGAGTTAGCTTTGACTTTCTCATTTGGCCTCTTACCATTGTCACTAGGTTCATTTTGTGTTTGACCTTGTGAACCTTTTTCAACAAAGATAACACCCTTTCCTTTGTTGTTTGCCGTAACATTAGATTTATTTGGTTGTTTACCGAGTTTATCGCATCCTGAACCGGTCTTCTCACCAAATAATCTAGTTACTTCAGTCACATTATCCAACTTTCTAGAAGCTTTTGATAATGATGAGATGAGCTTTTTAATTGAATAATTTCACTCTCAAGCGATTTGTTCTTCTCAATGCACTGTTGCTGAACTTGCAACTGTGCTTTGAGCGTTACTTTATCTCTTGTGAGTGATGAGATAACAGCGAGATCATTTTGATATATTTTGGCGGCTTCTTGACATTCATTGTAGTATTCTTTGACTTTGTCAAGTAATTCATCATAAGAGAGAGGAATAGATAATTCATTGATTACCTCAAGAGACGCTTCATCATCTCTAGCCATGAGACATATGAGCACTGAGTCATCTAATGGCTCATCATCATCGCTAATCTCTTCTGATGATTCTAAATCTTCAGGTGCGGATGCTGGTTCTAATTCTGCTAGCAAACCTTGTTGACGAAGGTTGCTCCTGAATTGGTTTCTATCCAAGTAATCCTGCCTTGAGGGCTTGGATACGTTTGGATAAGGACAATTTACCTGGTAGTGCCCTGGTTTCCTGCAATTGTAACAAAGATTAGTTTTCATCTTTTGTTCATTTCTTAACCTTGTAATGTGTGGTTTTGAGACCACTGGATCTGAGAGATTTTGAATAGACGCTTGATACTGAACAGGCGCTTGAGGTGAAGGAGTATAATATTCAGGCGCTTGAAGAAGTTGTTGCATCGGAGAAGGCGCTTGATATGAGCTTTGTCCTTGATTATTGAAACCTTTTCCTTTTTTTTCATATCTCAAGAACTTTCTAAATCTATTCAGCAAAGCCAATTCCTCTTCTTCATTGATATCTAAATTCTTTCCTTTATTGCCCGATTTGCCTTTGATTGATGCTATAAGCGCTCCAGATTCAATCACCGGACTACTCACAACATCACTAGCAGAATTCAACTCGAACTCAAATGCTTTGAGCTCTAAAAAGGAGTCTTCTGGAGTTAGGAGATCCAGCATATTTGATTCTCTCATAGCAGTTGTCTTCATCAGGAATTTACTTGGTAAACTTCTAAAGATCTTAACCACCATTTCTCGATTATGCAAATCCATTCCCAACGATCTAAGTTCTGTAACTAGAGCTGTAAATCTTATATCTAATTGCTCTAAAGTTTCAATGGGTAGCATCTTAAATCCGTTAAACTTTTCCTTGGCGATGGAAAATTTGTTTTCTTTGATCTAAGCTGAACCACCACAAATTGTAGCCAACTTATCCCATATTTCTTTAGTAGTTTTGCAAGACTTGATCTTGTTAAATAGGTTGTCATTATCACCAATAGCCGTATATAGAGCGCTACGACCAACATTGTCCAAATTAGCTCTTCGACGCTCATCTGGAGACCATTCTTGTTTTAGTTTCTCAATGTAACCATCGGGAGTTTCTTCCGTGGCTCCAGGCGCTCTTGTGATAACTTTATATATTTTGACTGGCCCATCTGAAATAATATCACACATGTCATCATCACATGAACAGAGATATGCAAATGCTTTGACTTTCCATGTGTCAAAATTTAACTCAGTTAGTTTGGGAACTTTTGCAAATGCCATGTTTAAAATCTAAAGCAACTAAGTTTAAAAGAAAAGGATCTAAACAAGCAGTTATGCTTGAAAATTTTAAAATTTCAATTTTAACCGCTCTGATACCACTTGTTGGTCCCAAGTGGCATACGAAAGGGTCTAGAAGGGGGGGGGGGGGGTGAATAGACCTTGAAGTCTTTTTCAACTTCAAAAGATTCGTATTAAAGGTTTTTGGACGCTTGAAAAGTAAATGCTTGACGTGTCTAACGCTTGACTTAAGCGTTCACTTAAAATATAGGCTCTTTGGTGAAGCGTCTAACGAAGACTGTTTTTATAAAGTTAACTTAGATTTCAAGACTGAATACTACAACCAAATAGGTTTGAGCGTTCAGTTCTTTGATCAGTGTTAGCTCAGCGGAATAATTTTTTGGAGTCTTCTCTTTGAAAGCTTTAGCCTCACAAAAAGTGTATTTAATTGCTTAGCGTTTGATTAAGTTTTACTTTATCAGATTATGATATGACAATATGAATGTTGAAAGTAAAGTAAAGAACATAATATTTTTAAGGTTCGTTGGGTGGTGTAATCCCAACTACGTCCTTCTTCTCCTCGAACACTTGGAGGCAATCCACTAAAATGATTCTCAAAGAATCACACAGAATCTTCTACAAATTAGGGAGAGATGGATGTCGATGACTTGAGCTCCTTGATCACACAGATTTCTGCTCCAAATCACTTCAATCCCTTTGCTTTTTTCACCCAGAAATATGGTAAGTATCCAACTTCGACTTCACATAGATAGCGAGGCTTGGATAGGGGTTTTTCTAAAAGGTTTGTTTGATTTTGATAAAGTTCAAACAACTAGGAATATTTCAGTAGTAATGTGGGTTTTTCCGAAAAGAATGTTTAAGATATTGGGTTGACTGTCTCAGGATTTGAAGAAAAGCAAAGAGAATATTTTCTTGAAAGTTTTGGCTTTTCTGAGATTGTAAGGAATGAGACTTCAATGCAGCAGCAATTCGACTTGATAATTGTTCTCTATCTTTGGCTTGTTGTTGAAGTCCTATTTATAGGCATTCTTGGAAAAAGTGTCTGTTTGACACATGCAAGGGCGCGTGTCTCTCACTTTCGCGAGTTAACAACTTTTGCTCTTTTTCTTGAAAATCTGCTGCACAAAAGTTGGTGTTGCAATCTTTGAATAGTTGACAGTCCAATAGGGTGGCTTCTCCGTACGTCTGAAAGTGCTTATCACATTTAATGCTCTTATCAGCATTTAATGCATTTGAATTAAATGCCCATTGGCATTTAATGCATTTGAGAATATTTGCATTAAACTCCTTCTGGACTTTAGAAATAGATTCAGGTGAAATCAGTCATTGATAGACGCTTATTCAATCCTTGAATTACTTCGATCCATAAGGTGACGCTTGGAATAGCTGGTCATTCTAGACGCTTGGAATCTTCATCTTTATTCAGACTTCAGGCGCTTGAGTCTTCAAACTATACTTCTGATAAACTCACCTAGAACATATCAGGCGCTTAGTCTAAGACAGCTTAACCTAACAATCTAAAATAAGAATAAAGCAAAGCCTATTACAAATCTAACACTTCAAAGCTGAAAAACAAACTTGCATATTTTGGGGTCTAACAGAAAAATCCTAATTGTCATCATCAAAACATCTAACATGAAATTCCTAACAAATTTGTTTCTAAAACATTAAGTTCCATACCTGAAGTAATTTTCGCTTTCAACTTAGGGTAGTCATTTTTCCAGTTGTCCACCTCTTGGCAGTGAACACATGTTGTTGCAATCCTTGGGCGCTTCTTTCCCCTTCTATGGTTATCAGAAGTAATTCTTATGCCGAGCATTCCATTTAGAGGTAAATCATCCTCTAATTCGCTTCTCATGAGAGCTTGTATGTGAACAAGTCCGTCTTTAAGATCCATTAAAGAACCTCCCAGGTCATTAACTTCAAAGTCAGTGACAAAGGCATAAAAGGATTTGGGAAGAGATTGAAGAATAAGGTTTACTTGTAGATGAAAATCCATGAAACTTCCCAGAGTCTGGAGTCTTCCAATCATGGATATCATGTTCATAACATGACTTGCCACTTCATCATTTTCTCCCATTCTTGCTTGGAAAAGTTCCTTCGATAAATAATACCGAATTGATTTTCCATGTTCCCCGAACATTTCCTCCAAATGAAGCATGATGGATTTGGGATTATCCATTTCCAAATTAATATATCTCAATTCCTTGCTCATTGACTTCAACATGTAACTGGTGACCTTTTGAGCATCAGAATTCCATTTCTTGTTAATTTTGAGAACAAATGTTCCATTTTCAGCCCCAGG
The DNA here is from genome assembly GCA_019426215.1 of Buddleja alternifolia. NCBI lineage: Eukaryota > Viridiplantae > Streptophyta > Magnoliopsida > Lamiales > Scrophulariaceae > Buddleja > Buddleja alternifolia. Next base: position 9,329,795 of record CM033397.1, on the reverse strand, counting down.
GAAAGTTCGACCATCTTGTTCTAAAACATGCTCAAGTGATTTCTTTCTGAGACCAGCTCTTAGCCTCTTGACCCAGTCATCGTAGTTTGGTCCAGTGAGTACATTTTTCTCAAGCATTTTTAACAACAAGTTATTAACCATTTTGAGAGAGATAATATAACTGCATAAAACAACCAAGATTCAATTAGATAATTATGTTGTACCCAAGTAAAAATTAGGAATTTAATTTTTGACCTGGCTCCCACTACATTTTTCGAACCATTGCACTCCTACTTCAATGAACGAAAATCTCGTTGGAAAGATTTCATAGTGAGTGATTGACTTCTTCAAAAATTTCCATGAGTTGCAATCTGTAATGATGTATGGCTCATTGGAACTTTTGAAGTGACATGCCATGTCAACTAGTCTTACTAATGATTCAATCTACCTTTGGCTCATGGATCACTGAACCTCAGCCTGTAACGAAATATTGGTGGTGATCCATCTAAGTACTTTCCCATCAACTCCTATCGATCTAACAGTTGAATCTTATCTTGCAACCTGTAACGGTGTATGGGATAAGATTTGCTTCAACCGATGGCATCAAATGCACTTGAAGAGATATGGATTATGAATTAATGCATAACCCCCATTAGTCGGGACGACACCATGCATACTCATAATCCCATCTTTTCCAAGTTTAATGGAGAGCCAGGATATCCAATATCCCCTACTTACTTAGTATTTAATGTGGGAGAATTTTTGAAAAATTAAGGTCTCACTTTGCACATTAATTTATTACATGCATATAAGGATTATAATCACGCATACATAGAAAAACCTAGTTATTCTAACAACATGCATTTTCATGGACATTCTAGATTGATCCAAGCCAATAGATCAATCAGGGGATAGGGGTCTATTAAAAATCTAATTCCTAATAGATCTTCGGGCTCCAAGCTAGAAATGGTCCTACCTCTAACATACACAACTCAGAAAGCACCCTATACATCATACTACCAAAATTAAAAATACAAACTGGGGGCCAATTGCCCAATAAAACCCAGATAATACTAAAGCGGTAAAGCCGTAAGTCCATGGAAGCATCCACTACAACATACATCAAAGCATGTAAGAAAACTATTTAAGTTTATGTTGGTTTTGAGTTTAAAATCGAAAAGAAATTCAAAAACCGATTAAATCTAATTTAATTAGAAAAGATGAATTTTAATTTTAATATTAATATTAAAAGGAAATAAGTCCAATTTATTATTTAGGAAATAAGTCAAACTTATTCCTAATTTATTTTGAAAATATATAATCAACCTAAAATAAATCCTATTTATTAAGTCGTTGCAAATCATAAATAAAAATCCAATTTAACTTATGATATTGTTAAATCCAATTTAATATTAAAGTTAAAGCCAATTTTAACTTAATTAAATCCAATTTAATATCAAGAAAAATATTTTAGAAAAGGGGGGTTTTGACAAATCACGGGTCGAATTTGTCTATTAGGGTCAAACCCCAATATTCATTAATTTATATATATATATATATATTTAAATATTAAAAATATAAAAATATATATATTAATATACTGGGTCGGGCCCATCGCCCGTTAGAGCGCACGCATGCTGGGCTACGGTCCAGCACATCAGCCGCCCTAGTTCCGTTGCCGTGGCGGCGGCGCTGATTTGCGCCGCCACCCTACCCCTTTTCCTTTTTTTTTTGTTTTTCTAATTATACGAGCAGCGGTGGTGCTCGCGTGTGCTTAAAAAACACACGGTGGTGCCACCCCGATTCGCCATTGCCGGCGGCGATAAAACATGTAATCGTGCGATGATTTCAAGGCGATGAATATTTTCAAAATTTCAAATTTAACAAAGAATATTAAACATATAAATTCAAATTTTAAAAATCCAATTTTAACCAACATAATCTTAAACGCAAAAATCATCAGATCCGTTTAAGTCGGCTCTGATACCACGGCTAGGAATCCTATACTTGAAAATAGAGAATTGCAGCGGAAGATTCGTGGATTCCTACCGGCAGATTGTAAGGTATTAAAAGTAACATTGATTTAGTATGTTTTTATCTCACATTTGTTTTGAATTCATACCTTGAGTTGATCTTTTTAGTTGTTTTTATTTGTATTTGCGTATTTTGGCTTCTAAGTCATTTAAATGCTTTTATAGGCAAAGGACGATTGATTTGTACCAATGCTTTTTACACTTGAATTGTACCAATGGTTTAATAAATTGCAATGGAAGAAAGAGGGAATAGGTTGGCACATGTTTGATATGAAAGGGATTAACCCTACTTTGTGTTTTGTAGATGATGATATTCCTCGAGGGGATTATGAAAGTGATTTCCCTCACCGACCCTCAACATTGATTTCGTCTAAGTCAAGCTAATGACTTTAAACAAGCGCTGCTTGGGAGGCAACCCAAGAGTTTCTTGAATTTTGTTTTCGTTTGCGTTTCGTTGTCTTTATTTTATATTTGTTTCTGTTAAATTTTTCTCGTATTTTCTTTTTTATCAAATGTCATTCTAATGCTTTTTATGTATGCTTTCCGGTCAATTCAAGCATATGGTGGTGCTAAAAAAAAATGACAGAACAGGCAGTTTGGCACCACTGTGCCGAATCCCCTGCCTTTTAAAAAAATATATATAAAAAAATGGTGTGGCTGCTGAGAGGTCAACATTTATTTCCATTGGTCGACGCCACCTCACTCAACCATTATCCACCGCCACCTCCTTCCACATGGAAACCACCCGCTCGACTCCCGAGACATCATACCTATTTATAGGGGAGTCTCTCTTTCACCCTCTTATTTTATTTCAATATCATTATGCTTATGCCTCTACTTATGTGTGAGTCCATTGAGGACAATGTCATGTTTTAAGTGTGGGGTGTGTGCGTGTTTATATTGTTGAATGATTCAAGTGTGGGGTGGTGTGATCGAGAAAATTGGTGAAAGAAAGGACATGTACGTATTTTTGTTGAATTGTTGATTGATTTGGTGACTTGTTTGCAACACTTTAGTTCCCACATTAGAACGATAGATTGAAATGAACAAATAGACCTATTTTCTGTAATATGGATACTTTTTCCGAGTTACTCATTTGTTCTAAATTTTGTGAAATTTGATATGCATCCTTGCACACTACACACGGGTTTTAGTAAAGGGAATTGATCGGTGAGATATAGCAATTGCAAAGTATTTGGACAAAAAAAAAAACAATTGCTATAAGAAAAGAAAAGGAAAAAAAAAGGAGGAATGAAAAAAAATAAGAAAAAAGGCCAATGAATTGAATAAATGCCTTGATATTAAGTGAATAAAAACCTAGTTTTGTTCTGTGGCCTTTGTCACTTGAGTGATTAACTTCTTAGGGGTGTCTTGACACCTAATGTCTTAAGACCATCTGGTTTGAGAGTCATTGACCTAAAACTCGTTAAATGGGTGTCATAGAAAGCCTAAGAGAACAAAACATTGCACAGGTTAATGAGTGTTAAGTGAAAGAAGGAAAGGAAGGATTGTGCTATGAAGAATGTTTGTGTTTGCTTGATGTAGCTGAGAAATTTCCCTTGCTAGAATTCATCTTTTCACGTGGATGCATATTTAAATGAAACTTGGTTTGAATTTGTGTGTTAACTTTGAACAAAAGTATTTATATTGTGGAAGATAGTAATTTGTGCGTTCATGTTAGACTTGTATGATAATTGTGGGGATGTCCAATTGTTGTGGCTTGTTGCTAGGTTGAGAAACAAAGAATCAAATAGGTATATGTCGAGAATTTTGTGGGTATATTCACTACAAACCCTCACGAGACAAAACTCGTCCACTAGGGGAAACCTAGGGGTTTAACGGCTTGTTGCATGTGCTAAGTGCAATCGTGTTCCCTACGAAAGTGGTGTTATTTTATTTTGTTGTTCTTTTCTTTGTTTGTTTTAGATTTACTAGAGGACGAGTAAAAGGCTAAGTGTGGGGTGTTTGTTAGGTCTTAAAAGTAACATTGATTTAGTATGTTTTTATCTCACATTTGTCTTGAATTCATACCTTGGGTTGATCTTTTTAGTTGTTTTTATTTGTATTTGCGTATTTTGGCTTCTAAGTCGTTTAAATGCTTTTATAGGCAAAGGACGATTGATTTGGCGAGTAAATGAAGAGATATCTAAGCAAAGTGAAGAAGTCAACTAAGAGACTTAAAGAGGAGCAAAGAAGAGTTCAAACGAAAAGAGTTGAGTTGAAGAAAAAGTAAGGAAAAAACAGTGGACAGCAGAATTGGCACAGTGGTGCCAATATTTGGCACCACTGTGCAGCGCGCAGAAATCAGAATTTCTGGTTGGGCTCGGATTTTATTTCTTTTGTTGGGCTTTTTGTAATTAGGAATCCTATATAAATATAAGAAGTCAGGAAAAAATATGAGTTTTTTACTTTTCTTTTCAGGATAGAAGACCTTATTTTGGGAGAGAGAAAGAAAAGAGAGAAAACTTGGAGAGAAAGAAAAGGAAGCCATTGAAGAGAAGAAAGATAAATCTTGATTCTTGCCATCAACATAAGGGTTCTTAGTTTTTCTTGAATTCTTCTTCTTCCCCAATTGTTCTTATTATTTTCCACCATTGTTAAACATGGGAATTCTTAGTTTTATACAAATTATTTCTTCTTCTTGTTTAATTATGAGTAGCTAAATAATTTTCTATGGTTTAAGATGTAGTTTTGAGTATTATTATGGATTGTTGATTTTCATTGGGTTATTTCTTGCTTTAATTAATCTATCAATGTGGGTTTAATGCTTGTAGATGATTGGCCACCAAATACATGATTTAAGATGAATTGAGAAGTACCGGGAGGTGAATTAATTCATTAGTTCAGATTTGATAGACGTGTTTAAATTACTCAATAGGGATATTAGTAATTGTGCATGAGGCTAGCTAACGAATTTCATGGAAATTAATGGATTCATTTAGATTAGTTATTGATCATGGGAGTGACGAGAACGAGTTTAGTGGGGTACTCATGGAGATCTCGGGAGAGTATCCATGTAATTAAGGAAATTCGGGTCTTTAATGAATGCAAGAATTTACAATCCAATGAAGTTCAATATCCATAGAAATACCTTGATGAAGTCTTAATCCCTAGGCTTTCCATTTATTGAATTATTGTTTATTAATTTTGTTATTATTTATTTCTATTTTTAATTAGTTAAAATCTTAAATCTTGCAAATCAATAGTCTAAATAATAGGATAAACTTTGTTTGGTACTTGATAACCTTCCCAGTGGAGACGATCTTACTTAGTCTATATTATTTGTCGATACCGTGTTGTTACGGGTGTTAACAAATTGGCGCCGTTGTCCGGGAAGGCAACAAATAGTCAATATCAATAACAAGTTGATTCTTATTAATTTAGATAGTTTATTTATTTATTTATTTTTATTTTGGATTTTTTATCTGTTTGAATTTTGATACTTGATATTCTTGTTTCAGAATGGCTGAGGAATAGAGAACTCTCAGGTATTATGCTACACCGACATATCAGAGTTTTACTTCAAGCATAGTTGTGCCTAATGTTCAGGCAAATACTTTTGAGTTGAAGCCAGCCATCATTCAGATGCTACAGAATAATGCTTTTGAAGGAGACATTGAGAAGGAAGATCCTCATTCCCATATGGGGAATTTCTTGGAGATATGCAGTACATTTAAGATGAACGGAGTCACAGATGATGCCATACGACTACGGTTGTTCCCTTTCTCTCTATCCAAAAGAGCTAAGGAGTGGTTGAAAAACCAGCCGGCAAATAAGTTCACTACTTGCGCAGATTTGTCGACTGCATTTCTCACCAAATATTTTCCACCGGCAAAGACAGCTCAGTTGAGGAATGCAATCACAGGATTCATGCAGGGAGATGGAGAAACACTTTATCAAGCATGGGAAAGATATAAAGAACTACTAAGAAAATGCCCCCATCATGGTATTCCAAGCTGGATGCTTGTACAAACCTTCTACAATGGTTTGTCATATGACATCAGGATGACTATCGACACAGCTGCAGGAGGTAGTTTCATGGGAAAGAATCCAGATGATGCACTCGCGCTCATGGATGAGATGGCATCCAATAACTACTAATGGGCGAGTGACAGTCGGTCCATAAAGAAACTAGCTGGTATGCATAATGTTGATGAACTCACCATGCTCAATGCTAAGATGGATGCTCTAGTGAAGAACTTCGAGGGACTCAAGTGCAATATCAGTGTCGTGTCTCAGCCTACCATAACCTGTGATGTTTGTGGAACACCTCACATGGCTATAAACTGCCCACTCATGGAGCAAGCTCAGTATATCTCCAATCAGAACAACCAGTCGGGAAGTCCATTCTCCAACACTTACAATTCGGGGTGGCGAAATCATCCCAATTCTTCTTGGGGAGGTCAAGGAAACCAAGGGGCTCAAGACTTGCCTCCTAGGCATCAGTTTCCCCCAGGTTTCCAACAGGGTCCTCAAAATTTTCAACAGCAACTTCCACAGCATCAAGGACTACCACCTCAAGAAAAAAGACAGCCACAAGCTTGGGAGCTTGCTATTGAGAAGCTCGCTAATGGAACAGCAAAACGGTTCGAGAATCTTGAAGCAAAAATTGATCTGATAGTGGGAGCAACAAAAAATTTGGAAACACAACTTGGACAATTGGCAAGTTTTGTGATTTCGAGGTTGAAGGGTGCACTACCTAGCCAAACAGAGGAGAATCCGAGAAGACAATGTAATGTAGTGACTCTGATAAACGAAAATACGATTGAAGAATTTGAGCCATATGCTGAACACAGAGATGAACTTGTGACGAAGGATAATTCAGTCTTTGAACCTTCAGACAAGGTTGAACCGGAAAAGGATACCCCAAAGCCATATGTTCCTCCGATTCCATTTCCCCAAAGGTTGCAACACAAGAGGTTGGACAAACAGCAAGAGAAATTTCTCCAAGTATTTAGACAGTTGCACATAAACATTCCATTCGCAGATGCTCGAGCTCAATTGCCTGTCTATATGAAGTTTCTCAAAGAGTTGTTGAGCAATAGAAAAAAACTGGAAGATGTGGAAACAATCTCGTTGAATGAAGAATGCAGTGCCATAATCCAACGAAACATTCCTCCAAAGCTAAAGGATCCAGGGAGTTTTTCACTTCCTTGCACTATTGGCAAATCTCAATTTGATAAGGCACTTTGTGATTTAGCAGCTAGTGTTAGTCTAATGCCTTATTCAATTTGTAGAAAGCTAGGATTTCAAAAGCTCAAACACACAAATATGTCCTTGCAATTGGCAGATAGGAGTATAAAGCGCCCCATGGGAATATTAGAAGACATGTTTGTGAAAGTGGACAAGTTCTACATCCCATGTGACTTCGTGGTGCTTGAGATGGATGAAGACTCGAAAACACCAATCATCCTTGGAAGACCATTTCTCGCAACTGCGGGAACCACCATCGACGTACGTGCTGGCAAGCTGGCGTTGATTATCGGAGATGAGAAGGTAGAGTTCGGCTTAAATAAGGTGATGCAATCTCCATCTTTCGAAGAAGAATGTTGTTCGGTGGATGTGTTTGGAGAGGCCATCAAAGAAGAAATTCCTCAAGGTAAAAGACATCCATCAGAGTCATCTCCCGTAATATCCTCTACACCGAAGGTAAAACTTAAACCTCTTTCTCCACATCTCAGGTACGCACTTCTTAGCAAAAATGAATTTTTACCTGTTATCATAAATACTACACTTTTTACACTTGAATTGTACCAATGGTTTAATAAATTGCAATGGAAGAAAGAGGGAATAAGTTGGCATATGTTTGATATGAAAGGGATTAACACTACTTTGTGTTTTGTAGATGATGATATTCCTCGAGGGGAAACGATTTCCCTCACCGACCCTCAACATTGATTTCGTCTAAGTCAAGCTAATGACTTTAAACAAGCGCTGCGTGGGAGGCAACCCAAGAGTTTCTTTAATTTTGTTTTCAGTTGCGTTTCGTTGTCTTTATTTTATATTTGTTTCTGTTAAATTTTTTTCGTATTTTATTTTTTATCAAATGCCACTCTAATGCTTTTTATGTATGCTTTCCGGTCAATTCAAGCATATGGTGGTGCTAAAAAAAATGACAGAACAGGCAGTTTCGTACCACTGTGCCGAATCCCCTGCCTTTTAAAAAAAATATATAAAAAAATGGTGTGGTTGCTGAGAGGTCAACATTTATTTCCATTGGTCGATGCCACCTCACTCAGCCATTATCCACCGCCACCTCCTTCCACATGGAAACCACCCGCTCGACTCCCGAGACATCATACTTATTTATAAGGGAGTCTCTCTTTCACCCTCTTATTTTATTTCAATATCATTATGCTTATGCCTCTACTTATGTGTGAGTCCATTGAGGACAATGTCATGTTTTAAGTGTGGGGTGTGTGCGTGTTTATATTGTTGTATGATTCAAGTGTGGGGTGGTGTGATCGAGAAAATTGGTGAAAGAAAGGACATGTACGTATTTTTGTTGAATTGTTGATTGATTTGGTGACTTGTTTGCAACACTTTAGTTCCCACATTAGAACGATAGATTGAAATGAACAAATAGACCTATTTTCTGTAATATGGATACTTTTTGCTAGTTACTCATTTGTTCTAAATTTTGTGAAATTTGATATGCATCCTTGCACACTACACACGGGTTTTAGTAAAGGGAATTGATCGGTGAGATAAAGCAATTACAAAGTATTTGGATACATTATGAAATTGTGAAGAAAGTTGAAGAAGCAAAAAAAAAAAAAAAAAAAGTATACGTCGAAGATGCATATTTAAATGAAACTTGGTTTGAATTTGTGTGTTAACTTTGAACAAAAGTATTTATATTGTGGAAGATAGTAATTTGTGCGTTCATGTTAGAACTTGTATGATAATTGTGGGGATGTCCAATTGTTGTGGCTTGTTGCTAGGTTGAGAAACAAAGAATCAAATAGGTATATGTCGAGAATTTTGTGGGTATATTCACTACAAACCTTCACGAGACAAAACTCGTCCACTAGGGGAAACCTAGGGGTTTAACGCCTTGTTGCATGTGCTAAGTGCAATCGTGTTCCCTACGAAAGTGGTGTTATTTTATTTTGTTGTTCTTTTCTTTGTTTGTTTTAGATTTACTAGAGGACGAGTAAAAGGCTAAGTGTGGGGTGTTTGTTAGGTCTTAAAAGTAACATTGATTTAGTATGTTATTATCTCACATTTGTCTTGAATTCATACCTTGGGTTGATCTTTTTAGTTGTTTTTATTTGTATTTGCGTATTTTGGCTTCTAAGTCGTTTAAATGCTTTTATAGGCAAAGGACGATTGATTTGGCGAGTAAATGAAGGGATATCTAAGCAAAGTGAAGAAGTCAACTAAGAGACTTAAAGAGGAGCAAAGAAGAGTTCAAACGAAAAGAGTTGAGCTGAAGAAAAAGTAAAGAAAAAACAGTGGACATCAGAATTGGCACAGTGGTGCCAATATTCAGCACCACTGTGCAGCGCGCAGAAATCTGAATTTCTGGTTGGGCTCGGATTTTATTTCTTTTGTCGGGCTTTTTGTAATTAGGAATCCTATATAAATATAAGAAGTCAGGAAAACATATGAGTTTTTTACTTTTCTTTTGAGGATAGAACACGTTATTTTGGGAGAGAGAAAGAAAAGGAAGTCATTGAAGAGAAAAAAGATAAATCTTGATTCTTGCCATCAACATAAGGGTTCTTCTTAGTTTTTCTTGAATTCTTCTTCTTCCCCAATTGTTCTTATTATTTAGCACCATTGTTAAACATGAGAATTCTTAGTTTTATACAAATTATTTCTTCTTCTTGTTTAAGTATGAGTAGCTAAATAATTTTCTAGGGTTTAAGATGTAGTCTTGAGTATTATTATGGATTGTTGATTTTCATTGGGTTATTTCTTGCTTTAATTAATCTATCAATGAGGGTTTAATGCTTGTAGATGATTGGCCACCAAATACATGATTTAAGATGAATTGAGAAGTACCGGGAGGTGAATTAATTCATTAGTTCAGATTTGATAGACGTGTTTAAATTACTCAATAGGGATATTAATAATTGTGCATGAGGCTAGCTAACGAATTTCGTGGAAATTAATGGATTCATCTAGATTAGTTATTGATCATGGGAGTGACGAGAACGAGTTTAGTGGGGTACTCATGGAGATCTCGGGAGAGTATCCATGTAATTAAGGAAATTCGGGTCTTTAATGAATGCAAGAATTTACAATCCAATGAAGTTCAATATCCATAGAAATACCTTGATGACGTCTTAATCCCTAGGCTTTCCATTTATTGAATTATTGTTTATTAATTTTGTTATTATTTATTTCTGTTTTTAATTAGTTAAAATCTTAAATCTTGCAAATCAATAGTCTAAATAATAGGATAAACTTTGTTTGGTACTTGATAACCTTTCCTGTGGAGACGATCTTACTTACTCTATATTATTTGTCGAGACCGTGTTGTTGCGGGTGTTAACACAGATCACAAAAATAGATCTGATGATTTTTAATAGGTTTCGCGAAAAAATAAAATGAATAAAAATACCTTTTTGATTCGTTTATTGATTCTGCAGGACCGCAATCCTCCAAGGGCTCCTGTCTCTAAAGCTTCACGCGAAATGAGCCTTCCAAAGATCCCGAAACTCCTCCTTCTTTGCAGTAGTGGACGGCTAGAGAGGAGAGAGGGGAGAGAGTTCTTTTTCTTTTGTGTTGTGTTTCTTTCCTGTCTTAGGGTTTATTCCACTGTTGGAGTCCTTTTAAACTCAACTAGCTTGTGGAACAAGTTGGAGGCTTCTCCAACCCCAAAGTGGCCGCCCCTCCTAGGGCTTCCTTGGACTAGGTAGGCTTTTAATTGGCTTGTCTAATTTCTAGCTCATCTGTATATATTTAATTTAAATCCAATTTAAATATAATATATACTATTAATTAATTCCTTTTAATTAATGTACTAATTAAATAATTTAATTTAATATGATTAAATTAAATATTTAATTAATTGATTTAATCTAATCAAATCACAGTCCATTTAATTCTTTCTAAATGATTTACACAAAAAGATACATCCCGTTCGTTTCTTATAGTGCGACTCTTTAGGTTCGTCTCATTTGGCAAAGGGAGGAATTAACTAAGGATGTGAGTGTCACCTAGCCAATCCCGTGGACTCACATCATAACCCAATTGAGCATGAAATGAATGAATTATTTTACGAACCTCTTGATCATAAATGTCGTACGAGTATAAGTCCTTCGCTGACGTATCCCGATCAACTGAGAGTCATGGAAAATGTCAAACTCACTAAACTTGATACATATCAATTGACATATGTATACATGTCAACAGACGTATGGATAAATATCAATTGATGTATGACTACATATCAATTGATATATGTATATATAGCAATTGATGTATGGCTACATATTAATTGGTGTATGTATACATACCAATTGACGTATGGCTACGTATCATCTAATGTATGCTAACATATCAATTGACGTATGGTTGCATAGCAATTGACATATGTATACATATGAATTACGTGTGTATACGTATCAATTGATATATGGAAATATATCAATTGACGTATGTAGCCGTATCAATTTACGTATGTATACATATCAATTGAGGCATGGATACAAATCAGTTGACGTTGTTAGTGTTATGGCCTCGAATGCCATAAGATGATAGAGTTATAGGACATGAATTCTAACTAAACATTCTTATATCAATGAAAGGCTTTTTCATGTTGTTTTCTTATACGCATTTATAAGGTTTAGTAAACAACATAAAGTTCTTGATAGTAAGGCGAACCTTCTACTCCCTATGGGTTAGGAGAAAAACACTAGAAGAGTTTGATCCTTAGTATGTAAGACATTAGATACAGACTTGTATGACATAAGTTTTGACAAGAAAGTTCCAATCGAACACTATGTGTATGTTTACATATCATCTGACGTCTTCTAACATACCAATTGACGTATGGCTACATATCAATTGACGTATGTATACATACCAATTGACACATGGCTATGTATCAGCTAACGTATGGCTACACATCAATTGACGTACGTATACATATCAATTGGTGTATGGATACATAACAATTGACGTATGTATACATAATATTGACGTAAGGCTACACATCAATTGACGTATGTGTACATAACAATTGACGTATGTATACATAGCAATTGACATATGTCTACATATCATCTAACGTATGCTAACATATCAATTGACGTATGTATACATGCTAATTGATGTATGTATACATAACAATTGACGTATGTATACATATCAATTGACGTATGTATTCAACTCAATTGACATATGTCTACATGTCATCTGACGTATGCTAACATACCAATGACGCATTGCTACATATCAATTCACATATGGATATATATCAATTGACTCATGGATACATATCAATTCACATATGTATACATATCAAATGATGTATGGATACATATTAATTGATGTATAGGTTAATGACGTATAAACACATTGAATGACGTATTGGTGCACACCAACTGACGTATGTTTACATGTAAAATGACGTATGTTTACATCAAAATGACGTATTGTAAACTATAAAATGAAATACTATAACATATAAATGAATTTTTACTTCATTTAAAGGATGTATTGTCACAATTGAAATGACATATTGGTACACATCAATTGACGTCTGCATATGACACGCTAAAAGCTAACGTGCTATTGTAGCAAGTGCACTAGTCGTGTGTAGTAATAAGTGGACTAAAAGTCCGGGTTGTCGAACCACGGAGACTTGAATTTTAGTTTATGATTTTAACGAGAAAAGAACAAATATAATTAAAGTAAATTATAGGTAAAATGCATACAATAAGAACAAGATTACACAATTGATTTTACACAAAGTATAAAGGGAGACTAAGGCACATGCTAGGTTCAAATTGATCAATTATACTTATAAGGATTCTAGTTGAAGGATTACGCTTATATTGTTATGGTGAGAACTCCGAGGGTAGAGAATAACCGATGTCTCGCGTATAAACTCCTATGCTTAGATCGTGATTTCCCAAATATTCCTATCTAGAAATCTAACCACTAAACATGCATTAACGTACTAGAGTTCACTCGATTTGAATCGAACAACTTCACACGGGAATCTTTACCTATGTCTAGAGCAATTCCTCATTAGTTGCGGGTCATGATGTGAATTTCTTGCACCCTAAGTCAATTTTCTCCCGAAATATTAACCTAGGCATAAGATTCTAACATATAGTGATCAAGTATATGCAAGATAGGCAAAAACACAAATTCACATCACATAACAATATAAGAACAACCTCAACAATCATCTATTATAAGCATATATCACAATTTGGCCTTACATGGCCCTAGTCTTATGAATTTAGTTCATAATGGATAATATGAAAAGCATAAATGAATTAATACACATGTTCATAGACATAATTGAAATGAAAAGCTATAAAAACTCCCTCAAAAGTGAATGATGATGGATCTTGAAGTTGAGCCTTCAATCCCCAAGCTCTTTTCCTTCCTCTAGTTTTCCCCTCCAAGAGTGATGAAGAATGGTGATGAATGGTGGAGAAATCAGATTAGGGGCTGCCCCCCTCTCCTCCAAGAATCTGAACTTGATAGTGAATGATGAAGAGTATGGGTTCCCCCTCCTTTTATAGCAAAAATTCCACTAAAGTATGCATTAAGAATTCCCATTAAAGTTCCCCAATGAGAATTCCACCTAAGGTGATGCTTAAAGTATGGCTTTTAAGATTCCAACCAGCTAAAAAATGCTGAACTTTCGGCCCTTAAGAATTCCACCAGGCATAACCATGTGAAAACTTCAACAAAACACATGCATGCTGCCATTTTCTTGCTTTCCAGCGCAGTCTTAGTATTTTCCTCATAAACGTCTCCACCGATCTCCAAATTGGATGATTCAAGCCCCCATGTGCAGCTAAAACATAGATCTACAACTTTCTAGAAGGACAGTTTTTCCAATTCGGTCGCTAAGTATACCTAAATTACATTTCAACATGGAGGTTGTTTCTGATTTGGCGCCCATAAAGTAAATCTACCAAGAAACACACTTATGACAACCCCTCAACACATGTGCTGAATTATGGCCAAAAGTGATTCTTACCCATCATATAATGCTGGAATTTAGGTTGAAAAGGAGTAACATTTGGACTATCCACGCCTAGGCATGACTAGGAGGGCGCTGGGCCGTATCCTGGCACATGTACTTCTCTGTTCGGCGCAACAATTGTATTTCCTTCATAACTCTCTCCACAGACCTCCGATTTGGATAATTCAAGTTTCCAAGTGAAGCGAACACAGAGATAAACAACTTTGTTGAAGGAAACGTCCTCATATTCGAACTAGAAATATGCATAAATTCTGTATTTGCGTGCGTTATTCCTCTATTGTAGTGATTTTCCACCTTTACTCGATAAGCACACAAATTAAACGCAAATGTGGTATAAATCATGCATAAACCAATATAAATCCAATAAATATGAGGCTTTAAAACATATAAATTCACACCCTATCAACACCCCCAAACTTAACCATTGATCGTCCTCGAGCAATGAGAGCTATAAGATAAGATCAACATCATTCAAAGGGAGAAAACAAAACAACTAACTAACTCACTTTCGTGGAGTAAACGATTGCACTTAGCGGGTGCAACAAGCCTTTAAACCCTTGAGTTACCTCAAAGGACGAGTTATAGTTTCGTGAGGGTTTGCATACGATATACCCACAAAATCTAACAAATTTTCAATCCCAACCAAATCAACACATCTCAATATGATCAACAAGAACGAATGGCATAAAATCAACCTTTTAAAGTTCACAAATATATATATATATATATATATATATATACATATCAACTACTTTTGCTCATGTGATACCAATACTTGAAACGACTCCCTAGGATGTAGTGAAAAATAAATCTAGGGTATTATAGTCGAGAGGCATCCTTACCAAATTTTGGAAATTAATCCCATATCTATCAACTTTCGATCAAACGCAAAGCATAAGAATTATAGAAAATCTCATAGCCATTTAAATTTCATTATCTCAAACATTCAACTTTCAATTCATATGAAATTTCTATTTAAACTTCATTAAGGCTAGATCATGTGCAATGTTTTATTCCATTAGGCTTTCTATGACACCCATGTAGCAAGCTTTAGACCAATGACTCCCAAACTAGATAGTTTTGGGGCATTAAGTGTAGAGACACTCCTAAGGGTTTAATCACTCGAGTGTCAAAGGCCACGAAATAAAACTAGATCTTTTAACCAATTCACTTCTTTTTGGCTTGAGCAAAGCTCAAATTGGCATAATAGTACAGTATGTAGGCATGAAACGTTTCACCTCCGGTACGTATTAGCCTGACCACTTTTGGTCATACCAAAATTCATCCTTTTCAATTCATTGTTTAGCATATAAAATTACTACTTAACTTATAACCTTATGAGAAATCTAAGTTAATATTTCCGGGAAAAACTCCTTAAGTGTCTCAAGATGGTTATCCTCTCAACTCCTCTACCCTCGATTCATTGTGCAATGTGAATCATCTAAAGAACCAATCCTAGTCTAGTGTCTCCACGAGCAATTTCAAAGATATATATATATATATATATATATATATATATATATTCCATTAAATTCAAATTATTTCAAGAATTCATGCCATTTTTCCAAGTCAATCAATTTCAGTGCATCAATTGGAAGGACTAAATTTTTTATTTTTTTTAATACTTGATTTTCTCAACAAAGAAGCATATAAATATGATAGCAAAGAACTTTCCCCCAAACTCAAGCTACAAATTAAGATTGCATCATCAAGGTTCAAAATAAGTACTCTTCTACCCCCAAACTTAAATCCAACATTGTCCCTAATGTTGTTATGACAAGCATACACAACGGTACAAGAACACTTACACCCAAGAATGTTGAAAAACATCCTTAAACTTCCAATGCATCCTTACAAAGCTTCTCCCCCTCTCGAGTAAAATAAGCATCTCTAAACATGGGGTCCAAATGTGCATCATATCTAACACTTCAACTTTTCAAACCATCAAGCATAAGAAAACATACATGCCAAAAGTGCATACTTGAATACAACAAAAAGAAACAAACTAAACAAAACAAAAACGAAAGGAAAAAGAAAACAAAACTTACAAACTTGGGTTGCCTCCCAAGAAGCGCCAAAAACTTGACACGCTAAAAGCTAACGTGCTATAATAGCAAGTGCACTAGACGTGTGTAGTAATAAGTGGACAAAAAGTCCGGGTTGTCGAACCACAAGGACTTGAATTCTAGTTAATGATTTTCGATAAAAGATAAGACAATTAAAGTAAAGTGCAAGACAAAGATTAAACAAACGAAGAACCAAAGAGAAACGTACTATAGATTTAATCTCACGTATGATACAATGACTAAGGCACATGCTACAACCGAATCTACTCGTCAATATATATGAGCTACTCTTCGAATTATTAGACTCCTATTGCTTTGGTGGAAACTCCTAAATTAACTATTACCAAATGTCTCGGCACATAATAATCCTATGATTAATTGACGGTTCTCTAAATATGTCTATCTGAGAATCTAATCAAAAATCACGCATTAACGTTCTAGAGCTTCCCCGAACGAATCCGGCTAACAACACCCGGGAACCTTTACCTATTTCTAGGGCAATCCCTCATTTGTTTCGGATGATGTGTTAATTCTCTTGCACCCTAATCTATTTTCTCTCGAACAACTAGATTAGGCAAGATAGCAAGCATATGGTGATCAAACACATGATTGGAATAAAAGCATAGAATTAACACACAAAGCAATAGGAGAATTAATACAAAGAGCAACTTCACATATATTGATTCATAAATTTGGCCTTCACATGGCCTTAGTTCTACAATATTAGCCTCTCATCAAAGCCTTAAGAAAATCTAATACAAACATATACATACTCATGGAAATAAACATGTAAATGCAAATAATTAAAACTCCCTCAATTGATTGATGATGGATCTTTGCTCTTCAACTTCAATCCTTAACTCCTCTCTCTTTGTTCCCCTCCAAAAGTGATCAAGAATGGTGATCAATGATGATGAGTGAAAAGTGATGGCCAAAATGCCTTTCTCTCTCCCCTCCTCCCAGATGTCTCGGTCAATTGTGCTCAAAAATCCTTAAGAAGACCACCACAAATCAGCTCCTCATGTGTGTCCCCCCTAGTGTGTCATCCACTACTCTTAAAGTGAGTAGTATAAAATTCCCTAAAGTAGATCTATTAAGAAACATACTTATGACATCCCTCTCATACATGTGATGACCTCTTGGCTTTAAATGTTCCATTCCCCCATCAAATGATGATCTTTTGGCTGAAAAGAATCTCAATTCGGGTGTGGACACGCCTAGGCGTGGCATTACGGCGCTTGGGCGCGGGATTCAGAATGCTGAAATTAAATGCAATGTATCCTGCGCAGTAATCGTATTTCATTCATAACTTTCTCCACGAAACTCCGATTTGGATGATTCAAGTCCTCATTTGAAGCTAACACATAGTTATACAACATTTTAGAAGGGAACTTTATCCAATTCGGCCTCTAAACATACGGAAATAGCGCTCGAACGTGGAAAGTGGTGTAGATACGGCGCCCGGGCGTGGGCAAGATGGCGCCTAGGCGTAGGGGTGCGTAGCAATTTGGCCTAAACATGTTTTATACGTCATTTTTCATCCCGTTCTTTGATTGTATCCATTTAAGACCTGAAATCACTTAATGCACGAATTAAACGCACATGTGGCAAGAGTCAAGCGATAAATGAACCTAAGACATAAACGCAAAGGGGCTTAAAAACACGTAAAAATGCCTCTTATCAACACCCCCACACTTATCAATTGATCATCCTCGAGCAATAAGAGTTTTAAGATAAGGAAACATCATCAATCAAAGAGAGAAACAAAAAGAAAACTACCTAACTCACTTTCGTGGAGTAAACGGTTGCATTTAGCGAATGCAACAAGCCTTTGAACCTTTTAGTTACCTCAAAGGACGAGTTATAGTCTCGTGAGGGTTTGCAGACGATATACCCACAAAATCGAAAGATTTTCAACCCCGATCACTCAACGTAAATTACAATGATTAATAGCACACAATAGTATGAATTCATCTGTTTAAGCTCATATTACAAATATATACACATCACACATTTGCTCATGTTACGCCTTAACATTGAAAAGATCATCCTAAGGGTGTAGTGTAATAAATCTCAAGTATTATAGTCAAGTGGCATTCTGACCACTTTTCAAACATTAACCCCATATTTATCAACTTTTGATTATTCACATGGTACGAGAATTGAATACAACTTCATAGCCACTTAAAAATTCATCACTTCATTCCACTTTCGGATTTATCTTATGCACTTTCAACTCGAAACATTAGAGGCTAGACCATGTGCAATGTTTGATCCTCTTAGGCTTTCTATGACACCCGTGTAACGAGTTTTAGGCCAATAACTCCTAAACCAGATGGCTTTAGGGTATCAAATGTGGAGACACTCCTAAGGGCTTAATCGCTCGAGTGTCAAAGGCCACAAAATCAAACTAGGTCCTTATTCACTTAACACTTGCATTGGCTTGAGCTTAGCTCAAATTAGCAAAATAGTACAGTATTCTAGGCATGGTGCTCTTCGCCCCCAGTATCTATTAAACCTGACTTTTGCAGTCATACCAATGTTCAACCTCTTTTTATTATTATTAAACACACGAAGTTAACGTTCTCAACTCATAACACATGTGAAAATTCTAAGTTGATATTTCCGGGATCAAGCCTTTAAGTGTTTCAAAATGATTGCCCACTCAACTCCTCTACCTTCGATTTAGGTGCATATGTGAATCATCTTAAGGTTAATCTAGTCTAGTTAGGATCCCATAAGCAAGGAACGATGTGTATAGCCATTAAAAACCAAATTGATAGAGAAAACATACCATGTATTCAAATTAACCATACTCAATGCCTCAAGTGAAGGGTTGAAATTCTATCCAAAAAAAAAAAAATTAAAATTGCACACATTTCACATGTAGAGGTACAGCACCCCCCAAACTTGGACCGAAATATGTAAAACATGAATCAACATGACTATAATGGATCTAGTATACCATATACCCCCCCACACTTATCATGAACATTATCCTCAATGTTTGAAAAAAGAAGGGCAAAGTACACGTCACCATGGGGAAGCTGAAAAGCAAACCCGAGTCCACTTAAGGCAATCAAGTCCACGGATGGCAATCACTGTGTCGATCACTACATAGGTAAACAAATGCTAGCCATACAGAGCATCAAACATTGGATAGAATAGAATAAAACAAAACGAGACAAACAAAAAATGAGAAACATGCATGGAAAGAAAACATCAAGCATCCAAACATAAAACATAAAATATCCAACAACCCAACAAAAGATATCCAAAAACAAAAAGAAACATGCATGGAAATAAAACAAGATAAGCCTAATCGGTGGTGCCAAAACGGTCAATGTAATCCTCATCCGCTCCGCCGAGATCATCCAAATCAATCAACGGGCTACCCTCATCATTATGAGCCTCATCATCACCTCCTTCAGGAACGAGAGCACCTGACTCGTGCATATCTGTGGGCTGCTGAGGCGGGGGGTGCGGGTAAGGTGGAGGAGCAGAATAATTAAACGGCCCCCAACCGACAAACGCATCATGCTCTACAAAAAGCTGACGGAAATAAGCACAAGTGTCGGACATGACCACCCTCATCTCATCTCGCAACTCATCCCTCAATTCATCCTTTAATTGTCTAATGGCGGCGGCATCCATAGGTGGAAACTGTGGGGAGCTAGTAGACCGGGATGAAGACGGGCGAGGCCTCTTGGAAGTAGCTGGTGGTGGAGGAGCCTGGGAGTCGTCATCTACCACGGTGAGATAAGAACCAGGAAGCTCAGTACGCTCCATAGGAAATGTGGGAACCTTAGCCGCCTTGCATAAAGCTGTGATCAGTGACGGGAGAATGATGGGAATCTTCCGAGTGGGACCTTCTCCCTTTTGCTTAGCCAATTCTTTGATAATCAACGGCCCTAACTCATTCTTCAACTTCCTAAAGTGGTCCGTCAAAGACTTGTGGATTACCCGGGCAAAGTCCACAGCTTTCTTGGACATAATAGCGTAGATGAGGGTGGCCCGTTCCTTGTTTGCCTCTGATCGATTGGTACTCGGTATTAAATTGAATCGGATGAAGTCGAGCCAGAAAGCAGCCTCGGGTAATAGAGCCCTACGGGGGACATGAGCTTCTCCGGGTACCCATTCCCACCCCTCTCGGCCAATAACCCGCAAAATATCCGACAGGCTAACTCGGAGGCGCCCTGCATTGTAAAGAGTGGTGAACTCGCATGTCTGAGGGGTCGGGGTGCCTATGCTCTCCCTAATCTGTCTCAACTCATAATTGACATGTTTGCCCCGAACCAAAAGGGTAGTCCCCAGCCATCCTCGTGTCTCAATCTCATCATAAACCCCGGAGCTGAAGAAATCCAAGACCCAAGGAAGACGAATGGCCTCGGGCTTTTGACAGAAAAACTGTAAGCGATGAAACTGTATCAATTCGTGCACAGAGGGCTGTCCCCGGGTGGTTAAATAGTGCTCCTTAATAAGGGTGCGGGGGGTGCTCAAACTCTGACACATAATTTGGACTTGGGAGTTTTCAAAACGGTTATTATCGGGAGTCTCGGGCTCATTAGAGGAACCCTCACCCACTTTTTTCTTACCCTTGGACGGTCTGTTGGTAGTTCTCGTCATTTGTAACAACAATGATCAACTTCTCAACTACTCAAATCAACCCAAATGCAACCAACCCAATACAACAATCGTCAACGCCCAACAACACACCAAAATCAGAGAGCAACCCACAATCTAGCAACAATCCACGGATTTAACCGATTCCTCAATTCTTTAAGCAATAATCCACAATTTAATCAACAAAATAGCATCCAATTTCAACAACAACAACCCACAAATTCAATTTCAACCCACAAATTGATAACAATAGATCATCCAATTCAACAACAACAACCCTCAAATTTTTTTTTTTACGATCCACAATCGGGCGAAGCCCCAAATAATCCTCAAAATATAATGTAAGGCTCCTACTTGTCGTCTATGAATCGGAAATGGAAGAAGGGTAAAGCCAAAACTCACCTTTTTCCACAAAATTTTCGCACCGAGTTGGATGTGAAGGAGGAGTCGCTGTGCAGCGAGTGATGTTGATGGAAAATGGCGGTGAAACACGGTGGAGATGGCCGGAAAAGGTGAGAGTTTCGCCGGAAATCGCTTGGGAGAGGAGTTGTGAAGAGTTTGTGAAGAATTTTGACCGTTTGACCCACAAATTTGTTTAAATCAGAAACGGACGCCTAGGCGCGCGTGTTTGGGCGCCTAGGCGCGCGACACAGCGTACCTGAAATTTTTTACTGGTAATGCCCGCGCCTAGGCGGGCGTTGTTTCGGCGCTTGGGCGCCCCTTTCAGAACCGGGCGCCTAGGCGCCTGTTTTCTCGGCGCTTGGGCGCCCCTTTCAGAAATATTTTGTAAAGAATTTCATTTCTTGTTTCAAAAGGGAAGAGACAAAACACTTAAAACACAAACTAACAAAGATGTAAGACTAGAAAATAAAGCAACAAACGGGATAATAAGGGAAAAAGAAAAGGAAACGGAAAGAAAACATGGGTTGCCTCCCAAGAAGCACTAGTTTAGAGTCATTAGCTCGACTGAAAGCGAAGAATCACGAAGGGTCCGCGAGGATGAAGGACTCTTTGTCTCTTGGTCCATCCATCCCTAAGTAAGGTTTTAGACGTTGAGCGTTGACCAAGAAAGTATGTCCTTTATCTGTTGTAAGCTCGACGGCGCCGGATGGATAGACCTGGGAAATCAAAAATGGGCCCGACCATCGAGACTTAAGCTTCCCGGGGAAGAGTCGGAGTCGAGAGTTGTATAGCAACACCCGCTCTCCCTTGTGGAATTACCGTGGGAGAATATGTTTGTCATGCCACATTTTGGTCCGCTCCTTATAGAGTTTTGCGTTCTCATAGGCAAGATGACGCCATTCTTCGAGCTCGTTGAGTTGTAGCAAACGTTGTGTACCTACACTTTGAGAGTCAAAATTTAGAAACTTAATGGCCCAATAAGCACGATGCTCGAGTTCAACGGGCAAGTGACATGTTTTGCCAAAAACAAGACTATACGGGGACATGCCAATTGGGGTTTTATAGGCAGTCCGATAAGCCCAAAGAGCATCATCCAATTTAAGGGACCAATCCTTTCTTGATGCGTTGACAGTTTTTTCTAAAATACGCTTAATCTCCCTATTCGAGACCTCCACTTGGCCACTAGTTTGTGGGTGGTATGGGGTCGAAATTTTATGCTTCACCCCGTACTTGGTCAATAAAAGTTCAAACTGCCTGTTGCAGAAGTGGGTGCCCCCGTCACTAATGATGGCTCGGGGAGTTCCAAATCGAGTAAAAATATGCTTCTTCAGAAAATGAGTGACAACCCGAGCATCATTAGTAGGCAAGGCCACGGCTTCCACCCATTTGGAGACATAGTCTACCGCAACACGGATATATTTATTTGAACAAGAACTGGGGAAAGGGCCCATGAAATCCACACCCCATACATCAAACAACTCACACTCTAACATGCTATTTAAGGGCGTTTCATGATGTTTAGAGATGTTCCCCATTCGTTGACAGCGATCACAAGATTTGACATAATGATGTGCATCTTTAACAAGAGTAGGCCAGAAGAAACCTGATTGGAGGATCTTAGCTACCGTTTTGGAAGGCCCAAAATGGCCACCTACCGCCATATCATGACAATGAGATAGGATGGCATGCACGTCCGTTTCGGGTATGCAACGTCGAATTAAACCATCTGCACAAACTTTGAATAAAAAGGGTTCGTCCCAAAGATATTGCTTTACATCAGATAGAAATTTCTTCTTTTGATGAAAAGTGATATCCGGGGGAAGATGGCCAGTAACAATGTAATTGGCAAAGTTAGCATACCAAGGTGAAATTTTTTCAGAAATAGCAAGGAGGTGTTCATCCGGGAATTCCTCACGAATTGGTGTCTCATCTAACGGATCATTCACTAGCTCTAATCGTGAGAGGTGGTCGGCTACTACATTTTCGGTGCCTTTCTTGTCTTTTATCTCTAAATCAAATTCTTGGAGTAACAAAATCCACCTAAGAAGTCTTGGTTTAGCATCTTTCTTGGCAAGCAAATATTTTAAAGCCGAATGATCGGTGTAAACTATCACTTTGTTTAGCACGAGGTAAGAGTGGAATTTATCGAATGCAAAGACTATGGCGAGTAATTCTTTTTCCGTGGTGGAATAATTCAATTGTGCATCGTTAAGAGTTTTACTAGCATAGTAAATGGTTCGAAATACCTTTTCCTTCCTTTGGCCAAGGACCGCTCCAACCGCGGTGTCACTCGCATCACACATTAATTCGAATGGTAAGCTCAAAAACCTCATAGCTATCACAAATAACCATGTCATCTCCTACACTAAAGGACAACTTACCATCATCGGCATCAAATACTGATTCACTTGTGGTTAGGGGAGATGGTAAAGGAATGTCAACAACCTTAGAAAGGATAGGAGTCAAATGCTCATCATTGGAGGAATTTGCTTTCAAATTTTTCAACTTCCTTTCATTCAATGTCACGGTGTTGCATTCCTCCTTTTGATCTATCTCAGTGGTACCAAGCAATGCCCATGGTACTTTCTCAGATATGTCGCTCGTTAGTTTCTTGAGTTGATGATTCATCTCCTTCATTTCCCGCAATGCGTCCTTCATCATAAGGCGGAGCTCTCCAATGGAGTTATCACGTTGTTCCTCCAACATAGGAATTCTTTCTTGGTAATGTTGTGGAAAGAACCCTTGTGCATAACATGCTTCAACGACGCATTGCAGCCATAATTGATTCTCTGGTAGTGTCATATCTGGGAAATTTCTATCCTTTGCAAATTGAATGATGTTTTGCAGCCATAATTGATTCTCCAGAAGGGTCATATCTGGAAAATTGCTTGCCATTGCGAGGTAATCGTGCGACAAAAAAAATAGACAAAAAATAAATACATAAAACTTGCAATAAAATCAAAAACTAAAATTAAACAAGTCCCCGGCAACGGCGCCAAAAACTTGACACGCTAAAAGCTAACGTGCTATTGTAGCAAGTGCACTAGTCGTGTGTAGTAATAAGTGGACTAAAAGTCCGGGTTGTCGAACCACGGAGACTTGAATTTTAGTTTATGATTTTAACGAGAAAAGAACAAATATAATTAAAGTAAATTATAGGCAAAATGCATACAATAAGAACAAGATTACACAATTGATTTTACACAAAGTATAAAGGGAGACTAAGGCACATGCTATGTTCAAATTGATCAATTATACTTATAAAGATTCTAGTTGAAGGATTACGCTTATATTGTTATGGTGAGAACTCCGAGGGTAGAGAATAACCGATGTCTCGCGTATAAACTCCTATGCTTAGATCGTGATTTCCCAAATATTCCTATCCAGAAATCTAACCACTAAACATGCATTAACGTACTAGAGTTCACTCGATTTGAATCGAACAACTTCACCCGGGAATCTTTACCTATGTCTAGAGCAATTCCTCATTAGTTGCGGGTCATGATGTGAATTTCTTGCACCCTAAGTCAATTTTCTCCCGAAATATTAACCTAGGCATAAGATTCTAACATATAGTGATCAAGTATATGCAAGATAGGCAAAAACACAAATTCACATCACATAACAATATAAGAACAACCTCAACAATCATCTATTATAAGCATATATCACAATTTGGCCTTACATGGCCCTAGTCTTATGAATTTAGTTCATAATGGATAATATGAAAAACATAAATGAATTAATACACATGTTCATAGACATAATTGAAATGAAAAGCTATAAAAACTCCCTCAAAAGTGAATGATGATGGATCTTGAAGTTGAGCCTTCAATCCCCAAGCTCTTTTCCTTCCTCTAGTTTTCCCCTCCAAGAGTGATGAAGAATGGTGATGAATGGTGGAGAAATCAGATTAGGGGCTGCCCCCCTCTCCTCCAAGAATCTGAACTTGATAGTGAATGATGAAGAGTATGGGTTCCCCCTCCTTTTATAGCCAAAATCCCACTAAAGTATGCATTAAGAATTCCCATTAAAGTTCCCCAATGAGAATTCCACCTAAGGTGATGCTTAAAGTATGGTTTTTAAGATTCCAACCAGCTAAAAAATGCTGAACTTTCGGCCCTTAAGAACTCCACCAAGCATAGCCATGTGAAAACTTCAACAAAACACATGCATGCTGCCATTTTCTTGCTTTCCAGCGCAGTCTTAGTATTTTCCTCATAAAAGTCTCCACAGATCTCCAAATTGGATGATTCAAATCCCCATGTGCAGATACAACATAGATGTACAACGTTCCAGAAGGACATTTTGTCCAATTCGGTCGCTAAGTATACCTAAATTACGTTTCAACATGGAGGTTGTTTCTGATTTGGCGCCCATAAAGTAAATCTACCAAGAAACACACTTATGACAACCCCTCAACACATGTGCTGAATTATGGCCAAAAGTGATTCTTACCCATCATAAAATGCTGGAATTTAGGCTGAAAAGGAGTAACATTTGGACTATCCACGCCTAGGCATGACTAGGAGGGCGCTGGGGCGTATCCTGGCACATGTACTTCTCTGTTCGGCGCAACATTTGTATTTCCTTCATAACTCTCTCCACAGACCTCCGATTTAGATAATTCAAGTTTCCAAGTGAAGCTAAGACAGAGATAAACAACTTTGTTGAAGGAGACGTCCTCAAATTCGAACTAGAAATATGCATAAATTCTGTATTTGCGTGCGTTATTCCTCTATTGTAGTGATTTTCCACCTTTACTCGATAAGCACACAAATTAAACGCAAATGTGGTATAAATCATGCATAAACCAATATAAATCCAATAAATATGAGGCTCTAAAACATATAAATTCACACCCTATCAGCATACAACTCAATTAACATATGTCTACATATCATCTGACGTATGCTAACATACCAACTGACGTATGGCTACACATCAATTGACATACGCTTACATATCAATTGACGTATGGATACATATCAATTGACCTATGTATATATAATAATTGACATATGGCTACATATCAATTGACGTATGCATACATAACAATTGACGTATGTATACATAACAATTGACGTATGTCTACATATCATCCGATGTATGCTATCATGCCAATTGACATATATATACACATCAATTGACGTTTGTATAAATGCCAATTGACGTATGTATACATAACAATTGACGTATGTATACATATTAATTGACGTATCTTTAGATATCATCTGATGTATGCTAACATATCATTGACGTATGGCTACATATCAATTGACGTATAGATACATATCAATTGACGTATGGCTACATATCAATTGACATATGTATACATGTCAATAGATGTATGGATACATATCAATTGAGGTACGACTACATATCAATTGATGTATGTATACAGAGCAATTGATGTATGTATACAGAGCAATTGATGTATGGCTACATATCAATTGATATATGTATACATATCAATTGGTGTAGGTATACTTACCAATTGGCGTATGGCTACGTATCATCTAATGTATGCTAACATATCAATTAACGTATGGTTGCTTAGCAATTGACATATGTATACATATGAATTACGTATGTATACGTATCAATTGATATATGGATATATATCAATTGACATATGTAGCCATATCAATTGACGTATATATACATAACAATGGACGTATGGATACATATCAATTGACATTGTTAGTGTTATGCCCTCAAATGCCATAAGAGGATAAAGTTATAGGACATGAATTGTAACTAAACATTCTTATATCAATGAAAGGCCTTTTTATGTTGTTTTCTTATAGGCATTTGTAAAGTTTAGTAAACAACGTAAAGTCCTTGATAGTAAGGTGAACCTTCTACTCCCTATGGGTTAGGGAGAATGACACTAGAAGAGTTTGATCCTTAATATCTAAAATGGTTCGCAAGTCGAAGAAAGTATTAACTGGACATCATTACTAGATACAGACTTGTATGATATAAGTTTTGACAGGGAAGTGCCAGTTGAACACTATGAGTATGTTTACATATCATCTGACATATTCTAACATACCAATTGATGTATGGCTGCATATCAATTGACGTGTGAATACATACCAACTGATGTATGGCTACGTATCATTTGATGTATGGCTACATATCAATTGATGTATGTAGACATATCAATTGACGTATGTATACATATCAATTGGCGTATGGATACATAAAAATTGACGCATGTTTACATATCATCTAACGTATGCTAACATACCAATTGACATATGGGTATATATCAATTAACGTTTGGATACATATCAATTGACGCATGGCTACATATTAATTGACGTATGTATATATATGAATTGACATGTGGATACATATCAATTGACGTATAGGTTAATGATGTATAAATACATTGAATGATGTCATGGTAGACACCAACTGACGTATGTTTACCTATAAAATAGACAAAAAATAAATACATAAAACTTGCAATAAAATCAAAAACTAAAATTAAACAAGTCCCCGGCAACGGCGCCAAAAACTTGACACGCTAAAAGCTAACGTGCTATTGTAGCAAGTGCACTAGTCGTGTGTAGTAATAAGTGGACTAAAAGTCCGGGTTGTCGAACCACGGAGACTTGAATTTTAGTTTATGATTTTAACGAGAAAAGAACAAATATAATTAAAGTAAATTATAGGCAAAATGCATACAATAAGAACAAGATTACACAATTGATTTTACACAAAGTATAAAGGGAGACTAAGGCACATGCTATGTTCAAATTGATCAATTATACTTATAAAGATTCTAGTTGAAGGATTACGCTTATATTGTTATGGTGAGAACTCCGAGGGTAGAGAATAACCGATGTCTCGCGTATAAACTCCTATGCTTAGATCGTGATTTCCCAAATATTCCTATCCAGAAATCTAACCACTAAACATGCATTAACGTACTAGAGTTCACTCGATTTGAATCGAACAACTTCACCCGGGAATCTTTACCTATGTCTAGAGCAATTCCTCATTAGTTGCGGGTCATGATGTGAATTTCTTGCACCCTAAGTCAATTTTCTCCCGAAATATTAACCTAGGCATAAGATTCTAACATATAGTGATCAAGTATATGCAAGATAGGCAAAAACACAAATTCACATCACATAACAATATAAGAACAACCTCAACAATCATCTATTATAAGCATATATCACAATTTGGCCTTACATGGCCCTAGTCTTATGAATTTAGTTCATAATGGATAATATGAAAAACATAAATGAATTAATACACATGTTCATAGACATAATTGAAATGAAAAGCTATAAAAACTCCCTCAAAAGTGAATGATGATGGATCTTGAAGTTGAGCCTTCAATCCCCAAGCTCTTTTCCTTCCTCTAGTTTTCCCCTCCAAGAGTGATGAAGAATGGTGATGAATGGTGGAGAAATCAGATTAGGGGCTGCCCCCCTCTCCTCCAAGAATCTGAACTTGATAGTGAATGATGAAGAGTATGGGTTCCCCCTCCTTTTATAGCCAAAATCCCACTAAAGTATGCATTAAGAATTCCCATTAAAGTTCCCCAATGAGAATTCCACCTAAGGTGATGCTTAAAGTATGGTTTTTAAGATTCCAACCAGCTAAAAAATGCTGAACTTTCGGCCCTTAAGAACTCCACCAAGCATAGCCATGTGAAAACTTCAACAAAACACATGCATGCTGCCATTTTCTTGCTTTCCAGCGCAGTCTTAGTATTTTCCTCATAAAAGTCTCCACAGATCTCCAAATTGGATGATTCAAATCCCCATGTGCAGATACAACATAGATGTACAACGTTCCAGAAGGACATTTTGTCCAATTCGGTCGCTAAGTATACCTAAATTACGTTTCAACATGGAGGTTGTTTCTGATTTGGCGCCCATAAAGTAAATCTACCAAGAAACACACTTATGACAACCCTCAACACATGTGCTGAATTATGGCCAAAAGTGATTCTTACCCATCATAAAATGCTGGAATTTAGGCTGAAAAGGAGTAACATTTGGACTATCCACGCCTAGGCATGACTAGGAGGGCGCTGGGGCGTATCCTGGCACATGTACTTCTCTGTTCGGCGCAACATTTGTATTTCCTTCATAACTCTCTCCACAGACCTCCGATTTAGATAATTCAAGTTTCCAAGTGAAGCTAAGACAGAGATAAACAACTTTGTTGAAGGAGACGTCCTCAAATTCGAACTAGAAATATGCATAAATTCTGTATTTGCGTGCGTTATTCCTCTATTGTAGTGATTTTCCACCTTTACTCGATAAGCACACAAATTAAACGCAAATGTGGTATAAATCATGCATAAACCAATATAAATCCAATAAATATGAGGCTCTAAAACATATAAATTCACACCCTATCAGCATACAACTCAATTAACATATGTCTACATATCATCTGACGTATGCTAACATACCAACTGACGTATGGCTACACATCAATTGACATACGCTTACATATCAATTGACGTATGGATACATATCAATTGACCTATGTATATATAATAATTGACATATGGCTACATATCAATTGACGTATGCATACATAACAATTGACGTATGTATACATAACAATTGACGTATGTCTACATATCATCCGATGTATGCTATCATGCCAATTGACATATATATACACATCAATTGACGTTTGTATAAATGCCAATTGACGTATGTATACATAACAATTGACGTATGTATACATATTAATTGACGTATCTTTAGATATCATCTGATGTATGCTAACATATCATTGACGTATGGCTACATATCAATTGACGTATAGATACATATCAATTGACGTATGGCTACATATCAATTGACATATGTATACATGTCAATAGATGTATGGATACATATCAATTGAGGTACGACTACATATCAATTGATGTATGTATACAGAGCAATTGATGTATGTATACAGAGCAATTGATGTATGGCTACATATCAATTGATATATGTATACATATCAATTGGTGTAGGTATACTTACCAATTGGCGTATGGCTACGTATCATCTAATGTATGCTAACATATCAATTAACGTATGGTTGCTTAGCAATTGACATATGTATACATATGAATTACGTATGTATACGTATCAATTGATATATGGATATATATCAATTGACATATGTAGCCATATCAATTGACGTATATATACATAACAATGGACGTATGGATACATATCAATTGACATTGTTAGTGTTATGCCCTCAAATGCCATAAGAGGATAAAGTTATAGGACATGAATTGTAACTAAACATTCTTATATCAATGAAAGGCCTTTTTATGTTGTTTTCTTATAGGCATTTGTAAAGTTTAGTAAACAACGTAAAGTCCTTGATAGTAAGGTGAACCTTCTACTCCCTATGGGTTAGGGAGAATGACACTAGAAGAGTTTGATCCTTAATATCTAAAATGGTTCGCAAGTCGAAGAAAGTATTAACTGGACATCATTACTAGATACAGACTTGTATGATATAAGTTTTGACAGGGAAGTGCCAGTTGAACACTATGAGTATGTTTACATATCATCTGACATATTCTAACATACCAATTGATGTATGGCTGCATATCAATTGACGTGTGAATACATACCAACTGATGTATGGCTACGTATCATTTGATGTATGGCTACATATCAATTGATGTATGTAGACATATCAATTGACGTATGTATACATATCAATTGGCGTATGGATACATAAAAATTGACGCATGTTTACATATCATCTAACGTATGCTAACATACCAATTGACATATGGGTATATATCAATTAACGTTTGGATACATATCAATTGACGCATGGCTACATATTAATTGACGTATGTATATATATGAATTGACATGTGGATACATATCAATTGACGTATAGGTTAATGATGTATAAATACATTGAATGATGTCATGGTAGACACCAACTGACGTATGTTTACCTATAAAATGACGTATTGTAACATATAAATTGAAATATTATTACATATAACTGACTTTTTACCTCATTTAGAGGATGTATTGTCAGAATTGAAATGAAGTACTGGTACACATCAATTGACGTATGTATACAACTCAATTGACATATGTCTACATATCATCTGACTTATGCTAACTTACCAATTGACGTATGGCTACACATCAATTGACGTATGCTTACATATCAATTGACGTATGAATACATAATAATTAAAGTATGGCTACATATCAATTGACGTACGTATACATAACAATTGACATATCTATATACAACAATTGAGGTATGTATACATAACAATTGACATATGTGTACATATCTTCTGACGTATGCTATCATACCAATTGATTGACGTATGTATACATAATAATTGATGTATGTATACAACTCAATTGACGTATGTCTACATATCATCTAACATATGCTAACATACCATTGACGTATGGCTACATATCAATTAACGTATGGCTACATATCAATTGACGTATGTATACATATCAATAAATGTATAGATACATATCAATTAACGTATGGCTACATATCAATTGATGTATGTAGACATAGCAATTGACGTATGGCTACATATCAACTGACGTATAGGTCAATGACGCATAAATACATTGAATTACGTATTGGTACACATCAACTGACGTGTGTTTACATTAAAATGACGTATGCTTATTTGTAAAATGACGTATAGGTAGAACTGTCAATGAGCCAAGCCGGCTCGAAGCTCGTAAGCTCGGCATGGTAATTTTTAAGTTGAGCTTTATACTAGCCGAGCCCGAGCCAAAGATTAAGGCTTGAAATGAAATTCAAGCATAGCATGAGCGAAGGTAAGCTCGGCTTGAACTAGGCTCGGGCTCATAAAATATATATATACACACACACACACCCCTATATATATACATTCTAATAGTTAATAATATATAAATTTTTTATATTTAATAATATGTAAACCATTCCAAATAAAATGGAGAATTCATGATTTAAATTAGGAAATACAATCTGTAGGGTAGTCAATCACCATCTAATTCTTAAATTTTCCGTTTACACACTAGTCCATAAATAAATAAAACACATAAAAAGATCCATATCTAATTCTAATCTCTAAGAGTCTGAAATGTAATGTTCTAATACAAACCATACAGATTGAAAATCATCGTTGCTCCTGCTAGGTTTCATCTTATCACCCACAAGCAATTTTCTTGTAAGTAAACCAAATATAAATTTAACTGAATGTTTTTCTGCCTTAAATACTATATATATGGAACATGTATCTCTTCTGTGTGATTGGGTGTTAAAAATTTTGATGAGGTTCCGTAATTGAAAGGTTAGACATTTTGTTCTGTTCAAAGTAATTTTAGCCTTTTGGATTGGTATTTGGGAAAAGTAATTTTCTTAGTTGGAAGATGATTTCTTTTGGATCGTCACTACCGCCTCTCATTTTAGTGCAACCACTAAGCTTGGCAGTGGGAAATTATAATAATGTAAGACAAATTAGACCTAAGAAAATGGCAACGGAAATTTGTATAATGCTTTAGGTATAGTTTTCTGGTTTTCAGAGTAGAATTTTCAGTGAATTATATGTATGGTGAAGTACACGTCTCTGCTAACACAATAGCTACCCACCAGTACCCGCTGCCATTATAAACCATACTTTTATTATGTTATCATATATATATATAATTTTTATTTCTTTTTATTGTACTATAAATACTTATTGTTTGAATGTTAAGATGGCTCAAAATACTTCCGATGTTTATCTTGATGCTAACAATGGTCCTAATGACGCTGGTGCTTCAAATAATTTCCAAGAAAGAGAAGATAAGAGTGAGAAATGGAAGAGAGACACAAAGAAGAGGTTTATGGTGTGGTGGCATTTCTCTAAGATCACAAAGAAAGAAGGAACGGATGGATGCAAATACAATTATTGTAAGAAAATATTTTCTTTGCCTCTAAATGGGACAAGTCATATGCTTCGCCATATAACTGATTTGATATGTCCTGTTTACAAAAATATTGAAGCTGAAAAACAAAAGCAGGTCAAGAATGGGCAAAACACTTAAGCCTTTGAAAAAGATTGCTCCAAAGACAGTCCTGATGTGGTTATTTGGAAGTTTGATCAAGAACGCAGCCGACATGATCTATGCGAGCTCATAATTGTTAAGGAGCTCCCATTTAGCTTAGTTGAAGACCTCGCTTTTTGTAAATTTATTTGGAGATTAAGTAATAAGTTTAATTTCATATCTAGGAACACAATGAAAAGTTATTGTATGAAGCGCTACTAGGTTGAAAAGAACAATTTGAAGGAGATCTTTAGAAAAGCTAATCCAAGAGTTTGTTTGAAGACTGATACTTGGAGTTCTAAGCAAGAGCTACCTTTTATGGCACTAACCACTCACTTTATTTATGATGAATGGAAGTTTCACAAGAAAATTATAAATTTTGTTATTGTTCCAGTCAAGGCAACCGGAGAGAATCTCGCTGATATAATAGAAAGTTGTTTGCTTAACTGGAACATTGAGAGGATTTGTACTATCACGCTGGATAATCACTCTGTTAATGACATTGTCGCTAGGTTACTTGCAGAGCATTATTCTTATAGAGGTCATTTGAGGCTTGATGGTAAAAATTTGCAAGTACATTGTTGGGGTCATATCTTGAATTTAATTGTTCAAGAGGGACTAGATGATATTAAGGAATGTATTAAAAGAGTACGAAAAGCAGTGAAGCACATGAAAGCATCACCCAAGAGAAAGATTGAATTTCTTTAATATGCTTATCAAGGGCGTATTCCTCGAGGCAAGATGTTGGTTTTATATGTATGTACTCAAGGAATTCAACTTACTTGATGCTTGGATCTGCATTGCATTATAGGAAGGCTTATGATCATATGAAATCTCGTGATTTGCAATTTAAAGATCTAGCAACTTCAGAAATAGTCCATGACTTTTTTAGAGATGTTTCATGATGTTACTAATATTCTTTCAGAAAGCCAATTTTGTACGGTAAATGTGTTTTTCCGTGAGGTGTACCGCATTTTAGTACTTTTTCACGAAAATTCTAATGATCAAAGTACATTACTAGGAGGTATGGCATTGAGCATGCTCATAAAGTTTGAGAAATATTGGATAGAAAAGGAAGCGAATATTTTGTTGTATGTTGCCTTGGTTCTTGATCCATGATACCATCTCAAATACTTAAAGTTTTGTTACAATAAAATTTATGATTCTCTTTTGGTTGGAGGTACAGCGGAAAGTGTAGAAAAAGAGTTGCATGCTCTTTTTAATGAGTATTTGGCATTATATGAAATTTCTCATCGCCAAAAAAAATGTTCTGGCAAAGATAAGGAGGTGAATCACGAGGCAAATTCAGATAAGGCTTCTCTTAGAAAAGTTACAAATATTATGGAAGAATTTTACAAGTTTAATGAATAGGAAGATGCAACTGGAAACAAAAGTGAATTATGAGGAGAAAGTACATCCTTCAAAGAATAACGACAATTTTGATATACTTCAATATTGGAAAAAATAATGAGTCCAAATTTCCAGTTTCATCTAGAATGGCAAAGGACATCCTAGCCATTCCCGTGAGTTCAGTTGCTTCTGAAAGTGCATTTAGTACTAGTGGAAGAGTTCTTAGCAAGTTTCCCAGTTCACTACTTTCTTCCACTGTTGAAGCTGTGATTTGTGCACAAGATTGGATTAGGAGTGGACCTGTTCATATTGGCTATGATGAAGAATTTAATACAAATTTCTCTGGTATGAATCAAATACTTATATGAAATTTTTCATTTATTTTTATTGCTATTAAATTAGGTAACAAATTTTTTTATATCTCTCCATATGTTTCACTCTTATTTTATTGCCCTTCACGTATCCAAGACATCATAGGGTTAAGTATGCTTTCCTTGAAGCAATGCACCTACTATAAATTATTAGTAAGTATTTTCTATTGACATATTTTTGCTTCAAATATTATTATTATCAGTTATTTCTTTACTTTTTCATTTTCTTTAATTACTTTACTCTATAATTGATTTATTACTCATAATTCTTTACAGGAATCTTTTTTCAATTTTTTATGGCTTTTTTAATATACACTTCTAATTTGCAGAATTGCAAGATAAATGGATTGGAGAGCTAACAAGAGGCGATACTATTTACTTTATCTACTTTAGATTTTCGACTATGCAAACTTAAGTTTTATGATTTGCTGTTAGAGTATGGATGATGTCAATTTTTTTGAATATTTTTGGGAATGCTTTTTTTTTTGTGTTGATTTATCTATTAAATTTCATTTTTACTTGTAGTTTTCTTTTTTAAAAAGAACAAATTTGGGCTGGCTTAGGCTCGGCTCGAAGCTCGTATAACTTTTCAAGCGGGGCCAGAGCCTTGACGACAAAAGCTCGCATAATATCAAGCCAAGCATGAACATGACTAGGCTCAGTTCACTCGGCTTGATTGACAGGCCTACGTATAGGTAATTCCATTGGATATATTGTGACTTATAAATGACATATTGGTATACATGTAAATTGACTTTTTATACATTTTAAAGGTCGCATTTTGTTAAATTTGTGTGCTGTATTTACTCATAAAAACATGAACTTAATAGTATATACCACAAACCAAATCAATAAAGACGACAAAAAGTGTCAACATATTCATAATAAATATACAAATCATTATCATTCAACAAAGACTAAACTAACATCTCAACAAAAGAGTTTCAAAACAAATTTCCCCAGAAATGTCCAAAAAACACGAGCAGAGGGCTTAGCAAGCAACCCTTTATGATATCTACTTAATTCGCCCAACCCGTCACGCAATTTTCCGATCTCCATCCTCTTCGTCGTGCTCAAGGAAACAAAAAATAAATACAGGGTATTAGTGGGATAAAAAATTTAATAATGTCAAATACAAGTAAATAAAACACTAAATGATAAAAAATGTTAAAACGTTAGTTTCGTTGTCTTACGAGTTAAAAGGTGTCAAACTACAACTGTTCTCACGTAGGGGCCTTGTGGGATATAAAATCACTATACTGGCTCTTCCGCATGGAGTCTGCATTCAAAGGAAACACCTGCAGATTCCACAGGAAAAGCTAATGTAATGGTTCAATACCGCACTAGGTCCCTATATGAAGAACAACATTTAGGCACCTTTTAAAATGTGTGTGAAGGACATACTTCAATAACAGGGAGATAAAACTTATGTTAGATCACGTTTTTTCCCATATGGGCCTTGTGGGCTATAAAACTACTATATTAGGTTTTCCAAATGGGGAGTGCATTCAAAAGCAGCACTTGCAATCTCCATTGGAAAAGCCAGAATAAGGTTATATACCGCAATAGGTCTGTACATGAAGAACAACTACATTTAGGACACCTTTAACTACCATAAACACATGAGAAAGTACTGTCACAACAATCATGAGCACAGACGCAGTATCATTACAGTGATAATGAAGTATGTTTAAATCACAAATGTAGTATTGTTACAAAGACCATGGAGTATGTTTAAGCACAAATGAAGTTATTAATTTTAAAGGAACAAGAAGTACTGTTAATAAGAAAATGAAGTATTTTAAAAGAGATCATGACGTATGTGTAAAGTGAATTTGTAAAGAAAACATGAAGTAATTTTATTGTGTATACTAAGTATTGCTAATGTCAACATGAAGTATGTTTAACTTGAGCATGATGTATGTTAAAGGTGACAAATACAGTATGTTAAGCAATCAAAATGTGTATGTAGACTACCTAATGGAACCACCTCCTTGGACCCGGTGGTCTTTTGCGAAACACGGACATATCAACCACGTCCATGTCTAGGACTTTGTGTAGTCGACGCATATTTTTGAAGTCCTCCTCGTCATTCATAGCTACGTAAAACTTTTACCGGGGAGAAATGTACTTTATAACCATTGATTCCCGATTAGTAGCCACCGACCTTCTTTTCAGATTATCGTACTATCCATCTATGGTCATACTCTCTCCGATGGAAAAGATGTGCAACTCATCATTGAATTTGACAGTCCGTAAAAGACATTCCTCTCTACTTGAGCTAATTTTCGCCGGTGACGCTTCTGGTGATGGTAGCAAATCGCTGTTATTTTCGTGGTCATCTTCGTCGATAACTACTCCGACTTCCATCGAGAGGTTCGGAGGTGATGCGCGGTGCGGGGATGTAACATACGGTGGTTTAGTGGATATTTAAATGTGTTTTTAGGGCTCGGTGAACCTTCAGATTTGCTGGAATGAAAGGGTTTGGGGATGAACTTATGAGGGAGATTGGGCGAATTTATGAAGGAGATTGAGGAGAAGTGTGATTTCAGCGGCCCAATTGAAGTCGGAGGTGGGTGGGGAAATTCAATTACTGAGGGGCATTTTTGTCTTTTTAGGTGGGTAGGGAGTGAATTCTAAAATGCATTTACAACTAGGAAGTGCAAACTTCTAAATTAGTGGTGCGGACTGATCTGAAAATCGAACATTGAATTAGGGGTTTTTCTTCGAAAAGTTGTTTGATCAAAAAGAGTAAAAGAGATGAAATACAAAACCAAAAACTCAGGCTTAAATACAACCCAGCCTAGCCGCATTGAAACGCCTAACGTATGCCCATAGGATCTCGTCTCCTCTTTGCTTTATGTTGAACAAACTCAAAGGAGTTTTCTCGTGCCGTTTGCTACTAGTAAATTGGTACAAGAACTTTGAGCTAAATTCTGATAAGGATCCAATGGATCTATCAGGAAGTTGGTTGAGCTATTGCTGCGCAGATTTGGTCAATGTGGTCAAGAAGACCCTGCATTTTATAGCATCGGAATACATGTGCAACGGAGCATAATTTCAAAAAGTATATAAATGATCTTCTGCATCTATCGTTCCTTCATAGGGTACGATGGAAAGAACCCTAAAGCCTCTTGTCAATTCCTCCCTCGTGATGGATTTCGTGAATGGAATCCCCCGATCCATTTGGATCTTGCCTCCCATCATTTTGCGTTCTATTTCTTCCATTCGCCTTGCCATAAGCTCCATCCGCTCCAACATTTCCTTTGCTTTAGCCATCCTGCTAAGGTCAGCCCAACCGGATCTGGCAGACACAAAGCTGCTAGCATCATCCTCTAGATCTTTGTCACGCCTATCGAGAGCCCAATATTGGCATTTTTGCAGGTCGTCTTTCCCAGGTATGTCGTGGTGCGAGTGTTGCATCTGCTGATGCAGTTCCTCATCATGCTTTTGCTCTCTTTGTAGTCCAGGTCGGGGTGCCCAACCTGCCAGATCATCCTCATCATCCATGTCTAGGCAACGAATGTGACGCTACTCTAGAGCCAAGTACTTTTTTTCGAGGTGCAGTGCCTCTTTTCCCTCCTTCCTCTTCCGGACATTTTGGCCTTTTAGCACATTTGCCCGAGTATCCGTCAGGGGTGACGTCGTTAATACCTCCAACCTCTACTTTTTGAGCTTTGGACTCTCCTTTTTGGGGAGGGGACGCGAAATCATCCCTACGTGCACGATCTACCACACTAGCAAGTTTAGAGTCTACTACCTTGGTGACAACCTTGTCGATGACTCCTCCTAGCCTTTGGATGATAAGATCCATGCTCAGCACACTTTGAGGGAAAATGTTATTTCCCTCCACCATGCTTCCGATGAGTTGTCTGCCATCGGATCTTGCAAGTCGTTCTCCAAGCGCCTCACCAGGTGCGCCGACGTCACAGATGTGGACTCATTTTCTCTAGGCGGAGATATCATCGCCTTCTTTCCTCTCTCGACATTTTCGTCTCAATTTCCCATTTCCATGATGTTCTCTTCTGTCATTAAAAATTGTTATAGTAAAAGAAAATATTTTTACAAGTTCAGACCTATGTCCACGGGGATAAAGTGTCCGATCCTTATATTAATGTAGGATTTGATATTTATACAAGAATTTGATGGGGGGTTGAAAGGGGTAAGTCAACTATGCTAAATATACATTTGGTAGTTAGAATAAATCATAATCTATCTATATTGACCTATAATCAATCGGGTATAAATGGTAAAGATAACAAATCGCAGGCTTGATCTCCGCAGGTCTATATATGACAAGGTTGGTGATTGTTTAGATCTTGTCTCCCAGCTGTCCATAATCACCGTTGCCCTACATGTGCAGGTCGGGTAATCGAGGCTTCCAGCTAAACCTGTCTAAATATGATGTCTTCTAGAAAGATCCAAGTCCATAAAACCATTGGGCTTGGGCCCACAAGGTATTAGACTACCCAGCTTGTCCCACAGAAGGATTTCTCCACACATCAATAGTTCTCCCCAACTCTAATGTTTAGCATAGTCTAGCTGCAAGAGTGGAAAATAAATAAGTGATATGGGCCGAGTTAACAAAACTCCAGGGATGTAGGTAGAAAACATGATGAGGAACAAATGCCAAACGAATCTCCAATCTGTCCAGGTGTAGCAACCTGATATGTGGAACTCTTGGAAGCCTTCTTGTATAGGTCTGGAGAAAACCCTACTCGTGAGTTAACTAACCGATTGGACTTCTCCATACTTCCGCTGTTATTGCCTTGGAGTTCGAGAAAGTCGCACCATCATCATGACCTCGTTGGACGATTCCACCATAATTGCACCTAGGTATGCATGGATGATCACCACGTGTACGGCTGGGGAGAGAACCCGCCTCTTTACTTGTAAGTTATTTTATTTTTGAATTTTCTAATTTTTAAAAAGGTAACTTGCAAAAACAGTCGATTTTGTTCCCTTTTTTCAGATTTTTGCTTAGCAGTAAAAATTAGAAAACCCTTTTCCTCCTCCTTCTCTTCGGTTCATCCTCTCCAACGGCGGTTACCCATGTTTGTTGCCCACTTTCTAGGTATTGCGCGTTTCTCTCCTTCTTTTCTTCTTATATTTTACTTGTTTTATTTATGTGCAGCATTGTTTTGAGAAAAATTGCCCAAAGTTCTGTTGTTGTTGTTGTTACCTTTGTCATTTTTCTTTTTGTGTGCAACCATGTCGAATAGCCTTGGTTTCGACTCCCCGAATCGAGATGAGCCCCATAATTTGTTGGAACCTACCTCTGATTCTGAGGAGGAAACCACGTCATTTGTGCGTGATTTGTATAATGTTACTGAGGGTAACAAGATCATCGACGTTGAATATCCCGACATCGAGTCTAATGAGCGTAATACCACCATCATCCCCCTCCCAAGGTGAGAACCTAGGAAGTAGCCGATTCGGGGCCCTAGATATCATAGGAGCCCTCCAGTCTCGTTTTACTCTTCAACAAGAGCGAAAACTATGCCCAATGTATGGCATATCTGAAAGGTACCAAATTGTGGTGTGAACTGCGCAGGATAGGCCTCATTGCCCTCCCTTAGGTTACACTTGTTTCTACGTTTCCCACCTCCGGGCATGTCTGTGTTCCCTATTACTCGCTTTTTTATCAAGATAGCCAACAGGTATCTTATCCCTTTGAACCAATTTGCTCCTAACGCCATTCGTATGATGGTTGGTTTTGCTGTTCTTCTTCACCATCATGGCCACCTAGCCACGACCGATCCTTTTTATTCCTTATTTCTGCCTCGCTTTATCTCCTCAGATAGTGGCATTTTTTACCTTACCTCTCAAGGTCAGGCTAAGTTCTTGGCTACTCATCCTACCGAGAAAAAATGGAGGTACAATTACTTTTTTATTGCCCCGCCTCCAGGTGAGCTTTGAGATTTTTGTCGTGAGTTTTTAGAGAAGGTAGATGGCACCCATCCTTACCCTCCTCAAAATTTGTCATCATATCAACAGCAGCTTGTGCACTATCTGAAGTTTACCCCTCGTGATATGGGTAAATTTGTTGATGATCATTTGTAGTACAACATCAATTTCAGCCCTGTTGGGGCGGATCCGCAGGGTGAAACCCTAGGTAGTACTTGTGTGATGCTTTGTATATGCTCATGTTGTAGTCTTTATGTTGATTCGCATATCTGAATGTTACTTGTTGTTGTTTATTTTGCAGGGGAGTTAATGGATGCCTCCCGAGCTAAGGATGCTTTCAAGCGCAGGAAGAAGCCTTCTCCAGCTTCGGAGCCTCCTTTATCACCAACTCCTCCAGGTGTGCCACCGCAGGTGGTGCAATCTCCAGACACTCCTCTTGTAGCTATGTCTTCACCAACTTTAGGTCAAAGAATAATTGTTCCCCCACCGTGATCCAGCATTGGTGTCAGAGATAACCTCTGGAAAGAGGCCTGC
Organism: Buddleja alternifolia; assembly: GCA_019426215.1. Taxonomy (NCBI): domain Eukaryota; kingdom Viridiplantae; phylum Streptophyta; class Magnoliopsida; order Lamiales; family Scrophulariaceae; genus Buddleja; species Buddleja alternifolia. Next base: position 9,288,275 of record CM033397.1, on the reverse strand, counting down.
AGCTTCGGCGACTCCTCTGGACACTCGTCCAACTAAGCGTGGAAACTCAGGTATAGTTATCAAGGAGCTGATGCCCCGACCTACAGCTCAGGACTACAGATCCACTAGCCTCTAGGACTTGATCCAGAGCCCAAGACCGGAATCCTCTTTCTGCTTTGAGGGGTAATGACATTGTGGTGATGCTAGACTTTATTCAAAGGATGCCTAATTCTCTCGACCGTGATTATCTGGAGAGCTTGACTGCCCGCGAGGCTGCCAGGGCTGCCCTCTATCTTCTTCCCAAGGCAAGTTTTCCATTTTATTTTTTTTATGGTTTCTACATATAATTATTTTATCTATTTTTATGATAGTTTCATATGTTGTCCGGTCGCACCTTGACAGATCAGTATCAAAATACTGAGGTGGATGATCTGTAGAAGAAGTTATCCAAGGTCCAGGAGCAGCTGAAGAAATCTCAAGAGTCTTGGTCGGCTAAGGAGACGGGTCTGCGCCAGGACCTAAAGAATCTTTAAGTAGATTTGCAGAAGTTGTTGGCTGAAAAAGTGGATCTGGAGGTGGCCTTAGTTGTGCAGGCAACACAGAAGGAGTCAGAGCTGGAGGAAGTTCTGAACGTGGAGCGCCCTAACTAGATAGCTAACTTCCCTGCCTCTGCTGAAGGACAGGAGCTCCTCACCAAATTCAAAGTTGATTTCCTTGCCTCCATGGGATTTTGTGATCTGGTTGACGACAAATCTATAGATTTCTTTGTCAAAGGCTTTGATGGTTGTGCTGCTCAATTTCGGCCCAAGGTTTATCCTCCCGAGGGTGTTTCAGATGATTTCCTAGATTCAAAGGTTGGCCTAAATGATGATGTTCTCATGCCTCAGATCCTGTCATTCTACCTGCAGCACGTCAGCCCGATGAAGATATTGCTAACCAGCGTGCAGGTATAGCCAAACCCTCTTGATGCTGCCAATGCTGCTGCTGCTGTTGCTGGAGTTGAGCCCGCGGAGTGATTTTTTGAAATGACTTAACAATTTCTGGTTTTTGATGGGCATATGTAGCAATTTAAACAATTTGCATTTTCATTGGTTTGGTTTTGGGCGTATATAGCCCTTAGACAATTTATGTTTGTGTTACATTGTTTGTTTTGCTAGACCTGCCTCTAGTTAGGACAGAAAACTGCTTAGTTTTCATATATCTATCATGATGCCTACTTATATTTATTTCTCGTGTGCTATCTGACTTGCTTAGAACAGAGGCTTATCTGTGTTGTGCTATATTTCCTCCTTAGGCTTTTGGATCCTATTTGCATACTTTGTGCAAAAACTAAGAAAACATTGAAAATTTTGATTCCCTTTGAGGAAGCGAGTTAGTTTTTCACGCACATACATTTAAATTAGATCGTTGGTAAAAAAATGAAATAAATAATACAACCATACCTCCATCGGTACTTTCACTTTCCATACCTACAGTGTTTGATATACACAAAAAATTCCAGGTATTCCTTTCAAGATCAAATAAACTGGTTAGAAATCAGGTTGTACCACCAGATCTGAACTGAGCTATAGCTGTAGCGCTTATCATGGGGCATTGCCTCAAATCGTTAGTCTATTCTTAGTAATTTCTTGACACGTACAATCATGTGGACTTGCACTGTCACTATGCAATCGTGGCGACTTGCATTACAATTTGGTAAAACTGCTGAACGGAGGTACCTATTACATCGGTTCCCAATGAACTTCTGCAATAGGGTATCGCGGTCTTGACCTATTACAGTGGTTCATCTCTGAACCACTGTAATAAGTGGTTCAGTGACCTATTAGCGGGTTTTAACCCTTAGGTTCGGCCACCCCCTCTCTTACTCACCACTACCACCACTACCACCACCACCACCGCCACCGCCACCACTCAGTCTATCGGTCTCTCTCTCTCTCTACTCTCTCGACACCACCACCACCACTCAGTCTCTCTCTCTTTCTATATATATAACTCTCTCTCTATATATAGCACCATCGCGGCCGCCATCACTATTGGGGAAAATTAACCAAACGCAGCGGAAACGGAATTTAAAAAAAAAGAAAAGGGTCAATCTTGTAGTTTAATCACGCGTATGCATGATAAGGTAAAATCACATTACCCGTTGTAATGAAGTGGTAGATTATTTCCACGAATTTGAATTCTTCAATTCTTCGCGATAAATATCCGGCTGATTAATTCTTAATCCGAGCAGTCCAAGTGTTCTGCCTCTAAATCGTCTTGTCGAAAAAACTTGATGAAAAACTTTCTCCTTTTTTTGGCACAGTGACGGACGGCTATGAAGAGAGGGGGAGAGGGAATCTTTTTCTGGTGTGTTGTGTAATACAACTTATCACCTACGCTAATAATAAAGGTGATATTTATATCACTTACGTTATTGCCTTAGTCTCAAACTAAGCCCATTAAGCCCTTATGTGGCCGCCCCCTTTAGGTTTAGTATGCCACATGGTGTAATAATTTTGTTCTTAGTTTAATCTAATATTTAATTAACTTAATCCAATTAATTAATTCAATTAAATAATAGATAACCCATTTAATTAATTATATTTCTCCAAGAAATATTATATTAATTAAATCATAAATAAATTAACTTATTGCTCTAAATAATTAATTCTAGTTATTTAATTTTAAGTATCCAATACTTAAAATATTCCCACAAGAAATATTCTTAAAATATTCCCACAAGAAATATTCCACTTTTCAATAATTTTTCCTTTTTAAGTGCGACGCTTTAGATTCATCTATATTTGACAATGGAAGGATTCCGTTGAATATGGGTACCACCTAGCCAGTCAAGTGGTCCATATTTTAACGCAAATTAGATTAAATGATTAGATCATTTATACCTTTCTATTTGTAAATACCGTGTGAATACAAAATCTTCGTTTCCTTATTCTGGTTAAGTGAGAGTCATGGTTTTGGTCGAACTCACTAACTTAACACTATGCTATATTTATAATAAGCTTAGATCAATGAATCCTTTGGCCAAAGACTTTAAAATCTAACTTACTTATAAATGCATAGGATAATTCTTCGTTCACTTATGAGGGCACGAATCCTTTCTTGAATATCAGTGAAGAATACTAGTTGCCCATTAGGTTGCAGTTCGAGGTTGACCCCACCAACTGGTGAATTGGGCCTAACTACTCTAACGACAAACCTAACGTCACAAGTATATCTTCAACTCGATTCCTCAAGTCTAAAGTTCAAACACACCTATTACAATTTTATCAATTCTGTCATTGACTGTCAAAGAGTGAAAACTCATGTGACAGAATCGATGCGAGTCATGTTTGAGTGTCACTATCTCAATCAGTGCACCTATGATATGAGTTCTGCACTACTTCCTAGTGATTTACGGTCACCTTTCTCGTCACAACACATATCATACAAGTCTTCATGATTTCCAATGCCCAATTGAAAATCTTTGACTTGCAGACTATTTGAGTACACAAGTATCAGACTCCTTTAGTGCCTTAGAGAGCTAACTCTTGTGTTCATGGACTTACAGTTGATTACAATATATAAATACCAATATGAATGTAAACAACTAAAATGTCTTTTATTGATTAAATAAACAATTACAATTGATAATGTCCTATCATTTACTAATCCTCCATTGGCATTTGAGGACATTAACCTATTAGTCACCGTCACCGCCGTCACTACCACCACCACCAATTTGGGGTACGTTTTTTAGATAAATATTTATATACACACACACACACATACACAAACATATATATAGAGTGTGTGCTATGTATTTGTGTGTGTGTGGGTGTATGTATATTTGTGTATATGTGGGTGTATGTATATTTGTGTATGTGTCGGTGTATGTATATTTGTGTATGTGTGGGTGTATGTATATTTCTGTATGTGTGGGTGTATGCATATTTGTGTATATGTGGGTGTATGTATATATATTTGTGTATGTGTGGGTGTACGTATATATATTTTGTGTTTGTGTGGGTGTATGTATATATATTTGTGTATGTGCGGGTGTATGTATATTTGTGTATTTGTGTATATGTGGGTGGATGTATCTTTGTGTATATTCTTGAGATTTGCCTATTTTTTTGGAAAAATTAAGGGAAATAGGGTCTTGATTGAATTTAGGGTTAATTTGGATTAGTTGGGGGTTAATTACGTTTAATTTGGCATTAAATTGTAGTTATTTTGTGGTTTAGGGTACATTGATCCAATTGGTGATCAATATTTATACTTAGTTGCTGGAAACATGATGCTTTATTTGTAGTTTTATGTGATTTATGTGATCCAACTACGGATCAATATTTGTAGTTGCTGGAAATATGATGCTTTATGTGATCCAACTGATGATCAATATTCATAACATGATGCTTTATTTGTAGTTTTATGTGATTTATGTGATCCAACTAGTGATCAATATTTGTAGTTGCTAGAAATATGATGTTTTATGTGATCAATATTTGTAGTTGCTAGAAATATGATGTTTTATGTGATCCAACTGGTGATCAATATTTTCGTACAGTGAGATTGAAATTTTGGATTTGTTGTGGGTGAAAGATTAGAATGTTGGGTTTGTTGTGGTTGAAATATATGAATTTTGTTGGTTGCAAGTTTGGGGAAAGATTAAATCGAGAACTTGGTAGAAATTTTTGCATCGTTACTCTGCCAATTTTTTTCTAAATAATGGGAAATGAATTAAGATTAAAATTATTTAATTAATTCAACTCAACTGATGTTAAAATTATTTAGTTTAATTAATTCAGAATCAAGATGGATCGAAGTTGGATTTTAACGGATCATAAGATCCGAATTTTGTTGGTTGCAACCCACCCAGGGGAAGATTAAATCAAAAACTTGGTAGAAATTTTTGCGTCGTTACTCTACCAAATTTTTTCTAGAATAATGGGAAATATTCAAAATTAAAACTATTTAATTCATTCAACTATCAACTAATGTTGAAATTATTTAATTTAATTAATTCAAAATCAAGATGGATCAAAGTTGGATTTTAACGGATCGTATGTCAGAATAGTATGAGAAAGGGGTAAAAGAGTTTATCAAGTTTGCGGTTGAGCATGCACCTAATCGGACTAGGATCACTTGCCCGTGTTTACGTTGTTGTTTTGGAAAGAGAATTAGTCGACGTGACTTGGAAGATCATTTGTTGTGTAATAGAATTGATAAAAGTTACACACGTTGGACAAGACACGGTGAAAGCAGTGTCACGTCAAATGATTCGGGTGGTACATCATATCCATCACAGGAATTCAACATGAATGATTATGAGCCTTGGAGGAGATGACAAATGTGATTGAGGAGGATTTGCGAAATTGTCCTAAAATGCTTGGCAATTTGACAAGTGATTTAAAGACACCACTGTATAGTGGTAGTAAATTCACAAGATTGAAAGCAGTCCTAAACCTATACAAGTTAAAAGCCAACAATGGATGGAGGGATAAGAGTTTCACAGACTTACTTGGTCTATTAAAAAGCATGCTACCCGAGGATATGTGTTACCTAATCGTACTTATGAGGCTAAACGGATGTTAACCTCAATAAGCATGGAATATGAGAGGATACATGCATGTCTCAATGATTGCATATTAGAACTGACTATGCAACATTGAAGGCATGTCCAAAATGTGGCGCCTCATGGTACAAGAAGAATGAATCTGCTCTTTTCAAAACAATGTGGTATTTGCCCATAATACCTAGATTTAGGCGCATGTACAGTTGTTAAGAGTTTTCCAGGGACTTGACATGGCATGCTGATAAAAGGCTTGAAGAAAGAATTGAAGATGACAAGATTCGACACCCCTCAGATTCTCCTCAATGGAAAAAGATTAATGATGATTTCCATGAATTTGGTGAAGAACCAAGAAACCTGGGCCTTGTTTTGGCTACAGATGACATGAACCCACATGGCTTGCAAAGTAGCTCACATAGTACATGGAAGGTGATTTTGATGATGTACAACCTACCCCCATTGCGATGCATGAAGGGAGAGCATATAATGATGCTTATACTCATTTCTGGACCAAAACAACCTGGAAATGATATTGATGTTTACTTGGCTCCTTTAATTGAGGATTTGAAGGTGTTGTGGGAGACCTGTATGGAAGTATATGATGGGTTCAGAGAAGAAAGTTTCAATCTCAAAGTCATGTTATTTGGAACAATCAATGATTTTCTTGTAAGAGCAAACCTCGAGGGATATGGTGTACATGACCAATGTTGATGCCCCAAATGTGTCAAGAGTACAGATCAATATCGATTGCCACACTCTAAAAAATATGCATTCTAAGGGCATCGAAGATGGCTTAATCGGAACCAACGATATCGTCGGTGGAAGAAAGCTTTCAATGGGAAGATAGAAGAAGGTCGAGCTCCTAAGTTCTTGATTGGTGAAGACATGTTTGAGAATGTAAAAGACTTGGATATCAAATTTGGAAAGATTTTTGCAAGTGGCCTTGCAAAAATTTGGTGGAAAAAAAGGTCAATTTTCTTTGAGTTGTCGTATTGAAAGTTCTTACATGTTAGACATTTTCTTGATATTATGCATATTGAGAAAAATTAATTTGGTAGTGTCATTGGTACACTTCTAAATGTGCTCGAAAAGACAAAAAATGGTGTAAAGGTAACGTTAGACTTGGTCGAAATGAAGATAAGAGGTAAATTGGTACCAACAAAGAAAGGGAAACGTACTTATTTGCCTCCAGCAACTCACATTCTATCCAGGAAAGAAAAAATTGAATTATGTGAGTTTCTTAATGGAGTGAAAGTTCCAGAAGGGTATTCTTCAAACATTAACAGTCTTGTATCAATGAAGAACTTGAAATTAAAGCACATGAAGACTCATGATTATCATGTAATCATGGATCATTTGCTACTAATTGCTATACGGACCATTTTGCCAAAAAAAGGTGAGAGAAACTATAACTAGATTGTGTTTCTTCTTCAAAGCAATGTGGAGCAAGGTGTTTAATCCTGAACAATTTCTTGCACTTCAGAAACAAATTGTCATCATTTTGTGTGAGCTTGAGATGTATTTTCCACCTGCGCTTTTTGATATAATGATTAACCTACCTATTTACTTGGTTAGAGAGACACAACTATGTAGACCGGATTTTATGAGATCAATGTAACGGGCTGAGCGTTATATGAAGGTATTGAAAGGCTACGTGAAAAATCGTAGTCGATTGGAATGTTGCATTGTTGAACGGTACACAGTTTATGAGGCCATTACATTTTGAACTGAGTATCTGGCAGATTCTAATTTTGCAAAGCTTCCAAAGTCTCATGTTTTGGGAGGGAGAATAGAAGGAGAAAGCGTAATTGAAAAGCAATTAGTTAGTGTTCCTTGCACACAAAGGGAGCAGACACACCTATATGTGCTCCACAACACCGATGAGGTTGACCCATATGTTGAAGAGAACAAGGACCAACTTAGGAGATTCAATCCAAATGAAAAATGAGAGCGGGATTTCAAGAGAGCATAACAAGCGTTTCATCGATTGGTTCTGAAAGCATATTGAAGAGAAACAGAAAGAGAATCCACTTTTACTTTCAAATAAATTGACACTGTTGTCGATGGGTTCGGGTAAACTAGTATTTTGTTATTTAGGTTATCGTATAAATGGTTGCACATTCTATACAAAAGACCAAGATGAACGAAATACAATCCAGAGTAGTGGGGTGAGTCTTGTAGCTCAAGCAATGAATATCTCAAGTGGGAAAGATAATAACCCTATCTAGGCCGATTTATCATATTATGGGGTGATTAAACATATATAGGAGCTGGATCATAGTTGGTTTCAGGTGCCTGTATTTGGGTGTAGGTGGGTTGACAATAAAAATTATGTTCAAACTAATGAAATAAGCTCAATTCGGGTAGACCTTGAAAGGGTGGCATATAAAGATGAACCTTTCATTTTGGCATCACAAGCTAAGCAAGTATTTTTTGTCACCGATCCTATTGATAAGAGGTGGTTCATTGTTTTATCGGTAAACAAAAAGACTTGTATTGATGATGATTATGAAGAAAGTGATGATGATGGAGAAAATCCTATCTTATGTGATTCATAATCAATTGATAGTGATGATGACTTGGATATAAGTGATGATGAATTGTATATGCGATAAGATCACCAAGAGGGGATATGAATTAATCCATCAGTTCGTGGGTATACTAAAAAAAAAGGGTCGTACCGATGAGAAGCAAAAGACTTCTAAGCCAACGATAAAAAGAAAACGATGAAAGGTATTTGAACTTATTTTATAATTGCATGATAGAATTATTTTTTGATCTTCCCATTCTGAAATAATCAATGCATTTTTTTGTAGTTTTATGTGATTTATGTGATCCACCTGGTGATCAATATTTATACTTAGTTGCTAGAAATATGATGTTTTATTTGTAGTTTTATGTGATTTGTGTGATCTAACTAGTGATCAATATTTCTAGTTGCTGGAAATAAGATGCTTTATGTGATCCAGCTGGTGATCAATATTTGTAGTTGCTGGTGATCCAACTGGTTTATTGGTTGGAAGTTCGGGGAAAGATTAAGTCGAGAACTTAGTATAAATTTTTGCGCTGTTACTTTGCTAAATATTTTCTAGAATAATGGGAATGAATCTAATTTCTAATTTATTACTTTTATTTTAAAATTATTATTGCCAAATGAATCTGCCAAATTTATATGGATCCAACTTCTGTATTTTTAGCTTTTGTAGGTCGATGGCTTCAAATCCTACTGGTAGTTTTCTCGAGGAGGATGTACGTGGACCAGACAGCCGTGCTGAGAAGGTGATACGGAGAGGTGTCACGACTATGAAAAAAGTTATCAATGCCAGAAGTAAAGGCATAAGGCTACCTGTCGGGTAGAATTACAAAGGCCAAGCAGTTGACCCAAATAAATCAACATTTGTTGGTTATATAGGAGTCTTGGCTGGGCAGAAGGTGCCAATTACCATCGATAATTGGTGAAAGTCCCATCACCAACAAAAAGAGCAATTTGGGATGAAACAACGGTAATTTGGATATTATTATATTTCTAATTGTTAATATATTTTTTGTTGATTTAATTTTCTCTAAATTATAATTTCATATGTATTTTGTTGTTTGTTTTTTGTTGTTGGCATTTGATATTGAAGAAAATAGAAAAAAGTACGTACTAGCAGAAGCTGGGAAGCTAGCACGTAAATTCAGGAGCTATTTGAGTAGAGTGTAGCAGGATGATGACGAGAACATTAATTACAACCCACCCTCACAATAAGAGATACCTCAAGCCAATTGGATGGCATTTGTAGATCTTCGCCTAAGTGAAGAGTTACAAGTAGTCATTTTAATTTACGGTTTCATTTGTTGGTTATTGCGTTTACATTTAAGTAATACTTTGATTATGTAATGAACAACAACTAAGTAGGGAAAATCAGGAAAGAGCAAAGGAACCTGAATATCCTTATAGAAAATCACGTCTTGGGCATGCTCTTGTGGAGCAAATTGAGGTACGTAGTTTATTTAATAGTGAATCCTTACAATTTTTTAATAAAAATTCCTTGTTAATAAATATATATTTTTTAATCAAAATATAGATGAATAGAAGAAGGGATGCGGGTTCCCATTGCACAGAGGTGACACGAGCACTCCTGTGGAGGATTGCGCGTTCCGATAAAAAGAATGAAATTGATAATACCAATGTTAGAAGAGTAGTGAATGAAATGGTGATTTATTTGGAAAAGGTGTGTTGTATGTTTGTATTGAAATACTTTTGGAAGAACAAAGTTCACTAATTTTTAATCTTATTTTTAAATGTATTATTACAGGAGAGCATTTCACAACAGAGGACTAGCCATAGTGGAAACGAGAGGAGTCAAGATGATATATTGGCTAAAGCTCTTAAAAAGAAGAAGCATCCGGGTCGCATTAGGGGTGTTGGATTTGGGGTCTCACAAAGAGAGTACTTTACGGATCCAAAGCCTTCTAAACATATGGAGATGGAAAGCTTGAGAAACATGGTGAAGGGCCTCTTTGAATCATTGATCTCCTTGCAATGCCAGTTTGATGACAAGCAGACATCTAACTCGCGTAAGCCACATGAAGATGAAGTGATTTCTTTGAAAGATAGCTGCCAGAACCAGTTAAGATGCTTCCTGAGGTAATGATTTGAACTTGTTTATTGATCATGTAACTTGCAACTCTCTATTTTTGTAAAACACACAAAAATTTCTAATACAATGTTGTATATATATATATATATGTAGGTTAAGGCGTCATGTAAATTAGCACTTTCATCATCGTCATATCGTGTGCTGGCTAAAGGACAGATATACAATCAAGTGAAGGATAGAATACTTCACATCCATCTATTACCCACCAACCTTGTGAAAGAGTGCATTGACACTGCAGTTGAGGAGCATACGCCCCTACCCGTCCCTCTCAATGATGAAGTGCTCACCATTTTTAATGCTTTGGGTACCCTTGATGCTTGGCCTGTGAGTCTTGTCATTGTCACTGATGCACCAGTATGCAATTAATAGCTAGTCATTAATAAATTATAAAATTGTTTAAGGTTACTAAATATACTTTGGCATGTAACATTCACGTTTTATTTTCTTTGCTTAAATAGTCTCTTAGACCATCCAAATCATTTGGAAATCAGAATCAGGGATGTCGAAGTACTCAGCTGTCAAACCAAAACCTCCAGTGGCCAAGCCTGCACATAAAGGTGACAGATGTGCTGACCTTGTACTAGTTGGACTCCCTATGGACCTTTTATTTCTTAAGTACATGAAGAAGATGTCTATTGATGACCAAATCACTATAGACATCGAGGAAAGAATTATGAATTTTGAATTCCGAGAGTTTATTAGGAAGGAGGAGATCTGTCACCTTCTGCGTCAAAAAGAGATAGGACCCTCTTGCATTTCCGTGTACATAAAGTAAGTTTATTAATTATTTTATTGCATCTGAACTATGATTATTTTTGTTACTCGAAATTTAGTTTTTATGCTCAATTTAGGTTTTTGTGGGTTGAGTATATGGTCCTCCAAGGGAAAGAAGTTCTTTTCGGGTTCCTTAGCCCACATTCCATATTTGCGGGATCAGGTATGCAACAAATTGAACAAGTGCAGTACATAGCAGATGCTATGATACATAGTGCACAAATGAATAAGCTATTTCTTGCACCTTACAACACCGGGTGAGTTACTAAAGACTCAACTTTAATTTGTAAAACTAGTTACGCAAAATAAATTTTGAACTTATCTTTTGAATGCTTTTTAGGGTACATTGGTTGTTGCTTGTGATTGATCCATTTCAAGAGGTCGTTTACTATATGGATTCTTTGCATGGTGATCCGGATTACCGATATGACATGAAAGAAAAAATCAATCAGTAAGTTTTTCATTCAATCAATGTATCCATTATATTTAATACTTTTTAAAGCGTATATATATCTTCCTAGATTTTACATAATTGCTTGTTTTTGACATATTTCCTTGTTTTTTGTATTTTTTTACAGGGCTGTGCTCATATTTCGTGCAAATCGGAACGACCATTTCAAGAAATCCAAAACAAGGCCTGCAATTGGATTAAAATAAATGTTAGCATTTTCTAGGTTCAAGAGATTATTCGTATAGAAGTTAGTGTTCGAATACAACTTTGATTACTTTTGTAGTGCCCCCGAAAAACAAACGAGGTGGATTGTGGCTACTTCGTTACAAGATTCATGAAGGAGGTTGTTAACCATGGATAATCTATAATCCCAACAACGGTATGCATAATCTTAATACTTAATTTCATTCCCTTTTGAAGTTATTAAACCTTTGGTAGGTAACTGAAACGTCATTTGGGTTTCCAATTTCTATATATATCTTGCAGTGCTTTTATGATTCTCAATCCTTCTATGCTCAAGAGCAAATCGATGAAGTACACTGCAAAGTGACACAATACATTATCATAAAGTTGGATTAGAAATTAGGTAATGTATTTTTTGTACATTGTGACATGTTGTAAATTGTGATTTGATTTGTTGTATTTAAATTGTGAGTAATTTAATTAGTTGATTGTACATTGACACTTGATCATTTGTTGGAGATTTTAAAATTTTATTATTGGAGGAAAGAATTGGTTATATTGAAGTTTTAGGTTTTTGTTGTTTATGTTGAATTTGTTTTACTGTGCAGCTAGTTTATTGTGTTGGTTTATTGAATATGTTGAATCTGTTGTACAGGAAGGTTGCAAAATAGTAGGGAGGGGAGGAACCTATTACATCGGTTCACATCAGAACTGCTATAATAGGCTTAAAAAAAAAAACTTAAAACCTATTACAGCGGTTCACGCCAGAACCACTGTAATAGGCTTCAAAACAAAAAAAAATAAAAAAAAAATGAAAAGCGGTTACAGCGGTTCACGTCAGAACCGCTGTAATAGGGTAGCCTATTACAGTGGTTTTAACGTGAACCGTTGTAATAGGGGGCCTGTCACAGCCGTTAAAAACCTTTGTAATAGGCCCAAACCCTATTACAGTGTTACCTATTACAGCATTTTTAACCGCTGTAATAGGTGAAAAAAAATGTTGTAATAGGCCTTTTTTGTAGTAGTGTTACTTTCTCTTATGCATTCGTGGGGACTTGCATCGGGATCAAACACCCTTACTTTCTCTTATGCAATCGTGAGGACTTGTATCGGGATCAAACACCCTTACTTTCTTGCAATCGTGGAGACTTGCACACGGGATCTAACACATGTCAACAGGCGCGTACAATCATGGCGATTTGCACCGCAACTATACAATCGTGGAGACTTGCACATGGGATCTAACACCTATCAACAGGCGCGTACAATCATGGCGACTTGCATCGCAACTATGCAATCGTGGAGACTTGCATTTACCACCTGCCTTATTACAACTTTTCCTCCTCTCCATTTACAAATTTACTGAACGGGCTCGGGTGGCCAACCCTTACCGAAGGTATCTATCCTTATTTTCCACATTTCTCCGTACCTTCCCTCCTTATTTCTTCTCTAACCTTATGTCTACCCTTTCCTCCATGTCACTCCAAACCCCGGTTTGCCTAGGGCAGGTCCTGGAACCACCTTGAAGGTTTTTCTCTTAGTATAAGGCCTTCGGGTCCGCTACCGATTTTACGCCTGGCGTCACGGACCCCAGCTCACCTACCCAGGTGGTACATTCCTAGTCCTCTAACTACCTCCCTTCCACCAACTACCCATACTTCACATCTCAATCATCAATTTATATATATACATATACATTATACCATGTTTCTCATTAAAACAAATTCTTACTAGATTTCCAGAGTTTTGCATCTGACATTGCAAAGAAGGCACCACATTCTTAGGTATTACCTGAAAGCACAATCATAACTTCAATCAAAAATATTAGTAGTTTCACGAGTGGATACATCAAAAATGTAAAATAAAGCAAATCGCAAATAATCAAATGTAAAACTTTTTCAAATTTTGCATGTTCCATGGACGAGGGAGTAATTTTCCCTGGCTATCCTCCAGCTCATATGCTCCTTCTGCTTACACCTTGATTAATTTGTATGGGCCCTCCCAGTTAGGGTCCAACTTCTTCACTGTGCGTACTGCATCTACTCTCTTGAGTACCAGATCGCCCACCTGTAGAGACCTGGCCTTCACCTTTGCTGCCTAGTCCCGCATGATCTTCTATTTGTACTGTTCTATCCTCAGGTGTGCCTTATCTTTGCTTTCCTCGATTAGTCTCAGCTCTTCCCTGAGTCGTTCCTCGTTCTCTGGTTCAAAGTATCTGATTCGTATGACCGCCTCTGTTCCATACACCAGGTTAAAGGACTCTCTCCTATAGTAGATTTTGGGGTGGTCTAATCTGACCATAACACTGATTGTAATTCCTTCACCCAATTCCCATCTGCTCCCTCCAGTCTATACAACCGAGGTTTGGGTGTTTTTCGCGAGCATATTAGTGATGTATTTCTTATGAAATTGAACAAGCTAATATAAGAGACATGTAATCGAAAAGAAAGGGTGTTGACATACCTGGTGTTTAGACCTTGTACAATTATTCTATTGGTAACCTCTACCAGACCATTGGTTTGAGGATGGGCCACTGCGCTAAAACGTTGCTGGATCCCTAGCTCTTTGCACCACCTCCTCAGCTTGACTCTTCTGTACTGCCTTCCGTTGTAAGACACGATCTCTCTAGGTATACCAAATCGGCAAACGATGTTCTTCCAAAGGAATTTGATAACTTTTGCTTCTGTGATCCTAGCAAGGGTTTCAGCCTCCACCCACTTACTTTAGTCCACTAACACTAATAGAAATTTCTTTTGAGCCTTTGCTACGGGAAAAGGTCCCACAATGTCCATACCCTACCATGGGACACTCATGGAACGCATCGCCTCTACAGGTTGATGGATAAGGCTGGCATGTAACTGACATTGCTAGCACTTCTTTACCAGGTTAGCCGCATCCTCCCTAAGGGATGACCAGAAGTACCCGGCCCTCAAAGTCTTTTCCAACTAAGGATGATCCTCCTATGTGGCTACCACAGTCTCCTTCATGAATTTCTCTTAGCACGTAGTCTCCCACTTTCTATGATACACATCTCAGGTGTTGTTGTACAAATGATTTTTTGTACAACACACCATCGATCATGATGAATCTATTGGCTCTGGTTTGTAGACGTAGCCGAGTGTTCCTCTCCCCTGGGAGTACACCCTGAGTGAGATATAGAATGACATTGGTCCTCCAATCCTCGTCTTCGTCTACAAACAACACTTCTTACTTCTTACCTGATCCAGGTACGGATTGGATGATGATGTGCCTCGTTTTGCAATCGATGTTTGAGCTGCCCAGCTTTGACAGATAGTTAGCTTTGGCATTTTTCGATCGCGGTATTTGATGTACCTCTAGCTTTTGAAAGCTCCTTTATAATGTTTCTATGATTTCCAGATATTTCACCATCCTTTCCTTTTTGGCTTCATAGGTTCTTTCTATTTGTTTCACCACTATCAGATTCCTAGATCCTCCTTTGAGTGCCATTTTGAGTCCTATGATGAACGTTGTGTATCCGGCCTCATTGTTGCTTGCCTTGAATTCGAACTTGATTGCATACTCCAGTTGATCTCCCCCAGGTGTGGTGAGAACCACACCTTCGCCACTCCTGTGCTGCGTAGCTAATCCATCGACATGCAAGAGCCAAACTTTGTCGTTTTCTTTCTCTTCCTACTCAGGTTTTGTCATTTCATTGACAAAATCTTCCAGGACTTGCGCTTTGATGGCAGCTTGAGATGCGTACTCTATCTCGAACTCTCCTAGTTCCACAGCCCATTTGACGAGTTAGCCAGATGTTTCAGCCTTTCCTAGCACTGTTTTGAGTGGTTGATTGGTTTTCACAATTATCTTGTATGTCAAAAAATAAGGTTTTAACCGTCGTGCCATGATGACTAATGCGAAAGCGATCTTCTTGATCTCTGGGTATCTTGATTCTGCATCCGAGAGTACTTTGTTGACATAGTACGTATGTTTCTCTATATTTCCCTCTTTCCGTGCAAGGACAGTGCTGACAGCTCACTCAGCCACAACTATGTACAACATCAATGGCTCACCCTGCTCAGGTTTGGTCAGCAGGGGGATTTGGTTCATGTATTCTTTAGCTCTGCAAAGGCTTGTTGACACTCCTCGCTCCAGCTGAAGTTGTCTGCTTTCACAATATTTTGAAAAATGGTAAGCTTCTTTCTTTCGATTTTGAGATGAATAGGCTTAGGGCAGTGATCCTTCCATTTAGTCGTTGAATTTCATTCACATCTCTAGGAGGTTGCATATCTTGGATGGCTTTGATCTTCTCGGGATTGGCCTCTATGGCTTTTTTCGTGATCATGTAGCCTAGGAACTTTTCTCCTTTTATCCCAAATGGGCACTTAACTGGGTTCAGATTCATTTTGTACTTCCGAAAAGTTTCAAAAGTTTGTTGCAGGTTTTGCACATGCGTGCTGGAGATCCGACTTTTGACTACCATGTTGTCTACATGCACCTCAATGTTCTTCCTAATCTGGTCGCGAAACATCATGTCGACCAGTCTTTGGTATGTAGCTCTGGCATTTTTAAAGCCGAAGGGCATCACTATGTAGCAGTATGTACCAAAGGAGGTTATGAAACTAACTTTCCTCTGGTCTTCCACATCTAGAGGTATTTGATGATTCCCGCTATGTGCATCCATGGTGCTCAACAATTTGAATCTAGCTGTAGCGTCCACTAGTTGATCGATTCTAGGTAGGGGGTAGTGATCTTTAGGGCAAGCGTTGTTTAGATCACAAAAGTTGATACACATTCTGCACTTTGTCCCTCCAGGACTACATTAAACATCCATTCTGGGAATTGAATTTCTGCTATATGCTTTGCTTTGACTAGTTTGTCAATTTTCGCCTTGATTATGATGTCCCTCTTCGGGCCGAAGTGTCTCTTCTTTTAGATGACTGGCTTCGCGTCAGGAAATACATTGAGGTGATTTTGTGTAACTGTTAGGTCAATACCTACACGGTCATTGGCTGACCACGAGAACACATATGTATGCTCCCTTAGCATGACTATTAATTCTTACTTCAGGTCGGGGTTCAAGTGAGAACAAATCCTGAATGTCTTCTCCTTATCTCTAGGTATGAGCTCTATGCTCATAATCTCTCCTACAGGTTCGACGTGCGATGAAGCTGGCTTTTGAGTCACTTTGCTTTCTTCCAATGCCGTTGATTCAGGCTTACGCTTTTTATCTCCAGTTGGCTTTTCTCTTTGCTTCAGTGAGACTAAGTAACATTTCTTGGATTGATATTGATCTCCAGATACTTCCCCTACTCCATAGAGTGTTGGAAATTTAATCTTCATGTGTGGTATTGATACCTTCGAACAAGACCAGTGCAGGTCGACCAAGTATTACGTTGTAGGCTGAAGGGGTATCCACAACTAAGAATCTAGTCAACTTTGTTAATTTGTTTAATCCTTCTCCCAGGAAGAGATGTAATACTACCTGTCCCACAAGTTGTGTCGCCTCACCTGCAAAACCAAATAGAGAAGTTTTCATTTGCTGCAGCCTGGCGTCCCCCAGGTTCTTTTGTTGATACGCTTGGTAGAATAATATATCCACCAAGCTACCACTGTCGATAAATATCCTTTGAACTTCTTTGATTGCAATCACCGCTATCATAACCAATGCGTCACTATGAGGTGTCAACACAGTCCGCGCAACTTCAAGTCTGAATTGTATTTCCTGCCTAGGTTGGGTTTGACTGACATTTATGAAAAATGCAGGTGCGGTCTCTACAGACCTTACCTGCTTCTTAATCTGCCTCTTATATTCCTATTGGTCCCAAGTGGCATACGAAAAGGTCTAGAAGGGTGAGGGGGGTGAATAGACCCTGAAGTCTTTTTCGATTTCAAAAAAATTCGTATTAAAATATTTTGGACGCTTGAAATGTAGACGCTTAACCTGAGCGTCTAATGAAGACTGATTTTATAAAGTTAACTTAGACTTCAAGATTTGAATACTATAACCAAATAGGTTTAAGCGTTCACTTCTTTAATTAGTGTTAGCATAGTGGAATAATTTTAGAGTCTTCTCTTTTGAAAGCTTTAGCGTCACAAGAAAATGTTTTAGTTGCTTAGTGTGCTCTTGAGTTTTACTTAACAGTTTTATACAAAGATATAATAATATGAAGAATGACTGTAAAGTAAAGAGCACGATATTTGTAAGGTTCGTTGGGTGGTGTAATCCCAACTACGTCCTTCTTCTCCTTTCTACTCGGAGGCAATCCACTAGATTGATTATCGAAGAGTCACACAGAGACTTCTACAAAATAGGAAAAGAGGAAGAGATGGACATGGATGACTTGAGCTCCTTGGTCACACAGATTTCTGCTACAAGCCACTTCAATCCTCTGCTTCTAGAAAGATAATCTCGAACTCCTTGATCACACAGACTTCAGCTCCAATAAAGACCTTCCTTAACAAGTTTCTCTTACTCAAAAATATTGCTTGTGAAATCAACAAACTTTCTCACTCAGATGAAGGATGTTGAGGGTTTATTGTAACAGGTTTGTTTGATGTTGGGAAGTTCAAACAACTTGGGATATCTCAATAATAGTGTATGGTTCTTCTATGAAGATGTTTGATATATCGGTGACTGTGTTTGGAATGTATTTGAGAAGCTTGATGAATTTTGGCTATGGAGTTTGCAAGCTTTTCTCTCAAATTATTTCAGCAAAGTTTTTCTCTCCGCACTCTGTCTAAGGTTTTGCTGGAGGGCACTTGATAAGTCAATATTTTACAGTATTTTATGCCCCATTGTGATATGATTTGATCGTTACTCTGATCACTTTTTATTCCTCATAATGCTTTGATTGGTATATATTTTGTTTTGTAGGATAAAAGTTGA
The DNA here is from genome assembly GCA_019426215.1 of Buddleja alternifolia. Taxonomy (NCBI): domain Eukaryota; kingdom Viridiplantae; phylum Streptophyta; class Magnoliopsida; order Lamiales; family Scrophulariaceae; genus Buddleja; species Buddleja alternifolia. Next base: position 9,269,841 of record CM033397.1, on the reverse strand, counting down.
TTTACGCATGAAAGACGAGAAAAGAGATCCAAATTGAGCTTGAAATTGAAGAAAGAAACAAAAGAAGATAGTTGACGAAAGATTTTACACAATATTCATATTTAAACGAGGTTTTCATCCTCTTACAGGACGAATCCGATTAAGGTTTCTTCTTCAATATTGTAGATTTGTTTCTTAGCTTCGCTTGACAACTTGAATCACCTCAATCCGACATTTGTAGAGAGAGTTATGATTAAAATACGAAAGCTGCGAATTCTGTGTGAGACGACCGCGGCACAAGACCGCGGTCCTACTTCGGAAAATTGGTTTGCACTTTTAGTGCCACGGTCTGATAGGAGTTTGTGCCGCGGCTCAGTGCCCTGCTGCCCTATTTTTTATGTCCGCCGTTTTTGGTCTTTATAACACATTCTTCACTTATCAAAAGGCTAGACATGCTCTAAAACACCAAGGGGGAGCCATGGGAAGTCCTAAGGAAGCTTGAAGAGCCATCATCATCCTCATCATCATCATTTTCATCATCAAAGCTTGGATTCACACTTTATAATAGGGAGTAATTCAACTCTTTCTCTTGATTAGTATTTCAATTATGTCTTGTAGAGTTGTTGAATCACTTGTTGTTGTAAGTATGAGCTAAGTATTTTTGTGATTGGGTTATGTGAATACTTTGTGATGTTTGTGTTTAATCAATCATTAATTTCCGGATTTATTACATTCTTGTTACATGTTTGATTTTGTGCTTAATGCTTGCATATGCTTGATCACCATGTGTTTGATAAAATGCTTTTTCTTGAGACCGAGAGGAGATAGATAAAGGGAGATCGAAAAATCAATCATCATAACGTAACAATTGACTAGAGATAGAATCGATTGCGTTGTGTGGCTTTTTGTGATAAGATGACCCGATTGAATGTAGGATCTTCGTAAACAACGAATTCCTTTGAACCTACATGCATGTTAGTTAATTCAATCTTCACTATAGAGATATAGGAAGTTGTTAACTAGTATAGGCTTGTTATTTCAAGAGATTGAATAACAAAGACATTGGGGGGTTTCGCCATAACAAGAGCGTCCTAAAAATCCGGATAGTTAAGAGTTCATGAACATAGAATAGAACATAGTAGGATCATAACCCAATCACCTCTTCCCATTTGATTTATTACCTTGATAATCATTTTAGTTATCTTTAGTTATTTTCATAGTATAAACACCTATCATCTTATAAATTGATTTAGCTTAGAAATAGGTAATATAGAAATTACGAGCATTGAATCCAATTGTCCCTGTGGAGACGATACACCCCGGGCTAAATAGTCCACTTTATTACTTTGCATGACCTAGTATACTTGCTAGGATTTCGCGTGTCAAGTTTTTGGCGCCGTTGCCGGGGACAATTGCGTTATTTAATATTGTAATTCACTTATCTTCTCTAAGACTAAGTTGCTGTTTTTCAAGTTGCTATTTTTGTGTTTTTAGTTGCTGTTTTTGTGTTTTAAGTTTCTGTTTTTGTGTTTCAAGTTGCTGTTTTTGTGTTTTTAGTTGCTGATTTTGTGTTTTAAGTTGCTGTTTTTGTTTTTTTAGTTGCTGGTTTTATGTTTTAAGATGCTGTTTTTGTTTTTTTTTAGTTGTTGGTTTTGTGTTTTAAGTTGCTGTTTTTTGTTTTTTTTAGTTGTTGTTTTGTTATGTTTTTTTATTTTTTTTATTTTTATTCTTGAATAGATGAGCATCAATGACTTTTATTGGTCAAAACAAGGATGGGATGAAGGTGCGGAATACGGGAGTCGAGTGCAAGATTTATGTTCGTGGTGTGGAGACGCTCATCATAGCGATTATTGTCAACACGGATGGAGAAGTCAGCAAGACTTGCCATTGAGTTATTATGTTATGAGAGATTCACAAGCATACCTGCATCAAGATAGGTCCCCCTTTCTAATGCAGGGAGAATTTGAATCGACTAACTTTCAGAACCATAGGGATTATCAGCAACAATGTGATAGGAACCCTAGTTTTGAGGATTTGATGATCCAATGGATGAAGTCGAACGATGAGCGATCTCAAAATCTCGAAGCATCTATAATGGAATTGCAAACACAACTCAACCAACTTTCCAATTTATTGGCAGAGAGATCATCAGACACTTCTCAGGGTGGCACAGAGGAGAATGATGAGGTACTTGATACAGGAGTTGAACAAGTTGTTGATTCGGCACCATAGTGTTTGTACCCTATTTCTACACCAACACTACCTTCAGAATCTATGTGTGGTGAAGTAGATACAACATCACTGGAGCACCTTCAATTCAGCATTGAGATCCCAAAATTCACTCCATCAAATGACCAAGAAAAAGCATTAGAAATATTCAAGAACTCAAAACCTCCTACCACCATATCTCTCGAATTCTTACAAAAGTGTATCAATAACCAGAGAGACAGAGTGGAGGAGGTTGAAGTCAAGGTTTACAACTCTAGTGATCCATTCGATACATATTTGGAAAACCCAAGTGATGCTACGGTTGAGAATGAGAAAATTAGAGGATATCTAAATCACTTGGATATACCACCATTTGAGTTGTCAAAACTAAGTCTATGGGAGTATGGAGTAGCCACATATGAGTTGCAATCATCCATTGACGATCCTTTCTCACTTCCAATTAAACTTTCATCTTTACACTTCAATTATGTATTTTTGAAAGAGACCTTATGCTTACTTCTAATTCTTTTAGGTTGTGTGATAGATATTGGAGGGGAGACGCCTTTACGCAACTGGAAAAAACACAAAAAGGCTCATCCATACAAAATTGGCATTGCTCCTTATGATCCACCATGAGCAGTGCAAGGGAGTCGAGCTAATGACTTAAAACAAGCGCTTCGTAGGAGGCAACCCACGTTTTACATGCTTTCTTTTGTTTACATTTTTTTTTCTTTTTGTTTTGTTTTTGTCGTTTTATGTGTTCTTAGTTGTCATGATGATGCTTTTTGTCTCTTCTTGTTTTTCTAACTTCACAGATGGCTAGGCTTTAATGTCAGATTTTTCGCCTTCTCGCTCTTTCGCTTTTTGGACATCACTTAGCTTCAAACATCAGGGGCGTCTTTCCTTCCTTTACTTTACCTTTGTATGTTCGCTCATTAGGGACAATGTGCTAGATTAGTTGGGTGGCGGGTTAGACGTCCTAATTTTATTATGATGTGGTGATATGGTGTAACTTGTACTCATTTGTTAAGTTTCATGCTCGATTTGGGATTAGAAAACTGTGATAGTCAATGATTTCATATTCATGATTTGTTATACTTTTGCTTGGAGCATGATTCGTTTGAGTGTCTCTACTTCATCTAAGATGAAATCATTTGTCGTATTTTATATGTGAAAGCCTTTTTAGCCATGCTTATGTGAATTGTTGAGGATTTAAAGCATTGAGCGTTCAATTTTGTCAACTTTGAAATGTGTGTTGAGTGTGCGAAGTCATGAAATGATTTAGGCCATCTTTCATTTTCTTTAACCTTACAATTGACCTTCACGATATTACATAATCTCTAGACCTTATTTTGAGCCGTATTGATAAGAATGGAGTGTGTTTAGCACACTAAAAACCACCATTCGATTTTCTTTCGCAAGCCACACCAACCACCCTTTAGCCTAAAATAAAGAAAAACAAAGTCTATTTCCCAAGTAAGAGAGCATATAACTTCATATCATTTAGCTTTAATTTGGGTTTACGCTTTGTTTTGGGTGTCGAATCTCATGGATTAATGGGTTAAAAGGTGTGTTTGTTCTTGATGATCTTGAAAAATTTTGAGGTCTTGAGTTTATGTGAAATAAAGAGAGGAAAAAGAAATATTGTAAGTTGGCTAAAGAGTCGAGAGATTGGAAGTTACCGAAAAATATATTATGTGAGCTCTCTCTCGACTTGGCTAGGAACTGAGCTTCAATGTGATTTATTTGTTTTGGGAATCATTTTTCCACCCCTAGCATCAGAAGAAACAAGTTTTGGGGTTATGAGTTCAAGGGGAAAAGAAATCAGAAAGCTATAAGTGGCGAGATGTGGAGATTTATTCAGTGATAAGTGAGTGTTTAGCTCGATGATACTGAGTTGTATGCTTTCTTGAGTTTAGTCACTTTATCCATATATTCCCGTCCAAGCCATTACCTAGCCTTACGTTACAAGCCAAAAAGACCTTTTGATCTTGACTTTCACATTTCATGCACACCGATAGGTTAGCAAAGTTTTGAAGTGTTTTAATGTTTTTATTATCTAATGAGTTTGCATAATCTTGTTTAAAGTGTGCTCTTGACATAAAAATGGATTTGGAGTTCATGATTTCGAGATGGATTCGAAGATGTTTGGAGGCTTTCAAATTGTTGAGTGTTCTAGGTAAAGTGTAACTTGTCATAATCATTTTCGAGGGTCTAATTCTTTTACGTGCTTGATTATTGACACATGAATCTTTCAAGATCCCAAACCAAGTTGTAAAATCTGAACTTATGAGTACTTGTTCACCATTTAGTGATCGAGACGATCATAGCCTAGTTGGGGGGTAGTTGATAAGTCAATATTTTATAGTATTTTATGCCCCATTGTGATATGATTTGATCGTTACTCTGATCACTTTTTATTCCTCATAATGCTTTGATTGGTATATATTTTATTTTGTAGGATAAAAGTTGATTTACGAATGAAAGACGAGAAAAGAGATCCAAATTGAGCTTGAAATTGAAGAAAGAAACAAAAGAAGATAGTTGACGAAAGATTTTACACAATATTCATATTTAAATGAGGTTTTCATCCTCTTACAGGACGAATCAGATTAAGGTTTCTTCTTCAATATTGTAGATTTGTTTCTTAGCTTCGCTTGACAACTTGAATCACCTCAATCCGACATTTGTAGAGAGAGTTATGATTAAAATACGAAAGCTGCGAATTCTGCGTGAGACGACCGCGGCACAAGACCGCGGTCCTACTTCGGAAAATTGGTTCGCACTTTTAGTGCCACGGTCTGATAGGAGTTTGTGCCGCGGCTCAGTGCCCTGCTGCCCTATTTTTTATGTCCTCCGTTTTTGGTCTTTATAACACATTCTTCACTTATCAAAAGGCTAGACATGCTCTAAAACACCAAGGGGGAGCCATGGGAAGTCCTAAGGAAGCTTGAAGAGCCATCATCATCCTCATCATCATCATTTTCATCATCAAAGCTTGGATTCACACTTTATAATAGGGAGTAATTCAACTCTTTCTCTTGATTAGTATTTCAATTATGTCTTGTAGAGTTGTTGAATCACTTGTTGTTGTAAGTATGAGCTAAGTATTTTTGTGATTGGGTTATGTGAATACTTTGTGATGTTTTGTGTTTAATCAATCATTAATTTCCGGATTTATTACATTCTTGTTACATGTTTGATTTTGTGCTTAATGCTTGCATATGCTTGATCACCATGTGTTTGATAAAATGCTTTTTCTTGAGACCGAGAGGAGATAGATAAAGGGAGATCGAAAAATCAATCATCATAACGTAACAATTGACTAGAGATAGAATCGATTGCGTTGTGTGGCTTTTTGTGATAAGATGACCCGATTGAATGTAGGATCTTCGTAAACAAGGAATTCCTTTGAACCTACATGCATGTTAGTTAATTCAATCTTCACTATAGAGATATAGGAAGTTGTTAACTAGTATAGGCTTGTTATTTCAAGAGATTGAATAACAAATACATTGGGGGCTTTCGCCATAACAAGAGCGTCCTATAAATCCGGATAGTTAAGAGTTCATGAACATAGAATAGAACATAGTAGGATCATAACCCAATCACCTCTTCCCATTTGATTTATTACCTTGATAATCATTTTAGTTATCTTTAGTTATTTTCATAGTATAAACACCTATCATCTTATAAATTGATTTAGCTTAGAAATAGGTAATATAGCAATTACGAGCATTGAATCCAATTGTCCCTGTGGAGACGATACACCCCAGGCTAAATAGTCCACTTTATTACTTTGCACGACCTAGTATACTTGCTAGGATTTCGCGTGTCAGCACTATTTATAGAGATTCTTGGGATTTGTCCATTGGACATAATCAGGCGCGTGTCACTCATGCAGCGCGTCAAATAGTCCCTTTCTGACATTCCTGAAATTCTGCTGGTTCCGATTGGACAGGAGCAGACTTGAACTCTGAAAAGCTGACAGTCTAGTCAAAAAGTGTCTTGTCCACAAGTCATACTGTCTTGTTACATTTAATGCACTTATCAAGCATTTAATGCATTTTGAATTTATTTCCCGTTAGAAATAAATGACTGTTGGTGATTGCATTTAAGTCCTTGATAACTTGGGTTTTATCCTTCAGGTGAATCTGAAAGCTGGACGCTTGAGTCAACGCTTGAGTCACTTGGATGCTTGAGACAACGCTTGAGTCACTTGGATGCTTGAATGGATGCTTGAATGGACGCTTGACTAGACGCTGGAGTCAACGCTTAAGTCACTTGGATGCTTGACTGGACGCTAGGGCCAAAAATCCTGAAATAGTTCTTTAGTGTTTGACAGACACTTGGAACAAATCTTCATCTTCACTTTGACTTTGGACGCTGATTTTCAACTTCATCGCATAATAAACTCACACACAACTCTATTAGCGACTCAGTATCTAATACTTTGTCTAAAATCTACAAAGATAAAAAATTCAAGCTTGACAATGTTTCTATGAAATCATAAACTTACATTTTTGGGGTCTAACATAAAATCTTATATTGCTATCATCAAAAGATCTAACATGAAATTCCTAACAATTCCTCTTCAGCTAATCCTCCTGAGATTATGTAAATGACCGCACGATCGATGCTATTGACTTCTTTAGGTGCTGCCTCCAGTGCAAACTGTTTGTTAATCGGTTGAGGAAAGTTTCCTCTTCTTGCAGGTTCGGTTCTACCACCTCCACAGCCCTGCCATCTTCCTCCTCGACCTCTCCAGCTACCATCCCCAGAAATGGGGCAGAATTGTTCCCGTTATTAGTTTGTGTCACAAATTCCTTCAAGTAGCCCATCCTAACTAGACGTTGGATTTCTTCGACGGTGTGATGCCTGAATTCTCTATGGTATCTGCAATAGACATTACTAGGCGGGTTCTTAGGTTCTTGGTCTGCTCCCTCTGGCCATTGTACTACATTTTTCTTCCACCGCCATTAGATGCTTAGATGCTTACTCTAGTTATCTCTTAAAGCTATACGCCTCTGTTTGGCATGCATAACTGGACCAGGTAAGGCCACCGGGGCTGGACTAGATGTCCAACCACTCTTGCGGATCGCCTCATGATTTGCGCATCTTCCATGTTGATGTATTTCTCAGCCCAGCCAGGTAATTCGTCGAAGCCCAGAGCTGGTCACTTGGTCAGTGATTTGAAGAGATCTCCTTCCCTCAAGCCTTGCGTAAAAGTAATGACACTCAGGTCGGACGTTGCAGATGGTACTTCCAGCCCAGCCGCATTGAAACGCCTAACGTATACCTATAGGATCTCGTCTCCTCTTTGCTTTATGTTGAACAAACTCAAAGGAGTTTTCTCTTGCAGCTTGCTACTAGCAAATTTGTGCAAGAACTTCGAACTAAATTCTGAGAAGGATCCAATGGATCTATCAGGAAGTTGGTTGAACCATTGCTGTGGAGATTTGGCGAACGTGGTCAAGAAGACCCTGCATTTGATAGCATCGGAATACCTATGCAGCAGAGCATAATTTCTAAAAGTATATAAATGATCTTCTGGATCTGTTGTTCCTTCATAGGGTACAATGGAAAGAACCCTGAAATCTCTTGGCAATTACTCCCTCATGATGGATTATGTGAATGGAATCCCTCAATCCATTTGGATCTTGCTTCCCGTCAGTTTGCGTTCTATTTCTTCCATTCGCCTTGTTATGAGCTCCATCTGCTCCAGCTTTTCCTTTGCTTTAGCCATCTTGCCGAGGTCAGCCCAGTAGGATCTGGCATACAAAAAGTTGCTAGCATCATCCTCTAGATCTTTATCACGCCTATCGGTAGCCCGATATTGGCATTTCTACAGGTCATCTTTCCCAAGTATGTCGTGGTGAGAGTGCTGCATCGAATGATGCAGTTCCTCATCATGTTTTTGCTATCTCTATAGTCCAGGTCTGGGTGCCCAACCTGCTAGATCATCCTCATCCTTCAGGTCTAGGCAACGAATGTGACGCTCCTCTGGAGCCAAGTACTTTTTCCGAGGTGCAGTTCCTCCTTTCACTCCTTCCTCTTTAGGACATTCCGGCCTATTAGCACGTTTTCTTGAGTTCCCATCAGGGGTGACGTCCTTAATACCCCCAACCTCCACGTTTCCAGCTTTGGACGGTCCTTTTTGGGGAAGGGACGCGAAATCATCCCTACGTGCACGATCTGCCACACCAGCAAGTTTAAAGTCTACTACCTTGGTGACAACCTTGTCGATGACTCCTTCTAGCTTTTGGACGATGAGATCCATGCTCAGCACACTTTGAGGGGAAACATTATTTCCCTCCACCAGGCCTTCCGGCGAGTTGTCTATCATCGGATCTTGCAAGTCGTTCGCCAAGCGCCTCACTAGGTGCACTGGCGTCTCAGGCAAGGATATCATCGCCTTCTTCCCTCTCTCGACATTTTCATCTCCATTTCTCATTTCCATGATGTTCCCTTCTGCCATTAAAAATTGTTACAGTAAAAGAAAATATTTTGACGAAAAAATAAGATTACCTCAAGCCTTTTTTGCTGAGAGTTTCCCACAGACGGCGCCAATTGATGTGTGTGGGTTTCACATCAATAAGAATATGCAATATAGTATATAAAGATATAATATAAAGCACGCATATAATGTAAAATGGACACAGGATATACGTGGTTCTGTCCAAATCAGACCTACGTCCACTGGGATAAAGAGTTCGATCCTTTTATTGATGTGGGAGTTGATATTTATACAAGAATTTGATGGGGGGTTGAAAGGGGTAAGTCAACTATGCTAAATATATATTTGGTAGTAAGAATAAATCATAATCTATCTATATTGAGCTATAATCAATTGGGTATAAATGGTAAAGATAACAAATTGCAGGCTTGATCTCCACATGTCCATATGTGTCAAGGTTGGTGATTGATTAGATCTTGTCTCCCCAATCAGCACTGCCCTACCTGTGCAGGTCGGGTAATCGAGGCTTCCAGCTAAGTCTGTCCGAATATGATGTCTTCTAAAAGAATCCAAGTCCATAAAACCATTGGGCTTAGGCCCACAAGGTATTAGACTACCCAGCTTAGCCCAAAGACGGATTTCTCCCCACATCAATTGTAATAAAACAAAATTTCTTGTCACTTTAAAATATATAAGTAATGATAATTTTACTATTATTGGTTGACATAATGTCATTATTCTTCATTACAACAAAAAGTAATATGAATGACAAATTTTTAAGTGACAATGTTAAAATTAAATTTGTCATCAGATATACTTAATGAGTTATTATAATTTCTGTTTTGTCACAATAAGGATTTTTAGATACAAGAGCTTATTTAAAATTATCACTATTGATAATTAGTGACACATGTATAGTGACAACCTAATGACAAAAAATATATAGTGACAACAATAGTTGTTATCACTAAGTTATCACTAAAATTTTGTCACTAATTATCACTACTAACAACATATTGCTTGTATTTAATTATTAAGAGTGACGATTTTTATAAAAATTTTGTCACTATTATACATGTAAAACTTATTGCTGACAAAATAAAAATTCTTGTCACTAAAATTTATAATTAGTGGCAACTTTTACATTGTCACTTGCAATCTATCACTATTAGCTTTTTTTTTTTTTTTTTAAGTAATCCTTCTTCGGGTGGTTTTAAATTTATCGATTTCAATTTCACGTATCAAGGATCAAGCTAGCAAGAAAACACAAAATAATTATGTGATCTTTTATGATGCATATTTGCAAATTGTTATGCTAATTCAAGCAATTCCCCAATGCGTGTTATTTAAGTGCTAATGCATTAATAAAGAAAATAAACTAAAAGTAGTACACTTCAAGTTTGTATTGGTAAACATCAATATATCACAAGAAGTATATCGGTTAAAATAACAACTTAAATTAAGTATATATTGACGATGACTAGAATCAAATTCTAAAGTGGTTATAGAGATGAAAAAGATATTTTGATATTCCTTTTGACGAGAAAGTAAAATGCATGCTTACTAGAAGTTGATGATTTTTGACCAATGGCTTGTGATGGGAATTGTGTGAAGAAAGAGTGACTACCACTATCAACATAATATTCACTATGAGGAAAGTGATATTTGATTTGATCATCTTTTACATTTGATTATTCGTCAAGGGCTAGGGTTGCTTTCACTAAACCCATCTTCAAAACAATTAAGAAACATTTAAAAATTATTAGTAAATAAAATATATATACAAGAAAAGGATGTTTCAATAAACGGATTTCTATTTGAAGAGTACATGACTGCATGGCATAAGTTCACGACAGTACGCATTAACCTATCATCTCAGATCTAGCTTGATATTTTTCCTTGGAAGCTATTGGAAAGGAATCAAAATGAAATAAGATCAATTCACACTGAAGAAAATATTCTATATTATTTCTGCACCTATGGGCTGGATAGAGGAAGAGAAATATGGAGGTTTCTAAATGGTACTTTTCAATTTGCTGTTAACCTGTATTAAATGATAATTTCTTCTATGTTTTGTCATAATACAGTAAAACATTTATACAGTAATATCCTCGGGACCTGAAAAAAATATTACTATAGAGAAGTTACTATGGAGTGATTATTCTTAAATAGAAGTTTACATATAAAAATTATAATTTAAAACAAATAACTAATATACATTGTACGACACTTGGAAATGTGTCCCTTCATATTTTAAAAACATGAGTTCAAAAGATATATAAGATTCATGAATTTAAAAAAAACAAATGTACGTACATCATGCATGTACATTGTGTATACATTAGATTTAAACGATTCATTCATATATGTATCTAGGGAATGTAAAAAAAATATATGTACATCATGTATGCATTTAAAATATTCACTCATGTATGTTGTATCTTCGAAATGTCTTCTCGTTTGTTTTCTTTTTTCTATATGGTCAGTAAGTTTTCTCATTCCTGTGTTATTTTTTTACAATTCATGAATTATGTCCATAACCCCGTTATCTGATTTTTTTGAACCTGTTTTGCATCTAGTGATTATTTCCCTTAGATCGCAGACTATCATTTCAAACCATACATTTTCTACTTCAAGCAAGTCATGGTACCTAAAAACAAACAAACTCAAATCACTGAAAGTATTCGTATCGAGTTGCGCATAATGAAAGAAACCAACACCTATTGGATGCAACAAGATCTTGCAAAATGGTTAGAAGATACCCATAAGCTTAAGTTGTCGCAGCCAGCAATATCCAAGATAGTCAAGAATTCAATCGACCATCAAGGAAAAGTTCTTCCGAACCCGAATGTAAAACATCAAAAACAGGTAAAGTATCCTTTAATGGAGTCTGCACTTTATGAATGGTTTGTGTTCACTCAAAAGAATGAAAATATATTTGGTGAATTATTAAAGGAAAAGGGAAACATTCTTAAAACATCTGTATCCAGAAGCTACCTCATTTGAATTTTCAATGGGTGGTTGGAAAAATTCAAGCAACAACATGCAATCTGGTCCTTTCATTGTTTTGGGGAGAGTGGCTCAGTTGATATGGATAAAATTGAAGCTAGTCTGCCATGGATAAGAGAAGAATTAGACAAATGGGCTTGGAAGGACATTTACAACATGGATGAAACCGGTCTATTTTATCGAATGCAAGCGGATAACTCTCTTGCAACGAAGCAGTTAGAGGGATGCAAGCAAAACAAAGAAAGAATTACAATTTTTATATGTTGCAATGGTGATGGCTCTGACAAACCTTTTCTTTGGATCATTGGTAAGCTTCTTAATCCCAGATGCCATAAAAATGTCAACCGTGATAATCTCAATTGTACTTATCAAGCGAATTCAAATGCATGGATGACATCTTACTCTTTGTGGAATGGCTAAAGTAGTTTGATAGTCATTTGAACAGAAACGTTTTGCTTATTTTGGACAATCGTACAACACATGGAAAAAAAGATAATCTTCCCTCTCTTTGCCACACAACTGTTATGTTCTTATCACCAAATAGCACTTCCAAAATCCAGCCATGTGATGCAGGCATCATTAGGAATTTTAAAGGTCATTATCGTCATTGATTTAATCGTCTACTCTTGAAGCGAAATGAAGATCGTGTTTTGGAATCATCAAAGTTATCTCTCTTAGATGGAATTGTAAATGCAGCTGCTTCATAGTCGATCGATGTGAAGCCACATACAATCGAAAATTGCTTCAAGCACTGCAAAACTCGAACCGATGGTGCCGATGACTTAGAAGTTACAAAAGAATTGGATGAAGAGGATCAAAGAATAGTTACAGATTTTAGAAATCAGATTAAAGAACTTCATTACAATAAGCAAATGGATATGGCCATGTTTTCCTTGATCATCCAAAGGAGCAACAAGAAGTGTATGCATTAATTGAAGAAGAAATCATTGCAGGAATCAGGCAAGAAGCACAAGGTGATAATCAGGAGGATGATAGTGTAGAAATAGAAAAAGTCTCGTGTCAAGAAGCTTCAAGCACGTTGGACCAGTTGAAAATGTTTTGGATTCAACAAGAAGGTGATTGTGTTGACTAGTTACTACGAACGTGCAAGTTAAAGGATGTGGAATTAACCTAAAAATTAAATCATTGTCACAGACAACTTTAGATAAGTATTTCATATCATTTTAAATTTAATGTAACATAGCTAAATAATTCTAGATATTTATATAGATATATAAATATATTTAAAATTTAATGTCATTTTATTACTATATGAAGGTAAATTTCTTAAGGGTGGTCTTAAAAAGAATGGAGTATTACAATGTAGAGTTTATTCTTATTTATAATTGGTCCCGAGTTGGGACCATGACTTTTTATTACTATGAGAAAGTTATTCTTTCTTGTATAGAGATTTTACTGTAGTAAATCTCAGAAATTTATGGTGACGTAAATATATGTTTAATTTGGCATTATTGATATTAATTAGTGACATGCACAGTCGAGTGACAATAAGAATTGTCTACTATACATGTATCACAAATGTATATATCAAGTTAATTAAAATTTAATGTTTATGCTTTTCTAAAGTTGTGAAAAATAACAAATATTATTATAAAATAAAAATTCATCACACTTAAATAATATTTATTATCATTGATAATATTCTGCGCTTTGTTCCAGTGACTCTTCAAATTGTGATTCATGGTCTTTTCAGTAAAAGGAACTCTTCGAATTATGGTTCATTACTGTACTGCCGCTTCGAGTTATATTCATATTCTCTTTTCTATTTTATTCCCTCTTCTATTATTGGGTATTACTTTATTCCTCTAATCATTCATTTGAATGCTTAAAGCCTTAATCCCCTGATAATCTGATATTATTGAGTATTCTTTCATCATTAGATTTTGGTTGGCTAATTGCTAGCCGTTCAAAAAAGAAGAATGAAATGATATTAGTGTAAACAACAAATTTTAAATGTATGCAATTTAATCAAACAAGAAAAATAATTGTACAAATAAATTTTATTGAATTGAATAAAAAAAAAAGTGGTTACAATCTCTAATTCCTTCCTTCATTAAAAGAACTTCCTCTCTAGAAAGAAAAAGCGAACAATTCTTCACTTTGACTTTGATTTGCGATAATTTATACTCTTGTTAAGAATTCTTCACTTTGACTTTGATTTGTAATAATTTATACTGTTGTCAAGAGTTCTTCACTTGGCTTGAATTTGCAGACATTTTTTTATACTCACGTCTAAAAGAGTGCTTCGATTTGGTAGATAGTTTATACTTGTGTCAAAGGAATGCTTCGATTTGATAGATAATTTATACTTGTATCATGGAGTACCACACTTGCATCAATTTGGGATTTGGAGATATTTTATACTTATATTAGGGAGCTAGTCTTCATTTGAATATGAAGATAGTTTATACTCATATCAAGGAGTTTTTCAATTTGTTCATGAATTTGTGAATAGTTTATACTCTTATCATGGAGTATTGTACTTGGATTTCTTTGAGATTTGTAGACCTTTTATACTCATATCAAGGAGTTTTGTTAACAGTTTAAGGTCGTATCAGGGAGCCTCCATTTGAATACGAAGATAGTTTAAGCTCGTATCGAGGACCATTACTGCACTTGAAATGCACTTTCATTGAGTGATGAAACATTAGAAAACTTGAAGATTCTGATAGCACCTCTAGAGGTCGTTAAAAGGAGAATGAGGAATTTTGATCCATTTGCTTGAGTTTTTCCTCCTTTCTTTTCTTTTTTGTTTTGTTGCCCCCATGTAATGAGTACTTTTTTTTTTTCTGCAATTACATAATAGAATTTTTTTTCTATCTTGTAATTCTTTAATGTATATTTGCTTATGCCCTCTATGCCATAGAGGAATTAGATTGTTTAGGGCATCTAGTTTTATGTTGTACTAAGTTTCTTTAAATTAATAAAAGACATTCATTTTGTTCATATCAATCTCAATGGAATTAATAAAGTATAGATCAAATAAGTCCCGAGTAATCAAGAGGGAGCTTCTACTCCTCATGGATTGAGAAGATCGACACTTCCTTCATTACTTAAATAAGAGTTCTTAAGTCGAAACGTCTTAATTGGGCATTATGACTAGACTTGTATCACGCAAGCTTTGACATGGAGTGTCAGTCGGTCACTATGGAATAGTGGGATCTTGTGCCAAAGATATATCAATGGAATTCATATATTCAAGCATGGCTCGCTGTAATTCAATCACATGAATAATTACTCGGTGAATGTCAATGATTGATTTACTGGTCACGGTAGTATGCATGAGCCTTAGACCTGTGGATTCACGAAGATTATACTTGTGACACTGAATGAGTTATTAGAGTAGTTAGATCTAATTCACCCTTAGGTGGGATTAACCTCGATATGTGGTTTAGATGGACAAGTAGCAATTGTTTAGTGATTGCCAATATAGGAGTTGCTGTCTCGAGTAGTAAACGAGTTAACGTCCTGTGAGATCTTAGGTAAATGAAATTATAAGTCTTTGGCCAAATTAGGAAAACTAACTTTTGTATGGAACACAAGGGTAGTTTAGTAATTTCATCTTACTATGATTTATTGAGCACAACATCGAGTCTTCTGAGTTTGACACAGATAATGACTCTCACTCGATCGGGATGTTATTGTGAAGGGCTTATACTCACAGTGTGTTTGTGACCTAAAGGTTCATATTGATCTAATACATTTGTGTTAGGATTACACCCTCAGATGCTATAGAGGATAGAATGATAGGACATCTTTCTTGTAATTAACTTATTTCGATATCAATTAATAAAGGCATTATTTAATTTTTACTTAAATCTTATCTACATCTATAAGTAGTGTAAAACATTTTGACCATGTTTTCAGTGCGATCCCTCTACTTCCTATGGGATAGGAAGATTGGCATTAGATAAAACGATCTTGATTACTAAAAATAAGTTCGTAAGTAAAATGAAGTCTTCACTGGACAAATAAAGACTTAGAACACTTGTACAACCGTATCTCTCACATGGGAGTGCCTGTCTAGTACCATGGGATGGTAAGAGATTAAGATTGTAGGCACTTCAATGGAACTGATATGCTCGAACATGACTCGCATCGGTTCTGTCACATGGGTTTTCGCCCCGTGACTGTCAATGACAGAATTGATTATGCGTAATAGGTATAAGTGAACCTTTGACCTGAAATATCAGGCTGAAGATGCACTTGTGACGTCAAGTATTTCATTAGAGTAGTTAGACCCAATTCCCCCATTGGTGGGGTCGACCTCGAAATGCGGCTTGATGGGCAAGTGGTAGTCTTAGCTGATATCTATATGGGATTTTTTTTCTCTCATAATTGAGTGAAAAAGTATCCTATGTGATTATAGATACATAGAGATCAAAGTCTTTGGCCAAAGAAAAAAGAGACGATCGTGTGAGGCACTAAATCGATCTCAATGATCTCGTCTTATTATAATTAATACATATGATCAAGTCTAGTGGGTTTGACATAACCATGACACTCACTTGGCTGGGGTACACGAACAAAGGGTTTATATTTACATGGTATTTATGATTAGAAGGTTGCGGAATGATCCTATCATTCGATTTCATTTGGACTACGAAGTGGGCCACGTAACTGGCTAGGTATTACCCACTTCCTTCGGTTTTCTCTCATTGCCAAACGAAACAAACCTAAAAAGTGGCGCTAAAGGATGAATAAAGAAAAATGAAAAAGGAGTTTCTATTTTTCTTCTAGGAGTTTAAATTTATAGGATAAATTAAATAATTAATTATTCATTAGATGAAATAATTAATTATAAGGATAAGATTAATTATTAATTAATTTCCTATGAAAATTAATGAATTAATTTGATTATTTAATTTATTTATTGGATATAATAAATAATTAATTAAATGAAAAATTAATTAAAACAAAAAGAGCTCCGAGACTTGAGGAAGGTGTCCAAGAGGACGCCTATCAAGCCATGTTGGACGTCCATAAGGATGCCCAACTTACAAAGGGTTTTTTGTTTGTCTTGTTTAATAAGTCAATGAGATATATAAGGAGTCTTTTGACTTGGAACAATACACACTCTCTCATAACTAACCTAGAAAAAAGAAAAAGAAAAATCCTTCTCCCTTTCTGTAATAGTAGCCGTGTCCCCTCCCCCCCCCCGGCCCTAGAGATTTAGTTGGAATTTTTCGTCAATCAATCCGTGCGTGATAATTTAGAGACAACGTAATTTCGTTGTTTGGATCAAATTCAAGAATTGAAGATACCAAGGCTTCAACCATTCAAATTTTTGAGCAGGAAGAAGATTCTCCAACCACTTCGCTTCAACGGGTAAGTGGTTATTCATTAAGCGAATTAATCAATTTGAATATGCGATCATAGAAATTCAAATTTGGCTTTTAAAATAAATTTTTTGAAATCCTTCCACTGTGTTTATTTGATTTTTCACAAAACCCAACATTGGTATCTGAGCCAATCTCTGATTCGCCTATTTAATTGTGTTTATGTGATTTATTGTTAGGTATATGCCCTAGATGCCAATGAGGACAAATAGTTAGATTAGGGTATCTTATTATGTTGTACAAACTATTAAAATGATATTAATTAAGGCATCTGTATTTTGTACATATAAATCTTTATGGCATCTAAATAAGTATTGAGCATATAGTCCATGTGAATAAAGGTTTAACTCTTTGCCCTTTACGGAATATAGACGTGGCATGGGAAGAGTCTTACATCTTATCACTTAAAAGGGTTAGCAAGTCAAAGAATCTTAATTGGGCATTAAGATTCGACTTGTATGACACATGCTTTGATGATGAGTGCCAGTCGAACACTATAGGGATAGTGGGAGCAAGTATCATAGACATGTCAATGGAATTGACATATTTGAACACGGCTCATAGTAATCCGATCACATGGGTATTTACTCAGTGACTGTCAATGATTGGATTACTGATCGTAATAGTATGCGTGAGCCTTAGACCTGAGGGTTCATGATCAATGTGCTTGTATTATTGGATCTGTTACTAGAGTAGTTAGGCCCATATCACCCGTCGGTGGGGTCGATCTCGAAGTGCGATATCAATGAGATAAGTAGAAGTTGATCAGTGATTGCCAAGATGGAATTCACTGTCTCGATAGTAAACGAGTAAGTATCCTATGTGATTATAGGCTAATGAAATTATAAAGTCTTTGGCCAAAGCATAACAACGAACTCATGTGGGACACTGAGGGCAGTTTAGTAATTTCATTATGCTATAATCTAATGCACAGTACCAAGTTTAGTGAGTTTGACATTTTCCACGACTCTCACTTGATCGGGATACGTCAGTGATGGGCTTATACTCATACGACATTTATGATCAAGAGATTCGTAAAATGATTCATTCATTTCGTACTCAATTGGGTTACGATGTGAGTCTACGGGACTGGCTAGGTGACACTCACATCCTTAGGTAATTCCTCCATTTGCCAATTGAGACGAACCTAAAGAGTCGCGCTATAAGAAACGAACGGGATGTATCTTTTTGTGTAAATCTTTTAGAAAGAATTAAATGGACTGATTGATTTGATAAGATTAAATCAATTAATTAAATATTTAATTTAATTAGATTAAATTAAATTATTTAATTAGTATATTAATTAAAAGTAATTAATTAATAATATATATTATATTTAAATTGGATTTCAATTAAATATATACAGATGGGCTAGAAATTAGACAAGCCAATTAAAAGTCCACCCAGTCCAAGGAAGCCCTAGGAGGGGCGGCCACTTTAGGGTTGGAGTAGCCTCCAACTTTTTCCGCAAGCTAGTTGAGTTTAAAAGGACTTCTACAGTGGAACAAAGACAAGAAAGAAACACAACACAAAAGGAAAAGAACTCTCTCCCCTCTCTCCTCTCTAGCCGTCCACTACTGCAAACAAGGAGGAGTTTCGGGATCTTTGGAAGGCTCGTTTCGCGTGAAGCTTTAGAGACAGGAGCCCTTGGAGAATTGCTGTTCTGCAGAATCAGTAAACAAATCAAAAAAGTATTTTTATTCGTTTTATTTTTTCGCGAAACCCATTAAAAATCATCAGATCTATTTTTGTGATATGCCGGAAGGAATTCTCGAATCTTCCGCTGGAATTCTCTGTTTTCATGTATAGGATTCCTAACAATGGTATAAGAGCGGACTTAAACGGATCTGATAATTTTTGCGTTTAAGATTATGTTGGTTAAAATTGGATTTTTAAAATTTGATTTTATATGTTTAATATTCGTTGTTAAATTTGAAATTTTGAAAATATTCATTGCCTTGAAATCATCGCACGATAACATGTTTTTTCGCCGCCGGCAACGGCAAATCGGGGTAGCACCACCCTGTGTTTTTTGCACACGCGAGCACCACTACTGCTCGTGTAATTAGAAAAAAAAACAAAAAAGGGAAAAAGGGGGTAGGATCAGCGCCGCCACCACGGTGACGGAACTAGGGCGGCATCAACTGCCCTAGCAGTGCTGGGCCCGGCGCACTTCCGTGCGCCCTAACGAGCGTTGTCCCGGCCCAGTATATTAATATATGTATTTTTAATATTTAAATATATATATAAATTAATAAATGTTAGGGTTTGACCCTAATAGAAAAATTCGACCCATGATTTGTCAAAACCCCTTTTTCCTAAAATATTTTTCTTAATATTGAACTGGATTTAATTAAGTTAAAATTGGATTTGATTTTAATATTAAATTGGAATTAATAATATCATAAGTTAAATTGGATTTTGATTTATGATTTGCGACGACTAAATAAATAAGATTTATTTTAGGTTGATTATATTTTCAAAATAAATTAGGAATAAGTTTGACTTATTTCCTAAATAATAAATTGGATTTATTTCCTTTTAAAATTCAAATTAAAATTCATCTTTTCTAATTAAATCAGATTTAATTGGTTTTTGAATTTCTTTTCGATTTTAAACTCAAAACAAACATAAATTTAAATAGTTTTCTTACATGCTTTGATGTATGTTGTGGTGGATGCTTCCATGCACTTAGGGCTTTACCTCTTTAGTATTATCTGGGTTGTATTGGGCAATTGTCCCCCAGTTTGTACTTTTAATTTTGGTAGTATGATGTATAGGGTGCCATCTGAGTTGTGTATATTAGAGGTAGGACCTTTTCTAGCTTGGAGCCCGAAGATCTATTAGAAATTAGATTTGTAATAGACCCCTATCCCCTGATTGATCTATTGGCTTGGATCAATCTAGAATGTCCATGGAAATTCATATTGTTAGAATGACTAGGTTTTTCTATTTATGCATGATTATAATCCATATATGCGCGTAATAAATTAATGTGCAAAGTGAGACCTTAATTTTTCAAAAATTCTCCCACATTAAATACTAAGTAAGTAGGGAAAATTGGATATCCTGGCTCTCCATCAAACTTGGAAAAGATGGGATTATGAATTATGCATGGCGTTGTCCCGACTAATGGGGGTTATGCATTAATTCATAATCCATATCTCTTCAAGTGAATTTGATGCCATCGGTTAAAGAAAATCTTATCCCATACACTGTTACAGGTTGCAAGATAAGATTCAACTGTTAGATCGATAGGAGTTGATGGGAAAGTACTTAGATGGATCACCACCAATATTTCGTTACAGGTTGAGGTTGAGTGATCCATGAGCCAAAGGTAGATTGAATCATCAGTAAGACTGGTTGACATGGCATGTCACTTCAAAAGTTCTAATGAGCCATACATCGTTACAGATTGCAACTCATTCAAATTTTTGAAGAACTCAATCACTCACTATGAAATCTTTCCAACGAGATTTCTGTTCATTGCAGTGGAAGTGCAATGGTTCAAAAAATGTAGTGGGAGCCAAGTCAAAAATTAAAGTCGTAATTTTTAATTGGGTACAACATAATTATCTAATTGAATCTTGGTTAATTTTCTGCAGTAGTTTTATCTCTCTCAAAATGGTTAATAACCCTCTATCCATACTGCTTGAAAGGAATGTCCTCACTGGACCCAACTTTGCCGACTGGCTCAGAAACCTAAGGATTGTCCTTAGCTTAGAATCACTGGGCTATGTACTCGAGGGAAATCGTCCCCTTGTCCCTGGAGACGATGACGATGAAGACGCCCATGATAGCTATAACACTTGGATCAGGGATGATACTCGTGTTAAAGATTACATGCTCGGCTCCATGAGCAACGACCTGCAGCGATCGCATGAAAACATGGATGATGCAAAGTATGTGTTGCTGCACCTCAAGGAGCTGTACGGAGAGCACAGTAGGACTGTTCGGTATGACATATAGAGAGAGAGCTCTTTGGCGCAAGGATGGGAGAAGGTGAAGATGTGGGCACCCACGTCATAAAAATGATTTCCATGATCGAGAGATTGGAAGCTCTTGATTTCACCATGGACTTCCACCTTCAGACAGATCTCATTCTTCAGTCACTCCCCAAATCCTTTTCACAATTTATTGTGAACTTCAACATGAACGACATTGAGTGCACATTAGCTGGGCTATTGAACAAGCTCTCAACTGCTCAAGTTCAGGTGAAGCTCAAGGGGAAAGAAGTTGCTTTAGCCGTTACCACAGGGACATCTAAGCCCTTCAGAAAGAAGAAGGGCAAAGGAAAAAAGCAATTGGGAGTGTCTAAAACGTCGAGTGACACAGGCAAAGGGAAAAACAAAGGGTTCAAGGGAAGAGGTCCAAAGAAGACAGAGAAATGTCTTCACTGCTATGAGATGGTACATTGGAAACGTGACTGTCCCAAGCTGAAGCAGAAATAGCCTCAGGTAGAGAAATTAATGTTTTAGAAACAAATTGTTTTGTTACCATATTTTCAACTTCCTGGATTCTAGACTCTGGGGCTAGTGCTCACATATATGTTATGAACCAGGACCTGGAAAGAAGTAAGAAGCTGGAGCATGGTGAAGTGATGATCAATGTTGGTAGTGGTCATAGTGTAGCAGCCTCACACATTGGCACCACTTCCCTTAGTTTATCATCTGGACATTTATTATATTTAGACAATTGCCTTGTTTTACCCAACGGGCTTAAGAATATTGTTTCAATTCCTGTTCTAGTCAGGAAAGGTTATTTATTTTCCTTTATGAACAATTCTTGTGACATTTATTTTGGAAATGAATGTGTTGGCAATACGTCTTTAATAAATGGTTGATATTATATTAATGTCCAAAATGATTGTAATCTTAATGCTGTAACAAGAAAACGCAGAATGTATGATACAAATATGAGACAACTATGGCACTTGAGACTAGGTCATGTCGAGGACCAAAGACTACACGAGTTAGAAAAATGATGGAGTCATAGACTCGTTGGGATCAGATCCTTGTCCCAGTTGTGAGTCTTGTATCCAAGGCAAAATGACCAAGTCCCCCTTCATAGGGAATTTTGAAAGAGCCACAGAAGTCTTAGGTCTAGTTCATACTGATGTGTGCGGACCATTTGGAAATATGGCCCGCGGTGGTTTTCAGTACTTCATCACATTTACCGATGACCATTCTGTTAGAGTATAGGCCCTCGAATGCCATAAAAAGGATAGATTTATAGGGCATAAACATTGTAACTAAACTATGTTTTTTCTATTACTATAAGGCAGTTGATTGTTGCTTTCTTATAGGCATTTATAAGGTGTGAATAAACAACATAAAGTCCTTGATGACAAGGCGAACCTTCTACCTCCTATGGGATAGGAGGAAAGGCACTAGAATGGTTTGACCCTTGACATCTAAAAGATTTCTTGATTAATTTGAATTTAATAGAATTTACATATCTTTATGTTGCTCGTTGGACCTAGATGATAATAGATTTCCTTACATGAAACACATTGCACATAAGTCGAGGGTAGAGGAGTTGAGTGGATAACCATCTTGAAACACTTAAGGAATTTCACCCGAAATATTGACTTAGATTTTTCATAAAGGTTATGACTTGAGTAATTGATTTGTATGCTTAATAATGAATTAATAAGGATGATGATTGGTATGACTTGAGAGGTTAGGTTAATATGTAATGGAGGAGAAAAGTAACATGCCTACGTATTGTACTATTATGCTAATTTGAGCTTACCCAAGCCAATTGGAAGTAATTTAAATATATGACCTAGTTTTGTTTCTTGGCCTTTGACACTCGAGTGATTAAGGACTTAGGAGGGTCTCTACACTTAATGCCCTAAATCCATCTGGTTTGGGAGTCGTTGGCCTAAAACTTGCTACATGGGTGCCATAGAAATCCTAATGGAATAGAACATTGCACATGGTCTAGTCTTTAATGAATTTAAATGGAAATTTCATGTAAGTTTTAAAGTTAAGTTAGTTGAGTTTTCTATGGTTCTTGTGCCTTGTAATTGTTCGAGAGTTGATAGATATGGGATTTATGTTCAAAATTTGGTAAGAATGCCTCTTGACTATAATACCTTAGATTTATTATTATTGCACTCCTTTGGAGGTCCTTTCAAATTGAGGTGTAATCTGAGCAATTATTTGATATGTATTTATAATTTTGAGCATTTAAGGTTAATCTTGTGCCATTGTTTCTTGTCAATTATGTTGATTTGAATTGATTTGGTGAGGCTAAAATTTGTGGATTTTGTGGGTATATCATATGCAAACTCTCACGAGACTATACTCATCCCTATTGGGTAATATAAAGGCTTAAAGGCTTGTTGCACATGCTAAGTGCAATCGTGCACTCTACAAAAGTGAGTTTATCTTGTTTGTATTTTTGTTTTTGTTTCCCTTTGATTTGACCTTAATCTATGTTGTTCATTGTTCGAGGTCAATCAATGGTTAAATTTGGGCGTGTTGATAGGTTATGATTTTACTTGTTTTAGAGGCCCTTACTAGTGGGATTACATGAATTTATGCATGATTTTAAACCACATATGCATTTTATTTGTCTATTTATTGAGTACAGGTAAAATCATTGCAAATTAAGGAAAATGGTGAAAAAGGAGCATAAAAAAAAGGTTTGAACAAAAAAATTGTATTCAGCATCTGACGTGCCCTAATGCCTGGGATTCAACGTTCGAACGTGGGATTAAAAGTCAACAATTTATTGGAGGATTCAAAGCCCGAATGTGAGAAAGAAGACGTTCAAACGTCGTGGTCGGCTGACAGGTTTTTGAAAATTTCCAAATTCTAAAGCGTAAGGGAGTTTTTCTTCCCACTCTTATAAATACCAGATCAGTTCTTTAGGGTTGAGAAACACATTTTAGACGCCTAGGGTTAGAAGAGTCACTAATTTCATACACTTTTGTGCCCTAGGAGAGAAGAAAAAAAAAGAGAAGATTGAAGATCCAATTATAGGGAGTTTTTATTTCTTGTTATTTCTTTTGATGAAAACTTTAGTTTATTGTTTTTACATTATGAGCAGCTAAATTTGTAGACTAAGGCCATGCTTAGGCCAAAACTTGATATTTGATATATAAAAGTATTTTTCGTATGGATGATTATTGTTACTTTGTGTCTGGCCAACATATGTATGATCTATTGCTTGAATTATATCAATAGGGAGAGGGTAATTTTAGGTGCAAGAGGGATTACTATATCTTCTAAGTTAGTTGATGTTGGGGATGACTACATACTTCAGATGTGTTAGTGTGTATGCCCTCAAATGCCATAAAGAGGATAGAGTTATAGGGCATTCACTTGTAACTAAACAAAAACTTTTCGTAATATAAGGCATCAATGTGTTGTTTTCTTATAGGCGTTTGTAAGGTTTTCATAAACAACGTAAAATCCTTGATATTAAGGAAAACCTTCTACTTCCTATGGGTTACAAAGAATGGCACTAGAAGAGTTTGATTGTTATTATCTAAATTTGGTTCACAAGTCGAAGAAAGTATTGACTGGACATCAATACAGAATAGAGACTTGTATGATGTAAGTTTTTGATAGAGAAAGTGTCAGTCAATCACTATGGGGATGGTAGTGGGAACTTATATCATAGACATCTCAGTTGGACTGATATGTTCGAACACGGCTGGCATCGGTTTGTCACATGGGTTTTCACTCACTAACAGTCAATGACATAAATCGATAAGTTGTGATAGGTAAGCGTGAACCTTAGACCTGAGCAATCAAGTCTGTCATTAGAGTAGTTAGATCCAATTCACCCATCGGTGGGGTCAACCTCAAACTGCGACTTGATGGGCAAGTGGCAGTCTTAACGGATTGACAAAATGGGATTTATTCTCTCATAAGTGAATGAGCTAAATATCCTATGGAGTCATGAATGAATGAGGTCAAAAGCCTTGGGCCAAAGCATAAAGAGATACTTATGTTAGATATGAATATATACTCAATGACCTCGATTCATTATGAAACAAGCATATGTTCAAGTCTTGTGAGTTTGACTAAACCATGACTCTCACTTGACTGGGATATATGAATAAAAGGTTTATACTCGTACGGTATTCACAGCGTAAAAGGTTTGGAATGATCCTATTCATTCGTTCTCAATTGGGATACGATGTGAGCCACGGGTCTGGCTAGGTGTTACTTACATCCTCTTGGATTCCTCCCAATTGCCTTTTGAGACGAACCTAAAGAGTCGCGCTTAAAGTAATTGCAAAAGGAAAAATTATGAAAGTTAACTTGAGAGAATTCTCGGTATTGGATATCAAAATTAATTAATTAATCGTTGGATGATCTTATTAATTAATTAATAAAGATGACATGTTAATTAATTTCTTGGAGAAAATTAATTATAGAGTTAACAAGGATTTAATTAATTATTTGATTAATTTATTTATTGGATAAATAATATTAAGTAAATATATAATTAAACAAATTAAAATAGACTAAGCATAGGGCTTAGAAAAGCTATAAGTGGGCGTCCTCATATGCTTAGGATTATTAGGTTATTTATTTTTTATTAGTAGTATAAATATACTACTTAGTGAAAATCAAAGTAAGCCCCAAAGTCATAACTTTCTCTCCAAGTCAAATTTATCTTCCATCTCTCTCTCTCTCTCTCTCCATCTAGCCGATTTCAAGGAGGAAAAAGAAGACGATTTTCGCTTTTGATTCCGGTGTGGCAATTTGCGAATAAGGTGCATATTTTGAAACACAATTTGAATATGCGAAATCGAGATGAACCACGTGGGAGTTTTATTTTCCACTGCATTTTATGTATTAAATCCCAATAGTGGTATCAGAGCCAATCTCTGATTTTCGTATTTAATTGAATACGTGATTTATGTGTTTTTCGCTTTTTTTGAAGCATGTTATTCAAATATGCTTTTATGATATTAAAGCCATGATTTTTCTACGTTTAATTCATGAAAATTGTAGTATGATGATATGTCAATTGAAAAATCAAAGTTGTGTGAGAATCGGATTGAAAAAACACCGCCACTAGAACAACTTGCCAGCGCACAGACTGCAAACGAAGGCCACCCGCTGCGCGCACAGCATGCACATATGCGGAAGGTGCCATGCACCCCAGCGCCCGGCCAGGCCACTGTCGTGCGCCTGGCGCACACGGGCCATTGGGGGCCTGGGTCCATGACCCGAGTCCTAGCGGGTCGGTTGAAATTTCTCAAGCCCGGTTTTTTAAATAAATAGGTTTTAGGCTATTTTAATTATCCGGGTGGGTCAAAAGGATGATGACCCGGATTTAAGTAAATAAGCCCAAATTATTTTAGTTAAAATTATGGACTTTCAATAAATTAGTTTTGGGCCTAATGAATTGAATATTAAATATGGCAATAGTTGGTAATTTATGGTTGATGAAATTAAGCCCAAATTGTTTATTGAGTATTAATTATTTAAGTGAAATAATTAATTAATTATTCCTAAAGGATTTTTAGATAATTAATTAATTTAAATAATAAATTCTCACCAGATGATTTATTATCATAAGTGTCACTAAAGTTTGGAATTTTATTGAAGAAATTAATTAGTTGGACTAATTAATTATTAATTTAATCACCAACATTTTTGCTTTATTTATCGCGAGCATGTATTATATGATGGTGACATTGTCCATGGGCTTAGGTTGTTTTTCTTTTGATTGTATTTCTTTTTAATGAGTTGTAAGGGCCGGAATTGAGCCAGTTTATTTTATCTCTAGAATTATGTAAAGGTTGTTAATTTAATCTCATGTAATAGATAGAAATAGAATAGGCCTTTTAAGAGGAGGTCAATCCAAAAGAAGAAGGAGCTTGGAGCCCAACAAGAATAGCTAGGCTCATTTTTCATTGTTATGATGGCCCATTGGCTTGGGACCTCTAGATAAAACCCATGGATAAATGTGTTGGATTTATTGCTTTCGATGCATGTTCATTAGTTGTATGAAGCATGTATGTAATCAATTTGCGCTATATAAATATGATAATGTGCAAAGTGAGACTTAGATAAATGTTTAGAGCATGAATTCTCTCAAACAAAAATTATACTAAGTTAGTAAAGGGTGCTAAGCGTCCTTTCCCTCCCCTAAACTTATTAGAGTTTAGATTTAAACCTAGTATATGGCATCTTCCCAGTAAGGGTCATATATCAAGATTTAATTCTAATGCTTTATTAAGTGCATTAGATGCCTTAATCAAGACATATTTCATTCCAAATATGGTTAAAGGGTTGCAAGGTGAAATTCAAATGTTAGATTATGAGGAGTTAGTGAGAATAAACTTAGATAGTCCACAAAGCCTACAAATCGCTAAAGGGTTGTGGTTTTGTTGGATTATGGGAAAAAGAAGATTGGACAATCTATTAGATAGATTGATGTTGGACATCACTTTAATTAAGTAATGGATCAAATATCGTTAAAGGGTTGCCATCCATTACATTAATTAAAGAACTCAATCACCACTACAAAGTCATAAACAACGATCACTTCCGTTTTTCATAGTGGGATTATGAATCTTGAAAAATGTAGTGGGAGCCAAGTTATAAGTCGAAGTCCATGATTTTAAACTTGGTTTTAGTTTAGTTACATGCGTTTAATTAAGTCTGGTTTATTTTCTGTAGTTATTTGATTTATCTCTCTCAAAAACAAAAATGACTATCAACCCACCTTTTGTTTTACTCGAAAAGAACATCCTTACCGGACCCAACTACGTGGATTGGGTAAGGAACTTGAGAATAGTTCTCAACATGGAGTCACTGGGGTACGTGTTGGACACTGACATCCCTACTCTGCTTGCCAGAACACGTGCCAACAAGGAAGAAGTCCAAGCTCACGAAAAGTGGGTGAAGGACGACGTCTGAGTGCGTGGGTACATTCTTGGCTCAATGACAAACAAGCTTCAGAGGTCCCACGAGAAGATGATCACTGCAAGGGCTATCTTGGCACACTTGGTCGAGCTCTATGGTGAGCATAGACGTACTGCTAGATATGAGATATCTAAAGAGCTCTTCGCGGTCAAAATGAGAGAAGGTGAGAAAGTAGGGGATCATGTCCTCAAGATGATCTCGAGGATCGAAAGATTGGAGGCTCTCGATTTTACAATGAACCCACATCTTCAAACCGATCTTATTTTGCTTTCTCTTCCTCATTCTTTTTCCCAATTTTTCATGAACTTCAATTGCAATGAGATTGAATGCAACTTAGCTGGGCTAATGAACAAATTAAACACTGCACAATCTCAATTGAAGCCCAAGGGAAAAGAAACTACATTAGTAATCTCTTTTGGGCCTAAAAGGGCGAAGAATAAGAAGAAGAAAGCCAAAAACCAGGGTGGCGAGCTTGGAGCTCAGTGTGGTGTCGATAAAGAGAAAGGGAAAACTTCTGTGAATCGCAAGCATAAGGGGCCACAAAAGATGGATAGATGCCTACACTGTGGTGAGCTGGGCCTCTGGAGAAGAAACTGTTCAAACATGGGCCCAGGCGTACAAGGTATGGAACTTTATGTTCATGAAACTTATTGTTCTATGACCATTTTCTCTACATCTTCGATACTTGATTCTGGAGCTAGTTCTCATATTTGTTGTATGAATCAGGATCTGATGCGAGGAAGGAAGTGGGACAGTGATGACGTGAAGATAAGAGTAGGCAGCGGGCAAAGTGTCCCAGCTACTGGAATTGGATCTACCTCATTGCTTTTAAATTCTGGACATTTACTTTTTCTGGATAATGTTTTAGGTTTGCCCAATGGGCTTAAAAACATGATAGGAGTTGTTTTGCACGTGTTTTTAGACCTTTTTTATTGACGATTTAGGTCCATTTATAGCTTGATTTGTGCCACTCATATGTTTAATATGTGTGTTAAGTGAATTCAGGCATTGAGCGATGATGCATGAAGAAAAGGACAAGAGATAGCGTATCAAACAATTTCCAGTTGGATGCTTCGAAGATCGGCGCCCTGGAACCAGTTAAGCCACGCCTAGGCGCCATCTGAAGAGAAGAACAAGCATGCCACGTAGTGCAGCGCCTAGGCGCCACACATCCCACGCCTAGGCGCCGTACCTTCCGTGCCCGGGCGCCAGTTCTTCCGCGTCTGGGCGCCAGTTCTTCCGCGTCTGGGCGCCCCCAGACTTTTGACCCAAGCCATTAGTGACACGTGGGCGGCGCCTAGGCGCCGAACCACCCATGCCTAGGCGCCGCGATAACCACGTTTAAAAGTAAATTTACAGCCCATTTTGGGGGGTTCGAATTCCTGGGAATTGAAGGCACGTTTCTGGGTTTTTGAGCCACATTTTCATCAACCTTTGAAGGAGAAGAAGAGGGATTGAAGCTCTAAGCCAGGATCCATCATCAAGCACACTTTAGGGAGTTTTACTTGCTTTCATTTACATGTTTATGTTCACAATTATGTATATGCTTGCTCTCGATTTTCTTAAAGTCTTGATGAGGAGCTAATTTGTAGTACTAAGGCCATGTGAAGGCCGATATGAATCAATATATGTGAAGTGATTTTTTGTATTAATTCTCCTATTGCTTTGTGTGTTGATTTTGTGCTTTTATTCCAAACATATGCTTGATCACCATATGCTTGCTATTGTGCCTATTCTATCATTCGAAAGAACATAGGTTAGGGTGCATAGGAATCAACACATCATCCGAAAAAAATGAGAAATTGCCCCTAGAAATAGGTAGAAATTCCCGGGTGCTGTTAGCCAGTTTTATCCGGGGAAATTCTAGAACGTAAATACGTGGTTATTGGTTAGATTCTCAGATAGACATATCTAGGGAACCGTCAATTAATCATAGGATTATTATGATCCGAGACATCGGGCAATATTTAACTAAGGAATTTCCACCAAAGCAATAGGAGTCTAATAATTCGAAGAGTAGCTCATATATATTGACGAGTAGATTCGGTTGTAGCATGTGCCTTAGTCATTTTATCATACGTGAGATTTAATCTGTTGCCTGTTTCCTCTTTGATTCTTCGTTTGTTTAATCTTTCCTTGAATTTTACTTAATTTGTCTTTTCTTTTATTGAAAATCATAAGCTAAAATCCAAGTCTCCGTGGTTCGATAACCCGGACTTATTTTGTCCACTTTTATTACTACCACGACTAGTACACTTGCTATTCAAGCACGTTAGGTATTAGCGTGTCAAGTTTTTGGTGCTATTGCCGGAGACTTGTTTATTTTAGTTTTTGATTTTATTTTAAGTTTTCATAATTCTTAGTTTTTTGTTTATTTCTTGCTTTTCTTTTATTTTCATATTAGTCTAATTTTGATGTCTTCCCGGACTTTGCTACTCCATATTTCCATATTCCTTCTCATATGTTCGGGATGGTTCAAGCGGAGCCATTTTATGGTGACTCGAGAGACTCACCTCATGACCACTTAGATCACTTTGGGAATGTGATCTCTACTATGCAATTCAATCCACGAGATCTTGATGCCATCCGCCTCCGATTATTTCATTTCTCTTTGAAGGATGAGGCGAATCTTTGGTACAAGTCATTGCCCCCACAATCAATTGGAACATGGGATGATCTAGTAGAGGAGTTTCTCAACAAATTCTTCCCCCCATCAAAAATCAACGAGCTTAGAAGTGAGATCAAAGGGTTCAAATAGACAAGGAACGAGTTTTTAGCATCCGCATGGGCAAGGTACAAGGGTATGCTTCGAAAGTGCCCCAATCACAATTATACACGAGACGATCAAGTGCAACACTTTTATAATGCAGACTTATCTCGGATTTGACACTGACTCAATGCGGGATCCAGTGGTGACCTTTTAGGCCTTGATAGTAGGTCCGTGTGGATTAAACTTCAGCAAATGGCTAGGGAGGATGAACTTTACCCCAAAGATGATGATGAGCTCCCTCTACCAAATCGAAGGGTTGCTTGTGTGCAAGAATTAGAGGAAGTGGTTGCCCCATAACCGGAGGTTGTCGTTGTAAATTTTGTTGGGAATCATAATCGACAATGGGTGAACTTTCACCTACCAGAAAACTTCCCAAAGACACCAAACCCCACACAAAATGCACAGTCAGGCATTTACCAACCCTCGAGGCCTCCTTTCAACAACCCACCTCTGAGGCAAGGCAATCTCAATGTACAAGGGCAAGTACGACCTCCCACAATCGACGAGCAACTTGATGATCATATAAGGAAATCGGATATGTTGATCAATGAACTCTGTAACATGATGAAGGATATGTTCATGGAGATGAAGGATATGAGGACACAAATGGGTCAAATATCCTCCGCGGTAAGTGGGGGAGCCCTGGGGACTCTATCAAGTGACACAGAAAAGAACCCAAAAGAACAATGACATGTCATTGCTTTGAGAAGTGGGAAGCAAGTGAAAAGTGCCTTTGTTCCCCTATCGGCGCCCAAGCGCCCCTCAGATGGTGCCCAAGTGCTGGTAACACCCAGTGAGGAAATTTTGCTTCGCCCAGCCGCACCTAGGCATGATCCAGACGGCGCCCAGGCACAGGTCAATACACAGCAGGAAGAATTGCTACGCAGATACTCGCCCGAGCGCCATCCAGACGGTGCCGAGGCATCGACCATCTCGCGCCCAGGTGCCGATATCAGCACCCAGGCGTCGCACCCTATTTATTCTAGTCTTGGTTTCTCGACTCCAACATCTCCTCCTCCCATTGAGATCCGTCTTCCCTTCCCAAATGCACAGAAGAAGAAAAACAAGGAGATGGATCCGAGTTTCCTCCGTATTTTGTCTATTCTTTGTGAGGTGGGGATAAATATTCCTTTTGTGGATGCTATTTTGCAAATGCCAAACTATGTTAAGTTCTTCAAGGATATTCTATCCAACAAGAATAAATGGGAGGAAAATGAAACGGTTTGTCTAACCGAGGAGTGCTCCGCCGTCTTACTCAACAAATTGTCTCGCAAGCTCAAGGACCCAGGGAGTCTTACCATACCATGCACTATTGGCCATCTTACTTTTGACAAGGTGCTTTGCGATTCGGGAGCGAGTATCAATCTTCTCCCCTACTCTATCCTCAAGAAGCTCGGCCTCGGGAAGCCCAAACCTACATCGATGTCCTTACAATTGGCGGATCGTTCAACTAAACACCCGAAGGGCATCATTGAAGATGTAATTGTGCAAGTGGACAAATTCTACTTCCCGGTCAATTTTGTGGTGCTTGACATGGAAGAGGATATGAAAGTACTATTAATTCTAGGGAGGCCCTTCCTCGCCATGGGTAAGGCAATCATAGATGTCGCCGATGGTAAGCTTACTCTTCATGTGGGAGATAAGAAGGTTATTTTTGATGTATTTAAAGTGCTTAAACATCCATATGATCATGATTCATGTTTACGCATTGATGCATTTGACACTTTGATTGGTGAGACTTTTAAGGCACACATGGTAGAGACCCACTAGAGACGTGTCTTTTGGAATCCATGGATGTTGATTCGGCGAGTGAGGAGCAATTGGAAATCATGTGTAGCTTAGAAAAGCAAGCTCCTTACTATGTCATGGGGGTTGAAAAGCTAGAAAGATCGCTCTCAGTTTCCCCTCGCCCTTTCATTGAAGAGGCCCCTTCCCTTGAGCTTAAATCGTTACCTTTACATTTGAAATTTGTGTTCTTAAATGATAATAAGACATTGCCCTTAATTGTCTCATCTTCTTTGACAAGGGGACAAGAGGAACAACTCATGGGAGTTTTGAGGGCCAACAAAAAAGCTTTAGGGTGGACAATTGCGGACATTAAAGGCATTACCCCGGCTATATGCATGCACAAGATACTCATGGAGGACTCCGCCAAGCCTACACATCAACGACAAAGGAAGTCTAACCCAAAAATACAAGAGGTAGTCAAGAAAAAGGTTATTAAGTTACTCGATGCAGTTATAATCTACCCTATCTCTGATACTGCATGGATAAATTCTACTCATGTAGTTCCAAAGAAAGGGGGCATAACTGTGATTAAAAATGCAAACAATGAATTGATTCCTACACGCATGCTTACCGGGTGGCGAGTGTGCATAGATTATCGTAAGTTAAATGACACCACCCGTACGGACCACTCCCTCTCCCTTTCGTTGACCAAATACTCGAAAGGTTAGACGGGCACGATTTTTATTATTTTCTAAATGGATACTACAGCTATAATCAAATTGCCATAAATCCCGAGGACCAAGAGAAAACCATTTTAACTTGTCCCTATGGCACATTTGCTTATAGAAGGATGCCATTTGGATTGTGCAACGCCCCAGCCACCTTTCAACGGTGCATGATGGCAATTTTTCATGACATGTTGAGGAATTCCTTGAGATTTTTATGGACGATTTTTCAGTTGTTGGAACATCTTTTGATACATGTCTTGATCATTTGAATAGTGTTCTAAAACGTTGTGAGGAAACCAATCTTGATTTAAATTGGGAGAAGTGCCATTTCAAGGTCTGGGAAGGGATTGTGCTTGGTCACAAAGTCTCTTATAAAGGGATTGAGGTGGACCAAGCAAAGATTAAGGTCATTGAGAAGCTTCCCCCTCCCACATTGGTCAAATCCGTGAGGAGTATCCTTGGGCATGCCGGTTTCTATAGGCTGTTTATCTCGAACTTTTCTAAAATTGCGAAACCATTGTCAAACTTGCTTGTTAAAGATGCACCGTTTGATTGCGACTCTACTTGTATGCAGGCATTCCTCACTTTGAAGGAGTGGTTGATATCCGCCCCCATCATGGCACCTTTCGATTGGAGCTTGCACTTCAAGTTGATGTATGATGCAAGTGACACCGCGGTTGGAGCGGTACTTGGCCAACGGAAGGAAAAGGTATTTCAAACCATCTATTATGCTAGTAAGACTCTAAATGATGAGCAAATGAATTATGCAACCACCGAAAAAGAGTTCCTAGCTATAGTATTTGCATTTGACAAATTCCATGCCTGTCTTGTTTTGAACAAAGTGATTATGTACACCGATCACTCCGCACTAAAGTACTTGCTTGCCAAAAAGGATGCCAAACCTAGACTCAATAGGTGGATTTTACTTCTTCAAGAATTTGACATAGAAATCAAGGATAAGAAAGAAGTAGAACATGTAGTTGCCGACCATTTGTCTAGGATAGAGGCCCCTAACCACGAGGGCATGCATGATAAACCTATTTGTGAGGAGTTTTCCAATGAGCAATTGTATGCTATACTTCATAACGATACTCCTTGGTATGCCAATTGCAAATTATCTTGTCACGGGAGTTCTTTCCCCGGATATCACTTTTCATCAAAAGAAGAAATTCTTTTTTGATGTGCAGATGGCCTCATTCGAAGATGTGTCCTCGAGGAGAAAATAGCATTGATTCTAGCTCATTGCCATGACATGTCGGTAGGTGGCCAGTTTGGGCCGTCTAAAACAGTGGCTAAGGTGCTTCAATCAGGTTTCTTTTGGCCCACACTATCTAAAGATGCATTTTTATATGTCCAATCTTGTGATAGGTGCCAATGAACGGGCAATATCTCTAAAAGACATGAAATGCCCTTGAATAGCATGCTTGAGTGTGAATTATTTGATGTTTGGGGTATTGATTTCACGGGACCCTTCCCTAGTTCTTGTTCCAATAAGTATATTCTTGTTGCGGTTGACTACGTCTCTAAGTGGGTTGAAACCGAGGCTTTGCCCACTAACGATCCTTGGGAATCCGAGAGCAATCGTTAGTGACGGGGGCACCCATTTTTGCAACAAGCAATTCGAACACTTATTGAACAAGTATGGAGTAAGGCATAAAATTTTAACTCCCTACCACCCTCAAACGAATGGGCAAGTGGAGGTGTCTAATATGGAGATTAAACGCATTCTTCAAAAATCGGTTAATGCATCTAGGAAGGATTGGTCTCTAAAGCTAGATGACGCCTTATGGGCCTATAGGACCGTGTTTAAAACTCCGATTGGCATGTCCTCGTATCACCTCACTTTTGGAAAAGTATGTCACCTACTGGTTGAGCTTGAGCATCGTGCCTTTTGGGCTATTAAGTTTCTAAATTTTGACTCTACACTTATAGGTACAGAACGATTGCTCCAATTGAATGAGCTCGAGGAATAGCGCCACCAAGCTTATGGGAATTCCAAACTTTACAAGGTCCCAAGTGGCATATGAAAGGGTCTAGAGGAGGGGGGGTTGAATAGACCTTTAAGTCTTTTTCGACTTCAAAAATTTCGTATCACTTTAAAGGCTTGAACGCTTTGGATAATTGAGCGCTTGGGTCAGACGCTTCAGAAAAGTTAACTTAGACTTAGATCGCTTAATCAGGGTTAGCACAGCAGAAATGAGTTTTAGCGTTCTTTTAGTTAATTTAATCGCTTTGCACTTTAACTTGTCTCTTTCAAAGATAAATGATGTAATAATAATAATAATAAGACAAATAAGGTAAATGACATAAGATATATAAGGTTCACTGGGTGGTGTAATCCCAGCTACGTCCTTCTTCTCCTTTTTCACTTGGAGGAAATTACTAGAATGATTTTTGAAGAGTCACACAGAATCTTCTACACGATAGTAAAGGGTGAAAATGATCTTGGGCTCCTTGATCACACAGACTTCAGCACCAATGAAGATCGTCTTCTTCAAGCTTCTCTCACTCAGAAATACTGTCGGAAAGGGTTCAACAACTTTTCTCACTTAGATGAAAGGTTGAGGTTTGTCACTAGGGTTTTGTTTGTTTTTTAAAAGATCAAACAACTTGGAATATCTCAGTTGGAATTTGAATTTCTTCTTTGAAAGATGTTTGAGATATTTGTGACTGTCAGGAATGTAGATAAAAAGCTTGAAAGATTTGACTATGGAGTTTCTAAGCTTTTTCTCAGCATGTTTTTCTTGTGTCTGTACGTAATTGTCTCTTGTAAAAATTGTATATATTTTTAGGGTTTGCTGGGGTAGGGTATTTATAGGCAATTTCTTGGGATATGTCCGTTGGACACATGTAGGAGCGTGCCTCTCACGGGGCGCGTGAGTATACCTTTTCTCTGACATTTCTGAAAGTTCGCTAAAGCCGATTGGACAGGAACAGCTGAAATTCTGAATCTTCTGACAGTGTGGTCAAAAGGTGGCTTGTTCATAAGTCACATTAGCTTATCACAATTAATGCTCTTATCAGGCATTTAATGCACTTTGAATTTAATTCCCGTTAGAAATAAATGCCCGTTGAATGATTGCATTTAAGTTCTTCATGACTTGAGGATTTATTTCAGGTGATTCTGATATAAGTCGCTTGAAGGATTTCGAGCGCTTGATCCATAAATCCTGAAATGAATTCTTTTAGCGTTTAACAGACGCTAAGAAGAAAATCTTTATCTCCGGTTGACTTCAGACGCTGGTCTTCAACTTCTTCTCTAATAGACTCACCTAGAATTCTACTAGCGATCCAGTCACTAAGACCTAGTCTAAATTATACAAAGATAAAAATTACAAGCCTATAATAAATTACAACTTTCAAATGCTTATACATCATTCTATGAAAAATGGAAACTTACATTGTATTTTTGGGGTCTAACATTAAATCCTATCTTGTCATCATCAAAACATCTAACATGAAATTTCCTAACAATTTCCCCCTTTTTGATGATGTCAAGACTCTTATAACTCTTTTATAATTTAAGAGTTACTTAAAAGAAAAGGCCCAAAGGAATATAAGTTAGCGTTTGAAAAGTTAGTAAAGTTAGCTAAAGTTAGATTAGCTTCAACAAGATGTTTCAGCGTTAAAACATTCATTCATTGAAAGAATTTAAAGCATACATGTTTTACACTGAAGGAAAACCATAAATAAAAAGGATAAAACATAAAAGAAAATCAATCACTTTTTCTGTCGCTTCGTTCTTTCTTCGCCTTGTAGAACTTCTAACGCTAAGTCCAACAAGAGACGATCAATATCGATCATTGTCGTATGTTGAACTTCATCATAATCATGCTTACGAAGTCTGGCGCTTTCATTTAGTTCTAACAACCTTTCCATCCAGTCCTTTGGTGGAATACCAAGTTCACGAATTAAGTCATGATAGATATCTCTTTGTCGATCATTTGACGGTCTCCAATTGATAGGTCGTTGTAGCGGTCCGGCATAGGCAGAAAATCCCATACTTTCTAAGAACTCGGGGTCCAATTCTGGAAGCGCGTACTTTCCGAGATAATACCTTGGCTTTCTTTCCTTGGATAGCATTTTCTTAATGCTTACTAATTCTTCGAAAAATGAATGCCACTGTTTATTATTTTTCTTGGAAATCGCTCTGGACTTTTCTTTATCTTCCCCCTTCTTGACATTATCAAGGGAGGTCTTGAGTTCAGCGACATCTCGGCGCAAGAGTCTAACTTCTTCGAAGAGAAGAGCAACTTGTTGAGCGACACTCTGAGCGGCGGCATCAGATGGAGCGTGTCTTTCAGTATCGGCTAAGGCGCTCTGAGCTAAGTGACGGTTGAATTCAGATGAGAGCTCAACGATAAGGGGTGATATGCTTTGCATGATAGCAATAGTGCTTTTATTTGCAGTTCCAATATCACGACTCGCGTATCCGATACTATGCGGATATGTCTATCAGCAGCCTCAAAGATCTTGGAGCAGGAAGCCTCAATGTTGAAATTGTAGCCTTACCTTTGGATTTATCTCTGGTAAAAGGTTCTTCAGGCTCTTGAGCAATTTCTGCGTGCACTTCTTCAATCGCTTGATCCATGATAGGATCTGCAATCGTTGGGGGCTCGACCACTGGGGCGCTAGAGGGATCTGGAAGTTGAGTGTCATCCTCAGTAGGAGCACTTTCTTCTTCTATAATTTGGATGGGGGGTGAAGGTTCTCTAAGACCAATGACCCATAGGGGGCCAAGGGCTTCCATCACATGCCTTGGACTGATCAGGCTACATTGTGGGATAAAGAATATAGCGTCTTCACGCTCTTCGGTACTTAGTGCAAGTTGCACACCATCCGGTAAAGCAATCCCTGAAGTATAACACTTGAAGAAGTCCAAAATCAAAGGCATGAGCGCTTGAGCTGCTTCTTGGTCCACTGGCCTAATTAGCGAGATTATCTTGGCCACTTGAATATTTGATTCACTAAAGAGGACGGGGTGAAGAGTATATCCTCGAAAATTGTAACACCCTGAAAAGTGATTGAAACTGATGTCCAGCGCTTGGGCTTTTTCAAACACCACTCTCACTGCTCTGTGGAACTCAGCGAACTTAGTGTGTTCATTTGGAACATCCACACGAGTCTGACTCTGGCCTGGAAGAAGAGGTTGTTTACTTGATGAAGCGTCTTCATTTAGGTCTGGAAAGACTCGTTGAACAAACCCGTCACGAGGATGCAAAACGTAGCGTCCTCCTTGGCTGTATAAAGCAAGTTGCTGGCGAATGTAGCTTTCGATTGGTTGTCTATATCGTGGCAAAGCGCTAACCTTCCCTGCAATAATCTAACGCTGTTGAAGCAAAAAGGATGCATAACCTCGGTGCCTGTACTCTATTTCGAATTCGAACAAAAATGGATATCTGATCAGTTCTTCAATGGTGTAGAAGTGAAGAACAAATTCTTCAGCCCACCTGGTTATATTCATCATCCAACGTTTTCCAAGTTTGTCCGCTTTCTTTTGCTCTTTGTTAGCAGCAAGGAACTTCTCAAAATGTTCCGTCTCTTCGTCATAGTCGTCAGCCCATAATCTGGCTAGATATTCACGAGCCTCATCTTCTATCTACGAGTTGACCGGATTTGGGCGCTCCGCAACAAGCTGTCCTTTACCTTTCCATAACTTAAGTGGATTAGGAGAGAGAGCGTTTTAGGGGGACTTGACAGCGGAGGGGAGGGCCGAATAGCCTATCTTGTTGAGATCTTCTTCATCTGGATCTTTGTTCCAATCACCTATGTGGGGGTTCTTGAAAACAATCTTGTTTTGGCACTGAGGATAAAAGGACTCGTCCGAGCGACCGTTTGAATTGAAACGCTGAAGATCAAAGTCAGCTCTATTGAAAACTGGATGACGAATATACTCAAAGCGTGATTGAAGACGCTCCAAGGTATATAATCCTAGATTGGCAATACGCTCGAAGATTTCAAACTTGAGAGAGTTGGACAAATCGGGCAAGCGTTTGAGTGTCTCGTTCTCTGGCGGCATAATAAAATTCAACATCTGGAGTATATCCGCGCGGGAAAAAATTGATGACACGAGGAGGAGGTCCCGTTGGCGTAGGAATAATGGCAATCGCTTCTGTTGTTACGGGGGCCACTTCTATCGACCGCTCAGCGTTCAAAGTCGCTTCACTGGCTGATGATGTTTCAGCGTCAGCAAGGGCTTGAGATGCTTCCTTAGTGATATCCACAACAACTGCCATATCCACATCTACTTCAATTGGAATCTTGGATGAAAGAGGGGCATCAACGATTGGTGCCTCTGGAGGTACATTTTACGCTGATACATGTAAGTGATTGAGAAAAGCAAGCAAAATTGCCACTAAGTAGAAAGTTAGAAAAGACTAAATCGCTTACCTTGAGGAATATCATCGACTATTTCAGTCGCTTGATCTGTTTCTGGGACAGGTTCCTCAGGCTCTGGAACAACTTCTTCTGGATCTAAGTCGAGAAAAGAAGTTATATGATCAGCACGAATGGGAATATCTAATTCTTCAAGGGTGTTGAGAACATATTGAATATCTGCTTCACATTGTGCTGAAAGAGTTTTTATCCTAGCGTTAGAGACTTAGAAACTAATGAGGAAAGGATATACTAATTTGCTTAGCAAATACTTACCCTGAACACTAGAAAGCCTCTCAGATTGAGTAGTGGCTTGAGGATCTGAGCTGATTTCTGGAACAGCGTCAGAGGGTGGAAAGTTCACTAACTCTCTAAGCGCTGGTTTTGCTAAAGCGCTAGAGGAGGCTGCGGGAATAGAAAGAGGAGTACGTCTTCGTGCAAGCGGTACTTCTTCTTCTACTACTTCCTCTTCCTCGGGAACGGAAAAGATAAACGCTGGAGGAGGCGATGGAGATTTAGGAGTGGGAGAAGGAGAATGGATCATTTGCTTCTTTTTGGGCTCCGGCTTCTTCTTCTTGGGTTCAGGCTTCTGTTTCTTTGCTGGCTTAGATGGCTCAGCGACTTTGAGAGCTATCTTTCTCTTAGGTCGCTTGACCACCAGTTCTTCTTCGGATGAAGAGGATGATGATGAAGAGGAAGACACTAGATCTTCATCATCACTACGAACAACTCCTAAAGCACGAAGTCGCTCACGCTCTTGTTTTGGAACAACTGCACCACCTATCTTCCTTGGCTTTTGCAGCTCACGGATCATTTTCTTTTCGTAGAATTTTGTCGCTGGAATCTTCTTGCTAGAAGAGTTTGTATAACCGTAAGCGCTAAGAATACGACTTAGCACAATCCCTTAAGGCTTGGGATTCACCGACTTGGCCATCGCTGCATTGAAGCGATTAAAAACGTAGAGAGACCAATTTACCTTTAATTTGGTCAGAATAGCTACCATCATCTTGTACTGTATGTCTGTAACTTTATCGAATGTCCCTTTCCTGCATTCGATCATCTTTGAGCATATATCCGCGAGAATAACATATTCTCCCTTCATGTCGTTCTTCTTGAAGTTCGGCTCGTATGCAGTAACAACATCTTCTTTCTTGACCAATTCCCAGACTTTTGTAGCATCTCCGAGATTGACGTGTTCCACCTCAGAACCATCATTGGGTTGAACCAACAATGAAGAAATCAAGGAAGGGGTAAGAACAAAAGTCTTTTTAGCGAAGGGGAAGACGCAGGATATGGAATTTCCATCTATAGAAATCTGGGCATTGTTGAAAAAGTGGAGAGATTCATCTTCAAAGTAATTGAAAATAGTAGTGATCATATCTCTCAAACCAGATTCTTGAACGAGTGGAAGAATAGTTCGAAGAGGAAAGTTCTGGTTATCAAACAGATAGTCACAGTTAACCAGAAATCCGGCGTTAACAGTGACTTGTTTTTCAGCACGGGAAGTTTTTTCCGGTAGCAGACTTGGATGATTTGGAAGATTTTGAAAGTTTGGGTGCCATTGCTGAAAGTTTGAAAGCTTTTTGAGAGAGAGAAGTATTTGCCTTGAGAAAGATGAAGATTTTTACAGTAGAGAGAATTTGTGAGAGTGATAAAATCTGACTGTAAAGACCTTGAAGAGTTTAAATAGAGGCAAAAATTAACTTTTCAATGGCTACGATGCTGACACGTGGACAGTCAAAGAGTTTGAATTTTGAAAGGAGTCAAATCTGATACGTTTTAGGAAAATACGGATGCAAAAAGTGCGGTAAAATAGTTTATCAGTTACCAAAAAGAGCAAAATTTTGGGATCCGCAGTTACCAAATTAATTGAAAAACGTTTGAAAAGATTTGAAATTTTCAGCGTGAAATACTTGTGCCTGATAGTACACTGACACGTAATCAGACTCGTGCAGACCTGAACTGTCTCAGTTTTAGATAAATGTCAATAACCGTCAGTTTGATTTGGTAGACACGTGTGGGTAGTTATCAAATCTAATCTTTTATACTTATCCACATGCTATTCTTTTATCGATGAAAACTATGCATGATTTTCAAAATAATTTTCTTAGCGTTATCGTGGGAATTTCTTTAACGCTTAAGACTTTTGGAGAACAAAATTTAATTTTGTAAAGTTTGTGATAAAGTCAATAGCTTGAATTTATAAATGACAATTTTATTTAGAGATTGACTTTGTCATGCATAAAGATAAGCGCTAGTGATTAATGCATATAATTTTAAATCATTTTTTTTATCACAATTGCTTATAAATTGTTATAAGTACAATTTTAAAGTTCCCCCTAAAATTGATGACTTATTTCAGATTTTGTCAAAGTGTTTTAGACAAAAACATAAGGTGGATTCCCCCTAAATTATATGCCTATTTAAATATGATGCTTTATGATTTAAGCGTTTTAATGAATCATACCTAATTTACTTCTCAAAGTGAGAAAGCGTTGTTCGTTGAGCGCTTTGGTGAAGATATCTACCAATTGTTTGTCAGTTCCAATGAAGTGCATGGAGATATCTTTCTTTTGAACATGGTCACGCAAGAAATGGTATCTAATGTCAATGTGTTTAGTTCTAAAATGAAGGATAGGATTTTGGGTCATAGCTAAAGCGCTTTGGTTATCACAATGGATTGGGGTAGGACCTAGGATAATTCCATAGTCTCTAAGTTGTTGTCTCATCCAAAGAATTTGCGCACAACAGCTCCCAGTGGCCACATATTCTGCCTCAGTGGTAGAAGTCGCTATGGATTGTTGTTTCTTACTATGCCACGAAACTAGTCTATCACCTAGAAATTGACATATACCACTAGTACTTTTCCTATCTATTTTGCATCCTGCAAAATCTAACTTAAGCGTTTGGCTCATTGGAATTTTTGAAGATGATGCATTTTTCATACCAAATTTCTTAATCATATCTTTTGTATATTTAACTTGGTTTATAAATATTCCATTAGGGAGTTGTTTAACTTGTAATCCTAAGAAGAAAGTTAATTCACCCATCATGCTCATTTCAAATTGATCTTGCATCATTTTCGAAAATTTCTCACACAATCGCTTATTTGTAGAACCAAATATAATATCATCAACATAAATTTGCACTAAGAGAATATCTTCATAATGGGTAATTTTAAATAACGTTGTGTCAACGCTGCCTTTTGAAAATCCTTTACCTATAAGGAAGATAGAGAGAGTGTCATACCATGCTCTTGGTGCTTGTTTAAGGCCATAGAGTGCCTTATCCAACTTATAGACCATACTTTTTCCATGGTTGTTGATGAATCCTGGAGGTTGCTCCACATAGACTTCTTCTTAGAGTTTACCATTCAAGAATGCACTCTTCACGTCCATTTGGTACACCGTGAATTTGTTGAATGCGGCAAACGCTAGGAACATACGAATCACTTCAAGACGGGCTGCTGGGGCGTATGTCTGACAATAACCCTGAGTGACTAGTCTGGCTTTGTTTCTTATAACAATGCCATCTTCGTCCATCTTGTTCCTAAAAACCCATCTAGTCCT
Organism: Buddleja alternifolia; assembly: GCA_019426215.1. Taxonomy (NCBI): domain Eukaryota; kingdom Viridiplantae; phylum Streptophyta; class Magnoliopsida; order Lamiales; family Scrophulariaceae; genus Buddleja; species Buddleja alternifolia. The sequence continues at coordinate 9,226,754 of CM033397.1, read as the reverse complement.
AATAAGTCCTTGATGAGTTGGCCTTGGTACTAGCATCCAAACCTTGCTTTCCTCAAATTGGTTAAGCTCTTCTTGCATTGCTTCAACCTAACTTGAATCACTGAGAGCTTCATCCACTTTCTTTCGTTCCATTTGAGATAAGAAACTTGCGAACATGGCCTCATTAATTGTAGCTGACCTAGTTCTAATAGGTGCTTCTATATCTCCAATTACTAGCTCTGGTGGATGGTCTCTAAGCGATTTACGGTCTGGTTGGAAAGGATTGAGAGACTCTTGGTCATCAATCACTTGATCCCTATTTGTCTCTGGCGCAGTCGCTTCATCATTCACAGTTCCAATTTGCTCTTGATGATTATTCTCTTCGTGATCATCAGCGATTCTGAATTTATCATCATTTATAGCCTCACGAGTAACCTTAGGAATAGGCACAAAGATCTCATCATCAGCGTCATCATCACTATTATCATTGAGGTTAATTTGTGATGTTTGTTGGTCAAGATCTTCAATTCCTACATCATCAGGATTAACCTTACTCAGTTCATGGTTAGCATCATCAAACACAACATGAATGGATTCTTCAACCTTCATTTTGATCTTATTTAGGATGCAAAAACTCTTTCCATTCTTGGCATAGCCTAGAAAGATTCACTCATCCGCTTTAGGATCAAAAGTCTTTAGGCTGTGGGATCCATTATTATGAATGAAACATTTTGAACCAAATACATAAAAATATGAGATGTTAGGCTTACGTCCCTTCCACAACTCATATGGAGTCTTCTCATGTTGCTTGTTGATCATACACCGATTTTGAGTCTAGCAAGCTGTGTTGATGGCTTCGGCCCAAAACCTTTGAGGCAACTTAGACTCTACAAGCATTGTCCTAGCTGCTTCTTTAAACGTTCTGTTCCGTCGCTCAGCAACTCCATTTTGTTGAGGTGTTCTAGGAGCAGAATATTCATGAAGTATTCCAAAATCTGTACAAAACTTCTCAACAAATTGGTTAGTAAATTCAGTTCCTCTATCGCTTCTAATTCTCGTCACTTTTAGATCTTTTGAATTTTGCAATTGACGGATTAGCGCTGTGAGCTTGACACTAGTTTCATCTTTGGTCGCTAGAAATTCTACCCATGTATAGCGAGAGAAATCATCAACGATTACTGGCGAGTATTTTTTACCACTAACACTCATGATTTGAATAGGACTAAACAAATCTAAATGCAATAGTTTAAGAATTCTAGAAGTAGATAGGCATGGTTTCTTCTTAGAAGATGATTTAACTTGTTTACCCATTTGACATGCATCACATGAGCGATTCTTTTGAAAGGAACCCTTAGGTAAACCCTCTACAAGATTTAGCGATATTAACTAAGAGATTGCCTTAAAGTTGAGGTGATTTATTTTTCTATGCCATAACCAACCCAATTCATTTTGACTTTTAGCAATGAAGCATGTGGGGTTGTTATCAAATGTAGAATCCCAATCTACTAAATACACATTATTTGTTCTTTTTTCTCTTAATTTAGTAGACTTAGTCTTAGCGTCGTTGACATAGCAGAAGTCGCTTGGACATTTAACATCAAAGCCTTTATCACAAAATTGACTAATGCTCAACAAATTATGCTTAAGACCCTCAACATAATATACATCACTGATCATGATGTTCCCCCTATGCATGATACCTATACCTTTGGTTTTACCTTTGGAGTTATCACCGAATATAACTTGAGGACCGTTGGTTGTACGATAGTTGATCAAGAGATCCTTTGAGCCAGTCATGTTCCTTGACGACCCACTATCGATGTACCAAACTGAAGTATCGGTGTTGGCTCTCGGTACCTGCATTTAAAGGGAAGTTCTAATTCTTCTTAGGTACCCATGTTGTTTTGGGTCCTTCAACGTTAGTAGGTTTGGTTTGAATTAAAACTTTTGGAACGCATATTTGCCTTTTCTTCATTACGGGAAGATTAGCCTTCTTGGGTTTCGGTTTGTGTTGTGTGTGCTTTTTAGGTGTATAGTAATATCCTCGATTATATAGTAATCATAATCGTAATCATAGTCATAATCATAATTATCATAGTATCGATAATATGATCTTGACTGTCTTGGATATTGACGCTGGTATTTCCTTGGCACTTGCTTGGGTTGCACTTTTGGTGCTGAACGCTTAGCGCTTGATTCACAGTGTTCAGGCTTACCTTTAGCCTTTTGAGCATTTGGATGAACCCTTTTTTGTGAATCATTTGCTTTAGCCTTACCCTTGCCTAAGTCAGCTTTGGCTTTCTCATTGGGCCTCGTACCGTTGTCGCTAGGTTCATTTAGCGTTTGACTTTGTGAACTTTTCTCAACAAAGTGAACACCCTTTTCTTTGTTGTTTGCCGTAACATTAGATTTATTTGGTTGTTTACCGAATTCATTGTATCCTAAATTGGTCTTTTCACCATATAATCTAGTTACCTCAGTCACATTATCCAACTTTCTAGAAGCTTTTGATAATGATGAGATGAACTGCTCTGATTTGGCAAGTCTAGCGATCAAATCAGCTTCTCTCTTGACTATTATATCAAGATTGCTTTTCAATTGAATAATCTCACTCTCAAGTGATTGGTTCTCCTCAATGCATTGTTGTTGAACTTTCAACTCTGCTTTGAGCGTTACTTTATCTCTTGTGAGTGATGAAATAATAGCGAGATCATTTTGATATATTTTGGCGGCCTCTTGACAATCTTTATAATATTCATTAACTTTGTCAAGTAATTCATCATAAGAAAGAGGATGAGATAATTCATTGGTTACCTATGGTAGCGATTGGTCAGACGCTTCATCTTCTCTTGCCATGAGACAGATCAACGCTGAGTCGCTTGTAGGCTCATCATCACTACTTTCATCTGATGATTCCAAGTCCTCTTCAAGTGCGGGAACTGGTTTAGATTCCGCTAGCAAACCTTGTTGGCGAAGGTTGCTCCTGAATTAGTTTCTATCCACATAGTCTTGCCTTGTGGGCTTAGACACATTTGGATAAAGGCAATTTACTTGGTAGTGCCCTAGTTTCCTGCAATTATAACACAAATTAGTTTTCATTTTTTGTTCAGTGGATAATCGCTTTGATCCAACTGGAGCTGAGAGATTCTGTGTAGGCGATGGAGGCGCTTGATATGGAACTGGCGCAACTGGTTGAGGTGCTGAGTACACTGGCGCTTGATACTGAGGCGCTGGTGCTGGGGGAGGAGTTTGGAATGAGGTTTGTCCAATAGGATTTCTCTTTTCATATCTTAGAAATTTCTTGAATTTCTTGACTAATAAGGCCATTTCCTTTTCTTCATCTGATTCCACTGGTTTCACCTCACTAACCGCTTTACCCTTATTTTTGGTGGTAGCGATTAAGGCTCCTGATTCAGTCGTTGAAGTTGTTGTGTCGCTGACTTCACCTAACTCGAATTCAAATGCCTTTAACTCTGAAAACACATGTTTTGGAGTAAGAGTCTCCAAAGTTTGTGATTCTCTCATAGCAACTGTCTTGATCAAGTATTTACTTGGAAGACTTCTGAAAATCTTATTGACCATTTTCTTGTTGGTCAATTCCTTATCTAATGATGCTAACTCGGTAATGAGCAAGGTGAATATTGCGTCCAATTGTTCTAGTGTCTCACTGGGATGCATTTTGAAATGCTCGAATCTTTGCATGGCTATGGCGAGCTTGTTCTCCTTCATTTGTGCTGAACCTTCGCACACAATGGCCAACTTATCCTATATTTCTTTAGAGGTTTTACATTGCTTGATCTTGTCGAACAATGCATCGTTATCTCTTAACGCTGAGTAAAGTGCACTTCGTCCAACATTATCCAGATTAGCTCTTTTTCTATCCTCTGGCGTCCATTCTATCTTAGGTTTCTCGACATAACCATCTGGAGTAGTCTCGGTCGCTCCAAGGGCTCGAGTTACAACTTTCATAATCTGAATGGGGCCATCTGTAATCACATCACACATTTCTTTATCGCACGAACATAAATATGTGAATGCTCTAAGTTTCCAAGAATCATAGTTTGATTCTACCAACTAAGGCATTTTGTTAAAAGACAAAATGAGATGTTTTAAAGAGATTTTAAAAGCGATTAATTTTTTTTTTAAAAAAAATGGATCTGAACAAGCAGTTACGCTCGGAAACGCTTAGGTTTCTACTTCAACCGCTCTGATACCACTTGGTGGTCCCAAGTGGTATACGAAAGGGTCTAGATGGGAGGGTTGAATAGACCCTTAAGTCTTTTTCGACTTCAAAAATTTCGTATCACTTTAAAGGTTTGAACGCTTTGGATAATTGAGCGCTTGGGTCAGACGCTTCAGAAAAGTTAACTTAGACTTAGTGATTTTAGCAGTTTACCAAAGTAGGGCAACGCTTAGATCGCTTAATCAGGGTTAGCACAGCGGAAATGAGTTTTAGCGTTCTTTTAGTTAATTTAATCGCCTTGCACTTTAACTTGTCTCTTTCAAAGATAAATGATGTAATAATATTAATAATAAGACAAATAAGGTAAATGACACAAGATATATAAGGTTCACTGGGTGGTGTAATCCCAGCTACGTCCTTCTTCTCTTTTTTCACTTGGAAGAAATTACTAGAATGATTTTCGAAGAGTCACACAGAGTATTCTACACGATAGTAAAAGGTGAAAATGATCTTGGGCTCCTTGATCACACAGACTTCAGGACCAATGAAGATCATCTTCTTCAAGCTTCTCTCACTAAGAAATACTGTCTGAAAGGGTTCAACAACTTTTCTCACTCATATGAAAGGTTGAGGTTTGTCACTAGGGTTTTGTTTGTTTTTGAAAAAGATCAAACAACTTGGAATATCTCAGTTGGAATTTGAATTTCTTCTTTGGAAGATGTTTGAGATATTTGTGACAGTCTGGAATGTAGATAAAAAGATTGAAAGATTTGGCTATGGAGTTTCTAAGCTTTTTCTCAGCAAGTTTTTCTTGTGTCTGTACGTAATTGTCTCTTGTAAAAATTGTATATATTTTTAGGGTTTGCTGGGATAAGGTATTTATAGCCAATTTCTTGGGATCTGTCCATTGGACACATGTAGGAGCGTGCCTCTCACGGGGGCGCGTGAGTATACCTTTTCTCTAACATTCCTGAAAGTTCGCTGAAGCCGATTGGACGGGAGCAGCTGAAATTCTAAATCTTCTGACACTCTGGTCAAAAGGTGGCTTGTTCACAAGTCACATTAGCTTATCAAAATTAATGCTCTTATCAGGCATTTAATGCACTTTGAATTTAATTCCTGTTGGAAATAAATGCCCGTTGAATGATTGCATTTAAGACCTTCATGACTTGAGGATTTATTTCAGGTGATTCTGATATAAGTCGCTTGAAGGATTTCGAGCGCTTGATCCATAAATCCTGAAATGAGATCTTTTAGCGTTTGATAGACGCTAAAAAGAAAATCTTTCTCTCCGGTTCACTTCAGACGCTGGTCTTCAACTTCTTCTCTAATAGACTCACCTAGAATTCTACTAGCGATTCAGTCACTAAGATTTAGTCTAATTTCTACAAAGACAAAAATTACAAGCCTATAATAAATTACAACTTTCAAACACTTATACATCTAACATTAAATCCTATCTTGTCATCATCAAAACATCTAGCATGAAATTTCCTAACAATTGTCTAACTTGCTTGTTAAAGATGCACCGTTTGATTGCGACTCTACTTCTATGCAGGCATTCCTCACTTTGAAGGAGCGGTTGATATCCGCCCTCATCATGGCACCTTCCGATTGGAGCTTGCACTTCGAGTTGATGTATGATGCAAGTGACACCGCGGTTGGAGCGGTACTTGGCCAACGGAAGGAAAAGGTATTTCAAACCATCTATTATGCTAGTAAGACTCTAAATGATGAGCAAATGAATTATGCAACCACTAAAAAAGAGTTACTAGCTATAGTATTTGCATTTGATAAATTCCATGCCTGTCTTATTTTGAACAAAGTGATTGTGTACACCGATCACTCTGCACTAAAGTACTTGCTTGCCAAAAAGGATGCCAAACCTAGACTCATTAGGTGGACTTTACTTCTTCAAGAATTTGACATAGAAATCAAGGATAAGAAAGAAGTAGAACATGTGGTTGCCGACCATTTGTCTAGGATAGAGGCCCCTAACCATGATGGCATGCATGATAAACCTATTTGTGAGGAGTTTCCCAATGAGAAATTGTATGCTATACTTCATAACGATACTCCTTGGTATACCAATTTTGCAAATTATCTTGTCACGGGAGTTCTTCCCCCGGATATCACTTTTCATCAAAAGAAGAAATTCTTTTTTGATGTGAAGCAATATTTGTGGGACGAACCATATCTATTTAAGATTTGTGCAGATGGCCTCATTCGAAGATGTGTCCTCGAGGAGAAATAGCATCGATTCTAGCTCATTGCCATGACATGTCGGTAGGTGGCCAATTTGGGCCTTCTAAAACAGTGGGTAAGGTGCTTCAATCAGGTTTCTTTTGGCCCACACTCTCTAAAGATGCACTTTTATTTGTCCAATCTTGTGATAGGTGCCAACGAACGAGTAATATCTCTAAAAGACATGAAATGCCCTTGAATAGCATGCTTGAGTGTGAATTATTTGATGTTTGGGTTATTGATTTCATGGGACCCTTCCCCAGTTTTTGTTCCAACAAGTATATTCTTGTTCCGGTTGATTACGTCTCTAAATGGGTTGAAACCGAGGCTTTGCCCACTAACGATGCTTGGGACTCCTAGAGCAATCGTTAGTGACGGGGGCACCCATTTTTGCAATAAGAAATTCGAACACTTTGAACAAGTATGGAGTAAGGCATAAAATTTCAACTCCCTATCACCCGGTTGAGCTTGAGCATCGTGCCTTTTGGGCTATCAAGTTTCTAAATTTTGACTCTACACTTATAGGTACAAAATGATTGCTCCAATTGCATGAGCTCGAGGAATAGCGCCACCAAGCTTATGAGAATGCTAAACTTTACAAGAAACGAACAAAAATGTGGCATGACAAGCACATTCTTCCCCTCGAGTTTCATGAGGGAGAGAGAGTTCTTCTTTATAACTCTCGACTCTGACTTTTTCCTGGAAAGCTCAAGTCACGGTGGTCTGGAGCGTTTCTTGTATCTCGCGTATATCCCTCGGGTACCATCGAACTCACAACAGATACGGGACAAACCTTCATGACAAACGCTCAACGATTGAAGCACTATATGAGGATCGATGGACCAAGGGACAACGTGTCCATCCCTCTCGGGGATCCTCCATGATTCCATATCTCAAGTTGAGCTACCGACTATATCCTCCGATGACAATGTTGAGATAATTCCTCCTCCGGTGAACCCGTCAGGGGCTCCGCTAGGGGCTCTGCCTCCTCAAAATAGGCCTGAAAATCCTCCTTCTCCTTAGGGGACTCCCACAGTGCCACACAACTTCGTGATTGTGTACACGTGGATTTCCCTTCTCAAGGTCCTCATATTTCTAATTTTTTGTCTTCTTCTCGTACTGCTTTAGACGCGGTCCGACTGGGGCACCCTCAGATGATGAGGGCCTAGACCAACCGGATCCGGAGGCTCTGGATGAGGTCACCGAAACAGCTCTGAGCAATCATGAGAGGATTCTAATGGGTACTCCAGGTGCACATTTCTCTGAACATTTTTCGGTCTTGTTTCACCCACCAACAGGAGCAAATAATCTGAGCAAACTATGGGATTCATCCTTCTTATCGTATAATTGTGCCATCCTCCGAGGATAGGGGTCACCTTCCCCCTCCGGGTTTTGTTTGCTTTTACGTGGCTCACCTTAGGGCTGGTTTACGTTTTTCGATCCCTCCCCTGTATATCTCTATTGCTAGGTGCTTTAAGTTGCCCTTGAATCAGTTGGCCCTAAATGCTATGCGTATTATAGTTAGTTTTGCTGTTTTGTTGAAAAGTTTGGGTCATCGTCCCACTATGGACTTCTTTTATAGCCTCTATCTGCCTCGTCGTTCAGGGGGACAGAAAGGCGTGTTTTACCTCACTTTTCGGGGAGATGCCAAGTTTCTCACGGGCTATCCTCCCTCAGAACGTGATTAGAAGAAAAATTTCTTCTTTATTGCTCCGTCTGAGGAAATCATATGGGATTTTTCTCGGGATTTTCTTCAAGAGTAAGAAGGTCACAATCTCTACACTTACCCTCTTATGTCTCCTTATCATCAAAGCTTGTTGACTTACTTGAATTGGACCGAATATGATGTCGGTAAACTGGTTGACCCTCGTTTGTTATGTCATTATGAATTGAGTCCCATCGATGTTGATATGCGGTGTGAAATAATAGGTAATGAAATTTGCTTGATTCTTTTATTTTTGCATGTTTTCATCTGGTATTTTGTTGAAAATTGTTCTGATATGGCGGCTACTTGTCTTTGTGTTTTGTAGCTGAAGTGATGGAAAATGCAAGGCTAGTAGAGGCCAGGCGCCGCAGGGCTAGACCCTCGGGTGCAGCTCCACCTATACTGCCTCCACCTCCTACTGGAAATCCCCCAGGACATTCGCTTTCCCGAACGGCCCGTCAATCTGCTACATCTCCCCCTGCCTCCACCTCCTGCTAGAAATCCCCCAGGACATTCGCCTTCCCGAACAGCCAGATAATCTGCTACGTCTCCCCCTGCCTCTACCCCTACAAATTAGGCAAGGTCATCCCGTGACTCAGTACAGGCCGGAGAGATCGCTGATGGAAAAAGACTAGCTGAGGTTTCCTCTGACGTACCTCCTCCCAAACGCCCTAACACCGGAGGGATTCAGATTCGAGACGTCGTTCCTCCCATGCACTTTTCTACTCCAGACACACCCACCCACCGGACTCGTTCTCGTGCTCAAGACACCCCTAATTATTTAGTACGGAGGAGCCGCGAGCAAGTGGTTTTGAGAAGCATTCGGAAAAACATGGCCAATTAAGTGGATCGCCCTTTGCTGGACTCCATGACTATTAGGGATGCCATGGATTTAGCCTTGGAAATGGCTCCTAAGGTATTTTTTTGTTTCAATTGGTTCTTATAAACCTTCGCCTTTCAAGTGTTGATATTTTGTCTAAAATTTGTTCTGAAGTTCTTCCTGATTTGTGGTAAAGCCTTGGTGGACGCTAACCGTGCTGGCAAAGTTTTTGACTTGAAGAGGGATTTGGCCAAAGCCCGGAAATGCATAGAAGCTTACGTACCTGCCGAGAAGTTGTGGCAGCGGGAAAAAGAGAAGACATTGCTGGACGTTCAGGAGCAAGAGTCTCGGGCTGTGGCCCTTTCCAACATAGTCAGGACCCTGGAGGAAAGCCTCCCTTTTGTCATGGAGCAGCAAGATTTTGAAATGCAGGGCACCTTTCAGAGAGAGCGCGAGACTTGGCTGGAGTCTGTCCCAAGTTCTTCAGAAGGCATGGCTCTTCTCGCTAAGGGCAAGGCTGACTTCTTGTCCTCCCATGAATTCCAGGACTTAGTTGATGATAAATCCTTGGATTATTTTTACAAGGGATTTGAGGGATGCAGCGCCCAGTTTGCTACCAAAGGCATGCCACCAGCCGGAAGTGACACTTCATTTATAGATGTTGAGCTAGCGTTGGATGCCTTACTTTCAAGAGTGCCACCAGTGACTCCTTAGGCATGTGAAGTTGGGGCTGCCTTACCTGATGCGACAGAAGAAAATACTCTTGCTGGTCAGGCTGCTGAGGATCCAGCTGACCCCCAGACTGCTGAAAACAATCCTTTTGCCACCGTGGAAAATTCCCCTACTGATGCAGAGTAGGGTCTTTTAAGCGTTTAAGGTAGATTTTGTGTTTGAACAATGTTTTCATTTTGCTGGTTTTTGTCCTGCCCTTCGCGGCAGATGAATTATGTTACTTCGTGCTTCCTTTAGGACTTTGAATGTTTTTTTTATGAATCACTTTTAACTTCTATCTTTGCCACGCTTGCCTTTTCTAAATGCTTGTGTGTTACTCCGGTGGATGAGCTTTACAGATATCCCTCATCTCCTTTGGGTAAAAAGGGATGCTTGCTGGCTGGCATTCAAGCTAGATTTTCTCATGGCCCTTCACACTTCTTTAGAAATTTGAAGCATATCGTCTCGCCGTGTTTTAGGGTTTGGCTTGACGTTTTCATTATTCACAAAATTACGTGAGTGAGTTGCATAATTAAAACATCACATAATGAAATTACATAGTTTTAGGTCATTATGTGCATTTTGATGAAAACAAATTTTTATTAAGTGCTTCTTTTACCTTGCTAAGGATTTCACTGGTATAGGCCCTGAATATGAGGCTTAATATCTTGTTAAGATCACATACATATTACAGCGACATATTTTTTTAGCAACAACAAGACATATAAGTGATGTCATATAAATGCAAGTATTTATACTTACATGACAAATACTTTTGCAGACCTTGTGTCTCCCTTTATCCTCCCTCCGTACCACATATATTTTCATCAAGAGCTCACATCTGGCCAGTATGCTACCGTGGCTCCTTCCTTATTCTTCCATTTATCCCGATTTTCCCTCCTTATTTCTCGAAGGCGTCAGAATGGATCATAGTCTCGTCCTAGCCTGAGAAGTGGACCGAAGTCACACCCTCCTTCCTTATTTCTTCATGGAGTCGGAATGGATCGGTGTCCATCCTATCCTTAGCCTTATCACTCCAGAAAATATCCTCATACTTTATTTATGGGTTTAGAGACCCTCCTCAAACTGCATGGTATGGGGGGCGTTGGATTGAGCATCCAAATTTATTGCCTGAATGTCAATCCAGGTTTATCCCTCCCTTATTTTCCTATCCTCTGGCTACCTTCTTTTCCACCAACCGCCCCTTACTTCCATATAAATGCAGGATATGTATGCATGTAATTATTCATGAGGAGCATTACCATATTAAAGGAAAGCGCGCATAAAGATAGACATATATACAGAAAAATAAATTTTATTGATACTTATCTATCTCCACATTTTATCGCTTGCAGAGTAGGCTAACATTCTTACTGAAACAGCTACTTGAAATTAAAACGCTTAGACATAAAATTTCTTCTGATTTTGTATATTCCACGGCCTAGGTAACATCCTTCCATCACCATTTGTTAGCTCGTAAGCTCCTCATCTCAATACTTTGGTCACCTTGTATGGCCCATCCTTGTTGGGTCCTAATTTCTTCACTGCATGTGTTGCGTCTACTCTTTTCAGCACGAGGTCACCCACTTGGAAGAACCTTGTTTTCACCTTTGTTGTCTGTGCTCTTGCAATGTGTTGTTTGTATACTTCTACCCAGAGATATGCTATCTCCCGGCCCTCCTCGATCATGTCTAACTCCTCTCTCATCCTGGCTTCGTTTTGGTTGGCATCGAAGTTTTTGATTCTAAGAGTTGGCACCCGTATCTTAGGTGGTATTACAGCTTCACTTCCATAAACTAGTAGGAATGGACTTTCTTCCATCGAAGTTTTTGATTCTAAGAGTTGGCACCCGTATCTTAGGTGGTATTACAGCTTCACTTCCATAAACTAGTAGGAATGGACTTTCTTCCATAGTAGTTTTTGGAGTGGTCCTGTAGGACCACAGCACGGATTGCGGCTCGTCCACCCAGCTACCTCCCGCTTCTTCCAGTCGGGTTTTCAGCCCCTGGACTAGTATGCGGTTGGTGACTTCCACTTGTCCATTGGTTTGTGGGTGTGACACTGAGCTAAAACGTTGCTGCATTCCCATCTCTTCACATCACTTTTTTAGCCTGGCTCCATTGAATTGTCTTCTATTGTCAGCTACGATCTCCCTTGGTATACTAAAGCGACATATGATATTTTTCCTGAGGAATTTTATTACTTCCGCTTCTGTGATTCGGGCTAATGCCTCGGCCTCTACCCATTTGCTGAAATAGTCCACCACTACCAGCAGGAACTTCTTCTGGGCCTTGGCTATTGGAAACGGTCCTACAATATCCATTCCCCATCGAGCAAAAGGACATGGGATGCTTAGGGAATGCAAAAATTCTGCGGGTTTGAATATAAGATTGGCGTGCTTCTGGCATTGCTCGAAACTCCTTACTAACTCATTGCCATATCCTCTCAAGCTGGGCCAGAAATACCCAGCTCTCAATGTCTTGCCGGCTAGAGCCCCTTCTGCGATATGGCTGCCGCAGCATCCTTCATGGATCTCCCTTATGATATACTTTCCATCCTTAATGGATATGCATTTGAGATAAGGTTGGACAAAGCCTCTTTTGTATAATACCCCATCTATCATGGCAAAACGTTCAGCATGAATGAGCATCCATTGTCTATTATATTTATCTGCAGGGAGCACTCCCTTCGTAAGATATTCGATAATATCCATCCTCCAATCTCTTTCTTTTTCTATGCTCAATATTTCTTCCTCCATGCTGACTCTGGCTGCGCTTTCTATGGTAATCTGCCTGGTATCACAGTCGGCTACCGAACTGCCTTGTTTAGATAGATAGTCCGCCTTGGTATTCTCAGCTCGAGGGATCTGGTTTACTTCAAATTTATCCAAACTTTTCTTCAACATCTCAATTATTGTTAGGTAGTTCTCCATTCTTTCTTCTTTTGCCTCATAGACACCTTTTACTTGTTTGGTCACCAACTGGGAATCAAAGTGCACAATTAGTTTCCTTGCTCCGCCTTTTATCTCCATTTTGACCTCGATTATGAAGGCTTCATATTTGGCCTCGTAATTTCTAGCCTTAAACTCGAATTTTATCACGTATTCGAGCTGGTCTCCTTTAGGAGTTGTCAGCACAATTCCAGCCCCATTTCCAGTATGAGTGGTCGATCCATCTACATGCAATAGCCATACCTTTTCTTTTTCTCCCTTTTTTAGATCGAGTCTCGTCATCTCCGTGACGAAGTCAGCTAGGACTTGTGCTTTGATGGCTGTTCGGGAGGCGTACTTGATGTCAAATTCTACCTACTCTACAACCCACTTCACTAATCGTCCTGAAGTACCCACCTTCCCCAGCACGGTTTTCATCGGTTAGCTGGTCCTAACTACGATCTTGTAGGTTAGGAAATATCGCTTCAATCGTCTTGCAGTAATCACTACTTCAAAAGTGACTTTCTCGATCTCCGAGTACCTCGACTCAGTGTCACTGAGCACCTTGCTGACGTAGTACACTAGCTTCTTCGTCTTTTCTGCTTCTTTGACCAGTACCGTGCTAACAGCTCGCTCGGCTACCGAGATATAAAATAACAGCGGTTCTCCCACTACTGGCTTAGTAAGCAAAGGTACCTAGTTTAGGTACTCCTTCAGCTCCTTGAAGGCGCGCTGACAGTCCTCCGTCCAATTGAAACCTTCAGTCTTCCTCAATATCTTGAAGAATGGCAAACTTCGATCTGCCGATCTTGATTGGAAACGGCTTAAAGCCATGATGCGTCCATTCAATTGTGGGAGATTGTTAGAATATATGTCCTCGAATGCCATAAAGAGGAAAGATTTATAAGGCATAAACATTGAAAGTAAACTATGGTTTTTCTATTAATATAAGGAAGTTGATTGTTGTTTTCTTATAGGCATTTATAAGGTGTGAATAAACAACGTAAAGTCCTTGATGACAAGGCGAACCTTCTACCTCCTATGGGGATAGGAGAAAAGGCACTAGAATGGTTTGACCCTTGACATCTAAAAGGTTTCGCAAGTCCAAGAAATAATGATTGGGCATCAATTGTGAATAAAGACATGTATGATGTAAGTTTTGACAGAGAAAGTGTCAATCGTACACTATGGAAATGGTAGTGGGAACTTATATCATAGACGTGTCAGTTGGACTGATATGTTTGAACACGGATCACATCAATTCATCACATGGGTATTCACTCATTGACAGTCAATGATGAAACTAATAAGTAGTGATAGGTACGTTTGAACCTCTGACCTGAGAAATTGAGTTGAAGATGTACTTGTGACATCAAGTCTGTCATTAGAGTAGTTAGATTCAAATCACCTGTTGGTGGAATCGACCTCGAAGTGTGACTTGATGGGCAAGTAGCATTGTTAACTGATTTGCAATGTGAAATTTATTCTCTCATAAGTGAATGAGTAAAATATCCTATGCGATCATGAATAAGTGAGGATGAAGGTCTTTGGCCAAAGCATTTAAATACCTCGACTTATTATGAGCTTAGGCATATGGTCAAGTTATATGAGTTTGACTTTAAACCATGACTCTTACTTGACTGGGATATAAGAATAAAAGGTTTATACACGTACGGTATTCATGGCGTAAAGGTTTGGAATGATCCTATTCATTCGTTCTCAATTGGGTTACGGTGTGAGCCTCGAGACTGGCTAGGTGTCGCTCACACCCCTTTGGATTCCTCCCAATTGCCTTTTGAGACGAACCTAAAGAGTCGCGCTTAAAGGAAGTGCAAAAGGGAAAACATGGCAAAAAGACTTGAGAGAAATTCACGGCGTTGGATGCCGTAATTAATTAATTAATTATTGGATAATTTAATTAATTAATTAAATTAATGAGTTAATTAATTTCTTGTAGAAATTGAATTATAAATTAATTAGGAATTGAATTAATTAGATTATCAATTTATTTATTGGATAAATAAATTATTCGATTAATTAATTAGCAAGCAAGACGAAAGCCCGAAGGCTTCCGAGCCCACTAAGGGGCGCCCAAATAGGGCTCTTTCATGCTAGTGTTATTGTTTCGTAATGATATAAATATATCACAAGGTGAAAAATAACACAAGAAAACTTACATAACTTTCCCTCCAAGAAAAAGTCTCCCACCTCTCTCTCTATCTCTAGCCGTCTTTGACAAGGAAGAAAAGAGGAGTTTTGCATTTTTTATTCCGGTGTGTCGAATTAGAGACGTTGCGAAATTCGGCGTTAGAGAAAAGGATCACGTTCAGAAATCAACATACGCGAGAACGATAATTTTTCTATACACAATTAAACACGATGATTAGAGATGATTCGGGCTTTGGGAATTAAATTTACTTTCCACTGTGTGTTATTCGTATAATTCCCAACATTGGTATCAAAACCAATCTCTGAATTCTGTGTTTAATTGCTTATGTGATTGACTGTTTTTCCGCGTTTTTGAGGCATACTTTGAACGTATTTTTAATATGAAAATATTCTGAATCTCGCTTCAGTTGCTTCATGAACGTTGTAGTGTAATGAGTTTCGAATATGGGTATATAAAGTTTATGAGAATCGGAGAAGCATAACCCCAAGACGAGCGCAATTCAAAAAGCGTGCGCAGCCTGCCCGCTGGGCGCGCAGACAGCGCCCGCTGTGCGCGCAATAGGAGGCCTTTTCGGCCTCCCGTTGCGCACACAGCGTGCGCACTGCACACACTGGGTGGGCTCCCAACGTCGTTCCGTTTCACGGCGCCAGTCGGAGGGGCTGGCCGGACACCCAAGCACAATTAAACCGTGCGCTGGGCGCACGGCATACACCGTGCCATGCGCCCAGCGAACGGACCTGTTTCGGTGCCCGGGTTTTCTTGACTCGGGCCCTATGGGTCGGGTTATATTTTCCTAAGGTCCAAATTTTAATTGAATAGGTGTTTGGGTTATTTTAGTTATTCGGGTGGGTCAAAAGGATGATGACCCGGATTTAATTAAAAAGGGGCCCAAATTGTTTTGATTAAAATTGTGGATAATTCAATAAATTAGTTATTGGGCCTAATTAATTAATTTTGAATATGCCAATGGTTGGTAATTTAATTTTGATAAAATTAAGTCCAACATAGTTTTTATTGATCTTTATTTGAATGAAATAATTAATTAATATACTCTTGGAAAATTTTATGTATTAAGTTATTTATTTAAATAAATAATTCTCATAAATAGGATTATTTTCATATGAATCAATAAAATTTGGAATTTTATTGTGGAAATTAATTAAGTTGGACTAATTAATTTTTATTAATCACCAACATAAGTGCTTTATTTATCGTGAGCATGTATTATGTGATGGTGACATATGTCTATAGACTTAGGTTGCTTCTTTTTATTATGTATTTCTTTTGATGAGTTGTAAGGGCCGGTTTGAGCCCATTTTATTTTATTTCTAGATTTATGTATAGGTTTTAAATTACCTCTTGTAATAAATAGAAATAGAATAGGCCTTTCAAGATGGAGATCATGCAAAAGAAGAGGAGCTTGGAGCCCACGAAGATTAGCTAGGCTTTTCTTTTTCAATTTTATGATGATCCATTGGCTTGGGCCCTCTAGATAAAAGCCTATAGACCTTAATCGAGACATATTAAGTGCATTAGACCTTAATCGAGACATATTTCACCCCAAATATCGTTAAAGGGTTGCAAGGTGAAATTTAAATGTTAGATTATGAGGAGTTAGTGGGAATGAACTTAGATAGTCCACATTACCAATAAATCGCTAAAGGGTTGCGGTTTTTATGGATTATGGGATAAATATGCTTGAACCGTCTATTTGATAGATTGATGTTTGACATTACTTTAATTAAGTAATGGACCAAATATCGTTAAAGGGTTGCCATCCATTATATTTATTAAAGAACTCAATCCCCACCACGAAGTTTTCATCAATGATCGCTTCCGTCTTTTCACAGTGGGAGTGTGGAATTTCGAAAAATGTAGTAGGAGCCAAGTTATAAGTCAAAGTCCTTAAATTTTAAACTTGGTCTTAGTTTAGTCCAATATTCTAATTAAGTCTGGTTTATTTTCTGCAGTTATTTGTTTTATCGCTCTCGGTTTTCAAAAATGACAGTCAACCCACTTTCCGTATTACTCGAAAAGAATATCCTTACCGGACCCAACTACGTGGATTGGCTAAGGAATTTGAGAATAGTTCTCAATATGGAGACTCTAGGATACGTGTTGGACACTGATATCCCTGCTCCACCTGCCAGAACACGTGCCAATGAAGAAGAAGTCCAAGCTCATGAAAAATGGGTAAAGGACGACGTCCGAGTGCGTTGGTACATTCTTGGCTCTATGGCGAATGAGCTTCTGAGGTCCCATGACAAGATGACCACAGCGAGGGCTATCTTGGCGCACTTGGTCGAACTCTATGGTGAGCACAGTAGGAATGCTAGATATGAAATATCTAAAGAGCTCTTCGGAGCTAAAATGAGAGAAGGTTGGGGATCATGTCCTCAAAATGATATCGAGGATCGAGAGATTGGAAGCTCTCGATTTTATAATGAACCCGCAACTTCAGACCGATCTTATCTTGCATTCCCTTTCTGACTCTTTTTCCCAATTCGTCATGAACTTCAATTGCAATTCGATTGAATGCAACTTAGCTAGGCTAATGAACAAATTAAACATTGCACAATCTCAATTGAAGCCCAAGGGAAAAGAGACTGCTTTGGTTATAACTTCTGGGCCCAAACGGGCAAAGAATAAGAAGAGAAAAACCAAGAAGCAGGCTGGCGAGCTTAGAGCTCAGGGTGGTGTCGATAAAGGAAAAGGGAAAGTTCCTGTGATTCGCAAGAGAAAGGGGCCACAAAAGACAGACAAATGCATACACTGTGGTGAGCTGGGCCGCTGGAGAAGGAACTGTCCGAATATGGGGCCTGGCGCACAAGGTATGGAACTTTATGTTTATTAAACTTATTGTTCTATGACCGTCTTCTCTACATCTTGGATTCTTGACTCTGGAGCTAGTGCTCACATATGTTGTATGAATCAGGATCTGATGCGAGGAAGGAAGCTGGACAACGATGAGGTGAAGTTCAGAGTAGGCAGCGGGCAAAGCATCGCGGCTACTGCAATAGGATCTACCTCGTTGTTTTTAAAATCTGGACATGTACTATTACTGGATAATGTTTTGGTTTTGCCTAATGGGCTTAAAAACATTGTTTCTATTCCCGGTTTAGTTAAGAATGGTTACACTTTCCGTTTAATTGATGAACGATGCAACATTTATTACGGTAATAAATTTGTAGGCTTTGCTTCTTTGATAAATGGATTGTATTACCTTAGTGTCCAAAATGAGTATGCAGTGAATACTATACAAAGGAAATGTAGAAGGCTTGAAATGAACCAACGATTGATATGGCACCTTCGACTAGGCCATGCCGGCGAACAAAAGATTCGCAAAATGGAAAAAGATGGGCTAATTAGCACACTGGGATTGGATCCCTATCCTACTTGTGAATCTTGACTCAAAGGGAAGATGGCTAGATCGCCTTTCACAGGGAGCTTTGAAAGGGCCTCACAAATCTTAGGTTTAGTGCATACTGATGTTTATGGTCCATTTGGAGAAATGGCCAGAGGAGGTTTCCTTTACTCTATCACCTTCACTGACGACCATTCTCAATATGGTCTTGTGTACCTAATGAAGCATAAGTCTGAATCCATTGACAAGTTCAAGGAATTCAAGGCTTTAGTGGAAAATCAAACAAGTCAACGTATAAAAACTCTTCGATCTGATCGAGGAGAATATATGAGCGACGAGTTTGACTTATACCTCAGAGAGAATGGTATAGTATTGCAACTCACACCTCCAGCGACTCCACAGTTGAATGGAGTACCAGAGCAAAGGAATCGAACCTTGTTGGACATGGTTCGCTCCATGCTTAGCTACACTGATTTACCCATTTCACTGTGGGGTCACGCACTGCTTACAGCTGCACACATTTTAAATAGATGTCCATCTAAGTAAATTCCTCTGACTCCCTAAGAAATGTGGAGAAATATGAAACCAAGTCTTAACCACATAAAGATTTGGGGATGTCCAGCTTATGTCGAAAAGACTAAAGTGGACAAGTTGCAGGCTAGGTCCTTAAAGGGACGTTTCATTGGATATCCTGAAGATTCTATGGGATACCTCTTTTACCTGCACAATGATCAAAGGATCATTGTAGCCTTACAAGCCCACTTTCTTGAAGATGAGTTCATTCAAGAAGGAGGAGCGGGTAGAAAGATTGTTCTAGAAGAACAAAATGAAACCCCACTTGATACATCTACACAGGGAGTGAGAACCAAACCTTCTGTAACACAACCACAACCACGACGATCGAATAGAGTATCTCAATCGCCTGAGAGGTACGGATATCTAATGCAGAGGGAGTTGGATCTCCATTCTGTGTTAGAGGAGGATCATGGAGATTATCCCTCCACTTTTGATCAAGCGATGGTGGATGTGGATGCTGTTAGATGGCATGAAGCTATGCAAACTGAGATCGATTCGATGCATGCAAACCAAGTCTGGAAACTTGTAGACCAACCTGAAGGGGTAAAACCAATCGGGTGTAAATGGATCTACAAGAGAAAGATTAGTGTTGATGGCAAAGTACACACCTACAAAGCTAGGCTAGTGGCGAAAAGGTATAGTCAAAAGGAAGGAATTGACTACCAAGAAACCTTCTCGCCAGTGGCTATGATCAAATCAATAAGGATTCTACTTGCAATAGCAGCACACCTAGATTATGAAATATGGCAAATGGATGTCAAAACTGCTTTCCTAAATGGATTCCTAGAAGAGGATATCTATATGGAACAGGCTAAAGGATTTGAATCCGAGGAGCATATTCATAAGGTGTGTAAACTTGAGAGATCCATTTATGGACTTAAACAAGCATCTCGTAGCTGGAATCTACGTTTTGATGAGGTTGTCAAAGGATTTGACTTCATTAAAAACGAAGACGAGCCCTGTGTTTACAAGAAGGTCAGTGGGAGCAAGTTGACATTCCTAGTGTTATATGTAGATGACATATTTCTCATTGGGAATGACATAGGAATGCTCACCACAACCATGAAGTGGCTTTCGATTACATTCTTCATGAAAGACTTGGGAGAAGCGACCTTTATTCTAGGGATTCGGATCTATAGAGATCGAACCAAAAAAATGATTGGACTTTCTCAAGCCCTTTACATAGAAAAGGTCCTAAAAAGGTATAGGATGGAAGATTCTAAGAAAGGATTCCTACCAATGAGACATGGGATACATCTTTCGAAATCTATGTGTCCTCAAAGTGAGGAAGATAGAAAAGAAATGAACATTATACCCTATGTGTCTGCTGTGGGCAGCTTGATGTACGCGATGCTCTGTACTAAACCCGACATTCCGAGTACATAGCTGCCTCGGAGGCAGCTGAAGAAGCTGTTTGGATTAGGAAGTTTGTTGAGGAACTTCAAGTGGTTCCTAGCATAAAGCTCTCGTTGCCACTTTATTGTGACAACACTGGAGCTATAGCGCAAGCGAAGGAACCTAGGTCTCACAATTAATCGAAACACATAGAGAGGAGATATCACATCATAAGAGAGATCGTTGCATGAGGTGAAATAGCTATTCAGAAAATAGCCTCAGCCGACAATGTCGCTGATCCATTGACCAAGCCATTGGCACAGGCGGCGCTGGAAAAACTTCTCGAAAAGATGGGTATTATATACCACAGCAAATGGCAATGAGTGCAAGTGGGAGATTGTTAGAGTATATGCCCTCAAATGCCATAAAGATGATAGATTTATAGGGCATAAACATTGTAACTAAACTATGATTTTTCTATTAATATAAGGCATTTCATTGTTGTTTTCTTATAGGCATTTATAACGTGTGAATAAACAACGTAAAGTCCTTGATGACAAGGCAAGCCTTCTATCTCCTATGCGATAGGAGGAAAGGCACTAGAATGGTTTGACCCTTGACATCTGAAAGGGTTCGCAAGTCTAAGAAATATTGATTGGGCATCAATAATGAATAAAGACTTGTATGATGTAAGTTTCGACAGAGAAAGTGCCAGTCGTACACTATGGAAATGGTAGTGGGAACTTATATCATAGACGTGCCAGTTGGACTGATATGTTCGAACACGTCTCGCAGCAGTTCATCACATGGGTATTCAGTCATTGTCAGTCAATGATGAAATTGATAAGTATTGATAGGTACGTGTGAACCTCTGACCTGAGAAATTGAGTTGAAGATGTACTTGTGACATCAAGTCTGTCATTAGAGTAGTTAGATTCAAATCACCTGTTGGTGGAATCGACCTCAAAGTGCGACTTGATGGGCAAGTAGCATTGTTAACTGATTTGCAATATGGAATTTATTCTCTCATAAGTGAATGAGTAAAATATCTTATGCGATCATGAATAAGTGAGGATGAAAGTCTTTGGCCAAAGCATTTAAATACCTCGAATTATTATGAGCTTAGGCATATGGTCAAGTTATAAAAGTTTGACTTTAAACCATGACTCTTACTTGACTGGGATATAAGAATAAAAGGTTTATACAAGTACGGTATTCACGGCGCAAAGGTTTGGAATGATCCTATTCATTTGTTCTCAATTGAGTTACGGTGTAAGCCAAGAGACTGGCTAGGTCTCACTCACACCCCTTTAGATTCCTCCCAATTGCCTTTTGAGACGAACCTGAAGAGTTGCGCTTAAAGGAAGTGCAAAAGGAAAAACATGGGAAAAAGACTTGAGAGAAATTCACGGCATTGGATGCCATAATTAATTAATTAATTAATGGATAATTTAATTAATTAATTAAATTTATGAGTTAATTAATTTCTTGAAGAAATTGAATTATAAATTAATTAGGAATTGAATTAATTGGATTATCAATTTATTTATTGGATAAATAAATTATCCGATTAATTAATTAGCAAGCAAGATGAAAGCCCGAAGGCTTCCGAGCCCACTAAAGGGCGCCCAAATAGGGCTCTTGCATGCTAGTGTTATTGTTTCATAATGATATAAATATATCACAAGGTGAAAAATAACACAAGAAAACTTACATAACTTTCTCTCCAAGAAAAAGTCTCCCACCTATCTCTCTCTCTCTAGCCATCTTTGACAAGGAAGAAAGGAGGAGTTTTTCGTTTTTGATTCTGGCGTGATGAATTAGAGACGATGGCAAATTCGACGTTAGAGAAAAGGATCACATTCAGAAATCAACATACGCGAAAACGGTAATTTTTCTATACACAATTAAACACGAGGATTAGAGATGATTCCGGCTTTAGGAATTAAATTTACTTTCCGCTGCGTTTTATTCGTAGAATTCCCAACATTGACATCTCACCGCTCCTTCATGTCTTGAATGGCCTTTATCTTCTCGCGATTGACCTCGATTCCTCTCTCGGTGACCATGTAACCGAAAAATTTTCCTCCTTTAATTCCAATCGCGCACTTCGCTGGATTTAGCTTCATCCTATATTTCCTTAGCGTCTCAAAGATTTGTCGCAGGTCTTCTATGGGATTATTAGTAGAACGGCTTTTTACAACCATGTCATCTACGTACACTTCAATATTTTTACCGATTTGGTCACGAAACATCATATCAACCAAACGCTGGTAGGTAGCTCCCACGTTTTTAAGCCCGAATGGCATATCCACGTAGTAGTAGGTGGGAAACGAGGTTATAAAACTCACTTTCTTCTGGTCCTCCTCGTCTAGAGATATTTGATGGTACCCACTTTGTGCGTCCATGGTACTCAGCAGCTCGAATCCATCCGTTGAATCAACTAGCTGGTCGATTATCGATAAAGGATAGTAGCCCTTGGGACACGCCAGGTTGAGGTCTCAAAAGTTAATTCACATTCTCCACTTGGCTCCTCTTTTTGGTACCAAAACAACATTGGACACCCATTCTTGAAATTGTATCTCTGCAATATGGCCTGACTTCAGCAGCTTTTCCAGCTCGGCCTTGATGACATCATCCTTCTCAGGACCAAAAGGCCTTTTCTTCTCGATTACTGGCTGAGCTTCGGGATACACATTGAGATGATGTTGAATCACGACAAGGTCATTTCCTACTAGGTCATCAGCTGACCCGGTGAAGACATCAGCATGCTTCTGCAACACCTTTATCAGCCCACTTTTCAGCCCCTCCTCTAGGTGGGAACCAATTCTGACTTTCTTTTCTGCATTTCCGGGTACTACTTCCATGCTCATGAGTTCTCCAACTAGCTCTACATGGGTAGCTGCTCTCTTGCCTTGGCCTTTTTTTTTAGGCCGGCCTTGTCTGTTTTACGCTTCTTATCTTCTATCATCCTGTCGTCCTTTCCCAGTGAGGCTACATATCACTTTTGGGACATGCTTTGATCCCCTACTACCTATCCTACTCCTTCAAGTGTAGGAAATTTGATCTTCATGTGTGGGATGGAAATTACCGCCTCAAATAGTACCAGGGTGGGTCTTCCGATTATTATATTGTATGCCCTTGGCGTATCCACCACCAGGAATTTCACTAATTTGGTCTTGCGACTAGGTGGCTCTCCCAGAGACATTGGCAGCGTGATTTATCCAATAGGCTGAACCGTCTCTCCAGCGAAACCATATAAAGGGGTACTCACAGCTTCTAATCTAACTGCTCCTAGATCCACCTGGTTATAGACCTGGTAGAATAGGATATTCACTGAGCTACAGCTATCGATGAATACACGTTGCACCTTGTAATTTGCGATGGTGTTCGTGATGACCAAGGCGTCACTATGGGGTGCCATCACGGTTTTAGCATCCTCTGGCCCGAAGCAAATCTCTCCTTTGGGGCAACTCTAGTTAAAATTAAGGAAGAATGCAGGTGCCTGATCGAGCACCCGAATTTGCTTCTTCAATCTTATCTTTGAAAGTCCAGGGGTCAATCCTCCAAATATCATGTGTATGACTCCTTTACTGGGATCATTAGCTATGGGAGTCGCTAGTGCAGCTTGATTTCCTCTTGCAAGTTGAGGTCCAGCTCCCAATTGTTGAGGGAAATGTCCTCTTCCTGCTGGTTCGGCTCGTCCTGCTCCTCTTTCTACCCATTGGCTTGGGCCACCTCGTCCTCTATTCAAGGGTGTCCTCCTCACTCGGAATGAGGAAATTCCAGTATGATATCCTGCTTGGTAAGTGTCGCTAGCTGTAGAATCCTTAATGTGTCCTGATTTAATGAGACGTTCGATCTCCTCGGCTAGCTCTTTGCAGTTGTCTGTGTGGTGCCCCCGTTCTCTATGGAATCGGCAATAAGGACCCCATGGAGCTCCCTGGGTTTCTTTCCCAGAACTGGCTCGCCATTGTACTATATGCTTATTTTCCACCTCCATTAGTTGTTGTTGTAAAACCCCTCGCTGCGGGTGATAGTGGGATCGCTCTGGAATTTGAGCTGGAATAGGCACTGGCATATGCCACCTGCCTCATCCATCGCGACGCTGCCTGTTCCGACTTTTTTCTTCTCTCTTATCCTTCTTTTGCTCAGATCGCCTTACCAGCTGGGCATCCTCCATGTTGATGTACTTTTTAGCCCTTCTAAGCAGGTCATCGAGGTCTTCAGCGGGTTTCTTGGTCAATGATTTGAATAAATCACCCTCACACAGTCCCTGGGTGAAGGCGCTGGATTTCAGCTTAGCCGTCGCCGATGGAACTTCTAGGGTGGCTAGGTTAAAGCGTCTCACGTAGGTTCGGAGGGCCTCATCTCCTCTCTGTTTTATGTTAAACTGACTCAATGGTGTCTTCTCGTGCCTTTTGCTGCTAGTAAATTGGTGCAAGAATCACAGACTGAACTCCTGGAAGGATCCGATGCATCCTTCAGGCAGCTGGTTGAACCACAATTGGGCTGACTTGGTTAGTGTCGTAAAAAAAAATCTAAACTTGATGGGATTGATACTTTTGGGTATTTAAAGGGGAGTGGGGAGCTCACTTGAGAACATCAAAAAAATCATCCTTTGAGAGTGTGAGGCTAAAAATTTAGGGGTTTGGGGGAGCATTCTCTTGGTTTTGAGTCATCCTATCATCATACTTGAAGAGCTAAGAAGAGGAAAAGGAGGGATTCAAGCTTCCAATCAAGAATCGATCATCAATCCAAAATAGGAAGTTTCTTAGTTTGATATTCATCTTTGTGTATGAGTAATTCTATGTTTTTTATTGTTTTCCCAATTTCAATTATGAACTAATTTTCCCTTAACTAGGGCCATGTAAAGGCCGAAGTTATGAGTATATATATATGATATTATTCTTCGTATTAATTCTTCAATTGCTTTGTGTTTTGATTTTGTGCGTAATTACTTGCATATGTTTGATCACCATATGTTTGTCATATTGCCTAACTTAATAGTTTGAAAGAATATAAGTTAGGGTTCAAAGAAATCATCACACCATCCGTAAAAAATAGGGGATTGCCTCTAGAGATAGGTAGAGATTCCCGGGTACAGTTGGCCAAATTTATTCGGGGAAATTCTAGAACTTGAATGCATGATTATTGATTAAATTCTCGGATAGACATATTTAGAGAACTGTCAATTTATCATAGGATTATTACAGCCGAGACATCGGGTAGTAATTAATTAAGGAATTTTCACCAAAGCAATAGTAGTCTAATAATACGAAGAATAGTTCATATATATATTAACAAGTAAATTTGGTTGAAGCATGTGCCTTAGTTGTTTTATCTCATAAGAATCTAAGTCTATTTGCTAAGTCTCGTTTCACATTTTTATTGTAAATTAATCACAATCTTTTAATTTAATTTTAATTGCTTTTAAATTCCTAGCTTTAAATAATCTTGTCTCTGTTGGATCGATAACTCGAACTTAAAGTCCACTTTCTTACTACACACGACCAGTCCACTTGTTGTACAAACACGTGAGGATTTATCGTGTCAAGTTTTTGGCGCCGTTGCCGGGGACTTGATTTATTTTAATTTCGGATTTTATTGCAATCTTTAGCTTTAATTTCTTTTGTCGTTTTATTATTTTCTTTTATTCTTACTGTTATTTTCTATCTTTAAATTTCTGTTGGTTTGCTTCTTTGTTTCAAACAGGTTGATCTTTTGGTGAATGACTCGAGCCTCAGGAGAGGCTTCAGAGGAATTTGACCCAGAGATCGAGTGTACGCTTTGTGCAAACCAGAGAAATTGAGTTATGGCTGGCAACTTTCCTGATATGAATCTGCCCGAGAATAAGGAATGGTTGCAAAATCTTTTCCAAGCTATGCAACCGGCACCACCAGCACCACTTCCATCTGTTCGTGGTAATCAGCCAGCCCGTGTGTATACTACACCAGTACCAGTAATTCTCCCGAATTTTGCTACGCCAAACTTCCACATTCCTTCTCACATGTTCAGCATGGTTCAGGCGAACCATTTTATGGTGACCCAAGTGACTCACCTCATGACCATCTGGAGCACTTCGAGAATGTGCTACTTACCATGCAATTCCACCCACGGGATTTGGATGCAATCCGCCTCAGACTATTCCATTTCTCTTTGAAGGATAAGGGGACCCTCTGGTATAAGTCATTACCCCCACAATCAATTGAAATGTGGGGCGATCTAGTCGAGGAGTTTCTCAACAAGTTCTTTCCTCCATCAAGGATTAATGAGCTCAAAAGTGAAATTAAGGGATTCAAGCAGAAACGGGATGAGTCATTGGCTTCAGCATGGGCAAGATACAAAGGTCTACTTCGGAAGTGCCCTGATCACAACTACACACGGGATGAGCGAGTTCAACACTTCTACAATGGAGTCCGATCTCGGATTTGACACCGACTCAATGTCGGAGCTGGTGGTGATCTATTAGGCCTTGATAGCAGAACAATGTGGGCAAAGCTCGAGGAAATGGCACGAGAGGATGAACTTTACCCTGAAGATGATGATGAGATCCTTCCCCAAACCCGACTGGTTGCCAATGTTCAAAAGGTAGAAAAAGAGGTCAAGGAAGAGCTCGTAGTTGGAGATGTGAATTATGTTGGAAATTCAAATAGACCTCGAGTAAACTTCCACATACCCGAGAACTTTCTGAGAAGGCCAAATCCCACACAGAATACACAACAGGGCATCTACCAAGCACCAAGGCCTCCATTTAACAATACTCAAGCTCAAAGGCCTGGAAATTTTAAACCATAAGGTCAAGCTCAGAGACCTCCTACAGTCGAAGAAAGATTGGATGCTCACATGCTTAAATCGGACGAATCATTCGCCGAGATTAGATTGATGCTGGAGGATGTTTACACGAGAATGAAAGAGATGCATCGTCAAATTGGGAAATTATCAATGAATGCGGGTGGAAGAGCTCCCGGTGCACTGTCGAGTGATACAGAGAAAAACCCAAAAGAGCAATGCCATGCCATCGCTTTGAGAAGTGGGAAAGAATTGAAAAGTGCACCTCCCAAGCAGTCCAAGTCCGCACTTGAAGAGGACAATGTTCAAACTTTTGAAAAACTTGAAAATTCGAATTTGTCTCCCAAGTACGTACTTGACCAGAACCAAGTAAGTACTTCACATGTACGTACTTGGGGCAGGAGTCCGGGCAGACAGGGCGTCTTCTGAAACTTTGACTCCTTCTTTGTCTAATCCTATTGAAATACGTCTTCCCTTTCCCCTAGCACATAAAAAGAATAAGAAAGATATGGATAAGAGTTTTCTTAGGATTTTAGAAATTCTTCGAGAAGTTCGAATTAATATTCCTTTTATTGATGCGATTTTGCAGATGCCCAATTACATCAAGTTCTTCAAGGATATTCTCTCCAATAAGCAGAAGTGGGAAGGCAATGGAACGGTGTGCTTGACTGAAGCATGCTCAGCAGTGGTGTTGAACAAGTTTCCACAGAAACTCAAGGATCCGGGGAGCCTCACAATTCCTTGCATTATTGGGCAACTCAAATTCGACCGAGTGCTATGTGATTCGGGCGCCAACATAAATCTTCTTCCTTACTCGTTGTCCTGGAAATTGGGTTTGGGGAATCCAAAGCCAACCTCGATGAGCCTCCAACTTGCAGATCGATCAATCAAACACTCAAAAGGAATCATAGAAGATGTCATCGTGCAAGTTGACAAGTTTTACTTCCCGGTGGACTTCGTGGTTCTGGAGATGGAAAAAGATGTTGAAGTTTCTCTCATCCTAGGAAGACCCTTCCTAGCCACAGGTAAAGCTATGATCGACATAGCCAATGGTAAGTTGACTTTGAATGTGGGTGAGTAGAGAGTTACTTTTGACGTATACAAGGTTATGAAGCATGTTGGTGATGATGCGTCATGTTTAAGAATAAATGCTTTTGATTCTTTGATTATTGAGCACTTTCAGGAAAACATCTCTGATAATCCACTTGAGGTATGCATAATGAACTCAACGGATGTTGAGTCGGCCAGTGATAAACAACTGGAAGTTGTTCATAGCTTAGAGAGGCGTGCACAATACCCCACGAAGAAATTTGAGAAGTTGGATAGGCCACTGTCTAGCCACTCCAAACCATCTATTGAAGAGCCACCAACTCTTGACCTAAAAACTCTACCCTCTCATCTTAAATATGTTTATTTAAATGACGATGAAACCTTGTCACTCATCATTTCTTCTTCTCTTACAGATCAACAAGAAGCAAGGTTACTGGAGGTGTTGAGAGATCACAAAAAAGCCTTTGGATGGAAGATTGCTGATATCAAGGGGATCAGCCCAGCCATCTGCATGCATAAGATTGTAATGGAAGAAAGCTCAAGGCCCACTATACAACCACAAAGGAGGTCTAATCCTCAAATTCAAGAAGTGGTGAAGAAAGAGGTAATCAAGTTACTCGATGTCGGCATTATCTTCCCTATCTCTGATAGTCAATGGGTAAGTCCAACGCAGGTAGTGCCCAAGAAGGAAGGTACGACAGTAGTTCATAATGACAATAATGAGTTAATTCAATCTAGAATTGTCACTGGTTTTAGTGTTTGCATAGACTATTGTAAATTGAATTAATATACCCGAAAAGACCATATTCCCCTCCCCTTTATCGATCAAATGTTAGAAAGATTAGCCGGGCATGAATATTATTATTTTTTGGATGGGTACTCCGGCTATAACCAAATTGCTATTACACCCTAGGATTAAGAGAAAACTACTTTCACTTGTCCTTACGGCACTTTTGCTTATAGGCGGATGCCTTTTGGCTTATGTAATGCACCTGCTACTTTTCGAAGATGCATGATGGCTATATTTCATGACATGGTCGAGCAATTTCTTGAAATCTTCATGGATGATTTTTCTGTTTTTGGCTCTACATATGATAGATGTTTGCACAATCTAACCTTAGTTTTGCAGAGGTGTGAGGAGACTGATCTAGTCTTAAATTTGGAAAAGTGTCATTTCATGGTACAAGAAGGAATTGTTCTGGGTCATAAGATCTCCCACAAGGGGATTGAGGTGGATAGAGTGAAAATTGAAGTGATAGCTAATCTTCCACCACCCACCACGGTCAAAGCCGTGAGAAGCTTTTTGGGACATGCCGGGTTTTACAGGCGTTTTATTTCTAATTTTTCTAAAATTGCTAAACCCCTGTCTAACTTGACCATGAAAAATGCAGTGTTTGACTTTAATGATGCATGCATGCAGGCCTTCCTCACCCTGAAGGAGAAATTAATCTCATCACCTGTGATGTCCGCCCCAGATTGGAGCCTACCTTTCGAGTTGATGTGCGATGCGAGCAACATTGCCGTTGGAGTCGTACTAGGTCAAAGGAAGGGTAAAATCTTTCATACTATTTACTATGCTAGTCGTACCTTAAATGAGGCCCAACTCAATTATGCTACGACTGAAAAAGAGCTTTTAGCTGTGATTTTTGCTTTTGACAAATTTCACTCCTATCTTGTGCTTAACAAAGTAATAGTATACACTGGTCACTCGGCCTTGAAATACTTGCTTGCTAAAAAAGACGCAAAACCTAGACTACTCAGGTGGATCTTATTACTACAAGAGTTTGACTTAGAAATAAAAGATAAAATGGGATCTGAAAATGTAGTAGCTGATCACCTATCTAGACTAGAATTAGTGGATAAGAAAATGGATGAGACCCCAATAGGAGATGAATTCCCTGATGAGCAGCTTTTTACTCTTTCTTCTATTTCAATCCCTTGGTATGCTGATTATGCTAACTATATAGTTGCTGGAATTTTACCCCCTGATTTGACATTTCACCAAAGAAAGAAGTTTTTGAAAGATGTTAGGCACTATCTGTGGGAAGAGCCCTACTTGTTTAAAATTGGTGTCGAGGGAATTATCAGGCGTTGTGTACCCGAGGAAGAAATGGCCTCCGTCTTGGCCCATCCAAGACTGCTGCCAAGGTTCTGCAATCAGGTTTTTTCTGGCCTACTTTATTTAAAGATGCACACGCTTTTGTTCAAAAATGTGATAGATGCCAAAGAGTAGGTAATATCTCTAGACGACATGAAATGCCTATGAATAATGTGCTTGAATGTGAATTATTTGATGTGTGGGGCATAGATTTTATGGGACCCTTCCCTAGTTCTTGTTCCAATAGGTATATTCTAGTCGCTGTTGATTATGTGTCTAAATGGGTCGAAGCTGGGGCTTTGCAAACTAATGATGCTAGGGTTGTTCTTAGATTTCTGAGAAAACATATTTTTTCACGATTTGGAACCCCGAGAGCAGTTATAAGTGATGGAGGCACACATTTTCGTAACAAGCAATTTGAAATTTGAAAACTTGTTGAACAAATATGGTGTTAAACATAAAATCTCGACCCCTTACCATCCTCAAACTAGTGGGCAAGTCGAAGTGTCTAATAGGGAAATTAAACGGATTTTAGAAAAAATGGTAAATAGCCATTGAACTGATTGGTCTCTGAAATTAGATGATGCATTGTGGGCTTACCGTACTGCTTTTAAAACCCCTATTGGCATGTCCCCATATCGTCTTGTATTTGGAAAAGCTTGTCATTTACCTGTCGAACTTGAACATCGTGCTTATTGGGCTATCAAATTCCTGAATTTCGATACAAGTGTTATAGGTAATAAGAGGTTGCTTCAACTGAACGAGCTCGAGGAGTGGAGACATGAAGCATACGAGAATGCAAAACTGTATAAGGAACGGACCAAGAAGTGGCACGACAAGCATATTCTACCCCGGGAATTCGAGGAAGGTGAGAAAGTTCTTATGTACAACTCTAGACTCAAGCTCTTCCCAGGCAAGCTCAAATCTCGTTGGTCGGGACCCTTTCGAGTCACCCGAGTGTATTCTTCGGGAGCTGTGGAGCTTATCACTGAGGATGGACAAGTATTTTTAACCAATGGACACAGGCTGAAACACTACTCGGGCACTGACTGGAGCGCAAACACATTATCTATCAAGCTCCGAGAACCATCGACTTAAGTCAATCCTGAATAGTCGAGCTATTGACTATAAACAAGCGCTTCTTGGGAGGCAACCCAAGTTTGTAAGTTTTCTTTTGTTTTTGCTTTTGTTTTTGTTTGTTTAGTTTGTTTCTTTATGTTGTGTTCAAACATGCACTTTTGGCATGTATGTTTTCTTATGCTTGATGGTTTGAAAAGTTGAAGTGTTAGATATGATGCACATTTGGACCCCATGTTTAGAGATGCTTATTTTACTAGAGAGGAGGAGAAGCTTTGTAACGATGCATTGGAAGTTAAAGGATGTTTTTCAACATCCTTGGTTGTAGGTGTTCTTTTACCGTTGCATATACTTGTTGTAACAACATTGAGGACAATGTTGGATTTGAGTTTGGGGGTAGAAGAGTGCTTCTTTTGAACATTGAAAATGCAATCCTAATTTTTAGCTTGAGTTTGGGGGAAAGTTTGTATGATATCATGTTTAAATGCTTCTTTGTTGAGAAAATCAAGTATAAAATTTTATTTTTTTTAGTCCTTCCAATTGATGCATTAAAATTGATTAACTTGAAAAAAAAAATAGCATGATTTGTTGAAATAATTTGAATTTAATGGAACATATATATCTTTGAAATTGCTCATGGAGACCCTAGACTAGGATTGATTTCTTAGATGATTCACATTGCACAATAAATCGAGGGTAGAGGAGTTGAGAGTATAACCATCTTGAGACACTTAAGGAGTTTTTCCCGGAAAAATTAACTTAGATTTTTCATAAGGTTATAAGTTGAGTAGTAATTTTTTTATGCTAAACAATGAATTAAAAAGGTTGAAGTTTGGTATGACCACAAGTGGTCAGGCTAATATGTACTGGAGGTGAAAAGTTCCATGCCTATATACTGTACTATTATGCTAATTTGAGCTAAGCTCAAGCCAAAAAGAAGCGAATTGTTTAAAAGATCTAGTTTTATTTCGTGGCCTTTGACACTCGAGTGATTAAATCCTTAGGAGTGTCTTTACACTTAATGCCCCAAAACTATCTAGTTTGGGAGTCATTGATCTAAAGCTTGTTACATGGGTGCCATAGAAAGCCTAATGGAATAAAACATTGCACATGATCTAGCCTTAATGAAGTTAATTGGAAAGTTTCATATGAATTGAAAGTTTGAATGGTTGAGATAATGAAATTTAAATGGCTATGAGATATTCTATGATTCTTATGCTTTGTGTTTGATCAAAAGTTGATAGATATGGGATTAATGTCCAAAATTTGGTAAGGATGCCTCTTGACTATAATACCTTAGATTTTTTTTCACTACACCCTATGGATTCTTTTCGAGTATTGGTGTCACATGAGCAAAAGTAGTTGATATGTATATATATTTGTGAGCTGTAAAAGGATGATTTTGTGCCATTTATTCTTGTTAATTATGTTGAGATGTATTCATTTGGTTGGGATTGAAAGTTTGTTAGATTTTGTGGGTATATCTTCTGCAAACCCTCACGAGACTATAACTCGTCCTTTGAGGTCACTCAAAGGTTTAAAGGCTTGTTGCACATGCTAAGTGCAATCGTTTACTCCACGAAAGTGAGTTCGTTTGTTGTTTTTGTTTTCTCCTTTTGGTTGATGATGTTTTTCGTGCCTAGACCTTTTATTGCTCGAGGTCGAGCAATTGATAAGTTTGGGGGAGTTGATAGGAGTCATTTTTACGTGTTTTTAAGCCCCTTTGCGTTTATGTTTTAGGTTCATTTATCACTTGATTTTGTCACTTGTGCGTTTAATTCGTGCAATAAGTAATTTCAGGCCTTAAGTGGATACAATCGAAGAAAGGGTGAAAAAATGATGTATAAAACAAGTTTACGCCAAGATCTTTCACACCTCCACGAGCAAACAAGCAAGAAATAAGCTGGAGTTAGCCAAATCATGTTTTAGTACCATTTCCGCACACTTGGGCGCCAAATCAGAAACAACCTCCACGTTGGAACGCCATTTTGATATTTTTAGAGACAGAATTGGATGAAGTGTCCTTCTACAAAGTTTTCGATCTATGTCGTATCTTTACATGGGGACTTGAATCATCCAATTCGGAGGTCTTTGGAGACGTTTATGAACAAAACACTATCCCTGCGCTGGAAAATACGAAAGTGGCAGCTCATGTTCTTGGTAGGTGGAAAACAAGAGAATGGTATCTCAAATTCTTGGTAGGTTCAAATTCTTGGTAGGTGGAAATTCTTGGTAGGTGGAAAGAAAGAGAAGGGTAGCTCAAATTCTTGGTAGGTAGATTTTTGGGTATTTAAAAGGGAGTGGGGAGCTCACTTGAGAACATCAAAAAAATCATCCTTTGAGAGTGTGAGGCCGAAAATTTAGGGGTTTGGGGGAGCATTCTCTTAGTTTTGAGTCATCCTATCATCATACTTGAAGAGCTAAGAAGAGGAAAAGGAGGGATTCAAGCTTCCAATCAAGAATCGATCATCCATCCAAAATAGGGAGTTTCTTAGTTTGATATTCATCTTTGTCTGAGTAATTCCATGTTTTTTATTGTTTTCCCAATTTCAATTATGAACTAATTTTCCCTTAACTAGGGCCATGTGAAGGCCGAAGTTATGAGTATATATATATGATATTATTCTTCGTATTAATTCTTCGATTGCTTTGTGTTTTGATTTTGTGCGTAATTACTTGCATATGTTTGATCACCATATGTTTGTCATATTGCCTAACTTAATAGTTTGAAAGAATATAAGTTAGGGTTCAAAGAAATCATCACACCATCCGTAAAAAAATAGAGAATTGCCCCTAGAGATAGGTAGAGAATCCCGGGTACAGTTGGCCAAATTTATTCGGGGAAATTCTAGAACTTGAATGCATGATTATTGATTAAATTCTCGGATAGACATATTTAGAGAACTGTCAATTTATCATAGGATTATTACAGCCGAGACATCGGGTAGTAATTAATTAAGGAATTTTCACCAAAGCAATAGTAGTCTAATAATACGAAGAATAGTTCATATATATATTAACAAGTAAATTTGGTTGAAGCATGTGCCTTAGTTGTTTTATCTCATAAGAATCTAAATCTATTTGCTAAGTCTCGTTTCACATTTTTATTGTAAATTAATCACAATCTTTTAATTTAATTTTAATTGCTTTAAATTCCTAGCTTTAAATAATCTTGTCTCTGTGGGATCGATAACTCGGACTTAAAGTCCACTTTATTACTACACACGACCAGTCCACTTGCTGTGCAAACACGTGAGGATTTATCGTGTCAGGGATCCGAATACCAGTACAGCAAGGCATAATTTCTAAAGGTGTACAAATGATTCTCGGGATTGGATGTACCATCATAGGGGCAATGGAATGGATCTTGAAGTCTCGCGGCAGGTCCTCCATCATAATGGATTCGGTGAATGGGATTCCTCGCTTTTCCTTGCCTTTTTCCTCCAGCCATTCGCCTTTCCATCTCTTCCATCCTCCTGGACATGAGTTCTAATTTGTCCTAAGCAGCCTTGATCTTAGCCTGTCTTCTTGGATTTCCCCATAGGGAATGAGCAGATTCATAATTGCTAGCCTCCTCATCAAGGCAATTACCTCCATCCTTCCTGCCTTGCTGAAGATGCCGACGATGATAACCATTCATCGGGGCTTCTTCCCGTGGATATTTTTCCTTCTGCCTTAGGGGCAACTTTTCCTTTTGGAATTTTTCTTGAGGAGGTTGAGGTCGTGGGACCTTACCCTCCTGATTTTCTTCCTCCTGGATTTCAGATCGATGCATCTAGCGTCCTTCTAGGGAAGGGTATTTCCTGCAAGGCTCACTTTCCTCCTGGTTTGCTTCTTGCTCCAGGAACTCCATCCTTCCAGCCCTTTTCCAGGGCCTCTTTCAGGGGTGATCTCCAAACCTCCATGGCGGCCTTCATTTCCTGCAATAGACACCTTTTTAGGTGTGGGTGTCATAAGATTCATTTCACCATTTGTCAGATCTCGCGGATCCGGATGTTTCATAGCCGTTATGACAGCATCGTCTATGATTTTTTGCAATTGTTCAGTCGTCAGGTGGTACGCCGGGGCGATTGGCAGGGGGGTATCCCTCCGGATAACCCGCCCTCCTGACTGTAAGAAAATTTCTTTCCATCCAACCTAGATTTCGACCTCCTCATCTATCGGGGACTCTCCCAGATCACCAATTAGTTGTCTAGCAAGGTTGGTTGTCGTCTCAGGAGCATCCTTGCCTCTATTTGCATCAAATGTTACTTTTTTCTTACCTCCGTTCTCCAAAACTTCTCGCATTACACCCATTTCTTGTTCTGCCATTAGACTTGTTAAAAGAAAATTACGAAAATAACAATAATTAAAATTTACCTCACGTCTTGAACTCAATTTGCCATAGACGGCGCCAATTGATGCGTGTTCGATTCACACCAATAATATTTATATATGAATAAGAGAAATTGAGCATAATAAGTAGACATAACGCGTAAATAAGGAGATAATAATGCGTAAAGTGTAAGAGATAATATGGCATAAAAATGTAAGAACTTTTCTCATCATCAAATGCGTGTGCTTATAGAAGTTGAATGGCATCGAGCTAAATAAGGTAAGTAAAATGGAGATGACAACCTTCCTTGTTTATTGTTGCTCCCAAGTGGCATACGAAAGGGTCTAGAAGGAGGGGGGGGGGAGTTGAATAGACCCTGAAGTCTTTTTTGACTTCAAAAGATTCGTATTAAAAAGGATTTTGGACGCTTGAAAAGTAGACGCTTGAAGTGTCTAACACTTGACTTAAGCGTTCACTTAAAATATAGGCGCTTTGGTGAAGCGTCTAATGAAGACAGTTTTTTAGAAAGTTAACTTAGATTTCAAGATTTGAATACTACAACCAAATAGGTTTGAGCGTTCACTTCTTTGATCAGTGTTAGCACAGCGGAATGATGTTTGGAGTCTTCTCATTTAAAGCTTTAGCGTCACAAAACGTGTATTTAGTTGCTTAGCGTTTGATTAAGTTTTACTCTATCAGATTATGATATGACAATATGAATGCTGAAAGTAAAGTAAAGAACAATATTTGTAATGTTCGTTGGGTGGTGTAATCCCAACTACGTCCTTCTTCTCCTCGAACACTTGGAGGCAATCCACTAAAATGATTCTCAAAGAATCACACAGAATCTTCTACAAATTAGGGAGAGATGGATGTCGATGACTTGAGCTCATTGATCACACATATTTCTGCTCCAAATGACTTCAATCCCTTGCTTCTTTCACCCAGAAATATGGAAAGTATCCAACTTCGACTTCACACAGATCGCGAGGCCTGGATAGTGGTTTTTCTAAATGGTCTGTTTGATTTTGATAAAGTTCAAACAACTAGGAATATCTCAGTAGTAATGTGGGTTTCTCTGAAAAGAATATTTGAGATATTGGTTGACTGTCTCAGGATTTGAAAAAAAGCAAAGAGAATATTTTCTTGAAAGTTTTGGCTTTTCTGATATTGTAAGGAATGAGACTTCAATGCAACAACAATTTGACTTGATAATTGTTCTCTGTATTTGGCTTGTTCTTGAAGTCCTATTTATAGGCATTCTTGGAAAAATTGTCTGTTTGACACATGCACGAGCGCGTGTCTCTCACTTTCGCGAGTGAACAACTTTTTGTCCTTTTTCTGAAAATCTGCTACACAAAAGTTGGCGTTGCAGTCTTTGAATAGTTGACAGTCCAATAGGGTGGCTTCTCCATACGTCTGAAAGTGCTTATCACATTTAATGCTCTTATCAGTATATAATGCGTTTGAATTAAATGCCCGTTGGCATTTAATGGCATTTAATGCTTAGAGAATATTTGCATTAAAACTCCTTCTGGATTTAGAAATAAATTCAGGTGAAATCAGTCATTGATAGACGCTTATTCAACCTTGAATCACTTCTATCCTATAGGGTGATGTTTGGTGTAGCAGGTCATTCTAGACGCTTGAAATCTTCATCTTTATTCAGACTTCAGGCGCTTGAGTCTTCAAAATTTACTTTTGATAAACTCACTCAGAACAAATCAGATGCTAAGTCTAAGACAACTTAACCTAACAATCTAAAATAAAAATAAAACAAAGCGTATTACAAATCTAACGCTTCAAAGCTGAAAAACAAACTTACATATTTTGGGGTCTAACAAAAGGTCCTAATTGTCATCATCAAAACATCTAACATGAAATTCCTAACAATTTCCCCCTTTTTGATGATGGCAATACTTACTCTTTTATAGTTCAAGAGTTAGACAGCCAAAATAAAAGTTAGCTTTGATTAGATAAGGTTAGTTAAAGTTAGTTACGCTTCAACGAGATGTTTCAGCTGAAAAATGCATTTTATATATATGAAATATTACAAGCATTTTTACAACTAAACAAACAAAATATAAGAGACAAGAATATAGATAATGTAAATCAAAAAGCTTTAATGACTTGATCTAACTTTGTATCGCTTGGGCATTTCAGCTCGAGTAGCTTCAGTCAGATTATCTTCCAAGGTCATCATCGCTTCATGATCTTTGTTGATTATGAGCTTATTTTCTTCTTGTTGTCTCTTCTTGAAAGCAGTAAAGTGTTTGTCCCAATCAGTTGGATCAATACCAATATACCCTAGACAAATTCTGAAAGTTCGGATGAAATCAGACATCTGCCTCTCTTCAGCTAAAATTTTTGGATCTGAAGGTTCTGGAATGGATGTTCTTTGAAGAGGGATGTCAAACTGTTCTAACATAGCTCTTGTAGGTATTGGTAGATTTGGATATAGTGCTCTCGAAGGTTCCCTTAGTGTTCTACTAGGCGCTCCAGAGTCACTTACTTTAAAAGCAGCTATCCAAGATGGGAGACTTAGCGTACAAGGAGAGGTTAAGACTTGACGCTTAAGAGACGGAGGCTCTTGAGCTCTTGAACTAGACGCTTTTCTCTTTTCTCCTTTCTTCTTCTCTTACCCCTTATTGCCATCATCAGACTTCAGAAAGTGTTCTGTAAGTACACTTACTTGATGAGCAATCTGAGACATAGAGTCTGAGATGTCGTCCAGACGCTTGTCGAAGCGTTCCTGCAGTGCGAGAAGCTTGGCGTTGGTAGCATCATTCAGAGATGTCTCTAGGGTTTCGAGGCGCTTTTCTAACTCTTCTTTCATGGCAAGTTAGTGGGCATGAGTAGCAGCATGCATTTCTTGAAAAGTTTGTTTGCACTCTCCAACAGCCGCTTGAGTTGAGCTACGCATATGAGCAATTTAAGCGCTCATAACTTGAGACTCAATCTTTGCCAAATCGTCTTTAATCCAGTGAAGGGATTCTTCATTCTGAGTAGCATGAGCACTTATATCCTCCAGAACGGATTTGAGCAAAGTACCAAAAGATTGACTCTCATCTGATTGAACCGCTTGAGGAGTCGGTCACTTGAATCTAGATGAGTGTTTCAGAGAGTCAAGGGGAGCTTGATATGCTGGATCAAAGACAATACCTCGTACGTCAAGAGAG
This sequence comes from Buddleja alternifolia, assembly GCA_019426215.1. Lineage (NCBI taxonomy): Eukaryota > Viridiplantae > Streptophyta > Magnoliopsida > Lamiales > Scrophulariaceae > Buddleja > Buddleja alternifolia. The sequence goes on along the minus strand of CM033397.1, from coordinate 9,188,227 downwards.
AGATCCTCAAGAATATCAGCATCAACAGGTTCAGGAGCGTCAGGAATATCCTCTGGTTGAGACGCTTGAACAGGTTCTTCAGCAGACGCTGGAAAACTGGCAACTTTAGAAGTGGACGCTTCAATTGTCTTAGCAGGGGCTTCCTCTAGCACTGACTCTGTTTGGCGAAAGTCATCGAATTGGAAGTTCCAATTTGCTAAATCGACAAGAGAAGTGGACGAAGCTTCCAGAAGTTCAGTGAGTCTGGATCTAGAACAGCAAAAACCAGAAATAAATGTGCGAAGAGGACTATCAATGGCCCTGATGTGCATGGGACCATTGATGTCAAGCACATGATGCAAAAAGACTTTGGAAGGCGCTCGACAGATAGAGAAAATGGATTCTGGAGAGTAATTTCGAGAGAATCCAATCAAGCAGTCAGAGGGAAGAGACTTGAGACGCTAATCCTCAGGCACGTAAGCAGCGTAGTACTCTTCTAAATATGGATAGATCGCTTGAGCTAGTCCCTGATTTCTTTCTAGCAGTGAGAGGACAAACTCATAATGATTGAGTACCTCTTTGCGGAGAGAAGGGAGCAGTGGATATCCTCAAAAAGAATTGATGACGGAGCCGTTTCATTGTCTGAAATTGGCAGTGAAGATTTTGTCGAAAAGAGATAAGGGAGTCATAATCTTCACCATCAAGTTAAAATTATCTTTGGAGTGGTTGGGAGCGAAATTCAGGTTAGTAATTTGATTATTGCCGCTGGTAGACGCTTGAGCGTTGAAATGTAGAGGAGTAATGGACAGTCTGTGAAGCTCTTGACGCAGACATTGTTCAACTTGATGTCTAATTAGTGGGAGCTTAAGAACAGGTCCAACTCTCTATTGACTCTTCTTTAGGCAATACTTAGCGAAATGACGCTTCTTGTCTTGCATGCCTATGCCGAACAAATGGGGAGCTTGAACTAATTCTGAGAAAGTGTACTTGTTTCCCATATACGCTTCAACCCAATTGTAGTCTGTGCCAGCGTTGATAATAGCTCTAATACCTTCATGAGTAGTCTGTGCCAGCGTTGATAATAGCTCTAATGCCTTCATGAGTAGTCTGTGCCAGCGTTGATAATAGCTCTAATGCCTTCATGGTGAATATCTCTTATAGATTCAAAATGATATCTATCGGTCTGATAGTTAGCATTCCAAACGCTATCAAAGTATGTGAGAGATTCGAGACGCTCACCGGCATGAACTGCTTTATTTTTCCATAAGCTGAGTGGATTAACCAAAGCTAGGTTTTCAGGACTATTTGCAATATGAGGAAAGTGTGTGTAGCCTTCATGGTTCAAGACTGCCTCTGATGGATTGAGAAAGCTAGGGCGAAGTGGCTCATACACACGAATATTGTAGTCTCTGAGAGCAAAACCTGTAGGCTTGCTGTGGCCATAGTCGAAGTAATATGCCAGATCCACATCACATCTAGGAGTTCTACCTTCCTGTCTGTTTTGTTGAAGAATGAGAGAAGACGGTATTTGACCAGGAGTTTTTCCTAGTTCAATGGCCCTATAATACTTTCTCTCAATTTCTGTCATCTCAGTGTTAAACACTATATCCCTGATTTTATTGTCAATATCAATCAGTAGTGCAATCTCATTCTCAGTAGCAGTATATATGTCTTCATTATATCGGGCCGGAATGAAATCTTTTTCGAGTGCTGGAGGCATGTAGTTGATTGAATGATCAATCGTCTTCAGCGAATCCAGTTGGAAGAAGTGCCTTGGTTTTGTAACGTCTTCAGGAACGCTCTGACCTTCTGAGCGTGCCTCTGTTATAGCTTGAATAGGGATTGATGACTGAACCTCTTTGAGAGCAGGTTCCTCAGGTTCAATTGCAGCAGCGTCTGCGGCAATGTCTTTGGCAATCGCCACAACTTTTGTCATCTCAACATCTAGAGTGACATCGGTTGACACTTCAGCACAGCTGGAACTAAAGCTGTAACAATTGAACTTTCCTCTATAAGAGCAGGATCTTCTACAGATGTAGGAATAGGAATGTTGTGCAAAGAAATAAACTTACCCTGAGAACTTGTCTCAACAGCAACACTTTGAGCGCTTGGCTCAACAGCAACTTGAGCGCTTAGCTCAACAGTCTCAGGCTCTTCAGGAACAGGAGCAGCTCGACGCTTGCTTGTCTTGGGACGCTTGAAGATTTTCTTCACGTTGACTCCTTCAACGAGTTTGAGCGCTTGAGCAGGAGGAGCAGCAGCTGGTTCATCGGATTCGATTTGTTTGATGATTCCTTCCAGCTTCCTCCGCTTAAGAGGTAACTTATCCTGTGCATCCTCATCATCCTTCTGAGGAGCAGGAACAGCTTGTGCCTTGGGCTTTCTAGGAACCCTCTTCTTGGTAGCAGCCGGACGCTTCACGGCTTTCTTTGGAGCAGGACGCTCAGCCTCTTCATCAGACGCTTCACGTACAGTCTGACGCTCAGAAAGTGGTTTACCAGCACCACCAACTTTGGGAGGATTGAATAGGTTTGTCAGAATCCTTCGTCCCAAAAACTTGGTCTTATTTAGCGGGAGACCAGATGAGTAAACGCAGTCTGATCTGTACAAAAGGTCACTCAAAACAAGTCCATACGGTTTGTTAGGGGTGTTCAGATAGTCCCTAAACCTTCCAAAAATGTACTCACTCCAGTTGATTTTGATGGAGAGGAGTATAGCAGTCATCTTCTGAAATTGTGTGGGGTTGACCTTATCAAACGTGCCCACTTTGCATTCAACAATTTTTGCCAATAGTCGATACTGAGATACCAGATCTTTCTTTTCAAAGTGCTGGGTGCAAGGTACATCATCCTACGCCCTCATAACCGTCCATGCTTCCTTGATTTGTGCCAGAGTGACATTATCCAGTGCATCACCTTCATTAGGAAGATTGAAGTGCTTTGCAATGGAGTCAGCAGTTAACACAAATTTTTTTGCGGGCTCTTTCTTGGACATAGAGAGGAGGCAAGAGATAGACTTCTTATCCTCCGAGAGTTTTGCAGTCCTCTAGAAAGTATCAACTTCCGTCGGAAATGAGTATGAGTACTATGTTAAGAACTTCTTGAGTCCAGCCTTTGTAACAATATCTATCATATCATGCCGGTTGATTTAAGGTTGATCATACAAGAATTTCCAATCAACAACAAGGCCTTCAGTTTCCTTGATGATAGGTTCGGCAGAAGTAGATGAGGCTTTCTTTGGTGCCATTTTTGAAAGTAGAGTAAACTGAGATTTTCTTTTGCTTTGAGAGAGAGAGAGAAATTTGCAGAAATCTTTGAGTGAAAGTGAATGATCTTTCTGCAGACATTGTGTTTTAAATGACACAGTAAAGAATTTTGAAACTTGTGTTCTCTAGGCTCTGTAGGATCTAAACACGTGTAAGGACTTTTGAATCTCAGCCATAAATTCATTAACTACGGACGCGAGTTTTGTGTAAGAGAGAGAAGTTACATTTGGTAATTCTCATATATAATGATTTGACATCCGAGCTTAAAAAAAATAAAAATAAAAACGTTGGTATTTTCAGAGTGTAGCACACGCGCCTGATGGTACACTGACATGTACACTGACATGTACACAAACACATGCTATCTCTGAACCGTGATTTTAAAAGTTTTTGATTACTCGCCAGTTTAATGTGATAGAAACGCGTGCGAGTAGAGTACAAAATAGACTTTTGAATCTACCCACTACTTCAAAAAGCTTGTAAACTTTATGCATGACTTGTAAGAAAAATATATTTTTATATTAAGAGTTGAATGGAATTGGTTTAACGCTTAACTGATACTACTTGTTGATATATCATTGAAAATTAGACGCTTAGGATTGAAAAAACTTTTTATGTTTGAGCGTCTAATATTTTATGCATAAGTGATACTGAGCGTTGATGATCATGCATCTGAAAATTTTGTTCATTGACGCTTGCAGTTATGGTCAAGTACAACTTTAAGGTTCCCCCTAAATTTGATAACTCGTACCAGGTAGGAAAATCTTTTAGACATAAATTAAGTGGATTCCCCCTAAATTATATGTCTAATAAAATATGATGCAAAATGATTAAGCATTTAAATCAATCATACCTAATTCACTTCTCAAAGTGAGAAAACGTTGTTCGTTGAGTGCTTTGGTGAAGATATCTGTCAATTGTTTGTCAGTTCCAATGAAGTGCATGGAGATATCTTTCTTTTGAACGTGGTCACGAAGAAAATGGTATCTAATGTCAATGTGTTTGGTTCTGGAATGAAGAACAGGGTTTTGAGTCATGGCTAGAGCGCTTTGGTTATCACAATGAATGGGGGTTGAGCCTAGGATTATTCCATAATTTCTAAGTTGTTGCCTCATCCATAACACTTGTGCACAACAACTTCCTGCAGCTACATACTCAGCTTCGGCTGTGGAGGTAGCTATGGATTGTTGTTTCTTACTATGCCATGAAACTAACCTATCACCTAGAAATTGACATGTACCACTAGTACTCTTACGATCTATTTTGCATCCTGCAAAATCTACATCTGAGTAACCAATTAGTTTAAAAGGAGAGTCCCTAGGATACCATAAGCCCACAATCTGTGTGCCTTTTAGGTATTTAATGATCTTCTTGGCAGCAATTAAGTGTGACTCTTTAGGATCGGCTTGAAATCGTGCACACATGCATACCAAAAACATAATATCAGGTCTACTAGCAGTAAGATAAAGAAGTGATCCAATGATACCTCTATAATTAGTGATATCAACTTTCTTTCCACTTTCATCTTTATCTAACTTAAGTGTTTGGCTCATTGGAATTTTTGAATATGATGCATTTTCCATACCAAATTTCTTAATCATATTTCTTGTGTATTTAGCTTGGTTTATAAATATGCCATTATGAAGTTGTTTAACTTGTAATCCTAAGAAGAAAGTTAATTCACCCGTCATGCTCATTTCAAATTGTTCTTGCATCATTTTCGAAAATTTCTCACACAGACACTTGTTAGTAGAACCAAATATAATATCATCAACGTAAATTTGGACTAAGAGAATATCTTGGTTATTGGTAATTTTGAATAATGTTGTATCAACGCTGCCTTTTGAAAAGCTTTTACCAATGAGGAAGATAGAGAGAGTGTCATACCATGCTCGGGGTGCTTGCTTAAGCCCATAAAGTGCTTTGTCTAGCTTATAGACCATGCCCTTACCATGATTGTTGATGAATCCTGGTGGTTGCTCCACATATACTTCTTCTTGGAGTTTACCATCCAGGAAGCCACTCTTTACGTCCATCTGATACACCATGAACTTGTTGAACGCTGCATACGCTAGAAGCATGCGGATTGCTTCAAGACGAGCGACAAGAGCGTATATCTCATCAAAGTCAATACCCTCCTCTTGGAAATATCCTTGAGCTACCAGTCTGGCCTCGTTCCTTATCACAATGTCGTTCTCATCCATCTTGTTTCTATAAACCCATCTAGTTCCAATAACTCCTTGGTGAGTTGGTCTTGGTACTAGCGTCCAAACCTTTTTTCGTTCAAACTGATTAAGCTCTTCTTGCATGGCTTCAATCCAACTTGGGTCGCTTAGCACTTCATCCACTTTCTTAGGTTCCATTTGAGATAAAAAAAACTTGCGAACATAGCCTCATTAAACGTAGCAGCTCTAGTCCTAACAGGGGCTTCAATATCTCCAATAATCTGCTCAGGTGGATGATCATGCAGCCATAGTCTATCTGGTTGGAAAGGGTTAAGAGGTAGAACAGACGCTTGATGAACAGACGCTTGATTATCCTCTTGCGTAGTCGCTTCAAGTTCACAGATTCTCATTTGCTCTTGATGATCACTCTCTTCATGATCATCAGCATTTCTTACAATATTGTCCATATTAACCTCACGAGTAATCTTAGGAGGTGGCACTGAGATCTCATCATCGTCGTCAGTATCTTCATCAATAGTAATCTTAGATGCTTACTTTAACTCCTACATCATTCATATTAACCTTACTCGGTTCTTGGTTAGCATCATCAAAAACAATATGAATAGATTCCTCAACCTTCGATTTGATCTTATTTAGGATGCGAAAATTCTTTCCATTCTTGGCGTAGCCTAGAAAGATTCCCTCGTCCGCTTTAGGATCAAATGTCTTTAGACTTTAGGATCCATTATTATGGATAAAACATTTTGAACCAAAGACGTGAAATTATGAGACATTTGGCGTACATCCCTTCCACAGTTCCTATGGAGTTTTCTCATGCTATTTATTAGTCATGCAACGGTTTTGAGTGTAACAGGCAGTGTTGATTGCTTCGGCCTAAAACCTAGGAGCAAGCTTGGATTCTGCTAACATAGTCCTAGCGGCTTCCTTAAGCGTTCGGTTCCGGCGCTCAGCAAATCCATTTTGTTGGGGAGTTCTGGGAGCTGAATACTCATGATGTATTCCATTTTCTGCACAAAACTTATCAACAATCTTGTTAGTAAACTCAGTACCGTGATCGCTTCTTATTCTTGCAACCTAAAGATTTTTCAATATTTGAAGTTGTCGAATAAGCGTTGTTAACTTGTTACATGTCTCATCTTTGGATGAAAGAAATTCCACCCAAGTAAATCGAGAGAAATCATCTACTATCACCAAAGTGTATTTTTTACCGCATACACTGATCGTTTGAACAGGTCCAAACAAATCCATGTGAAGTAGTTCAAGTATTCTAGAGGTAGATAGATGAAGTTTTCTCTTGAACGATGATTTAACTTGTTTACCCATTTGACAAGCGTCACAAAGGCGATCCTTATGAAATGGTCCATTTGATAATCCCTCTACAAGATTTTGACTTATAAGCTGAGAGATTGTTTTGAAGTTGAGGTGATTCATTTTTCTACACCATAACCAACCCATTTTAGATTCATTTTTAGCAACAAAACATGTTGGGTTGTTATCAAGTGTTGAACCCCAATCTACCAAATATACATTGTTAGTTCTTTTACCCTTCAATTTACTAGACTTAGTCTTAGCGTCATTTATATAGCAACAGTCACTTGAGAATATGACTTCAAAGCTTAATAAATTGTGCTTCAAACCCTCAACATAATAAACATCACTTATCATGATGCCCCCCCTATGCATAGTACCCATACCTTTGGTTTTACCTTTGGAGTTGTCACCAAATACAACCTGAGGACCATTGGCAGCTTGATAGTTGATCAGAAGATCTTTAGAACCAGTCATGTGCCTTGACGATCAACTATCGAAGTACCACACAGATGTATCGGCTCTAGCTCTAGGTACCTGTAATCAAAAGGGAAGTTCTATTTCTGTTCAGGTACCCATTGTTGCTTGGGTCCTTTAACAATAGTAACATTGTTAGTTTGAATTAGAACTTTAGGAACCCATATTTTCCTAGTCTTCATTGTAGGAATACTGGCCTTTTTGGGTTTCACAACGTGTTGTGGGTGCTTTTTGGGTGTATAATAATATCCTCGATTGTAATGGTAGTCATAATCACAGTCATAATCATAATCATCATAGTATCGATAATATGATCTTGACTGTCTTGGATATTGACGCTGGTATTTCCTTGGCGCTGGCTTGGGTGGCACTTTTGGTGCTGGACGCTTAGCGCTTGATTCACAGTGGTCAGACTTATCTTTAGCCTTCTGAGCGTTTGGATAGACCCGTCTTTGTGAATCAGTTGCCTTAGCCTTACCCTTGCCTGAGTTAGCTTTGACTTTCTCATTTGGCCTTTTACCATTGTCACTAGGTTCATTTTGTGTTTAACCTTGTGAACCTATTTCAACAAAGATAACACTCTTTCCTTTGTTGTTTGTCGTAACATTAGATTTATTAGGTTGTTTACCGAATTTATCGCATCCTAAACCGGTCTTTTCACCAAATAATCTAGTTACTTCAGTCACATTATCCAACTTTCTAGAAGCTTTTGATAATGATGAGATGAGCTGCTCTGATTTAGCAAGTCTAGCGATCAAATCAGCTTCTCTATTGACTATTATATCAAGATCGCTTTTTAATTGAATAATTTCACTCTCAAGCGATTGGTTCTTCTCAATCCACTGTTGCTGAACTTGCAACTCTGGTTTGAGCGTTACTTTATCTCTTGTGAGTGATGAGATAATAGCGAGATCATTTTGATATATTTTGGCAGCTTCTTGACATTCATTGTAGTATTCTTGGACTTGTCAAGTAATTCATCATAAGAGAGAGGAATAGATAATTCATTGATTACCTTAGGAGACGCTTCATCATCCCTAGCCATGAGACATATGAGCGCTGTGTCATCTAATGTCTCATCAACGTCGCTACTCTCTTCCTATGATTCGAAATCTTCAGGTACGGATGCTGGTTCTGATTCCGCTAGCAAACCTTGTTGACGAAGGTTGCTCCTGAATTGGTTTCTATCCAAGTAATCCTGCCTTGAGGGCTTAGATACATTTGGATAAGGGAAATTTACCTGGTAGTGCCCTGGTTTCCTGCAATTGTAACAAAGATTAGTTTTCATCTTTTGTTCATTTGTTAACCTTGCAATGTGTGGTTTTGAGACCACTGGGGTTGAGAGATTTTGAGTAGACGCTTGGTACTGAACAGGCGCTTGAGGTGAAGGAACAGAATACTGAGGCGCTTGAATCTGTTGTTGCATCGGAGAAGGCGCTTGATATGAACTTTGTCCTTGATTATTGAAACCTTTTCCTTTCTTTTCATATCTCAAGAACTTTCTGAATCTATTCAGCAAAGCCAACTCCTCTTCTTCATTGATATCTAAATTCTTTCCTTTATTACCCGATTTACCTTTGATTGATGCTATAAGCGCTCCAGATTCAATCACCGGACTACTCACAACATCACTAGCAGAATTCAACTCGAACTCAAATACTTTAAGCTCTGAAAAGGCATCTTCTGGAGTTAGGAGATCCAGCATATTTGATTCTCTCATAGCAGTTGTCTTCATCAGGAATTTACTTGGTAAATTCTAAAGATCTTAACCACCATTTCTCGATTCTGCAAATCCATTCCCAACGATGTAAGTTCTGTAACTAGAGCTGTAAATCTTATATCTAATTGCTCTAAAGTTTCATTGGGTAGCATCTTAAATCCGTTAAACTTTTCCTTGGCAATGGAAAGTTTGTTTTCTTTGATTTGAGCTGAACCACCACAAATTGTAGCCAACTTATCCCATATTTCATTAGTGGTTTTGCAAGACTTGATCTTATTGAATAAATTGTCATTATCACCAATAGCCGTATATAGAGCGTTACGACCAACATTGTCCAAATTAGCTCTTCGACGCTAATCTGGAGACGATTCTTGTTTCGGTTTTTCAACATAACCATCGGGAGTGTCTTCCGTGGCTCCAGGCGCTCTTGTGATAACTTTATATATTTTGATTGGCCCATCTGAAATAATATCACACATGTCATCATCACATGAATAGAGATATGTAAATGCTTTGACTTTCCATGTGTCAAAATTTGACTCAGTCAGTTTGGGAACTTTACCAAATGCAATGTTAAAAATCTAAAGCAACTAAGTTTGAAAAAGGATCTAAACAAGCAGTTATACTTGGAAATTTTAAAATTTCAACTTTAACCGCTCTGATACCACTTGTTGGTCCCAAGTGGCATACGAAAGGGTCTAGAAGAGGGGGGGGGTTGAATAGACCCTGAAGTCTTTTTCGACTTCAAAAGATTCGTATTAAAAAGGATTTTGGACGCTTGAAAAGTAGAAGCTTGAAGTGTCTAACACTTGACTTAAGCGTTCACTTAAAATATAGGCGCTTTGGTGAAGCGTCTAACGAAGACTGTTTTTTAGAAAGTTAACTTAGATTTCAAGATTTGAATACTACAACCAAATAGGTTTGAGCGTTCACTTCTTTGATCACTGTTAGCACAGCGGAATGATTTTTGGAGTCTTCTCTTTTAAAGCTTTAGCGTCACAAAACGTGTATTTAGTTGCTTAGCGATTGATTAAGTTTTACTTTATCAGATTATGATATGACAATATGAATGCTGAAAGTAAAGTAAAGAACAATATTTGTAAGGTTCGTTGGGTGGTGTAATCCCAACTACATCCTTCTTCTCCTCGAACACTTGGAGGCAATCCACTAAAATGATTCTCAAACAATCACACAGAATCTTCTACAAATTAGGGAGAGATGGATGTCGATGACTTGAGCTCCTTGATCACACAGATTTCTGCTCCAAATCACTTCAATCCCTTGCTTCTTTCACCCATATATATGGCAAGTATCCAACTTCGATTTCACACAGATCGCGAGGCTTAGATAGGGGTTTTTCTAAACAGTTTGTTTGATTTTGATAAAGTTCAAACAACTAGGAATATCTCAGTAGTAATGTGGGTTTCTCTGAAAAGAATGTTTGAGATAGTGGTTGACTGTCTTAGGATTTGAAGAAAAGCAAGAGAATATTTTCTTGAAAGTTTTGGCTTTTCTGAGATTGTAAGGAATAAGACTTCAATGCAACAGCAATTTGACTTGATAATTGTTCTCTGTATTTGGCTTGTTCTTGAAGTCCTATTTATAGGCATTCTTGGAAAAAGTGTCTGTTTGACACATGCACGAGCGCGTGTCTCTCACTTTCGCTAGTGAACAACTTTTTGTTCTTTTTCCTGAAAATCTGTTGCACAAAAGTTGGTGCTGCAGTCTTTGAATAGTTGACAGTCCAATAGGGTGGCTTCTCCGTACGTCTGAAAGTGCTTATCACATTTAATGCTCTTATCAGTATTTAGTGCATTTGAATTAAATGCCCGTTGCCATTTAATGCATTGAGAATATTTGCATTAAAACTCCTTCTGGATTTAGAAATAAATTCAGGTGAAATCAGTCATTGATAGACGCTTATTCAACCTTGAATCACTTCTATCCTATAGGGTGACGCTTAGTGTAGCTGGTCATTCTAGACGCTTGGAATCTTCATCTTTGTTCAGACTTCAGGCGCTTGAGTCTTCAAACTTTACTTCTGATAAACTCACTCAGAACAAATCAGACGCTCAGTCTAAGACAACTTAACCGAATAATGCAGAATAAAAATAAAACAAAGCTTATTACAAATCTAACGCTTCAAAGCTGAAAAACAAACTTACATATTTTGGGGTTTAACAAAAGGTCCTAATTGTCATCATCAAAACATCTAACATGAAATTCCTAACATTTATCTTCTGCAGATCTGGCTATTTTAGGTAAGTCTTGAGGTCCAAAGGATTGTGTTGGATCTTTCCGAGAATAAGCCTTGATTTGATTGGATTACACCGACTTGCTTTGGAAAGTTATTGACTGATATCTCAAATGGGTCTTCATTAATATCTTCATTGGTCTCTAATTATATATTGATTAGATCTTGTCTCTCAAAAGTCTTCCTTTCCTTTTATAGGTCCTGGACCAGCATCGCGTACAGCTGGCACCTTCAGCCGAGTCACACTGGGTTTGGGCTGTTAGAGTATATGCCCTCGAATGGCATAAAGAGGATAGATTTATAGGGTATAAACATTGTAACTAAACTATGGTTTTTCTATTAATATAAAGCAGTTGATTGTTGTTTTCTTATAGGCATTTATAACGTGTGAATAAACAACGTAAAATCCTTGATGACAAGGCGAACCTTCTACCTCCTATGGGATAGGAGGAAAGGCACTAGAATGGTTTGACCCTTGACATCTAAAAGGGTTCACAAGTCTAAGAAATATTGATTGGGCATCAATAGTGAATAAAGACTTGTATGGTGTAAGTTTCGACAGAGAAAGTGCCAGTCGTACACTATGGAAATGGTAGTGGGAACTTATATCATAGACGTGTCAGTTGGACTGATATGTTCGAACACGGCTCGCATCAGTTCATCACATGGGTATTCACCCATTGTTAGTCAATTATGAAACTGATAAGTAGTGATGGGTACGTGTGAACCTCTGACCTAAGAAATCGAGTTGAAGATGTACTTGTGACATCAAGTCTGTCATTAGAGTAGTTAGATTCAAATCACCTGTTGGTGGAATCGACCTCGAAGTGCGACTTGATGGGCAAGTAGCATTGTTAACTGATTTGCAATATGAAATTTATTCTCTCATAAGTGAATGAGTAAAATATCCTATACGATCATAAATAAGTGAGGATGAAAGTCTTTGGCCAAATCATTTAAATAACTCGACATATTACGAGCTTAGGCATATGGTCAAGTTATGTGAGTTTGACTTTAAACCATGACTCTTACTTGACTGGAATATAAGAATAAAAGGTTTATACACCTACGGTATTCACGGCGTAAAGGTTTGGAATGATCCTATTCATTCGTTCTCAATTGGGTTACGGTGTGACTGGCTAGGTGTCACTCACACCCCTTTGGATTCCTCCCAATTGCCTTTTGAGACGAACCTAAAGAATCGCGCTTAAAGGAAGTGCAAAAGGAAAATCATGGGAAAAAGACTTGAGAGAAATTCACGGCATTGGATGCCGTAATTAATTAATTAATTATTGTTTCATAATGATATAAATATATCACAAGGTAAAAAATAACACAAGAAAACTTACATAACTTTCTCTCCAAGAAAAACTCTGCCACCTCTCTCTCTCTCTCTCTCTAGCCGTCTTTAACAAGGAAGAAAGGAGGAGTTTTCCGTTTTTGCTTCCGGCAAGACGAATTAGAGAAGTTGGCAAGTTCGGCATTAGAGAAAAGAATCACGTTCAGAAATCAACATACGCGAGAATGGTAATTTTTCAATACACAATTAAACACGAGAATCAGAGATGATTTGGGCTTTGGGAATTAATTTTACTTTCCGCTGCGTTTTATTCGTATAATTCCCAACAGTGGTATCATAGCCAATCTCTGAATTCTGTGTTTAATTACATATGTGATTAACTATTTTTTACGCGTTTTTGAGGCCTGCTGACACGCTAAAAGCTAACGTGCTATTGTAGCAAGTGCACTAGTCGTGTGTAGTAACCACGGAGACTTGAATTTTAGTTTATGATTTTAACAAAAAAAAAAGAACAAATATAATTAAAGTAAATTATAGGTAAAATTGCATACAATAAGAACAAGATTACACAATTGATTTTACACAAAGTATAAAGGGAGACTAAGGCACATGCTAGGTTCAAATTGATCAAATATACTTATAAAGGTTCATGTTGAAGGATTACACTTATATTGTTATGGTGAAAACTCCTAAGGTAGAGAATAACCGATGTCTCGCATATAAACTCCTATACTTAAATCGTGATTTCCCAAATATCCCTATCCGGAAATCTAACCACTAAACATGCATTAATGTACTAGAGTTCACTCGATTTGAATCGAACGACTTCACCCGGGAATCTTTACCTATGTCTAGGGCAATTCCTCATTAGTTGCGGGTCATGATGTGAATTTCTTGCACCCTAAGTCAATTTTCTCCCGAAATATTAACCTAGGCATAAGATTCTAACATATAGTGATCAAGTATATGCAAGATAGACAAAAACACAATTCACATCACATAACAATATAAGAACAACCTCAACAATCATCTATTGTAAGCATATATCACAATTTGGCCTTACATGGCCCTAGTCTTACGAATTTAGTTCATAATTGAAAGTATAAAAGACATAAGAGGAATATTCCTAGACATAAATGAAATGAAAAGCTCTTAAAAACTCCCTAAATGGTGAATGATGATGGATCTTGAAGTTGAGCCTTCAATCCCCAAGCTCTTTTCCTTCCTCTAGTTTTCCCCTCCAAGAGTGATGAAGAATGGTGATGAATGGTGGAGAAATCAGATTAGGGGCTGCCTCCCTCCCCTCCAAGAATCTGAAATTGATAGTGAATGATGAAGAGTATGGGTTCCCCCTCCTTTTATAGCCAAAATTCCACTAAAGTATGCATTAAGAATTCCCATTAAAGTTCCCCAATGAGAATTTCACCTAAGGTGATGCTTAAAGTTTGGCTTTTAAGATTCCAACCAGCTAAAAAATGCTAAACTTTCGGCCCTTAAGAATTCCACCAAACATAACCATGTGAAAACTTCAACAAAACACATGTATGCTGCCATTTTCTTGCGTTCCAGCGCAGTCGTAGTATTGTTCTCATAAAATTCTCCACAGATCTCCAAATTGGATGATTCAAGTCCCCATATTTAGATAACACATAGATCTACAACTTTCCAGAAGGGCATTTTGTCCAATTCAGTCGCTAAGTATACCTAAATTACGTTTCAATATGGAGGTTGTTTCTGATTTGGCACCCATAAAGTAAATCTACCAAGAAACACACTTATGACAACCCCTCAACACATGTGCTGAATTATGGCCAAAAGTGATTCTTACCCATCATATAATGCTGGAATTTAGGCTGAAAAGGAGTAACATTCGGACTATCCATGCCTAGGTATGACTAGGAGGGCGTTGGGGCGTATCCTGGCACATGTACTTCTCTGTTCGGCGCAGCAATCGTATTTCCTTCACAATTATCTCTATAGACCTCCGATTTGGATGTTTAGAAACTTTGTAGAAGGAAACTTTGAAGCTAAGACATACATCTAAAACATTGTAGAAGGAAACTTTGTCTAAGTCGGTCTCGAAATGTACGGAATTATCGCTCGAATGTGGTAGGAGATGCATAAACCGCCTAGGTGTTGAAAAACATGCTTGAACTTGTTTTGTACATCGTTTTTCTTCCCTTTTCTTCATGTATTCTCATTTATTACCTATATTCACTTAACACACCTATTAAATGCAAATGTGACATGATTTAAGAAATAAGTGAATCCAAATCATAAGAATTACGGTCTTAAAAACACGTAAAAACACCTCTTATCAACACCCGCAAACTTATCAATTGCTCGACCTCGAGCAATAAGAGCTATAAGGCAAGACCAACATCATTCAATGGGAGAAAACAAAACAACTAACTAACTCACTTTCTTGGAGTAAACGATTGCACTTAGCGGGTGCAACAAGCCTTTAAACCTTTGAGTTACCTCAAAGGACAAGTTATAGTCTCGTGAGGGTTTGCATACGATATACCCACAAAATCTAGCAAATTTTCAATCCCAACCGAATCAACACATCTCAATATGATCAACAAGAATGAATGGCATAAAATCAACCTTTTAAAGTTCACAAATATATATATATACATATCAACTACTTTTGCTCATGTGACACCAATACTTGAAACGACTCCCTAGGGTGTAGTGAACAATAAATCTAGGGTATTATAGTCGAGAGACATCCTTACCAAACATTGGACATTAATCCCATATCTATCAACTTTTGATCAAACACAAGGCACAATAATTATAGATAATCTCATAGCCATTTAAATTTCATTATCTCAAATATTCAACATTCAATTCATATGGAATTTCCATTAAACTTCATTAAGGCTAGATCATGTGCAATGTTTTATTCCATTAGGCTTTCTATGACACCCATGTAACAAGTTTTAGATCAATGACTCCCAAACTAGATAGTTTTGGGGCATTAAGTGTAGAGACACTCCTAAGGATTTAATCACTCGAGTATCAAAGGCCACGAAATAAAACTAGATCTTTTAAACAATTCACTTCTTTTGGCTTGAGCATAGCTCAAATTAGCATAATAGTACAGTATATAGGTATGAAACTTTTCACCTCCGGTACGTATTAGCTTGACCACTTTTGGTCATACCAAAATTCAACCTTTTCAATTCATTGTTAGCATATAAAATTACTACTCAACTTATAACTTTATGAGAAATCTAAGTTAATATTTCTGGGAATAATTCCTTAAGTGCCTCAAGATGGTTATCCTCTCAACTCCTCTACCTTCGATTTAAGTGCATTGTGAATCATCTAAAGAATCAATTCTAGTCTAAGGTCTCCACGAGCAATTTCAAAGATATATATTCCATTAAATTCAAATTATTTCAAGAATTCATGTCATTTTTCCAAGTCAATCAATTTCAATGCATCAATTGGAAGGACTAAAAAATTTTCATGCTTGATTTTCTCAACAAAGAAGCATATAAACATGATATCAAACAAAATTTCCCTAAAATTAAGCTAAAAATTAGGATTGCACCATCAAAGTTCAAAATAAGTACTCTTCTAAACACCCCCAAACTTAAATCCAACATTGTCCCCAATGTTGTTACAACAAGCATACACAACAGTAAAAGAACACTTACAACCAAGGATGTTGAAAAACATCCTTAAACTTCCAATACATAATCCTATAGCTTCTCCTCCTCTCGAGTAAAAGGAGCATGGTCCAAATTTGCATCATATCTAACACTTCAACTTTTCAAACCATCAAGCATAAGAAAACATACATGCCAAAAGTGCATGTTTGAACACAACATAAAGAAACAAACTAAACAAAACAAAAACAAAATCAAAAAGAAAAACAAACTTACAAACTTGGGTTGCCTCCCAAGAAGCGCTAGTTTAGAGTCGGTAGCTCGACTTTGTGCTCTATGAGGTTCAAATAGGTGGTCCATTTAACACGACCAAATCCTTGTCATGCCTCCTTTTAGCTCCATGGTCTACTTGCTTCCACTCATATTGCGGGATTTTGCAATATGCCCTTTGTATTGGATGAGTTTTTTCAATCTTACGAGCACGACGATGGGGTGGAATGTATTTCATGCATAAATCTTCTTTTCCCTCTTTGTTGTGTTTATCATAGGGAATCTCATCCTCCAACTCGAGTGTGCCCTTAGCCTTGCCATTTGCACATTTCTCATCAAGAGAAGGGTTAATAACATCGATATTGGAACAAGTAAGATCATCCATAGATGGTTTCCTGTTATTTGAAGCATCAAATATCACTTTTACATCTCCTACCCTCAATGATAACTTACCTTTTCCCATGTCGATCTTGGCATTGCTAGTGACTAGGAAAGGTCTTCCAAGAATCAAGGGCATCTCAACATCTTTCTCCATATCAAGGACCACAAAGTCAACCCGAAAAAAGAATTTGTCAACTTGTACAATAACATCTTCTATTATCCCCTTTGGTCTCTTAATTGATCCATCGGCGAGTTGGAGGCTCATTGATGTCGGTTTGGGATTTCCAAGGCCCAACTTCTTGAAGAGAGAATACGGGAGGAGATTGATACTTGCTCCCGTATCGCAAATAACCTTTTCAAAAGTAAGAGGGCCAATGGTGCACGGAATGGTGAGCCTCCCCGGGTCCTCACAAAGTGTCGCCACAATCCTACGGAAAATCGGATCCATATCCTTCTTTTTCATTTTTTGTGCATTTGGAAATGGAAGACGAACCTCGATGGGATGATGCGTTGGAGTTGAAGGGCCAGCTGTGGAGGATACAGAATGTGGCGCTTGGGCGTGACAATCGGCGCCTTGGCGCAGCGACAAGGGCGCCTGGGCGTGGATGGATGGGCGCTCGGGCGCATCAGTGCGAACATTATCACCTTTTACCTGTTCGCCACTTCTCAAGGTAATTACATAGCATTGCTCTTTCGGGTTTTTTTCCGTGTCACTTGGTAAAGTTCCCAGGGCTCTCTCGCTGATTGTCTTTGCCATTTGACCCATTTGTGTCTTCAAATCCTTCATATCCATCATTAAATCCTTCATCATAGTACGGAGTTCGTTGATTGCTGAATCTGATTTCTTTATTTCCTCATCAAGACGTTCATCAGTTGTAGGAGGCCTAACTTGCCTTTGTACATGAGGATTACCTTGCCTTTGAGCTTGATTGTTGATGAATGGAGGCCTTGGTGCTTGATAGATATCGATATGGGCGTTTTGTTCCGGATTGGGCCTCCTTGGAAAATTTTCGAGCACATGGAAGTTCAATTGAGGTTGATTGGCATTTCCAACATAGTTTACATTGCCAACCATTGTTTCCAAAACGACTTCTTTTCCCAACTCTTGAACACGAGCAATTTTTTTAGTGGGTGTGATCTCTTCATCATCGGGATAGAGCTCATCTTCCCAGGCTAATTTCTCAATCTTGTCCCACACACTTTGGCAATCGAGCCCAAGGAGATCACCACCGGCGCCGGCATTGAGCCTATTTCGGATGCGCGAACGGACTCCATCATGGAATCGTAATACTTGCTCGCTCAATCTTAGGTTGTGATCCGAACATTTTCGGAGCATGTTTTTATATCTTGCTCATGCCTCGGCTAAGGACTCATTATTCTCCTGTTTAAACTCCTTAATGTTGCTCCTTAGCTCATTGATTTTGGAGGGTGGAAAGAATTTGCTCAAAAAGGCATCGACCAATTGTCCCCATATTGTGATGGATTGGGGTGGTAGAGATTTGTACCACATGGTCGCCCTTTCCTTTAATGAGAAGTGGAAGACTCTTAGACGAATTGCATCGAGATCCCGTGGATGAAATTGGATAGTCATGAGAGTATCATCTAAAGTCTCCAAATGCTCATAAGGTGATTCATGGGGCTCTCCATAGAAGGGTTCGCTTTGCACCATACTAAAAATGTGTGATGGAATGTGATAATTTGGTGCATAGAAATTAGGAAAGACCACGAGCCCCAGTATGGTGTGGACCCTTGAAGGTAGACTTTCCCGGACCGATGGAAGTCTTTGAGAAGGTGCCGATTGCATAGCTTGGAATAGATTTTGCAACCATTCCCTGTTTTCCGGGAGATTTATGTCGGGAAAATTCCCATTTGGATTTAGATTGTCGGCCATTTTTTGAGCTTGTCTACTAGATCGAAGAACACGCTCTATCTCCGGCTCAAAATTGTATAGAGGCTCGTTAGAAGAGCGGGTCATGCACCACAAATTATACCTAACAATTAAACACAAGAACAAAATTAGAATAATAAAATAAAAGAAAGGTTACAAATAAACGAAAAAGTAAGAATTATGAAAATTTAAATGAAAAATCAAAAACTAAAATGAACAAGTCCCCGGCAACGGCGCCAAAACTTGACACGCTAAAAGCTAACGTGCTATTGTAGCAAGTGCACTAGTCGTGTGTAGTAATAAGTGGATTAAAAGTCCAGGTTGTCGAACCACGGAGACTTGAATTTTAGTTTATGATTTTAACAAAAAAAAAAAGAACAAATATAATTAAAGTAAATTATAGGTAAAATTGCATACAATAAGAATAAGATTACACAATTGATTTTACACAAAGTATAAAGGGAGACTAAGACACATGCTAGGTTCAAATTGATCAAATATACTTATAAAGGTTCTGGTTGAAGGATTACACTTATATTGTTATGGTGAAAACTCCTAAGGTAGAGAATAACCGATGTCTCGCGTATAAACTCCTATACTTAGATCGTGATTTCCCAAATATCCCTATCCGGAAATCTAACCACTAAACATGCATTAATGTACTAGAGTTCACTCGATTTGAATCGAACGACTTCACCCGGGAATCTTTACCTATGTCTAGGGCAATTCCAGATTAGTTGCGGGTCATCATGTGAATTTCTTGCACCCTAAGTCAATTTTCTCCCGAAATATTAACCTAGGCACAAGATTCTAACATATAGTGATCAAGTATATGCAAGATAGACAATAACACAATTCACATCACATAACAATATAAGAACAACCTCAACAATCATCTATTGTAAGCATATATCACAATTTGGCCTTACATGGCCCTAGTCTTACGAATTTAGTTCATAATTGAAAGCATAAAAGACATAAGAGGAATATTCATAGACATAAATGAAATGAAAAGCTCTTAAAAACTCCCTAAATGGTGAATGATGATGGATCTTGAAGTTGAGCCTTCAATCCCCAAGCTCTTTACCTTCCTCTACTTTTCCCCTCCAAGAGTGATGAAGAATGGTGATGAATGGTGGAGAAATCAGATTAGGGGCTGCCCCCCTCTCCTCCAAGAATCTGAAATTGATAGTGAATGATGAAGAGTATGGGTTCCCCCTCCTTTTATAGCCAAAATTCCACTAAAGTATGCATTAAGAATTCCCATTAAAGTTCCCCAATGAGAATTTCACCTAAGGTGATGCTTAAAGTTTGGCTTTTAAGATTCCAACCAGCTAAAAAATGTTAAACTTTCGGCCCTTAAGAATTCCACCAAGCATAACCATGTGAAAACTTCAACAAAACACATGCATGCTGCCTTTTTCTTGCTTTCCAGCGCAGTCTTAGTATTGTCCTCATACAATTCTCCACAGATCTCCAAATTGGATGATTCAAGTCCCCATGTTTAGATAAAACATAGATATACAACTTTCTAGAAGGACGTTGTGTCCAATTCAGTCGCTAAGTATACCTAAATTACGTTTCAATATGGAGGTTGTTTCTGATTCGGCACCCATAAAGTAAATCTACCAAGAAACACACTTATGACAACCCTTCAACACATGTGCTGAATTATGGCCAAAAGTGATTCTTACCCATCATATAATGCTGGAATTTAGGCTGAAAAGGAGTAACATTCGGACTATCCATGCCTAGGCATGACTAGGAGGGCGTTGGGGCGTATCCTGCCACATGTACTTCTCTGTTCGGCGCAGCAATCGTATTTCTTTCACAATTATCTCTATAGACCTCCGATTTGGATGTTTCAAGTTCCCATTTGAAGCTAAGACATACATCTAAAACGTTGTAGAAGGAAACTTTGTCTAAGTCGGTCTCAAAATGTACGGAATTATCGCTCGAATGTAGTAGGAGATGCATAAACCGCCTAGGTGTTGAAAAACACGCTTGAACTTGTTTTGTACATCGTTTTTCTTCCCTTTTCTTCATGTATTCTCATTTATTACCTGTATTCACTTAACACACCTATTAAATGCAAATGTGACATGATTTAAGCAATAAGTGAATCCAAATCATAAGAATTACGGTCTTAAAAACACGTAAAAACACCTCTTATCACCTGCTTTGAACGTGTTTTTCATATGAAAATATTCTCGCTGCCGTTTCTTCATGAAAGTTGTAGTTTAATGAGTTTCAAATCTGGGCATATAAATTTTATAAGAATCGGAGAACTATAACCCCGAGACTGCACGCTGGGCGCGTAGACAGCGCGCGCTGTGCGCGCAATAGGAGGCCTTTTCGGCCTCCCGTTGCGCACACTAGGTAGGAGGGGCTGGCTGGACGCTGGGCATCCGGCCAAGCACGATTAAACCGTGCACTGGGCGCACGGCATACACCGTGCCATGCGCCCAGCGCACGGACCTGTTTTGGGTCCCGGGATTTCGTGACTCGGGCCCTAATGGGTCGGGTTGTATTTTCCTAAGGTCCAAATTTTAATTAAATAGGTGTTTGGGCTATTTTAGTTATCCGGGTTGGTCAAAAGGATGATGACCCGGATTTAATTAAAAAGGAGCCCAAATTGTGGATAATTCAATAAATTAGTTATTGTGCCTAATTAATTAATTTTGAATATGCCAATGGTTGGTAATTTAATTTTAATAAAATTAAGCCCAATATAGTTTTTATTGATCTTTATTTGAATGGAATAATTAATTAGTAAACTCTTGGAGAATTTTATTTATTAAGTTATTTATTTAAAAACAGAATTCTCATAAATAGGATTATTTTCATATGAATCAATAAAATTTGGAATTTTATTGTGGAAATTAATTAAGTTGGACTAATTAATTTTTATTAATCATCAACATAAGTGCTTTATTTATCGCGAGCAAGTATTATGTAATGGTGACATATGTCTGTGGGCTTAGGTTGCTTCTTTTGATTATGTATTTCTTTTGATGGGTTGTAAGGGGGTTTGAGCCCATTTTATTTTATTTCTAGATTTATGTATAGGTTTTAAATTACCTCTTGTAATAAATAGAAATAGAATAGGCCTTTCAAGATGGAGATCATGCAAAAGAAGAGGAGCTTGGAGCCCACGAAGATTAGCTAGGCTTTTCTTTTTCAAATTTATGATGGCCCATTGGTTTGGGCCCTCTAGATAAAAGCCCATAGACTTGTGTGTTGTATTATTGCTTTCGATGCATGTTCATTAGTTGTATGAAGCATGTGTGTTATCAATATGCGCTATATAAATTTGGTAAATGAGCAAAGTGAGATGAATTAAATGTTTAGAACATGAATTCTCCCAAATAAATATTATACTAAGTTAGTAAGGGATGCTGGGCATCCTTTACCTCCTCTAAACTTGATAAGATCAAGGATTAAATCCATATGTGGCATCTTCCCAGTAAGTGGGGGTCATGTATCAAGATTTAGTTCTAGAATTTTATTAAGTGAATTAGATGCCTTAATCAAGACATATTTCACCCCAAATATCGTTAAAGGGTTGCAAGGTGAAATTCAAATGTTAGATTATGAGGAGTTAGTGGGAATGAACTTAGATAGTCCACATTACCAATAAATCATTAAAGGGTTGCGGTTTTTGTGGATTATGGGATAAATATGATTGAACCGTCTATTTGATAGATTGATGTTTGACATCACTTTAATTAAGCAATGGACCAAATATCGTTAAAGGGTTGTCATCCATTATATTAATTAAAGAACTCAATCCCCACCATGATGTTTTCATCAACGATCGCTTCCGTCTTTTCACAGTGGGAGTGTGAAATTTTGAAAAATGTAGTGGGAGCCAAGTTATAAGTCGAAGTCCTTGATTTTAAACTTTGTTTTAGTTTAGTTCAATAATCTAATTAAGTCTGGCTTATTTTCTGCAGTCATTTTGTTTTATCTCTCTCAATCAAAAACCATGTCTCCCAAACCACTGTCGAAGTTAATGGAAAATACGATTCTCACCGGTCCAAATTACATAGAATGGCTCACTGTGCTTAGGATGGTCCTTAGCAGTGAATCCATTGACTATGTATTGGAAATTGGTCGTCCTCCCATTCCTAGACCAGACGACGGTGATGAAGTTCTCCTAACTCGTTGGGATTGGTGCTGTGACAACCATAGAGCAAGAGTGTACATATTGAGCTCAATGTGCATAGAGTTGCAAAGGTCTCATGATAAGATGGATAATGCAAGAGACATTATCCTTCATCCGGATGAATTGTTCGGAGAACGCGGTAGGATCGCTTGATACTTTATTTCAAGGGATCTATTCCGAACTAAAATGACTGAAGGAGAAGATGCTGGAGAACACGTTTTCAAAATGATGACCATGATAGAAAAATTAAAATCTTTAAACTTCTACATGGTCCTGCATCTCAAGTCGATCTTATTCTACAGTCACTCCCAGATTCGTTCTATTATTTTGTCATAAATTTTGATATGATTGACATTGAGGGATCTTTAGCTGGGCTATTGGAAAAACTCAAGGTTGCTCAGAAACTAATAAAGACGGACAAATGGAACAATCTGATGGCTATTACATTTCCTAAAACATTTGATGGAAAAAGGAATAATGCCCATTTAGAGGAGGTAGCATCCAGTACGACTTGCTACAAGGCACAACGAAAGAGAAATAAGAGGGCTAGAAAACAGGACACATGTTTATGCTGCGGTGAGCTGGGCCACTGGAGAAGAAACTGTCCTAATATACAAGCAAAAGGTGAATAACTTTATTGTTTAAAACTAATTGATTTATAATATTCCCTCTTCATCGATTATGATTCAGAAGTTGATACCTTTTGTGAATCAGAATCTGGGAAGAAGAAGGGAGCTGAGCCCTAATGAGGAAAAGATCAAAGTAGGCAGCAGGCAAGGCGTCGCAACTACTAAAACAAGATCTGCCTCATTATTTTTTATTCTAGACATATGCTATTTCAGGATATTGTGAAACATTGGTTAAATTTCCGTTTTAGTTAAATAAGGTTACACTTTCGTTTTATTAATGAACAATGCAAGATTTATTAGTAGGCTTTGTTTCTTTGACAAATCCATTGTGTTACCTTAATGTCAAGAATAAGTGTGTTGTGAATACAATACAAAGGAAACATAGTAGGCTTGAAATAAACCAAAGATTAATATGGCACCTTCGACTAGGCCATGCTGGCGAACAAAAGATTCGGAAAATGGAAAAAAATGGGCTAATTGGCCCACTGGGATTGGATCCCTATCCTACTTGTGAATCTTATCTCAAAGGCAAGATGGTTTGATCGCCCTTCACAGGGAATTTTGAAAGGGCCTCACAAATCTTAAGCTTAGTGCATACTGACGTTTGTGGTCCATTTGGAGAAATGGCCAGAGGAGGTTTCCTTTACATTATCACCTTCACTGACGACCATTCTCGATATGGTCTAGTGTACCTGATGAAGCATAAGTTTAAATCCATTGACAAGTTCAAGGAATTCAAGGCTTTAGTGAAAAATCAAACAAGTCAACGTATAAAAACTCTTCGATCTGATCGAGGAAAATATATGAGCGACGAGTTTGACTTATACCTCAGAGAGAATGGTATAGTATTGCAACTCACACCTCAAGCGACTCCACAGTTGAATGGAGTAGTAGAGCGAAGGAATCGAACCTTGTTGGACATGGTTCGCTCCATGCTTAGCCACACTGATTTACCCATTTCACTGTGGGGTCATGCGCTGCTTACAGCTGCACACATTTTAAATAGATGTCCGTCCAAGTCCGTTTCTCTGACTCCCTATGAAATGTGGAGAAATAGGAAGCCAAGTCTTAACTGCATAAAGATTTGCGGATGTCCGGCTTATGTCAAAAATACTAAAGTGGACAAGTTGGAGGCTAGGTCCTCAAAGGGACGTTTCATTGGATATCCTGAAGATTCTATGGGATACCTCTTTTACCTGCACAGTGATCAAAGGATCATTGTAGCCTTACAAGCCCACTTTCTTGAAGACGAGTTCATTCAAGAAGGAGGAGTAGGTAGAAAGATTGTTCTAGAAGAACAAAATGAAACCCCACTGGATACATCTACACAGGGAGTGAGAACCGAACCTTCTATAACACAACCAAAACCACGATGATCGAATAGAGTATCTCATTGGCTTGACAGGTACGGATATCTAATGCAGAGGGAGTTGGATCTTCATTCTATGTTAGAGGAGGATCATGGAAATGATCCCTCCACTTTTGATCAAGTGATGGTGGATGTGGATGCTGCTAGATGGCGTGAAGCTATGCAAACTGAGATCGATTCGATGCATGCAAACCAAGTCTGGAAACTTGTAGACCAACTTGAAGGGGTAAAATCAATCGGGTGTAAATGGATCTACAAGAGAAAGATTGGTGTTGATGGCAAAGTAGACACCTACAAAGCCAGGCTAGCGGCGAAAAAGGAAGGAATTGACTACCAAGAAACCTTCTCGCCAGTGGCTATGATCAAATCAATAAGGATTCTACTTGCAATAGCAGCACACCTAGATTATGAAATATGGAAAATGGATGTCAAAACTGCTTTCCTAAATGGATTCCTAGAAGAGGATAGCTATATGGAACAGCCTAAAGGTTTTGAATCCGAGGAGCATATTCATAAGGTGTGTAAACTTGAGAGATCCATTTATGGACTCAAACAAGCGTCTCGTAGCTGGAATCTACGTTTTGATGAGGTTGTCAAAGGATTTGACTTCATCAAAAATGAAGACGAGCCCTATGTTTACAAGAAGGTCAGTGGGAGCAAGTTGACATTCCTAGTGTTATATGTAGATAACATATTACTCATTGGGAATGACATAGGAATGCTCACCACAACCAAGAAGTGGCTTTCGATTACATTCTCTATGAAAGACTTGGGAGAAGCGACCTATATTCTAGGGATTCGGATCTATAAAGATCGAACCAAAAGAATGATAGGACTTTCTCAAGCCCTTTACATAGAAAAGGTCCTAAAAAGGTATAGGATGGAAGATTCTAAGAAAGGGTTCCTACCAATGAGACATGGGATACATCTTTCAAAATCTATGTATCCTCAAAGTGAGGAAGATAGTAAAGAAATGAACATTATACCCTATGCGTCTGCTGTGGGCAGCTTGATGTACGCGATGCTCTGTACTAGACCCGACATCGCTTATGTTGTGGGCGTTGTTAATCGATTTCAAGCAAACCCTGGTAAGGAACATTGGATAGCTGTGAAGAATATCCTAAAGTATCTGAAAATAACTAAGGATATGATTCTCACCTATGGAAGTGGTGACCTGAGGGTGGACGGGTACACTGTTTGGATTAGGAAATTCTTTGAGGACCTTCAAGTGGTTCCTAGCATAAAGCTCTCGCTGCCACTTTATTGTGACAACACCGGAGCTATAGCGCAAGCGAAGGAACCTAGGTCTCACAATAAATCCAAACACATAGAGAGGAGATATCACATCATAAGAGAGATCGTTGCACGAGGTGAAATAGCTGTTCAGAAAATAGCCTCAGCCGACAATGTCGCTGATCCATTGACCAAGCCATTGGCACAGGCGGTGCTGGAAAAACATCTCGGAAAGACGAGTATTAAATACCACAGCAAATAGCATTGAGTGTAAGTGGGAGATTGTTAGAGTGTATGCCCTCGAATGCCATAAAGAGGATAGATTTATAGGGCATAAACATTGTAACTAAACTATGGTTTTCTATTAATATAAGGCAGTTGATTGTTGTTTTCTTATAGGCATTTATAAGGTGTGAATAAACAACGTAAAGTCCTTGATGACAAGGCGAACCTTCTACCTCCTATGGGATAGGAGGAAAGGCACTAGAATGGTTTGACCCTTGACATCTAAAAGGGTTTCCAAGTCTAAAAATATTGATTGGGTATCAATAGTGTATAAAGACTTGTATGATGTAAGTTTCGACAAAGAAAGTGTCAGTCGTACACTATGGAAATGGTTGTGGGAACTTATATCATAGACGTGTCAGTTGGACTGATATGTTCGAACACGTCTCGCATCAGTTCTTCACATGGGTATTCGCTTATTGACAGTCAATGATGAAACTGATAAGTAGTGATAGGTACGTGTGAACCTCTGACTTGAGAAATCGAGTTGAAGATGTACTTGTGACGTCAAGTCTGTCATTAGAGTAGTTAGATTCAAATCACCTGTTGGTGGAATCGACCTTGAAGTGCGACTTGATGGGCAAGTAGTATTGTTAACTGATTTGCATTATGGAATTTATTCTCTCATAAGTGAATGAGTTAAATATCCTATGTGGTCATGAATAAGTGAGGATGAAAGTCTTTGGTCAAAGCATTTAAACACCTCGACTTATTATGAGCTTAGGCATATGGTCAAGTTATATGAGTTTAATTTTAAACCATGACTCTTACTTGACTGGGATATAAAAATAAAAGGTTTATACACGTACGGTATTCACGGCGTAAAGGTTTGGAATGATCCTATTCATTCGTTCTCAATTGGGTTACGGTGTGAGCCACGAGACTAGCTAGGTGTCACTCACACCCCTTTGGATTCCTCCCAATTGCCTTTTGAGACGAACCTAAAGAGTCGTACTTAAAGGAAGTACAAAAGGAAAAACATGGGGAAAAGACTTGCGAGAAATTCACTGCATTGGATGCCGTAATTAATTAATTAATTATGAGATAATTTAATTAATTAATTAAATTATTGAGTTAATTAATTTCTTGGAGAAATTGAATTATAAATTACTTAGGAATTGAATTAATTGGATTATCAATTTATTTATTGGATAAATAAATTATCCGATTAATTAATTAACAAGCAAGACGAAAGCCCGAAGGCTTCCGAGCCCACTAAAGGGAGGCCAAATAGATGCCCAAATAGGGCTTTTGCATGCTAGAGTTATTGTTTCATAATGATATAAATATATCACACGGTGAAAAATAACACAAGGCAACTTACATAACTTTCTCTGCAAGAAAAAGTCTCCCACCTCTCTCTCTCTCTCTAGCCATCTTTGACAAGGATGAAAGGAGGAGTTTTTCATTTTTGATTCCGGCATGACGAATTAGAGACGTTGGCAAATTCGGCGTTAGAGAAAAGGATCATGTTGAAAAATCACCATATGCGAGAACGGTAATTTTTCAATATACAATTAAACACGAGGATTAGAGATGATTCGGGCTTTGGGAATTAAATTTACTTTCTGCTGCATTTTATTCGTATAATTCCCAACATGGGCTTGCCTCTCCTTGATTTTTTAAACTTATTGGGCCTACTTTGGTGTGTACTTGTCAGCTTGGCCCAATGGATTATTCTCACACACATCAAATAAAGTTGACATGTTAATTAATTTCTTGGAGAAAATTAATTATCGAGTTGACGAGGATTTAATTAATTATTTGATTAATTGATTTGTTGGATAAATAATATTAATTAAATATATAATTAAACAAATTAAAATAGACTAAGCTTAAGGGTTAGAAAATCCCTAAGTGGGCGTCCTCATATGCCTAGGATTATAAGGTTATTTGTTTTTCATTAGTAGTATAAATATACTACTTAGGGAAAATCAAAGTAAGCCCCAAAGTCATAACGTTCTCTCCAAGTCAAAATTATCTTCCATCTCTCTCTCTCTCCCCATCTAGCCGATTTCAAGGAGGAAAAAGAATATGATTTTCGCTTTTGATTCCGACGTGACAATTTAGAGACGGCGACAATTTTGTTGTTCAAAAGGGATCGTGACTTTTGGTTCAGAAATTAAAATTCGCGAATAAGGTACATATTTCGAAAAACAATTTGAATATGCGAAATCGAGATGAACCGCGTGGGAGTTTTATTTTCTGCTGCGTTTTATATATTAAATCCCAACAAGATGCTGTTAGCTGAATTTATTCCAGGGAATTTCTAGTTCTTTAATGCATGCATATGATTGTTACCCATAATCAAGCATAGGTTACCAACGCAGAGGAATCGAATTGGTAATAATCTTAAGGAAAATTCCAGCATAGTAACAATAATTTGAATTACAAGAATACTTCTATATTGATAATTACACCGGGTTTGCCGATAGGTTTACTACTTTACCAACAGAAATAAAGGGTCACAATTTTCTAGACATAGTGTTCAATATTTGCCATATAATTTGTTGTGACTGGTAAAGCTACTTCAATCTAAAATTTTCGATCAAACGAGATGCAAATTTCACCACAAGAAAACAAATATTAATGACAAGTTACTTTTTGACAATATTAAAAATTGTCATTAATGAATTTAAAACTAATAACAAAAAAGTATTGTTTTGCCACAAGCACGACCCTCAAAAAATTAGAAGTAACAGAATCAAGTTTACGAATAGTTAGTGTTAGATTAGAGAAAACCCCGTAGGAAACTTATATATTTAGTAACATATTTATAGAGTTACATAGACTTGGTAATCAAGTAAATCCTAACTATAAATAAGGAAAAGATAAATACAAGGAAACATAAAGAAATTAAACCTAAATTAACATAAATACTAGAAAGATATGGAAAGATATTATATTATCTAACAATTCCCCGCAGTCGAAACGTGAGAGTCTTGAATGTTGAGACTGGACTATAGAAATCTGATCATAGAGAATTTGAGAAGAAGACAACGACAAAATAAAAGGTTGCGGTTGGCCTTAAGAGGCGGCGGCGGCTGCTCCAAGTCCTCATTTTTTAAGGGTGAGCAGCGGCAACTAACAAAACTAAAGGTGGCGGCTAAGCGCGTCAGCCCACGGCCAA
Organism: Buddleja alternifolia; assembly: GCA_019426215.1. Classification (NCBI taxonomy): domain Eukaryota; kingdom Viridiplantae; phylum Streptophyta; class Magnoliopsida; order Lamiales; family Scrophulariaceae; genus Buddleja; species Buddleja alternifolia. The sequence continues at coordinate 9,158,762 of CM033397.1, read as the reverse complement.
AGAGAGAAGACGGCGGCATAAAATAAAAAGGTGGCGGCTCCAAGTCCTCATTTTCCAAAGGTGAGTGGCGGCAACTAACAAAACTAAAAGCGACAGCGGCCCGCGACCAAAGAAAGAAGGCAGCGTCGGCCATAGAAAAACAAACAGAAGAGAAAACGAGATAAGGGAGAAGAAGCTGGCAGCGGACGGTGACCAAGAGAGAGGGCGGCGGCGTCGACCATAGGAGAAAGAAAGGGAAAAAAAATAGACAAAGAAAAACTAAACTAAATAAAGGGCGCCAGACGGGGACAACAACTTGAGGATGGAAGTGGAAGCGAGAGATCGAGAGACCATGGCTTGAAACCATGGCTCTGATACCATGTTAGATTAGAGAAAACTCCGTAGGGAACTTATATTATTGAGTAACTTATTTATAGAGTTACATAGATTTGGTAAACAAGTAAACCCTAACTATAAACAAGGAAAAGATAAATACAAGGAAACATAAAGAAATTAAACCTAAATTAACATAAATACTAGAAAGATATGGAAAGATATTATATTATCTAACAGTTAGTATTGCCAATTTTAGCAAACAAATTAGAATGTAACTATGGAGAATTAGCTAGAATCATATGTGTATAGTGACAAACTTGTGAAAATAAATATATATTGTTACTAATAATCATATATATTTATGTTACAATTATACATGTTTCGCTATGTATAATTATCAATATCTACAACATGTATACTACTGTTGTTACTACAAAGCTTATGAAAATACTATAGTAGCAAACAAGATCATTTCCCATCTTATATGGTATACATTATTAATGACAAATTTCAGTATCACCAAAAAAAAATTAATGACAAATTTCATAAGTATCATTTCATATTTTGTCATTAACATCCTTTACTTGTGAGTGTTTATTGCGAAACGGATCCAATTATCAAATTGATGTGCACCAAAATATACCTAAGGGCACTACGGTAATTATATGTGTCCCCAAGCCGGATCGGGTCTCCACCCGCGAGTGAGCATCCGTGGATAACCCGCCATACGAGCCCAAAAAGGGCGGAATACTCACCAAAGATAATTGGATTATATTGTTAGCCAAAAAGACAATAAGATCAATAATCATTAAGTCTGATGGGTTATTAATTAAATTAGGCCCATGGCCTATAGCCCACTACCAGCTCCCTATAAATACCTAGGATGAGCTGGGAGGACCTTATTAACTACTCCCCCAGTAAAAATTCACTGGTTATTGAGAGAAACCCCACAAAAGAACTACGACTGACTTGATCCCACATACCTTGGGTGCGTAGGCACCTCGAAATAACCGAGTGCAATTTATAACTTAATTAATTCTTAATCTAATTTATCGTGAGTTGGATCGGTTTCCTTATTCCACGTGATCCATCACGTGACAATCACTGTCTGATGATTTTTACTATCATAACAAATATAATCAAGCTTCTAAAAATTTAAACCTAGTCGATTCGTATATCCGTGGATAATCAATCAACTATGATGTGAGATAGATTTAATTGTTTATGTGTCAAAATCTGTCTCTGGTTTGAGACCAAATGTTATCCATCTTTGAAACTCTGTTTGTTGTAGTGGTGGCAAAGTCAAATCCAACTTCATGGATCCTTACCAGGTTGTCAACCCTCATTGTATGGCAAGTTGAATATGTTAATTTTTTTATATATTGTAAAAGTATCAAAGCGCGGATAATGTAGCAGTCTCCTTCATACATGATATATGGGGATGAGCTCTCCTGTGTTGTTAAATCAGGCAACATTTTCATGGGGTACTCTTTACACATTTGTGGTTTTGGTCCTTAATTGTTTTATATAGTGCTCTAAGTCCCATACTGCCTTTTTAGAAAAGCCAACCCCAGAGTTCCACTACCTTAGTTTCCCATGAATTTTGGAAACACCATTGGATACCTTTAATTTGCTTTTTAGTATTTATGTTCTATTGTTAATTAATTTTTATTCATAATCCCTTTTTTCTTCTAGTTTGTATATGGGATCCTAATCTAGTTTGCATTCTGTGTAAGTGGCAGTTCTTTTGGAGCAGCAATTAACTATATAATTACACCAATATATTGTTAATTAATTCGATAACCTGATGAACAGAATAACAATACCACCTAATGATAGGGTTAGCAATATGGAAAGATACAGAAACATGCATCTTATGAAAATTAAATTTGATCAGCCTCGTTTTCGTCAATAAGAACGAGGCAAATCCAACGACCTCTGTCCAGAGGGTCAAAATCACACAACAATATATTATGTTATAAACTGAACTTGATAGAATCTAGCTGCCTACGTACCTATTTATATAGGATCAAGTTCATGCGTAGTTCCAGATAACTTTCTATGATATGAGCAATGGCTTCGTACGATACGAGGCTAACTATTTAATTACGATTTTATGAGTATATTTCCTTTATATAGCTAAACAGTATTTTAGAGAATTTATTGTTTGTCCTCCTCATAAATGAACAAGAGGTGGTATTTATAAGTGATAAGATAACTACTATTCATGATATGATATGATAATTAGCTTGAACAGGTGTTAAGGAATGATTGGACTTAGGTCAAATGTGTGACCCAGTTCGACCAATCGGGTCGGGTTGTAACCCGACCTGTTATGCTATTTATTATTTTATACTCAACAGTAGCTGTATATTGCTGACCATTGACCTGGAGAGAGTAGAGGGATGAATATTTTATACTCATCATTTAGTCCCCCAGTTCGTAGGCCACGACGCGTGGCCATCGTGCCTACGAATAAATAAAATGAAAATAAAAATAAAAAAACGATTGCTTTGAACAGTCTCTCAATATCGAAGCAAGTGATACAGAATTCAACCTATTCTCCGCAGACAGACGAAGACACGTGTTGAGTAAGCTCTTGGCAAGTGGTAACACGCGCCTTCCATAGTAATAACTGCTGTGCAATTAATTATATATATTACTAACGGTTAGATAGTGGGGTGAACAAATAGTCACTCTATCTGATCCATTCATCTTTAACATTGAAACTGTCAGTTTTTTGACTTTTGGTATTCCCGCCTAATGAAGTTTATAAATAGGAAATATTAGGCTTATTTTCACTTTTTACCTTTGTCACCTTCTGATAGAACTTTCGAGAAAAGCTACGACCAGAAAGAAAAGGAGTGATTTTGTAAATCTTCAAGCAATTCCTCTATTTAGTGACTTCAGGCAGATTGAAAGAGAATTTTTTCTTCACACTGGGAAGACAGAAGGAAAAAAGTATCATACCCAGGCCAAAATTCATGATTGCGCAGATTAGGGCTTGTTTTCGCTTTAGGCCTCTTCTTATCCTCTCGCAAGATACCATTGTTAGGTATTTTCTCCTTCCTGTATTCGTCTGTATTCATCCTCGAATTTTTGTGGTGTGTGAGTTTATTTTTCTGTTTCGTACTATTGTTGGCCTCGTATATATTCTATTTTCACTAGTTTTGCATCATGGTCCGTTCACCCTCTAGGACTAGATCCGACGAGTCCCTTGCGTCGTTAGCAGGGGCAAGAAGTAGAACAGTTCGATTCCCTATTTAGAACTGTGGATGATGACGAGCTAGAAATAGAAGAATACGAGGCTCATAATAACGAGGCGGGTGATGAGGTGATAGGTGAGGATAGGGGGTCTGACCATGAGGGCGGTCAGGACTAGGAGGGAGATAACGAAGATGAATCGGAAGACGAGGCGGTTCGTAGAGTACCTCACATATACCACTCCTGGAGTGGTATGCGATCCACCTTACATCCTGGGATGATCCCAGAGATACGAGAGAGATATTATATCTCGGAGGAATTTGATATTAAAATTCCTGGTCCAACCGATCGCATAGACACCCCTCCTACCGGCTACAGAACCTTTCACCTCGCTCACTTGCAAGCTGGAGTGAGATTCCCCCATCAACCTACAACAGTTCGAATTCTGTCTAGATTAGGGTTGTGTCCCACCCAACTCTTGCCTAATTCTTATAGGCATATTAATGCCTTCATTGTCCTTCTGCACCATTGGCGTGCAGCAACCTCGTTAGCCGACTTCATGGAGACCTTTAAGTTTAGTAGGTCAGGGATTGGGGACGAGGGATTCTTCTATATTTCCCCTCGTAATCCCCGCGTTCGTATTTTCAAGAAGAATACTTCCTCGTACGGTGCGTGGAAGAATAAGTACTTTTATATAGCCCAACCTAAATTTAAGAAGTGGAAAGTACCTCGTGAGTGGAGGTTGGATTTACCTCGTCTTGAGGATATTGGTGAGGTGATTTGGGGTCAGGATTTTATCAATGAACATTTCTGGCATTTATATAATGCCAATTTTCTCCTCACCGAAGGGGTCTTGGTTCAATTACGGATAAGTCATGCTCCCATCGAATCCGAAAGAGTGGATAATCATCGTAGTTAGCCTAGTTCGTAGCCTCATAGCTTAATTTTATTTCATCGTATTTATTGTGTTTTTGTTATTTTCTTTCAGTTATGGCAGAAAAGACGGCTCGCATGAAGAGAAATCTTGCGAAACATGCCGCTGGGAAAACGAGGAGAGGTGCCCCCGCTGCAGCAACGAGGGCACAGCATCGTGCTCCTACTCCCAGCGGGGGTGCATTTGAGCCCCTCCTCCACGACGAGCCAGTTTATGACGTCCCTCCTCTAAACGAGGCAGGACCCTTAAGGGATCCAGTGGTAGAGATATCAGAGGGCTCTCGCACGAACCCATCCTCTCCCGTGGGTTCTGCAGTAGGCGAGTTAAGGAAGAAGAGAAGGTTTGACAAGACTAGGTATAGCCCCGAACTAGGAACCTCAACTCTTGGTGATCTCCATGAGACCTCCGTGGCTCGGCTCGTGGAGAAGTTTGAAACAATTTGGTTAAGGGATAGGGCCGAGGCTACAGGGGGTCATGACCGCCCATATATAAATCGAAGCAAAACTGCCATCACTCCAAATTGGCGTGTTTATGATGACAGCTCCATCATGGGGCCATCGGGGTCACTGACGGCCTCGAAGTTGATTCAAGGCATCATTTTGCCAAAGGACAAGGCCAGCTTTGCCTCTCTTCCCCATACTATCATAGAGAAACAGGGTTTCGAGGCCACTACTAAGGTAATTCCTTCGTATTTCTTAATTTCATTTTTCTTTAGTTCGAATCTAATTTATTTTAACACTGGTATTGCTTTTCTTCCAGATTGCTCTCTGCTTGCACCAGCTTTCCCTTGGTCTCTCCTTTTGGCGTGATCGAAAACTTACTTCTGACGCCGAATTCAAGGAACAGAGGCTCAAGTTGCAAAGCGAGTTGACAGAGGCCCGAGCTGCAGCATCAGAAGCTACTGCATTCCTCGATGATGGGAAGGCCAAGCTCGAGAAGCAGTTAGATGCTCGTACCTTCGAAGCCAACTCCCTATGGGAGCAGATGAAGGAACTCCACTCGGATTTGCAGAAGCTGCAAGCTAGCATGCAATCAGCCAAAGAGCTGGGGTTCCAATCTGGGGTAGGTCCCATTATCAAATCCGGTAATTATTACGAAGCTCAAGGTCTTGTGGCTCAATGTTTTACTCAACAACCCGGTAATTATTACGAAGCTACTTTTAGTCCCATTATCAAATCCGCGACTATTTGCACTATTCTCAGTCTCGCTATCTCGCTCTCTTGGCCTTTTTATCAGCTTGATGTTAAAAACGCTTTCCTTAACGGTCATCTCTCTGAAACTGTGTATATGGTGCAACCTCTGGGTTATACTTATCTTGATTTACCAAATCATGTCTGTTAGGAATTTCATGTTAGATGTTTTGATGATGACAATTAGGACTTTATGTTAGAGCCCAAAATATGTAAGCTTTATTTTAGTAGAAATCATGTATAAGCTTTGAAGTGTTAGATTTGTAATAGGCTTTATAGGCTTTGTTTTGTTTTTATTCTAGATTATTAGGCTAAGTAGTCTTAGGCTGAGTGTCTGATAATTTCTGAGTGAGTTTATCAGTGGTAAAGTTTGAAGACTCAAGCGCCTGAAGTCTAAATGAAGATAAAGTCTCCAAGCATCCAGATGACCAGCTATATCAAGCGTCACCTTATAGGACAGAAGTAATTCAAGGACGGACAAGCATCCATCAATGACTGATTTCACCTTAATCTATTTCTAAGTCCGGAAGAAGTTTAATGCACATATTATCAACGCATCAAGTGCCAACGGGCATTTAATTCAAATGCATTAAATGCTGATAAGAGCATTAAATGTGATAAGCACTTTCAGACGTACGGAGAAGCCACCCTATGGGACTGTCAACTATTCATAGATTGCAGCACCAACTTTTGTGCAGCAGATTTTTAGGAAAAAAGACAAAAGTTGTTCACTCGCGGAAGTGAGAGACACGCGCCTGTGCATGTGTCAAACGGACACTTTCTCCAAGAATGCCTATAAATAGGACTTCAACAACAAGCTACACATACAATCAATTTCCAAGCCAAATTGCTGTTGCATTGAAGTCTCATTCCTTAAAATTTCAGAAAAGCCAGAATATTTAAGAAAACGTTCTCTTTGCTTTTCTTCAATTCCTGAGACAGTCAACCAATATCTCAAACATTCTTTTCGAAGAAACCACATTACTCTTGAGATATTTCCAGTTGTTTGAACTTCATCAAAATCAAACAAACCGTTTAGAAAACCCCATCCAAGCCTCGCGATCTGTGTGAAGTCGAAGTTGGAAACTTGCATTATTTCTGGGTGAAAGAAGCAAGGGGATTGAAGTGATTTGGAGCAGAAATCTGTGTGATCAAGGAGCTCAAGTCATCAACATCTATCTCTCCCTAATTTGTAGAAGATTCTGTGTGATTCTTTGAGAATCATTTTAGTTGATTGCCTCCAAGTGTTCAAGGAGAATAAGGACATAGTTGGGATTACACCACCCAACGAACCTTACAAATATTGTGTCTTTTACTTTACAGTCAAATCTCTTATCTATCATATCATTGCATAAATTGATTAAGTAAAACACAATCAAACGCTAAGCAACTAAGAAACAACTTGTGACGCTAAAGATTTCCAAAAGAGAAGACTCTAAAATTATTCCGCTTTGCTAACACTGATTAAAGAACTAAACGCTTAAACCTACTTGGTTAAAGTATTCAAATCTTGAAGTCTAAGTTAACTTTCTAAAAATAGTCTTCATCAGACGCTTAGCCTACCGTCTATATTTCAAGTAAACGCTCAGTCAAGCGTCTACATTTCAAGCGTCCAAAACCATTTTAATACGAAACTTTTTGAAGTCGAAAAAGACTTCAGGGTCTATTCAACCCCCCCTTTTAGACCCTTTCGTAAGCCACTTGGGACCAACAATGTCTGTCTTCTGAAAAAGGCTCTTTATGTTTTAAAGCAAGCTCCCCGTGCTTAGCACCATCGTTTTGTTTCTTATCTCTCGTCTATTGGCTTCGTTAGTAGTAAATCTGATGCTTCTCTTTTTATTTATCGCAAAGCTTCCTCTACTGCCTTTCTTCTGCTTTATGTTGATGACATTGTTCTCACAGCGTCCTCTCCCTCTCTTCTATCCAGCTCACATCTCTTCTCTCCTTTGAGTTAGCCATGACTAATTTTGGCCCGCTTAACTACTTTCTTGGTATTTCTGTCTCTCGATCTTCCTTCGATCTCTTTCTCTCCTAAGAAAAAGTCGCTCTTACAATTCTTGATTGTGCAAACATGTCCACGTGTAATCCAACTTCCATGCCTACTAATTGTCCATCCAAGCTTTTTTTATCCTCCTCTGAATCTTTTTCTAATCCCACACTATATGACATCCTTCCTGGTGCACTTCAATATCTTACTTTAACTAGACCTGACATCACCTTTGCCAAGCCACAACTCTGTCTATTCATGTTGTTAGAGTGTATGCCCTCAAATGCCATAAAGAGGATAGACTTATAGGGCATTGACTTGTAACTAAACAATATCTTTTTATTATATATAAGGCATTATCTTGTTGTTTTCTTATAGGCATTTATAAGGTGTTAATAAACAACGTAAAGTCCTTGAGAATAAGAGAAACCTTCTACTTCCTATGGGATAGGAATAATGGCACTAGAAGGGTTTGATCCTTATTCTCTAAATAGGGTTCGCATGTCTAAGAAAGTATTTGACTGGACATCAATACAGAACAAGGACTTGCATGATATAAGTTTCGACAGAGAAGTGCTAGTCGAACAAAATGGGAATGATAGTGGGCACTTATGTCATGGACGTATAACACTGCTACAAAAATGACCTATGACAGCGGTTTTAACCGCTGTCATAGGTACCGCTGTTATAGGGGTGGACCTATTACAGCGGTTTTTAACCACTGTAATAGATCAACCTATGACAGCGGTTTTCAAGATACTGCTGTGGAAAAACAAAAAAAAATAAAAAATTAAAAGGACCTGTGACAGCGGTTTTCGGAAGAACCACTGTTACAGGTTCGAACTGTGATAGCGGTTCTTCCGTAACCGCTGTCACAACCGCTGTCATAAGTACAAAAAAATTTTTTGTTTTTTTTTAATTATTTATTACCCTGTCATGATAGTACCTGTACAGTAATATGCAACAAACCAATTAACCAACAAATTTCAACTAACAACAAAACATATTCAACATAAACAAACATCACCCCAAACTTCAATATTACCATCTCTTTCCTCTAACAATAAAATGTTATAATCTCCAACAAAATGTAAGATCAACTAATTAATTTACTAATGACCTTCCGAAATACAATAAATCAAATCTCAATTTACAACAAGTCACAATGTACAAAAATTACATTACCTAATTTCTAAGGAGCTGCTAAGAAAATGTAATGTGCAACTTCACAGCGTACTTCATCAATTTGCTCATCAGTATAGAAGGATTGACAACCATCAAAGTACTGCAAGATATGTATATATATAGAGATTAATTGCAAAGTGAAATGACGTTTCAATTACCTACCAAAGGTTTAATAATTTCAAAAGTAATAGAATTAAGTATATATTAGGATTATGTATACCGCTGTTGGGATTATAGATTGTCTGTGGCTAATAATCTCTTTCATGAATCTCATAGAGAAATAGCCACAATCCACCTCGTTGGTCTGCCGGGGGCACTACAAAAGCAATCAAAGTTACGTTGTATTAGAAGACGAACTTCTATACTAATATACAATCTCATGAAACTAGAAAACGCTAACCTTTATAGTAAACCATTTACAGACCGAGTTTTTGGATTTCCTGGATTGGTTGTTGCGGTTTGCACGAAATATGTGCACAGCTCTATAAAAAAATATAAAAAACAAGGAAATATGTTAAAAACAAGCAATTATGTGAAATAAATACAATTTAAAAAAATATTAAATATAATGGATACATTGATTGAATGAAAAACTTACTGATTGAATTTTAGTATCAAATCATCTCGGTATTGCGGCTCACCATGCACAGAATCCAGATAGTAAACAATCTCTTTAAATGGATCAATTGCAAGCAACAACCAATGACCCCTACAAAGCATTCAAAAGAAAAGTTGAAAATTTGTTTTGCGTAGCTAGTTTTACAAATTAAAGTCGAGTCTTTAGTAGCTCATCCGGTGTTGTAAGGTGCAAGAAATAACTTTTTTCGTTGTGCACTCTGTATCATAGCACGTGCTATGTACTGCACTTGTTGAACTGACGGGTCTGTTTCAGCAGCTATGGAATGTGGGCTAAGGAACCCGAATCTTGCTTCTTTCCCTTCGGGGATCACGTAGTTAAACCACAAACACCTAAATTGAGCATAAAAAATGAATTTCGAGTAACGAAAATAATCGTAGGTCAGATGTAATAAAATAATTAAAAAACTTACTTTATGTACGCTGTAATGATAGAGGCTCCTATCTCTTTTCTACGCAGAAGGTGACAGATCTCCTCCTTTCCAATGAACTCTGGGAATGAAAAATCCATAATGGCTTTGTCCATGTATATATTGATCTGGGCACCAATCTTCATCATCTTCGTGTACTTTCCCAGAAATACAAGGTCATTAGGGAGTCTATCTAGTTGAAGATCTGCACATATGTCTACTTCACCTGCAGGCTCGGCCACTTAAGATTTTCCTTTGACAGCTTACCACTTCGACGTCCCTGACTTACAGTTTCCAGATGATTTAGACTGTTTAAGCAAGAAAATAAAATATGAATGTTACACACCAAAGTATATTTAGTAACCTCAAACAAATTGTTATAATTTATTAATGACTAGCTATTAATTACATACCGGTACATCAGTGACAATGACAAGACTCGCTGGCCAAGCAACAGAGGTACCCAGACCACTAGAAATGGTGATCATTTCATCATTGAGAGGGACGGGTAGGAGTGTATTCGCCTCAACTGCAGTGTCAATGCGCACTTTCACATTATTGGTGGCTAATAGACAGTTGTGAAGTGTTCTATCAGTCTCCGATCGATTGTATAGTTGTCCTTTAGCCACCACACGATATGATGGTGATGAAAGTGCTAATTGTCATGGAGTGATACCCTACACACACATATATATATACAACATTATATTAGAAAGTTTTGTATGATTTACAGAAATAGAGAGTCGCAAGTTGTATGATTAATAAACAAGATCAAATTTTCACCTCAGGAAGCATCTTATAACCTGGTTCTGGGCTGCTATCTTTCAAAGAAATCACGTCATCTTCATGTGGCTGACGCGAGTTAGGGGCTTCCAAAACATCAATTCGTTGTTGCATGGCAACCATAGTTTCGAAGAGGTTTTTCACCATGTTTCTCAAGTTTTCCATCTCCTTTTCTAAAACAGGCTTTGGATCCTTAAAATAGTCTCTTTGTGAAACCCCAAAGCCAACACCCCTAACGCGACCCGGATGCTCTTTCCTTTTAATAGCTTTAGCCAATAGGTCATCTCGACTCGTCTCATTTCCACTATGGCTAGTACCCTCTTGTGAAATGCTCTCCTGTAATCATATATTTCTTTTTTAAAAAAAAAATAGTGAACCTTGTGCTTTCAATAGTATTTCAAAACAAACATACAAAACTTTATAGAGCTAAAATTGCCAATAACTCACCATTTCATTCACCACTCTTCTAACATTTTCGTTATCAATTTGATTTGTCGCATCGGAACGCGCAACCCTCCACACGAGTGCTCGTGTCACATCAGTACAATCGGATCCCGCATCCCTTCTTTTATTTCTATATATTTTTATTAAAAAATATATGTATGCATTAACATAGAATTATTATTAAAAAAATTGCAAGGATTCACTGCTAAATGAACTACATACCTCCATTTGCTCCACAACAGCATGTCCAAGACTCTCTTTCCGGTAAGGATATTCAGGGTCCTTTGCTCTTTCCTGATTGTCCATACTTATTTTCTATTTATTACATTATCAAATTATTAGCTAAATATAAACGCAATAACCAACAAATGAAACCGTAAATTAAAATGACTAGCTACCTGCCAAGGTTCACCTAAGCGAACCTCTGAAAATGCCGCCCAATCGGCTTGGGATATCTCATATTGTGGAGGTGGGTTGCCATTAACGTTTCCATCATCATCTCGCACATACTTTCTGCTTATGTGGCTCCTGAAGTTACGTGCTAGCCTCCCAGCTTCTACTAGTACGTACTTTTGTCGACTTTCGTCAATATCAATGCCAACTACAAAAAACAAACAATAAAGTATATATAAAATTATAATTTAGAGAATATGATAATACATTAACACTTACAAATATGATAATATCCAAATTACACATCCCAAACGTTTTTTTTATTGGTGACGGGACTTTTCGCCAATTACTAATGGCAATCGACATCTTCTGCCGAACCTGCACGCCTATATACCCAACAATGTTGATTTGTTGGGGTTAACTGGCTGACCCCTGTCATTCCAGCCGACAGGTAGCCTTATGCCTTTACTTCTGGCATTGATAACTTTTTTCATAGCCGTGACACCTCTCCGTATCTCCTTCTCATGACTGCTATCTGATCCATATACATCATCCTCTGGAAAACTACCATCAGGATTTGAAGCCATCGACCTACAAAAGACAAAAAATACAGAAGTTAGATTCATATAAATTTGGCAGATTCATTTGGCAATAATAATTTTCAAATAGAAGTAATAAATACAGAAGTTAGATTCATATAAATTTGGCATATTCATTTGGCAATAATAATTTTCAAATAGAAGTAATAAATCACAAAATAAACAAAATTATCGTAAACCACAAAATAAACAAAATTTAATCCCCAATTAAACATAATTAACCCCCAGCTAAACCAAATTAACCTTAAAATCAATCAACCCCCTATTTCCCTTAAATTTTCCACAAAATAGGCAAATCTCAAGAATATAAATTTTCTAGCAACTAAGTATAAATATTGAAATAAGTCTATCATACAATTATGAAATAAGTTCAAATACCTTTCATCGTTTTCTTTTTGTCGTTGGCTTAGCAGTCTTTTGCTTCCCATCGGTACGACCATTTTTTTTAGTACGGCGATGAACTGACGGATTAATCCATATCCCCTCTTGGTGATCTTGTCGCATATACAATTCATAATGACTTATATCCAAGTCATTGTCACTATCAATTGATTGTGAATCACCTAATGAGATAGGATTTTCTCCATCATCTTCACTTTCTTCATAATCATCATCAATACATGTATGTTTGTTTGCCGATAAAACAATGGACCACCTTTTATCAATAGGATTGGTAACAAAAAACACTTGCTTAGCTTGTGATGCTAAAATGAAAGGTTCATCTTTGTATCCCACCCTTTTAAGGTCTACTCGAGTGAAGCCTATTTCACTATTATCGACACCATGTTTATTGTCAACCCACCTACACCCAAATACAGGCACCCGAAACCAACTATAATCAAGCTCCCATATACGTTCAATCATCCCGTAATATGATAAATTGGCATAGATAGGATTATTATCTTTCGCACTTGAGATATGCAATGCTTGAGCTACAAGGCTCACACCACTATTCTGCATTGTACGTCGTTCATCTTGGTCTTTTGTATAGAATGTGCGACCATTTATACGATAACCTGAATAACAAAATACTAGCCTGTCTGGACCCATCGACAGTCGTGTTAATTTATCTAAAACTTAAAGCTGTGGATTCTCTTTCTATTTTTCTTTAAAATGCTTTCGGAACCAATCGATGAAACTCTTATTATGCTCTCTTGAAATCCAACTCTCATTTTTAATTGGATTGAATCTCCTAAGTTGGTTCTTATGCTCTTCAACATATGGGTCAACCTCATCGGTGTTGTGGAGCACATATAGGTGTGCTTGATCCCTTTGTGTAATATGAACACTAACTAATTGCTTTCCCATTAATCCGACTCCTTCTGTTCCCCCTCCCACAACATGAGACTTTGGAAGCTCTGAAACATTAGAATCTTCCAGATACTCTGTGCAAAATGTAATGGATTCATCAACTATGTACCGTTCAACAATGCAACCTTCCGGTCGACTACGATTTTTCACATAGCCTTTCAATACCTTCATATAACGCTCAGCCGGATACATAGATCTCATAAAAGCCAGTCCACATAGTTGAGTCTCTCTAACCAAGTGAATGGGTAGATGAGTCATTATATCAAAAAAAAACCAGGTGGAAAATACATTTCAAGCTCACACAAAGTGATGACAATTTGTTTTTGAAGTGCAGGAAATTGCCCAGGATCAAACACCTTGCTCCACATTGCTTTGAAGAAGAAACACAATTTAGTTATTGTGTCTCTCACTTTTTTTGGAAAAATGGCCCGTATAGCAATTGGTAGCAAATGATCCATGATTACATGACAATCGTGAATCTTCAAGTGCTTTAGCTTCAAATCCTTCATTGATACAAGACTGCTAATGTTTGAAGAATACCCTTCTGGAACTTTCACTCCATTAAGAAACTCACATAATGCATTTTTTTCTTTCTTGGCTAGAGTGTGAGCTTCTGGAGGCAAATAAGTACGTTTCCCCTTATTTGTTGGTGCCAATTTTCCTCTTATCTTCATTTCAACCAAGTCTAACCGTGCCTTTACGCCATATTTTGTCTTTCCGGGCACATTTAGAAGTGTACCAATGACGCTATTAAATACATTTTTCTCAATATGCATTATATCGAGAAAATGTCTACCATGTAAAGACGTCCAATACGGCAACTCAAAGAAAATTGACTTTTTTTTCCACCCAGTTTTTGCAAGGCCACCTGCAAAAGTCTTTCCAAATTTAACCTGGTAGTGTAAGTTGGACTGATATGTTCGAACACGGCTCGCATCAGTTTCATCACATGGGTATTCACTCACTGACAGTCAATGATGAAACTGATAAGTTGTGATAGGTACGCGTGAACCTTAGACTTGAGTAATCGAGTTAAAGATGTACTTGTGACATCAAGTCTATCATTAGAATATTTAGATCCAAATCACCCTTTGGTGGGATCGACCTCCAAGTGCGACTTGATGGGCAAGTAGCATTGTGAGCTGATTAGAAAAATGGGAATTATTCTCTCATAAGTGAATGAGCTAAATATCCTATGCAGTCATGAATGAGTGAGGTTAAAATTCTTTGGCCAAAGCATAAAATGACCTCGACTCATTATGAGCTAAGCATATGGTCAAGTCATGTGAGTTTGCCTAAAATCATGACTCTCACTTGGCTGAGATATAAGAATAAAAGGTTTATACTTCTACGTTATTCACAGTGTATATGGTTTGGAATGATCCTATTCATTCGTTCTCAATTGAGATACGATGTGAGCAACGTGACTGGCTTGGTGTTACTTACATCGTTTTGGTTTCCTCCCAATTACATTTTGAGACGAACCTAAAGAGTCACGCTTAAAGGAAGTGCAAAAGGAAAATTATGGAAAAAGACTTGAGAGAATTTTCGGTATTGGATATCGTGATTAATTAATTAATCATTAGATGATTTTATTAATTAATTAAGTTAATGAATTAATTAATTCCTTAGAGGAATCTAATTATAATATTAACATGAATTAACATGAATTTAATTAATTTATTTATTGGATAAATAACATTAATTATTTAATTAATTAAAAATCAAAATAGGACTAAAGCCCGAAGGCTTAAAAGCCTTGAAGTGGGAGTCCACTTAATAGGGCTTTGGAGACCTAGTTAGTGTTTTCTATTGTAGTACAAATATACTACTTAGTGAAAAAATAACACGGAGAAGTGAATTAACAGAAACTTTCTCTCCAAGTAAAAACACTTCATCCTCTCTCTCTCTCTCTAGCCGTCTCCCTCAAGAGAAGAACCAGAAGATTTTTGTTTTTGACTCTGGCGTGGTAATTTAGAGACAGCGACGGATTTGCTGTTCAAGAAGGGATTGCAAAACTGGTTCAGAATTCAACATACTCAAGAACGGTAATTGAATTCGAAACCCAATTTAAATACAAGAAATAGAGATGAGCCACTGGGATTTAAAGATATTGTTTCGCTGCGTTATTTTGATTTTATGCAATTTTTTCCAACACTGGTATCAGAGCCAATCTCTGATTTTTGTATTTAATTGATTACGTGATTATGTGTTCTTTTGCGTTTTTGAAGCATGTTTTGAATATGTTTTTCATGATAGTAATCCATGATTCTTCTTTGTTCAATTCATGTATGTTGTAGTATGATGACTTGTGAATTGGAAAATCTAATTTTTGTGAGAATCGGGTCTGAAGAACCCTGCGACGAGCGCAATGAAAACAATGTGCGCAGTCTGCGAGCCCAATGCACGCTATGCACACAGCCGGTGGCCTTCAGGCCACCCGCTGCCTGCACGACGCCGTGCGTGCGGCCAGGCCATTAGCGCACTCAAGGCCGTGCGTCTGGCGCACGTGGGCACGGGTCGAGTTATTTTTCCTCGGGTCCAATTTTTTTAAATAAATGGGTTTTAGTCTATTTTAATTATCCAGGTGGGTCAAAAGGATGATGACCCGAATTTAATTAAATAAGCCCAAATTGTTTAAACTAAAATTATGGACTCTTCAATAATTAGTTTTGGGCTTAATTAATTAAAATTAAATATGCCAATGGTTGGTAATTTATATTTTATGAAATCAAGCTCCAATTGTTTTTATTGAATATTATTAATTTAAATGAAATAATTAATTAATGGTTCTTGGAGAGTTTTTTTTAATTAAGTTATTTATTTAAATTAAAGATTCTCACTAAATGGTTTGTTGTCATGACTATCAATAAAATTTTCAATTTTATTGAGGAAGTTAATTAGTTGGACTAATTAATTATTAACTTAATCACCAACATAATTGCTTTATTTTTTGCGAGTATGTATTATATAATGGTGACATTGTCCATGGGCTTAGGTTATTTCTTTTGATTGTATTTCCTTTTATGGGTTGTAAGGGCCGAAATTGAGCCCGTTTATTTTATTTCTAGAATTATGTATAGGTTGTTCAATAATCGCATGTAATAGATAGACATAGAATAGGCCTTTCAAGAGAAGATCAATCCAAAAGAAGAGGAGTTTGGAGCCCACGAAGAATAGCTAAGCTTATTTTTCCTTTTAATGATGGTCCATTGGCTTGGGCCCTCTAGATAAAGCCCATGGACATATGTGTTGGCTTATTGCTTTCGATGCATATTCATTGGTTGTATGAAGCATGTATGTTATCAATATGCGTTATATAAATTAATAATGTGCAAACTGAGACTTATATAAATGTTTAGAACATGATTCTCCCAAACAAAAATTATACTAAGTTAGTAAGGGGTGCTAGGCATCCTTTCCCTCCACTAAACTTAAGTATTAAACCTAGTATATGGCATCTTCCCAGTAAGTGGGGGTCGTATATCAAGATTTAATTTTAGAATTTTATTAAGTGCATTAGATTCTTTAATCGAGACATATTTCACCCGAAATATCGTTAAAGGGTTGCAAGATGAAATTCAAATGTTAGATTATGAGGAGCTAGTGGGAGTAAACTTAGATAATCCCCAAAGCCTATAAATCGTTAAAGGGTTGCGGTTTTGGTGGATTATGGGAAAAAGAAGATTGAACTATCTATTGAATAGATTGATGTTGGACATCACTTTAATTAAACAATGGACCAAATATCGTTAAAGGGTTGCCATCCATTAGATTAATTAAAGAACTCAATCCCCACCATGAAGTACATTGCAACGATCACTTCCGTTTTTCACAGTGGGAGTGTGAATCTCAAAAAATGTAGTGGGAGCCAAGTTATAAGTCGAAGTCCTTGATTTTAAACTTGATTTTAGTTTAGTTACACAAATCTAATAAAGTCTGGTTTATTTTCCAGCAGCTATTTTTTGATTTCTCTCTCTCAAAACAAAAATGACTATCAACCCACTTTCCGTTTTGGTCGAAAAGAACATCCTTACCAGACCCAACTGCGTGGATTAGCTAAGGAACTTGAGAATAGTTCTCAACATGGAGTCCTTAGAATACATGTTGGACACAGACATCTCTGCTCCACTTGCCAGAACACGTGCCAACGAGGAAGAAGTCCAAGCTCATTAAAAATGGGTAAAGGACGACGTCCGAGTGCGTGGGTACATTCTTGGCTCAATGACAAATGAGCTTCAGAGGTCCCACGAGAAGATGACCACAGCGAGGGCTATCTTGGCACACTTAGTCGAACTCTATGGTTAGCACAGCCGTACTGCTAAATATGAGATACCTAAAGAGCTCTTCGGAGCCAAAATGAGAGTTGGTGAGAAAGTTAGGAATCATGTCCTCAAGATGATCTCGAGGATCGAGAGATTGGAGGCTCTCAATTTTACAATGAACCCACATCTTCAAACCGATCTTATTTTGCAGTCTCTTCCTGATTCTTTTTTCCAATTTATCATGAACTTCAATTGAAATGAGATTGAATGCAACTTAGTTGGGTTAATGAATAAATTAAACACTGCACAATCTCAATTGGATCCTAAGGGAAAGGAAACTGCATTGGTTATCTCTTCTGGGCCCAAACCGCCGAAGAATAAGAAGAAGAAAGCCAAGAAGCAGAGTGGCGAGCTTGGAGCTCAGGGTGGTTTCGATAAAAGAAAAAGGAAAGCTCTTGTGAATCGCAACCGTAAGGGGCCACAAAAGACAAAAAGATGCCTACACTGCGGTGAGCTAGACCACTAGAGGAGGAACTGTCCGAACATGGGGTCGGCCACACAAGGTATGGAACTTGATGTTCATGAAACTTATTGTTCTATGACCGTCTTCTCCACATATTGGATTCTTGATTCTAGAGCTATTGCTCAAATTTGTTGAATGAATCAGGATCTGGTGCGAGGAAGGAAGCTGGACAGTGATGAGGTGAAAATAAAAGTAGGCAGCGGGCATAGCGTCACAGCTATTGGAATTGGATCTACCTCATTGCTTTTAAATTCTGGACATATCCCATTTTTGGATAATGTTTTAGTTTTGTACAATGGGCTTAAAAACATTGTTTCTATTCCCATTTTCGTTAAACTTGGTTATACTTTCCGTTTTATTGATGAACGATGCAACGTTTATTATGGTAATAAATTAGTAGGCTTTACTTCTTTAATAAATGGATTGTATTACCTTAATGTCCAGAATGAGTGTTCTGTGAATACTATACAAAGGAAACATAGTAGGCTTGGAATAAACCAAAGATTGATTCGGCATCTTAGACTAGGCCATGCCGGCAAACATAAAATTCGCAAAATGGAGAAAGATGGACTAATCGGTCCATTGGGATTGGATTCCTATCCTATTTGTGAATCTTGTCTCAAAGGCAAGATGGCTAGATTCCCAATCACAAGGACTTTTGAAAGAGCCTCACAAATCTTAGGCGTAGTGCACACTGATATTTGTGGTCCACTTGGAGAAATGGCATGAAAAGGTTTCCTTTACTTCATCACCTTCACTGATGACCATTCAAGATATGGTCTAGTGCACATGATGAGGCATAAGTCTGAATCCATTGAAAAGTTCAAGGAATTCAAGGCTTTAGTGGAAAATCAAACTGGTCAACATATAAAAACCCTTCGATCGGATCGAGGAGGAGAATATATGAGCGACGAGTTTGATGTATACCTCAGAGAGAATGGTATAGTATTACAGCTCAAACCTCCAGCGACACCACAGTTAAATGGAGTAGCAGAGCGAAGGAATCGAACCTTGTTGGACATGGTTCGCTCCATGCTCGGATACACTAACTTACCCACTTCACTGTGGGGTCATGCGCTGCTTACAGCTATACACATTTTAAATAGATGTTTGTCCAAGTCCGTTCCTATGACTCCCCATGAGATATGGAGGAATAGGAAACCAAGTCTTAATCACATCAAGATTTGGGGATGTCCGACTTATGTTAAAAAGACCAAAGTGAACAAGTTGGAGGCCAGATCCTTGAAGGGACATTTTGTTGGATATCCTTAAGATTCAATGGGATACCTCTTTTACCTGCACGATGATCAAATGATCATTGTAGCTTTACAAGGCCACTTTCTTGAAGATGAGTTCATTCAAGAAGGAGGAGCGGGTAGAAAGATTGTTCTAGAAGAACAAAATGAGACTCCAGTGGATACATCTACACAGGAAGTGAGAACCGAACCTTCTGTAACACAACCACAACTGCGAAGATCAAGTAGAGTACCTCAACCGCCTGAGAGGTACGGATATATAGAGAGAGCTGGATCTTCATTCTGTATTAGAGGAGGATCATGGAGATGATCCCTCCACTTTTGATCAAGCAATAGTGGATGTGGATGCTACTTGATGGCGTGAAGATATGCAAACTGAGATCGATTCGATGCATGCAAACCAAGTCTGGAAACTTGTGGACCAACCTGAAGGGGTAAAAGCAATCGGGTGCAAATGGATTTAGAAGAGAAAGACTGGTGTTCATGGCAAGGTTGACACCTACAAAGCCAGGCTAGTGGCAAAAGGGTATAGTCAAAAAGAAGGAATTGACTACCGAGAAACCTTTTCACCAGTGGCTATGATCAAATCAATAAGGATTCTACTTGCAATAGCCGCACACCTAGACTATGAAATATGGCAAATGGATGTCAAAACTGCTTTCCTAAATGGATTCCTAGAAGAGGATATCTATATGGAATAGCATAAAGGTTTTGTATCCGAGGAGCACACTCATAAGGTGTGTAAGCTTGAGAGATCCATTTATGGACTCAAGCAAGCGTCCCGTAGCTGGAATCTATGTTTTCATGAGGCTGTCAAAGGATTTGACTTCATCAAGAACGAAGACGAGCCATGCGTTTACAATAGGGTTAGTGGGAGCAAGATAAAATTCCTTGTGTTAAATGTAGATGACATATTACTCATAGGAAATGATATAGGAATGCTCACCACTGTAAAGAAGTGGCTTTCGAGTACTTTCTCCATGAAAGACTTGGGAGAGGTAACTTATATTCTAAGGATTCGAATCTGCAAAGATCGAACAAATAGAATGATAGGGCTCTCTCAAGCCCTTTACCAAGAAAATGTCCTAAAGAGATATATGATGGAGGATTCTAAGAAAAGGTTTCTGCCAATGAGACATGGGATACATCTCTCAAAATCTATGTCTCTTCAAAATGAGGAAGATAGAAAGGAAATGAGCACTGTACCCTATGCATTAGCAGTGGGTAGCCTGATGTACGCAATGTTGTGTACTAGACCTGACATTGCTTATTCGGTAAGTGTTGTTAGTCGATTTCAAGCAAACCCAGGCAAGGAACATTGGATAGCTGTGAAGAATACCCTAAAGTATCTGAAGAGAACTAAGGATATGATTCTCATCTATGGGAGTGGTAGCCTAAGATTGGACGGGTACACTGATTCGGATTTTCAATATGATGTCGATGACCGAAAATCCACCTCAGGATTCGTATTCACCCTCAATAGTGGGGCGGTGACTTGGAAAAATTCCAAGCAAAGCACAACCGTGGATTCCACTACAGAGGCCGAATACATAGCTGCCTCTGAGGCAGCTAAAGAGGCTGTTTGGATAAGGAAGTTCATAGAAGAACTTCAAGTGGTTCCTAGCATAAAGCTCTCGTTGCCACTTCATTGTGACAACACTGGAGCAATAGCGCATGCAAAGGAACCTAGGTCTTACAATAAGTCCAAACACATCGAGAGAAGATATCACGTCATAAAGAGATCGCTGCACCAGGAAAAATATTTTTTCAGAAAATAGCCTCAGCTGACAATGTCTCTGATCCATTAACCAAGCCATTGGCACAGGCGATACTAGAAAAACATCTCGAAGGGTTGGGTATTAAATACCATAGCAAATGGCATTGAGTGCAAGTGGGAGATTGTTATAGTGTATGCCCTCAAATGCCATAAAGAGAATAGATTTATAGGTCATTGACTGGTAACTAAACAATATCTTGTTATTATATAAGGTATTATCTTGTTGTTTTCTTATAGGCATTTGTAAGGTGTTAATAAACAACGTAAAGTCCTTGAGAATAAGACAAACCTTCTATTTCCTATGGGATAGGAATAATGGCACTAGAAGGGTTTGATCCTTATTCTCTAAATAGGGTTCGCAAGTCTAAGAAAATATTTGACTGGACATCAATACAAAACAAGGACTTGCATGATATAAGTCGAGCTTAAAGGAAGTGCAAAAAGAAAATCATGGAAAAAGACTTGAGAGAATTTTTGGTATCGGATATCGTGATTAATTGATTAATCATTAGATGATTTTATTAATTAATTAAGTTAATGAATTAATTAATTCCTTAGAGGAATTTAATTATAATATTAACATGAATTTAATTAATTTATTTATTGAATAAATAACATTAATTATTTAATTAATTAAAAACTAAAATAGGACTAAAGCCCAAAGGCTTAAAAGCCTTGAAGTGGGCGTCCTTTGGATACCTAGGTTATTGTTTTCTATTGTAGTATAAATATACTACTTAGTGAAAAAATAACAAGGAGAAGTGAATTAACACAAACTTTCTCTCCAAGTAAAAACACTCCATCCTCTCTCTCTCTCTCTCTCTACCCGTCTCCCTCAAGCGAAAAGAAGAATATTTTTGTTTTTGACTCCGGCGTGATAATTTAGAGACAGCGATGGATTTGCTGTTCAAGAAGGGATTGCAAAGCTAGTTCAGAATTCAACATACGCGAGAACGGTAATTGAATTCGAAACCCAATTTAAATACGAGAAATAGAGATGAGCCACTAGGATTTAAATATATTTTCCCGCTACGTTATTTTGATTTTATGCAATTTTTCCCAACACATCCATGATCCTCTTATTCATCATACGAACGCTCTACAACAAGTTCTTCGATATGTCTGAGGTACTGTCTCTTGAGGTCTCTATCTTCGTCCTTCCTTTTCTACTCAACTCAGACTATTTTCATGCTGACTTGGCTGGTTGTCCCAACACTCGTTGCTCCACCTCGAGTTATTGTGTTTTCCTCTGTGATAATCTCATCTCTTGGTGTTCTAAGCGTTAACATGTCGTTTCTCACTCTAGTGATGAGGAAGAATATCGTGGTATCGCAAATGCTGTTGCCGAAGCATCTTGCCTTCGTAATTTACTTCTTGAGCTTCACTGTCCTCTTCTAATGCTACTCTAGTTTTCTGTGACAATATTTGCGCCACTTATCTCTCCTCCAACCCCGTACAGCACCAACATGCTAAATATGTCGAATTGGATTTACATTTTGTACGTGAAAAGG
The DNA here is from genome assembly GCA_019426215.1 of Buddleja alternifolia. Classification (NCBI taxonomy): domain Eukaryota; kingdom Viridiplantae; phylum Streptophyta; class Magnoliopsida; order Lamiales; family Scrophulariaceae; genus Buddleja; species Buddleja alternifolia. The sequence goes on along the minus strand of CM033397.1, from coordinate 9,136,039 downwards.
TTGCCTTCGGAGATGTTCGTGTGTTGCATGTTCCATCATCCCGCCAGTTTGCTGACATTATCACTAAAGGCCTTTCGTCTTCATTATTTCTTGAGTTTCACTCCAGCCTCAATGTTCGAGAACCTCCCTTTTCGACTACGGGGGAGTGTTAAAGTTATATTAGAATAGGATTCTTATTTATTTATTTCCTTTATTATTCATGCATTGTATTCTCTATATAAACTCTTTCATTATTAATAATATACTCAAGGGGATTGATACCTTAACAATCTCAAAGTTCAATTCTATTTTTTTTATTTCCAACAGTTACCAATTTCTATTTATTTCCTTTGTACTTTTTATTTTCTGGTGAAATTTTCATATTTATTTCGGGCACCTAGCTATTGATCGTATGTTGCTCGCATTCCACGCAGCAGAAATGACATTGAAAATTAGATATAAAATAAGAGATAATTACACTGAGTACCCCTGGGGTATTGCTAAATTACAAAAAACATCCCCTAGTTCAATAAATTACATCTAACATCCATTTTGTTTATTCCGTCTAACATTGAGCACCATCCGTTAGGGTTTCAGTACGGCGCCGTTAAATTTTTCAGTGGACTTTCAAAAATGACCCTAACTTTTTCTGGACCTGGATACCCAACTTTTTTCGAACAATTATATTCTTTTGGTGTTATATGTAATATTTTATAAAAATATAAGTGTTATATGTAATATTGTGTATGTAAAATATACAAATAATTATTTATAATTAAAAATAATTTTCTACAAAATAATTTTTTTCTAAATAATAAAAATTATAAATTGAAAAAACGTGTAAAATGTTATTTTAATCTTTTAATTAAATTATAGTTTATATAATTTAAAAAATTTATATTTTAAATTAATTTATGAAACTTACAAATAAATTTAAAAATTATATTTTTAATAATTATAAAATAAATTACTTATTAATTTATTATTTTATAAATTCAATAAAAAAGAAAAAGAAAAAACGGGAGGGGGGGTTGTGGGGAAAGTACATCGTCTTCCCCACCCCCACCCCACACACACACACAGCAACACTTACACACACACACAACATGGTAATTCAGCTTTTTTTCATTTTTTAGTGTTTTTTTTAATATTTCGTAAGGGCATTTATGTCTTTTGACACTTTTCATCCAGTTTTACATCAATACATGAAAACTTAGAATGTCAGATGTAATTTATTAAACTAGGAGATAGAATCCAGTGTAATTAGAGTAATTAGGCAATACCTCAGGGGGTACCCAGTGTAATTATCCCTATAAAATAATATATACAATTCTTTTATGAAAGAAAAAAAATACAATTCCGGAGATGGAATCAATTACACGTGTACGTTCTACATTGTTCATTATAAATAGCAGCTCAAAAACGAATGAAAAACCTCTATTTATAAAGGAGTGCTCACGTTTAATTGCTGGATGGTTTTTATCTATATATGTATAGGGATGGCAACGGAGCAGGTATGAGTCGGGTACTGCAAGATTCTAGACTCACCCACAAACTCGGTCATTACCCTGCCCCGGCGAGTCCGGATCCTACTTAACAAACCCAATTGATTTTTATTTTTGGACATTTTTTGTGTATCATGTCTCACAAACGCATTCAAAACAAATAAAATGATATCGAATTAATGATTTAAGGTAAACACATCCAAAAATATAAGTCATCTGGCGCTTAAATGTAAATACATTTAGAACAAGTACAAATTTCAAAAAATAAAGTCGTCTCCATACTCAAGTTTACATCAAACTTTTTTTTGAACTAACAGCTATCTAAGCTAAGTTGCTATTTTTAATATAACTTTTTGTGGTTACAAGTTATTAATACTTATAAATATTAAATAATAATTAGATATATAAAATAAAAATATCGATATTAATAACTGGGTCGAATCAAGGTCCAGGTCCGAGTCCGAGGAGAATATATGTTGGACTCATTACCCGCCCCGAACCTAACTGGGTCTTGAATTTTGATACCCAGCTTTGACCCCAACCCCATTTAATTTGACTCGTACCTGCCCTATTCAGGAAGAGTACTCACTCTACCTGAATTCATTACCACCCCTATAAACTATTGGTCCCAAGTGGCATACGAAAGGGTCTAGAAGGGGGGGGGGTGAATAGACCCTCAAGTCTTTTTCGATTTCAAAACGATTCGTATTAAAATATTTTGGACGCTTGACTAAGCGTTTACTTCAAATATAGACGCTTAGGCCAAGTGTCTGATGAAGACTGTTTTAGAAAGTTAACTTAGACTTTAAGACTAGAATACGTTAACCAAATAGGTTTAAGTGTTCAGTTCTTTAATGAGCGTTAGCTCAGCAAAATAATTTTAGAGTCGTCTCTTTTGAAAGCTTTAGCGTCACAGGAAAAAGTTTTAGTTGCTAGTGTTCTCTTGAGTTTTACTTAATAGTTTTATACAAAGATATAATAATATGAAGAATGACTGTAAAGTAAAGAGCACGATATTTGTAAGGTTCGTTGGGTGGTGTAATCTCAACTACGTCCTTCTTCTCCTCGAACATTTGGAGGCAATCCACTAAGATGGTTCTCAAAGAATCACACAAAAACTTCTACAAATTAGGGAGAGCTGGATGTTGATGACTTAAGCTCCTTGATCACATAGATTTATGCTCCAAATCACTTCTATCCCCTTGCTTCTTTCACCCAGAAATAATGCAAGTATTCAACTTCGACTTCTCACAGATTGCAAGGCTTGGATGGGGTTTTTCTAAACGGTTTGTTTGATTTTGATGAAGTTCAAACAACTTGTGAATATCTCAATAGTAGTGTGGGTTTCTTTGAAAAGAATGTCTGAGATATTGGTTGACTGTCTCAGGAATTGAAGAAAAGCAAGGAGAATGTTTGCTTGAATATTCTGGCTTTTCTGAGAGTTTAAGGAATGAGACTTCAATGCAACAGCAATTTGGCTTGGAATTGATCGTTATATTTGGCTTGTTGTTGAGGTCCTATTTATAAACATTCTTGGAAAAAGTGTCCGTTTGACACATGCAGAGGCGCGTGTCTCTCACTTCCACGAGTAAACCACTTTTGTCCTTTTTCCTGACCATCTGCTACACAAAAGTTGGTGCTGCAGTCTGTGAAAAGTTGACAGTCCACTAGGGTGGCTTTTCCGTACGTCTGAAAGTGCTTATCACATTTAATGCTCTTATCAGCATTTAATGTATTTGAATTAAATGCCCATTAGCATTTAATGCACCGAGAATATTTGCATTAAACTCCTTTTAGACTTGGAAATAAATTCAAGTGAAATCCATCACTGATAGACGCTTATCCATTCTTGAGTTGCTTCTGCCTAAAAAGGTAACGCTTGATATAGCTGGATATTTAGACGCTTGAAAACTTCATCTTCATTCAGACTTCAGGCGCTTGAGTCTTCAAACTTAACTACTGATAAGCTCACTCAGAATTCATCAGACGCTTAGCCTAAGACTACTTAGCCTAACTATCTAGAATAAAACAGAACGAAGCCTATAAAGCCTATTACAAATCTAACGCTTCAAAGTTTATACATGATTTCTACTAAAATCAAACTTACATATTTTGGAGTCTAACATAAACTTCTAATTGTCATCATCAAAACATCTAAAATGAAATTCCTAACATAAACAACTAGCACCACTAGTCACATGAATCTTCCATCATTTTTATTCGACTCTCCACTCAAGTTTTACATGCAATTGGTATGGTCTGGTGCATGATATAGTGGCATTAATTCCCTTCTTGTAACCATGATATTAAATGAGTATGAATTTCGGCAAACTCCTTAAGTCCTCAACATTTTAGTTGAAAAATACCAACATGCCCCGGCCGTTAGATAGGGGAGGTATTTTGTAGATAAATGTTATGGGTAATATGCCATAAACCCCGAATCTCTAATGCCGTTATTATTTGTCATTGTTTGCTATGTTATGTTCTTCATTTTATTGTATTGTCAATTTATTCGATGCCTAAAGCAACCATTAGATCATATGTAAATGATCATGACCGTTGAATCACATTCGAAATCAACCATATATCTTTTAACTTAAATAGATTTAAGAAAGATATTTTGTTAACCTTAAAACATAAACCATTCGATCTTATTAATATATTTATGGGAAAAAATCAATATACCCCTGAACTATACCCTAAACATCAGTTACCCCCTGAATTATCAAAACATCACTTACCCCCTTGATTTTCATCCGTTAGTTATCTTTCTAACACCGGTAGTTGAGTTGGGAATTATCATTTTAATTTTGCAAAGTGGAATTTGTTTGATTTTGATTTTCTTTGTTTTATATTTCTATTCCTTTAATTATTTTCTGATTTTTCAATTTTTGTTCTCTAACTTTATTTTATTTATCTGTTCTTTTTTTATATATATTTCTTTCTAAATTTGCTTATGCTTTTTACGATTATTAAAGTTTTTGAGCTTTTAACTAATTTAATTTTTGTCAATCGAAAGTTTTTCACCAGTAAAAAATAATTTTATTTAAACAAAAACTTAGTTTAAGATATAATTTCTTACGTTTTCTAATTTATTTAAGAAAAGTAATGTTTTGAATATTTTTTCTTATTATTTTCTGATATTTCAAATTTTTTTTAACAAAAAATGATTTTATTTTCCAATTTTATTTTATTTTTCTATTTTTCTAAACTTTTTTTTCCAGAGTTTTTAATTTATTTATTTTGTTAATGGCGAAAAGAATTTTTTCATTAAAAATAAATATTTTTAAATATAGAAATTAGTTGAAAGTATAAATTTATATTTTCTGAGTTTTCAAATGTCTATAATGTTTTTAATATTTTAGATAAGCTTTAAAGTTTGTAACTATATTCGCATCTATGTAAATATATATTGTTCTATTTTTTATAAATACAAATTAGATTGACATTATACAATTTTCTTAAGTATCCTTTTTGTCAACTAATTTCAAATATTGCAATAAATAATTATAGAAATAAATTGAAATTTGAAAGAAATTGAAGGAAAAAGGAAGGGGAGAAAGGGAGAAGTTGTTTCTTAAATTGTGGTCTAATTTGTTTGCCATAATAAAATTAGTTGATGGTATTTTTGGGTTTACAAAAAACCTATTCCACTTGGCATAAAAAAATGATAATTTCCAACTCACCTGATGGTGTTAAAACGATAACTAATGAATTTGAAAATCGGGGACGTGGGATGGGCAGAGATTGAGGTAACTGATATTTAGGGTTACTTCATGGGGTATATTGAATTTTTTCGATTTTTTTCCTTATATTTAATGACCCTATATCATACCAACTTTTAGATGACCTCAAATCAAATATTAAAATTTAGGTAAAATCACTAAAATTCTCTTAAAATAAAGGTTTATATTCAAGAAATTAATAAAAATATTTTTTAATTTCAAAAACCCATTCTGCAAACTTTTCATTAAAAAAACCCAAACATTGAGATTAACAATTTTCTAGACTAAATTACCCATTATTTTTTAAGTTAAGATTTGGCACTTGATTTTTTTTTTTTTTTTGGTTATTGAAATCTGTTTGTTTTGGACTTTTCAAATTAAAAAAATAAATTGCATTATATGAATTTTATTTTTAATATTAAATATTTTTATATAATTTATTTTATTTTAAATATGTTGAATACCTAAAAATATCATTTTAAACTTTTCAAGAAGATTAAAAATTTTGATATTTTTAAATTAAAATCATAATTAATAACAATTGCCAATTTGAAAGTTCAAAATATATAAAAAAAATTTACAGACGTACAAATGATTAATTCTTAATGTACAAGGCTAAGGTCGATTAAGATCATAAATTTGTTAACCCTAAATATTAGACACATAGAGATTTCGGAAATTGTATGGGAAATTATCAATAAGTTTTTTGTATGAAAGAATTTTGTCTTCAAATGTAAGCTAAAATTTATAGACAGTTTTGAGCGACTTCACGATATAGTCCATAACGCACTGTACGTTGGTCGGAATCATATGAATTTTTTTTATTTCAAAGTACAGACATAGAGATTTCTAAAAATGTATGACATATTACCAAGAAATATCTATATGAAACAGTTTTTCTTTCAAACATAAGCTAAAATTTATCGACAGTTTTTGTGCGACTTCACGAGAAAATCCATAACGCACTGTACAATGTTCGGAATCATAAACCGCTTTTTTAATTTCAAGGTAGACACATAGAGATTTCCGAAAATGTATGACACATTATCAAAAAAATGTCTAGTATGAAACAGGTTTTCCTTCAAACAAAAGCTAAAATTTGTTGATAGTTTTACGAGACTTCACGAGAAAGTCTATAATGCAATGTACGATGCTCGAAATCAAAAACCATTTTTTCACTTTAAAGTAGACACAAAGCTTTTTGAAAATGTATGACACATTATCAATAAACATCTAGTATAAAATAACTTTATGTACTAATAATAGGTCCATTTTATGTACTAATATGTCAGTTTTAATGTCCAAATACATCAATTACTAGATAAAAATATGTCAATTGATATGAAATCATACGTCACTTGAAATGAAATAATACGTCCATTTAATGTATTAATACATAAATTTTAAAATACAAATACGTCAATTAATAAGAAAAATACGTCAATTGATATGAAATCATACATCATATTAAATGAAATAATACGTCCATTTAAATACTTTGGTTTTCTATTGAAATACGTCATCTCAAATGTATCATTTATATATACTAATACGTCAACTTATTTGATCACGTACGTCATTAGACTACAAACGTACGTCATTAGACTATACATATACGTTGTTAGATTATAAAAGTACGTCATTTTAATTAAAATAATGCGTCATCTCAAATGTTGACATACGGCCTTTATATTTATTAATACATCCTTTTAGTTGTTATATTTATTAATACAACCTTTTTGTTTTAACAATACATCATTTCATATGTAATAATACTTCAGTTTACTATTGAAATATGTTATTTAAAATGTATAATTTATATATACTGCAACGTCAATTTACTTGACCACGGACGTCATTAGACTATACACATACATCGTTAGATTATACACGTACGTTATTTTTATTAAAATAATACATCATCTTAAATGTTGACATACGTCCTTTATATTTATTAATACATTCTTTTAGTTGTAATAATACATCATTTCATATGTAATAATACTTTGGTTTGCTGTTGAAATACGTCATTTAAAATGTATAATTTATATATACTAATATATCAGCTTATTTGATCACATACGTCATTAGACTACCAACATATGTCATTAGACTATACAGATACATCGTTAGATTAAAAGCGTACGTCGTTTTTATTAAAATAATACATCATCTTATATGTTGGCATACGGCCTTTATATTTATTGATACATCCTTTTAGTTGTAACAATACATCATTTTATATGTAAGAATACCTCATTTTTCTGTTGAAATACATTATTTATAATGTATAATTTATATATACTGATACATCAACGTATTTGACCAAGTACGCCATGAGACTACACACGTACGTCATTAAACTATACACATACTGTTGGGATCTCGGTACAAACTCACGGGGATGCCAGCGCAGCGGAAGGTATAAATTTAAAAAATAAAGTGGCATCCCCGAAATTAGGACTAGGTAGACATGGTACCATCGGATTCAAAAACTATCTTAGAGGAAATTTTCTCGTGTATAACTCTTGAAGACCTTAAAGCAGCAACTCTCTCCTATACCTCTCCGGATGGATTTGCCCTAGCGCCCCAAGTGTTGCACCTCTAGGTTTACCACACTTAGCTCGTACCCTCGATTATCTCCACCAGTACAAGCATGGAGAATATCGAATCTTGGCTTATGAGAAATGGGTAGGGATATATTTTGGTGTTCTTCATACTCAACACATGAGTTTGAAAAATATTTGTAAAAGAGATGGAAGAGAAAAGATGGAGAAAATAATCCACAATCTAAATTGTGATTTGGTTGGAATGAAGTTATCTTATTAACCACCCAATATATAATACAAACATGTGGTCATAAGACCACATCACACACGCCACTTAGGCGTGTGCAATATCCATATATATATATATATATATATATATATATATATATATATATATATCTTTCCATAACATTATACATATTAATAATATATATATATATGCTATATATATATACTTATGTCTTTTGTGCAATTAATGCACAAAGGGTAAAAGTTATATCACCATACACGCCTCTCAGGCGAGTCTGTGAGATATATATATATATATATATATATATATATATATATATATTATATTATATTATACATATACATAGTTACCTAGTTTAATAATTCTCTTCCTTAATTAATTAGATCCACTAATTAACTAACAAGATATTTCAATATATTTGATATCAAATTAAATATAACATATCTTATCAAATAAGATCTTTCCATGTCAATTAGTTACCTAATTAATTGCGATATCCAATATTGAAAATTCTCTCAAGTCAATTCCATGATTTTTCCTTTTGCAATTCCTTTAAGCGCGACTCTTTAGGTTCGTCTCAAAAGGCAATTGGGAAGAAATCAAAAGGATGTGGGTAACACCTAGCCAGTCTCGTGGTCCACATCGTATCCCAATTGAGAACGAATGAATAGGATCATTCCAAACCTTTTACGTTGTGAATACCATATAAGTATAAACCTTTTATTCATAGATCTCAATCAAGTGAGATTCATGGTTTAATTAAACTCCCTGAACTTGACCATATGTTTTGTTCATAATGAATCGAGGTCATTAAGTATACTTTCATGTCTAACATGAATATCTCTAATGCTTTGGCCAAAGTCTTTTGACCTCATTCATTTTAGGTGTATGCCCTCAATGCCTATGAGGAATTAGATTGAGTAGGGCTTAGATAAGTTATTTGTACAAAATATTTGATGTTTCTATTTATAGAATAAAGGTTTTGATTTTGTTCATATAAATCTAATGGCTTTTAACTGTATTGAACAAATTAGTCCAAGAGATTTCAAGATAAACTTTGCACCTCTTATGGACAAAGGAGGCACCAGAACAGTCCAGTACTTAATCTCTGAAACTGGGAGTTCGTGAGTTAACGATTATTAATTGGGCATTAATATTCAACTCATATGACACCTTCTTTGACAAGGAAGTGCCAGTCATACACTGATTAGATAGTGGGAGCTGGTGTCATGAATATTATTAATGTAATTAACATATTTGAACTCGACTCGCATTAATCCGATCACATGGGTATTTACTCTTTGACAGTCAATGATCGGGATTAAGATTGCGATAGTATGTGTGAACTTTAGATCTGAGGAGTCAGTTATAACATGTTTGTAGTATTGGATATGTTATCAGAGTAGTTAGACCCGTATCACCAGATAGGTGGGGTCGACCTCGAAGTACGATCCAAAAGTGCATTCGATGTTATAAGATAACTTGTCAAAACGGGATTCACCATCTCGACAATAAACGAGTATGTGACTTGTACGATCGTAAGTAATTGACATTATAAGTATTTGGCCAAAGCATATAAACTATCCCGTGATTTTCACTGAGGGTAGTTTGGTAATTTCACATTATTATGATTCTAAGTACAGTATCAAGTTCTATGAGTTTAACTTAACCATGGCTCTTACGTGATCGAGTCACGTCGGTGATGAGTTTATACACATATGGTATTCGTAGTCAAGGTTCGTGATGACATGATCATCTCGTTTTCAATTGGATTACAATTTGGTTCCACGGTGTTGGCTAGGTAACAACCTTATCTTTTGGAATCCTCCCATTGCCAATTGAATCGAGCCTAGAGAGTCGCGCTATGTAAAGAAAAGGAATATTCCCTTAAGCTAAGGGCATTTTGGTAAAATCACATTTGATGTGAATTGTCTGACAAAATAGATGGCATGATTTAATTAAAGATATTTAATTTGATTAATAAATTAATTAAATCATATTAATTCATAAGTAAAATTAATTGGAAATTAATTTATAAGTTGAATTATATTAACTGGATTAATGTAATTAATTAATTACCAATTTGATTGGACTTAGATTTAATTAATTACACATGGGCTAAGTAAAAACAAAGCCTGAAGCTCATCTGAAAAGGCCAATTCGGCCGCCCCTCACTGTGTAACCTGGGGAGTCTTTTACTTGGTATAAGTAATCAGTCAGTGTCAGAAATCCACACACAGCGGCCAATGTTTTAGAATCTGACACTGAGCCAAAATAAACCTAGAGTATTAGGAAAGAAAATCCCTCCCTCTTCATCCACTCTAGCCGCCTACAATAGTTGCCGAGGAGGGGATCGAGCTTTTCTTGGAGAATTTTTCTTCCATGATATTATCTAGAGGCAGGAGTTCGGGGCTGCTGCTAATAGTTTGAGATTGAATAGACAAAAAGGTAATTTGATTACTCTTGTCAATTCAAGTCAATTGATCTATATGCTAATATCATGAATATCCCCGGATTGGATTCTCGAGTGTGATTCAGATTAAAATTTTATTCCGCTAGACCGAATCACAACAATTCATTCATGACTGCATAGGATATTTAGCTCATCCACTTATGAGAGAATAAATCTCATTTTGCTAATCAGTTAAGACTGCTACTTGCCCATCAAGCCGCACTTCGAGGTCGACCCCACAAAAGGTTAATTGGATCTAACTACTCTAATAACAGATTTGATTTCACAAGTACATCTTCAACATCTTTCCTCAGGTTTGAGGTTCACGCGTACCTATCACAACTTATCAGCTTTGTCATTGACTGTCAGTGAGTGAAAACCAATGTGATAAAACTAATGCGAGTTGTGTTCGAACATATCAGTTAAACTGAGGTGTCTATGACATAAGTTCCCAGTACCATTTCCATAGTGTCTGATTGGCACTTTCTCTATCAAAACTTATACCGTACAAGTCATTATCCAGTATTGATGTCCAGTCAATACTTTCTTTGACTTACAAACCAATTTTAGATAATAAGGATCAAACTGTTCTAGTGCCAATATCCCTAACCCATAGGGAGTAGAAGGTTTGCTTTATTATCAAAGACTTTACATTTTTCATTAACACCTTACAAATGCCTATAAAAAAAACAACAAGAAAATGCCTTTTATTATGAAAGAAATTGTTTAGTTACAAATCAATGCCCTATAAATCTATCATCTTTATAGCATTTGAGGGCATACACACTAACAATCCTCCACTTGCACTCAATGCCATTTTCTATGGTAGTTTATACCCATCTTTTCTGGATGTTTTTCTAACACCGCCTGTGCCAATGTCTTGGTTAATAGGTCAGCGACATTGTCGGCTGAGGCTATTTTCTGAATAGATATTTCTCCTCTTGCAACTATCTCTCTTATGATATGATATCTCCTCTCAATGTGTTTGGACTTGTTGTGAGACCTAGATTCCTTTCCCCGCGCTATTGCTCTAGTGTTGTCACAATAAAGTTGCAACGAGAAGCTCTATGCTTGGAACCACTTGAAGTTCTCCAATGAACTTCCTAAGCCAAACACCCTCTTTAGCTGCCTCAGAGGTAGCTATGTATTCAGCCTTTATTGTGGAGTCCGTGTCCGTGCTTTGCTTGAAACTTTTCCAAGTTACCGCTCCACCGTTGATGGTGAATACAAATCCTAAGGTGGACTTCCGGTCATCAACATCTAATTAGAAATCCGAGTCAGTGTACCCGTCCACTCTCAGGTTACCACTCCCATAGATGAGAATCATATCCTTAGTTCTCTTCAAATACTTTAGGACATTCTTCAAAGCTATCCAATGTTCCTTGTCAGGGTTTGCTTGAAATTGACTAACAACGCGTACTGCATAAGTAATGTCAAGTCTAGTACATAGCATTGCGTACATCATGCTACCTTCTGCAGATGCATAGGGTACAGTGCTCATCTCCTTTCTATCTTCCTCACTTTGAGGACACAGATTTTGAGAGATGCACCCCATGTCTCATTGGTAGGAACCCTTTCTTAGATTCCTCCATCCTAAATCTCTTTAGGACCTTTTCTAAGTAAAGGGCTTGAGAGATCCCTATCATTCTATTTTTTCGATCTCTACAGATTCGAATCCCTAGAATATAAGTTGCCTCTCCCAAGTCTTTCATGGAGAAAATACACGAAAGCCACTTCCTAACAGTGGTGAGTAATATGTTATCTACATATAACACAGGGAATGTTATCGTGCTCCTACTAACCTTCTTGTAAACACATGGCTTATCTTCATTTTTGATGAAGTCAAGTCCTTTGACTGCCTCATCAAAACGTAGATTCCAACTACGAGATGCTTGCTTGAGTCCATAAACGGATCTCTCAAGCTTACACACCTTATGGATACCATCCTCGGATATAAAACCTTTAGGCTGTTCCTTATAGATATCATCCTCTAGGAATCCATTCAAAAAAGCAGTTTTAACATCCATTTGCCATATCTCACAGTCTAGGTGAGCTGCTATTGCAAGTAGAATCCTTATTGGTTTGATCATAGCCACTGGCGAAAAGGTTTCTTAGTAGTCAATTCCTTCTTTTTTACTATACCCTTTCGCCACTAGCCTAGATTTGTAGGTGTCAACCTTGCCATCAACACCAATCTTTCTCTTGTAAATCCATTTACACCCAATTGGTTTTATACCATCAGGCTAATCCAAAAGTTTACAGACTTGTTTTGAATGCATCAAATCAATCTCAGTTTGCATAGGTTCATGCCATCTTGTAGCATCCACATCCACCATCGCTTGATCATCAGTGGAGGGATCATCTCCATGACCCTCCTCTATTACAGAATGGAGACTCAGTTCCCTCTGTAATAGATATCCATACCTCTCAGGTGGTTGAGGTACCCTACTTGATCTTCGTTGTTGTGGTTGTGTTAAAGAAGGTTTGGTTCTTACTTCCTGTGTAGATGTATCCACTGGAGTTTCATTTTGTTCTTCAAGAACAATCTTTCTACCTATTCCTCTCTCTTGAATGAACTCATCTTCAAGAAAGTGGGCTAGTAAAGATACGATGACCCTCTGATCATCATGCAGGTAAAAGAGGTATCCCATGGAATCCTCAGAATAACCAAGGAAACGCCCTTTCAAGGATCTAGCCTCCAATTTGTCCACTTTAGTCTTCTTTACATAAGCAGGACATCGCCAAATCTTAATGTGATTAAGACTTGAATTTGTATTTCTCCATATCTCATATGGAGTCTTAGGAACGGACTTAGACGGACATCTATTTAAAATGTGTATAGCTGTAAGCAGCGCATGACCCCATAGTGAAATGGGTAATTTAGTGTAGCTGAGCATGGATCGAACCATGTCCAACAAGGTTCGATTCCTTCATTCTGCTACTCCATTCAAATGTGGTTTCACTGGAGGTGTGAGCTATAATACTATACCATTCTCTCTAAGGTATACATCAAAGTCATCGCACATATATTCTCCTCCTCGGTCAGATCAAAGAGTTTTTATATGTTGACCAGTTTGATTTTCAACTAAAGCCTTGAATTCTTTGAACCTTTTAATAGATTCAGACTTATGCTTCATTAAGTACACTAGACCATATCTTGAATGGTCATCAGTGAATGTGATGAAGTAAAGGAAACCTCCATGAGCTATTTCTCCAAATGGTCCACAAACATCAGTATGCACTAAATCCAAGATTTGCGAGGCTCTTTCAAACGTCCCTGCGAAGGGGGATCTAGCCATCTTGCCTTTGAGACAAGATTCACAAGTAGGATAGGGATCCAATCCAAATGGACCGATTAGTCCATCTTTCTCCATTTTGTGAATTTTGTGTTCACCGGCATGGCCTAGTCTAAGATGCCAGATCAATCTTTGGTTAATTCCCTGCCTACTATGTTTTCTTTGTAGAGTATTTACAGAACACTCATTCTGGACATTAAAGTAATACAAACCATTTACTAAAGAAGCAATGCCCACTAATTTATTACCATAATAAATATTGCAGTGTTCATTAATAAAATGGAAAGTATAACCATACTTAACTAAATCAGGAATTGAAACAATGTTGTTAAGCCCACTAGGCAAAATGAAAACATTATCCAAAAATAGAAAATGTCCAGAATTTAAATATAATGAGGTGGATCCAATTCCATTAGCTGTGACGCTTTTCCCGCTGCCTACTCTTATCTTCACTTCATTAGGGCTCAGCTTTCTACTTCATTCTAGATTGTGATTCATACAACATACATGACTATTAGCTCCTGAATCAAGAATTCAAGAAGTGGAAAATATGGTAATAGAGAAATTAGTTTTAAAAACATAAAGTTCTTTACCTTTTGCTCATTTGTTAGGACAGTCTCTTCTCTAGTGGACTAGCTCACCACAGCATAAGCACCTGTCCTCATTTCTAGCCCTCTTATTCCTCCTTTGTTGTGCTCTGTTCCGAGTCCTGCTGGATGCTCCCACTTAAAGATAGTTGTTATTATTTTTTTATCCATCTAATGGATTAGGAAAGGTAACTGTCATTTGATTGTTCGATTTATCCGCCCTTATTTGATTTTGAGCACCTTTGAGTTTATCCAGAAGCCCAGCTAATGAACAATGTCATTCATGCCAAAGTTAATGACGAAGTAATAGAATGAATCGGGGAGTGACTGTAGGATGAGGTCAACTTGGAGATGTAGGTCCATGTAGAAATTTAAAGATTTTAGTTTTTCTATCATGATCATCATTTTGAAAACATGTTTTCCTACATCTTCACCTTCGGTCATCTTAGTTCGGAAGAGATCTCTTGATATGAAATATCTAGTGATCCTACCGCGTTCTCCAAATAACTCATCCAAGTGAAGGATAATGTCTCTTACATTATCCATCTTATCATGGCATCTTTGCAACTCAATGCACATGGAGCTTAAGATGTACATACTTGCTCTATGGTTGTCACAACACCAATCCCAATGAGTTAGGAGAACTTCATCACCCTCGTCTCTTCCAGGAATGGGAGAACGACCAACTTCTAATACATTCTCTATGGATTCACTGCTAAGGACCATCCTTATCTTGTGAGATATTCTATTTATTCGGACCAGTAAGAATCATGTTCTCCATCAATTTTGATAGTGGTTTGGGAGACATTTTGAATTGAGAGAAATAAATCAAATAACTGCAGAAAATAAACCAGACTTTATTAGACATTTGTAACATAAACTAAAAACCAAGTTTAAAATCAAGGACTTTGACTTATAACTTAGCTCCCACTACATTTTTCGAGATTCACACTCCCACTGTGAAAAACGGAAGTGATCGTTGTTTATTACTTCGTAGTGGAGATTGAGTTCTTTAATCAATGCAGTGGATGACAACCCTTTACCGATATTTGGTCCATTACTTAACTAAAGTGATGTCCAACATCAATCTATCCAATAGACAGTCCAATCTTCTTTTTCCCATAATCCACCAAAACCGCAACCCTTTATTGATATATAGGCTTGTGGACTATCTAAGTTCATTCCCACTAACTCCTCATAATCTAACATTTGAATTTCACCATGCAACCTTTAACGATATTTGGGGTGAAATATGTCTCGATTAAGGCATCCAATGCACTTAATAAAATTTCAAAATTAAATCTTGATATATGACCCCTACTTACTGGGAAGATGTCATATATATACTAGGTTCAAATCTTAATTCTATTAAGTTTAGTGGAGGGAAAGGACGCCTAGCGCCCCTTTCTAACTTAGTATGATTTTTGTTTGGGAGGATTCAACTTCTAAACATTGATCTATGTCTCACTTTGCACATTATCATATTTATATAGCGCAGGTTAACATTATACATGCTTCATACAACTAATGAACATGCATCGAAAGAAATAAAAATAACACATATATCCATGGGCTTTCTATAGAGGGCCCAAGCCAATGAGCCATCTTAAAATGAAAAATAAACCTAGCTATTCTTCTTAGGCTCCAAGCACCTCTCCTTTTGGATTAATATCTTCTTCAAGGACTACTCTATTTCTATCTATTACATGAGAATATTTAACATCCTATACATAATTCTACAAATAAAATAATGGGCTCAAATCCGGCCCTTCCAACTCATAAAAGAAAGAAATACATCCAAAAAGAAACCTAAGCCCATGGATAATGTCACCATCATATAATACATGCTTGTGATAATTAAAGCAACTATGTTAGTGATTAAGTTAATAATTAATTAGTCCAACTAATTAATTTCTCCAAAAAAATTCCAAATTTTATTGATATTTACGATAATAAACCATCTAGTGAGAATTTATTATTTAAAAAAATAAATTAATTAAAATTCTCCAAGAATAATTACTTAATTATTGTATTCAAATAATTAATATTCAATAAAAATCAATTTAGGCTCGATTTCATACATAAATTACCAACCATTGACATATTTAAATTCAATTAATTAAGCCCAAAACCAATTTATTGAATGCCAAATAATTTAATTAAACCAATTTGGGCTCATTTAATTAAAATCTGGGTCATCATCCTTTTCACCCACCTGGATAACCCAAAATCAGTTTATTAAAAAATGGACTCAAAATTTTTGACCCAACCTGACCCCACCGGACCCGGGTCATGGACCCAGGCCCCCAAGGGCTAGGTCGTGCATCCAGCGCACGGCCCGAAGG
Organism: Buddleja alternifolia; assembly: GCA_019426215.1. Taxonomy (NCBI): domain Eukaryota; kingdom Viridiplantae; phylum Streptophyta; class Magnoliopsida; order Lamiales; family Scrophulariaceae; genus Buddleja; species Buddleja alternifolia. The sequence continues at coordinate 9,119,351 of CM033397.1, read as the reverse complement.
CCGAGTGCGGTGCGCTCACCCGTGCGGGCGACAGGCCGCACGCTGTGCGCACCTACTGCCCGAGCATCTGGTGGCCGCCATCATGCGCGCAGTCCCGTGCACGAAGTGCGCCTGGGCTGTGCGCACAGCGGGTGGCCTTCAGCTAGCACAGCGTGCCCACGATGTGCACACAGACAGAGCGCACGTCGCTTGGTTTTTCAGCCCCAATTCTCACACAACTTTGATTTTTCAATTCACCATATTATCATGCAATAATGTCCAAGAATAAATGCAGAAAAATCATGGTTCAAAATCATAAATTTCACATGAAATTATCATGCCTCAAAAACACGAAAACACATAATTCACGTATTCGATTAAATACGGAAATCAGAGATTGGCTCTGATACCACTGTTGGGTTTTTAGCATTAAAACGCAGCGGAAATTTAAATATCCCAAGTGGTTCATCTCGATTTCCTATATTTAAATCGTGTTAAGAAATCATGTACCTTTCTTTGCTAATTTGATTTCTGAACCAGCTTTTGTGATCCTTCTTTGAACAGCAAACTTGCTACTGTCTCTAAATCACCACGCCAGAATTCAAGCAAAAAATCCTCTTCTTCTTCCTCCTTGTAGACGGCTAGAGAGAAAGAGAGAGAGAGCTTGGAAGTGTTTGACTTGGAGAGAAAATTATAACGGTGGCTTGTTATTATTTTTCACTAAATAGCATATTTATACTACTATAAGAATGATAACCTAGGTAACTAAGCATTATAGACGCCCACCTTGGGCTTTTCAAAGCCTTCGGGCTTGGTCCAATTTTAATTGTTTAATTATTTATTTAATTAATATTATTTATCCAATAAATAAATTAATCAAATAATTAATTAAATTCATGTTAACTCTATAATTAATTTCCCTAAAGAAATTAATTAATACATTAACTTAATTAATTAATAAAATTATCTAATGATGAATCAATCAATTCATTTCGATATCCAATATCGAAAATTTTCTCAAGTCAATTCCATGATTTTTCCTTTTGTAATTCCTTTAAGTGCGACTCTTTAGGTTCGTCTCAAAAGGCAATTGGTAGGAAACCAAAAGGATGTGGGTAACACCTAGCCAGTCCCGTGGCCCACATCTTATCCCAATTGAGAACGAATGAATAGGATCATTCCTTTTACGTTGTGAATACCGTGGGAGTATAAACCTTTTATTTATATATCCCAGTCAAGTGAGAGTCATGGTTTAGTCAAACTCACTGAACTTGACCATGTGCTTTGCTCATAATGAATCGAGGTCATTGACTATACTTTCATGTCTAACATGAATATATCTAATGCTTTGGCCAAAGTCTTTTGACCTCATTCATTCATGACTGCATATGATATTTAACTCATCCACTTATGAGAGAATAAATCTCATTTTGCTAATCAGTTAAGACTGCTACTTGCCCATTAAGCCGCACTTCGAGGTCGACCCCACCAATGAGTGAATTGGATCTAACTACTCTAATGACAGACTTGATGTCACGACTACATCTTCAACATGATTCCTCAGGTCTGAGGTTCACGCGTGCCTATCACAACTTATTAGTTTCGTCATTGATTGTCAGTGTGTGAAAACCCATGTGATAAAACTAATGCGAGTCGTGTTCAAACATATCAGTCAAACTGAGGCGTCTATGACATAAGTTCCCACTACCATTTCCATAGTGTCTGACTGGCACTTTCTCTGTTAAAACTTATATCATACAAGTCATTATCCAATATTGATGTCCAGTCAATACTTTCTTTGACTGGCGAAACAATTTTAAATATTAAGGATCAAACTCTTCTAGTGCCAATCTCCCTAACCCATAGGGAGTAGAAGGTTTGCCTTATTATCAAGGACTTTACATTGTTCATTAACACTTTACAAATTCCTATAAGAAAACAACAAGTAAATGACTTTTATTATGAAAGATATTGTTTAGTTACAAATCAATGCCCTATTAATCTATCCTCTTTATGGCGTTTGAGGGCATACACACTAAAAACCCTACTTATAGGAAATGACGTGGGAATGCTCACCACTGTCAAGAAATAGCTTTTGATTACTTTTCAATGAAAGACTTGGGAGAAGCGACATACATTTTTGGAATTCGTATCTATAGAGATAGAACAAATAGAATGATAGGTCTCTCACAAGCCCTTTACTTAGAAAAAGCCCTCAAGAGATTTAGGATGGAAAATTCTGAGAAAAGGTTTCTTCTCATGAGGCATGGAGTACACTTATCCAAATCTATGTGTCCTCAAAGTGTGGAAGATAGAAAGGAGATGAGCCATGTACCCTACGCTTATGCAGTTGGTAGACTGATGTATGTAATGTTGTGTACAAGACCTGACATTGCCTATGCTGTAAGCGTGGTGAGTCAATTTAAGGAAAACCCGGGAAGGGAACATTGGATAGCTGTGAAGAATATCCTAAAGTATCTCAGAAGAACTATGGATATGATTCTCATCTATGGAGGTGGAGACCTAAAGATGGAAGGTTACACTAACTCAGACTTCCAGTATTATGTTGATGACCGAAAATCCACTTCAGGGTTTGTTTTCACGCTTAATGGTGGGGCGGTGTCTTGAAAAGTTCCAAGCAAAGCACAACCGCGGATTCCAACACTGAAGCTGAATATGTGGTAGCCTCAGAGGCAGCCAAAGAAGTTGTTTGGATGAGAAAGTATCTTGGAGAACTTGAAGTGGTTCCTAGTTCACAACTCCATTTACCACTTTATTGTGACAACAATGGAGCAATAGCGCAAGCTAAGAAACCAAGGTCTCATAACAAATCTAAACATATTGAGAGAAGATTTCACATCATAAGAGGGATTGTTGGCAGAGGAGAGATAGCAGTGCAAAAAATAACCTCAGCTGACAATGTAGCTGACCCATTCACTAAACCACTACCTCAGGCTGTTCTGGACCGATATCTGGAAAGGATGGGTATAAGATACCACAATGAGTGGCATTGAGTACAAGTGGGAGATTGTTAGGATTATGCCATCAGCTGCCATAGAGGAAAGAATGATAGGGCATCTTTCTTGTAATAAACTTATTTTGTTATTAATAATAAAGGCATTATTAGTATTCACATATATCTTATTTGCATCTATAAGTTGTGTAAAATGTTTTTTCCATGTTTTTAGTACGTTCCCTCTACTTCCTATGGGATAGGAAGGTTGGCAATAGAGAGATCGGTCTTTATTACTAAATCTAGTTCGCAAGTAAAATGATGTCTTTAATGGACAAATAAAGATTTAGAGCACTTGTACAATCTTAGCTGTAACATGGGAGTGCCAGTCGAGTACCATGTGATGGTAGGAGCTTAAGATTGTAGGCACATCAGTGGAACTGATATGCTCGAACACGACTTACATTGGTTCTATCGCATGGGATTTCACTCTGTGACTATCAATGACAGAACTGATTATGCTTAATAGGTATAAGTGAACCTTTGACCTGAAGTATCAGGCTGAAGATGCACTTGTGACGTCAAGTATTTCATTAGAGTAGTTATACCCAATTCACCCGTTAGTGGGGTCGACCTCGAAATGCCGCTTGATGGGCAAGTGGTAGTCTTAGCTGATATCTAACATGGGATTTGTTCTCTCATAAGTGAGTGAGAAAGTACCCTATGTGATTATAGATAAATAGAGATCAAAGTCTTTAGCAAAAACAAAAGAGACGATTGTTCGAGGCACTAAATCGATCTCAATGATCTCGTATTATTATAATTAATACATATGGCCAAGTCCAGTGAGTTTGACATAACCATGATTCTCACTTGATTGGGGTACAGGAACAAAGAGTTTATACTTATACAGTATTTACGATTGGAAGGTTGTGGAATGATCCAATCATTCGATTTCGTTTGGTCTACAAAGTGGGCAATGTGACTGGCTAGGTGTTACCCACTTTTGTTAGGAATTTCATGTTAGATGTTTTGATGATGACAATTAGGACCTCTGTTAGACCCCAAAAATATGTAAGTTTGTTTTTCAGCTTTGAAGCGTTAGATTTGAAATAGGCTTTGTTTTATTTTTATTCTAGAATGTTAGGCTAAGTAGTCTTAAGCTGAGCATCTGATAATTTCTGAGTGAGTTTATCAGAAGTATAGGTTGAAGACTCAAGCGCCTGAAGTCTGAATAAACATGAAGATTTCAAGCGTCTAGAATGACCAGCTATTCCAAGCGTTACCTTATGGATCGAAGTGATTCATGGATTGAATAAGCGTCTATCAATGACTAATTTCACCTGAATTTATTTCTAAGTCCAGAAGGAGTTTTAATGTAAATATTCTCAAAGCATTAAATACCAACGGGCATTTAATTCAAATTCATTAAATGCTGATAAGAGCATTAAATGTGATAAGCAACTTTCAGACGTACGGAGAAGCCACCCTATTGGACTGTCAACTATTTAAAGACTGCAGCACCAACTTTTGTGCAGCTGATTTTCAAGAAAAAGGACAAAAGTTGTTCACTCGCGGAAGTGAGAGACACGCGCCCTTGCATGTGTCAAACGGACACTTTTTCCAAGAATGTCTATAAATAGGACTTCAACAACAAGCTAAACATAAAAAACAATTATCAAGTCAAATTGCTGTTGCATTGAAGTTTCATTCCATACAATCTCAGAAAAGCCAAACTTTCAAGAAAATATTCTCTTTGCTTTTCTTCAAATCCTGAGACAGTCAACCCAATATCTCAAACATTCTTTTCGGAGAAACCCACATTACTACTAAGATATTCCTAGTTGTTTGAACTTTATCAAAATCAAACAAACCTTTTAGAAAAACCATATCCAAGCCACGCGATCTATGTGAAGTCGAAGTTGGATACTTGCCATATTTCTGGGTGAAAGAAGCAAGGGGATTGAAGTGATTTGGAGCAGAAATCTGTGTGATCAAGGAGCTCAAGTCATCGACATCCTTCTCTCCCTAATTTGTAGAAGATTCTGTGTGATTCTTTGAGAATCATTTTAGTGGATTGCCTCCAAGTGTTCGAGGAGAAGAAGGATGTAGTTGGGATTACACCACCCAATGAACCTTACAAATATTGTTTCATTTACTTTTCAGTCAATTCTTTTATCTATCATGTTATTGCATAAACTGATTAAGTAAAACACAATCAAACGCTAAGCAACTAAGAAACTTCTTGTGACGCTAAAGCTTTTAAAAGAAAACTACAAAAATCATTCTGTTGTGCTAACACTGATTAAAGAACTAAACGCTTAAGCCCACTCGGTTAAAGTATTCAAGTCTTGAAATCTAAGTTAACTTTATAAACACAGTCTTCGTTAGACGCTTCACCAAAGCGCCTATTTTTTAAGTGAACGCTTAAGTCAAGCGTCTACTACTTCAAGCGTCCAAAAACCATTTTAGTACGAAATCTTTTAAAGTCGAAAAAGACTTCAGGTTCTATTCAACCCCCCCCCCCTTTCTAGACCCTTTCGTATGCCACTTGGGACCAACAAGTGGTATCAGAGCGGTTAAAATTGAAATTTGAAAATTTCCAAGCATAACTGCTTGTTTAGATCCTCTTTTCAAAATCTAGTTGCTTTTAAAATTTTCGTTATGGCATTTGCTAAAGTTCCCAAACTAACTGAGTCAAATTTTGACACATGGAAAGTCAAAGCATTTACATATCTCTGTTCATGTGATGATGACATGTGTGATATTATTTCAGATGGGCCAATCAAAATATATAAAGTTATCACAAGAGCGCCTGGAGCCACGGAAGAAACTCCCGATGGTTACGTTGAGAAACCAAAACAAGAATGGTCTCCAGATGAGCGTCGAAGAGCTAATTTGGACAATGTTGGTCGTAACGCTCTATATACGGCTATTGGTGATAATGACAACTTATTTAACAAGATCAAGTCTTGAAAAACCACTAATGAAATATGGGATAAGTTAGCTACAATTTGTGGTGGTTCAGCTCAGATCAAAGAAAACAAACTTTCCATTGCCAAGGAAAAGTTTAACGGATTTAAGATGCTACCCAATGAAACTTTTGAGCAATTAGATATAAGATTTACAGCTCTAGTTACAGAACTTACATCGTTGGGAATGGATTTCCAGAATCGAGAAATGGTGGTTAAGATCTTTAGAAGTTTACCAAGTAAATTCCTGATGAAGACAACCGCTATGAGAGAATCAAATATGCTGGATCTCCTGACTCCAGAAGATGCCTTTTCAGAGCTCAAAGCATTTGAGTTCGAGTTGAATTCTGCTAGTGATGTTGTGAGTAGTCCGGTGATTGAATCTGGAGCGCTTATAGCCCTTATCCAAACATATCCAAGCCCTCACGGCAGGATTACTTAGATAGAAACCAATTCAGGAGCAACCTTCGTCAACAAGGTTTGCTAGTGGAATCAGAACCAGCATCCACACCTGAATATTTAGAATCATCAGAAGAGAGTAGCGATGATGATGAGCCATTAGATGACTCAGCGCTCATATGGCCAGAGATGATGAAGCGTCTCCTGAGGTAATCAATGAATTATCTATTCCTCTCTCTTATGATGAATTACTTGACAAAGTCAAAGAATACTACAATGAATGTCAAGAAGCTGCCAAAATATATCAAAATGATCTCGCTATTATTTCATCACTCACAAGAGATAAAATAAAGCTCAAAGCAGAGTTGCGAGTTCAGCAACAGTGCATTGAGAAGAACCAATCGCTTAAGAGTGAAATTATTCAATTAAAAAGCGATCTTGATATAATAGTCAAGAGAGAAGCTGATTTGATAGCTAGACTTGCTAAATCAGAGCAGCTCATCTCATCATTATCAAAAGCTTCTAGAAAGTTGGATAATGTGACTGAAGTAACTAGATTATTTGGTGAGAAGACCGGTTTAGGATGTGATAAAATCGGTAAACAACCTAATAAATCTAATGTTACGGCAAACAACAAAGGAAAGGGTGTTATCTTTGTTGAAAAAGGTTCACAAGGTCAAACTCAAAATGAACCTAGTGACAATGGTAAGAGGCCAAATGAGAAAGTCAAAGCTAACTCAGGCAAGGGTAGGGCTAAGGCAAATGATTCACAAAGACGGGTTTATCCAAACGCTCAAAAGGCTAAAGATAAGACTAATCACTGTGAATCAAGCGCTAAGCGTCCAACACCAAAAGTGCAACCCAAGCCAGCGCCAAGGAAATACCAGCGTCAAGGAAATACTAGCGTCAATATCCAAGATAGTCAAGATCATATTATTGATACTATGATGATTATGATTATGACTACCATTATAATCGATGATATTATTATACACCCAAAAAGCACACACAACACAATGTGAAACCCAAAAAGGCCAGCATTCCTACAATGAAGACTAGGCAAATATGGGTTCCTAAAGTTCTAATTCAAACTAACAATGTTACTAATGTTAAAGGACCCAAGCAACAATGGGTACCTGAACAGAAATAGAACTTCCCTTTTGATTGCAGGTACCTAGAGCTAGAGCCGATACATTTGTGTGGTAGTTCGATAGTGGATCGTCAAGGCACATGACTGGTTCCAAAGATCTTTCGATCAACTATCAAGCTGCCAATGGTCCTCAGGTTGTATTTGGTGACAACTCCAAAGGTATAGGTACTGTGCATAGGGGGAACATCATGATAAGTGATGTTTATTATGTTGAGGGTTTGAAGCACAATTTATTAAGCATAAGTCTATTTTGTGACAAAGGCTTTGAAGTTATATTCTCAAGTGACTGTTGCTATATAAATGACGCTAAGACTATGTCTACTAAATTGAAAGGAAAAAGAACTAACAACGTATATTTGGTAGATTGGGGTTCAACACTCGATAACAACCCAACATGTTTTGTTGCTAAAAACGAATCTAAAATGGGTTGGTTATGGCATAGAAAAATGAATCACCTCAACTTCAAAACAATCTCTCAGCTTATAAGTCAAAATCTTGTAGAGGGATTACCAAATGGACCATTTCACAAGGATCGCCTTTGTGACGCTTGTCAAATGGGTAAACAAGTTAAATCATCGTTCAAGAGAAAACCTCATCTATCTACCTCTAGAATACTTGAACTACTTCACATGGATTTGTTTGGACCTGTTTAAACGATCAGTGTAAGCGGTAAGAAGTATACTTTGGTGATAGTAGATGATTTCTCTCGATTTACTTGGGTGGAATTTCTTTCATCCAAAGATGAAACATGTGACAAGTTAATAACGCTTATTCGACAACTTCAAATATTGAAAAATCTTAAGGTTGCAAAAATAAGAAGAGATCACGGTACTGAGTTTACTAACAAGATTGTTGAGAAGTTTTGTGCAGAAAATGGAATCCATCATGAGTTTTCAGCTCCTAGAACTGCCCAACAAAATGGTGTTGCTGAGCGTTGGTACGTGTCGAATGCACCAAAATATAATTACTGTTCTCACAAGAATTTGTAGTACTCGTAAGTCCAGGTCGAACCCTAGAGATTGGTTGATCAAAATAATATTCAATGGGGAGGTTTGTTTGATGAATTAATAATGACAGGAATTTAATAGGAAGTTCAATAAATGTAAAGCATCGATTCAAGGATAGTTCGTTCTTCAATTCAAGTTGATCATAGACACCTAAAATACTATCTATTCTTTGATTACTTAGCCAAGAACATAAATAACCAGCTATTTATATCCCTATTAACTTCCGTATATCATTAACCAAAGCCCAGCACCCGGTTAAATTCTTATTATCAACTGACTCGGTATTAAGCAATCCTAATCATGTTAATAATAGCATAACGAATTAGAAGCGACTAAGGATAAACAATAGTTTAAGCAAGCGCCAACTATTTAATTTACTCTAATGTTTCCCTTAGGTTATCAACGAAAATTGGGATCCTAATCATGAAAACCTAATTGCTACATGCACAAATCAAACATAACAATTACGGATTATGAAGATTTGTTAGCAATAGATTGTAATAGATAATCAACTAATGTGCACCTTAGATTATTATCTAAACAAGCATGAACATTAAGAATGAGAAACAAAAGATAATCAAACCGTAGATAGATAGATGAAGCTCCGTGTCTCACAACATGTGAATCAAAATGAACTCCCTTGAATCGAAATAAAAACTTAGCTACTCATAATTGTAAGCATAAAACTTGAAAATACTATTTTTTCTAACTCTCTTCTCTTTGTTTTCTTCTTGTTTTTGTTTTGTTGTTCTTCCTCAACTCTTGCAAGACATATATATAGGTAATGAAAAGATGACATAATCATAGAGAGAATATATTCTCTCTTCCTTTATCAAGACATGGAGAATATATTCTTCCCTTTAACATCAAAGCATGGAGAATATATTCTTCCGATTAACATCAAAGCATGGAGAATATATTCTTCTCTTTAACATCAAAGCATGGAGAATATATTCTTCCCTTTACATTATGATTTGTCACCTCTAATTCATCGAATCTGACTTTGACTCCTTCTAGACATTTGTAGCTTTATGTGTTAGCTTTCATTTTCAACTGGCCTTGACTGAATCCAAGACACATAACTCTAGTTATGAATTTTTCACCAAAGCTGCGCATTCCAGTCCAGTCCAGAACAGAAATCTTCACTAAATTCTTCAACACTTTCGAGCCCTTTAACTTCCGAACTGGGTCTGGACTTCTTCATAATAAATATAGGCCTTTGTCTTAGATTTCCAAATAGATAAAATTCAATAGAAACTAATGTCTGCATCTGCAGATATATTAATATTTCCGAAACATCGCCAAATCTGTCATTTTGATTGAAATTGATATTTTGCACTTCAACTCTTGCCCGAATCACAAAATGAGATAAAATCAGTTCCAATGGCCATATAATCACAATAAAATGCTAAAGATAGAGGTAATAAAATATATAAATATTGCACTTATCAAATTCTCCCACACTTAGCTCTTGCACGTCCTCGGGCAAAGATAAAGAGAAACTAGAAAAAAAAAACTAAAACTAAAGCCAACCACTTTCGTAGGTAACACGGTTGCATTTAGCATATGCAACAAGCCTTTAAACCCCTAGGTTACCCCTAGTGGACGAGTTTAGTCTCGTGAGAGTTTGCAGAAGATATACTCACAAAATCAATCTCTCAATGTACAAACAAGCAAGTTCATGAAATTTTCTTTCCAAACATCAATTCGTAACAAAATTCGATAGAAAGGTCTATCATGTCTCCACCATTACTCTTGCATTCACACAAACTTCTCAAGAATTCACTTAATTTCGTAACCGCAATACTATTAATGCAACATCTAACTTAACATCATCCCTTTATATTTCCTCTATCATAAATAATAAATCAAAACGAGCAACATTTTATTATTAAGCACACACTTGTCTTTTGACGCGAATAAAAACATTACTCATGAATGCACCCGGTTACTCAACAAGCGGATCATTTCATTCTGGACATACTTTGAATAGCCCTATTAGATTTCCAACACAGTAGCAGGTTTGGGCCGATAGATCCCAGACTAGATAGTCTTAGGTTACCAAGCTTGAAAACTCCTCAGGCTTAATCCCTTCAGTGTAGATAATCCCAGGCGCTATACTATATCTTCAACATTACGCAATTTACGCCTCAAGCTTTACACCGAGGAATTTCATCCATTATTATTTTAAGTCACTATCAACCAGATTAACCTTGAGGAATTTGAAGGGATTTCAGCAAGTCAAAAGTCACATACAAAGTTATGCTAAATTACGAATTCACACGAATTTCTCTAAAAGCCTGTACTTCAACAATCATAACAATTTAAACACTACTTAACTTCTCTATTGAATCTAGTTTATTTTTCAATCAATCACTAATGAAGGGAAATAATTTTTCACTATTTTACTTGGCTGCACAATAAAGAAATTTTGTTTTTTTTTTTGTTTTTAACTCATAAAACAAATAACTAACCATTTCCCCCACACTTAAAATCTACATTGTCCTCAATGCAACACAGAATGAAAATAAATAAAAAAAATGAACAAACGAAATTAAAAGAGATAGGGAAAAAGAAAGCAAATCTGATGGTGGTCGTTCAGCCACTCTTGGGTTGCCTCCCAAGCAGCGCCTTTTTTTTAAAGTCGTTGGCTCGACTTTGCAGCCTTTTAATCCAAGTAATTTGGATTGATCAATGAAACTTCTTCAATTGTATGCTCTTGAAAACCTTCATAGAAAGGTTTAAGTCTATGTCCATTTACCTTGAACAACTAGTTAGTTTCTAAGCTTTGAATCTCTACTGCACCATAAGAAAATACATTAATCACAACAAAAGGTCCAACCCAACGAGAACGTAACTTACCAGGCATTAATTTAAGTCTTGAGTTGTAAAGCAACACTTTTTGTCCAATCACAAATTCCTTCCTAGAGATCATCTTGTCATGAAACCCCTTGGTCTTCTCCTTGTAAATTCGGGAATTCTCATAAGCATCAAGGCGAATCTCCTCTAACTCTTGTAGTTGCAACTTCCTATGTATACCAGTTTGATCTCTATCTAAATTGCAACTCTTTACAGCCCAAATCGCTTTGTGTTCCAATTCCACCGAAAGATGACACGATTTACCAAAGACTAACCTATATGGAGACATCCCAATAGGTGTTTTATAGGCTGCCCGGTACGCCCATAATGCATCTTCAAGTCGAAGACTCCAATCTTTTCGATTAGGATTTACAGTTTTTTCCAAGATGGACTTGACTTCTCGATTGGACACTTCGGCTTGCCCATTTGTCTGAGGGTGATAAGGTGTGGATGTCTTATGAAACACCCCATATTTTTTTAGCAAAGTGTCCACAGCTCGGTTACAAAAATGGGACCCCTGATCACTTATCAACGCTTTTGGTATGCCAAACCTACTAAAAATGTTAGACTTGAGAAAACCTACAACAGCTTTAGAATCATCAGTTTGGGTGGCTTTAGCTTCCACCCACTTCGAAACATAATCAACCGCAAGTAAGATATAAACAAAACCAAAGGAGGAAGGAAAAGGTCCCATAAAATCAATACCCCATATATCAAAAATCTCACAAACAAGTATGGGCGTTTGAAGCATTTCATTCCTATGACTTAAATTCCCAGTCCTTTGACATTGTTCACAATTTTTACACATGACATAAGCATCACGGAATAAAGTAGGCCAATAGAAACCACTATCTAACACTTTTCTTGCAGTTCTCTTAGGTCCAAAATGACCACCACACGCATAAGCATGAACAAATTTCAAGACAGACTCTAATTCAGAATCAGGCACACATCTCCTAATAATTTGATCGGAACAAAACTTCCACAAGTATGGATCATCCCACACATAATATTTTGCCTCACTCTTAATTTTATCTTTCTTAGCTCTACTCAAATCATCAGGTAAAGTTCTAGAAACTAAATAATTCACTAAATCAGCATACCAAGGAACCATACCTTGCAGAGCAAACAATTGCTCATCCGGAAAGTATTCTTGTAGTGGCACTAGATTTTCTTTTCGCACTAATCAACTCAAATGATCTGCCACCAAATTTTCAGCCCCCTTTTTATCTTTATTCTCCAAATCAAATTCTTGAAGAAGAAGAATCCATCTCATTAACCTCGGTTTTGATTCTTTCTTCGCCAAAAGATGTCTTAAAGCTGCATGATCAGAAAATACAATCACTTTAGATCCAAGTAGATAAGAACGAAATTTATCTAAAGCAAAAACAATAGAAAAAAGTTCTTTTTCAGTAGTTGAATAATTGCACTTAGCCGCGTTAAGGGTCCGGGAAGCATAATGGATCACATGAGGTTGTTTGCCAACTCGTTGTCCTAAAACTGCTCCCATTGCATAATTACTCGCATCACACATTATTTCGAATGGAAGAGACCAATCTGGTGGCTGCATCAAAGGTGCAGTGGTTAACGCTGATTTCAGTTTATCAAAAGCATCCTTGCAGTCTTGGGTGAATTCGAAAATCACATCTTGTTGTAGCAACTTGGATAGAGGCAATGCAATCTTCGAAAAATCCTTGATGAATCTACGATAAAAACCTGCATGGCCAAGGAAAGATCGCACATCCCTCACACATGTGGGGTAGGGTAAGTTCACAATTAAATCTACCTTAGCGTTATCTACCTCAATACCCCTACATGAAATAACATGTCCTAATACAATCCCTTGTTCTACCATAAAATGACATTTTTCAAAATTCAAAACAAGGTTTGTGTCAATGCAACGATCAAGCACACGAGATAAATTTTCAAGACAAGAATCAAATGAATCCCCATGCACAGTAAAATCGTCCATAAAAACTTCAATGTACTTTTCGATTAAATCGGAGAAAATACTGATCATGCAGCGCTGAAAAGTGGCTGGTGCATTGCAAAGTCCAAACGGCATCCTCTGATAAGCAAATGTTCCAAACGGACACGTGAATGTGGTTTTCTCTTGGTCTTCAGGAGCAATCACAATCTGGTTATAACTTGAGTAACCATCAAGAAAACAATAATGAGATTTACCGGCTAATCGTTCAAGCATTTGATCAATAAAAGGTAAAGGAAAATGGTCTTTTCTCGTTGCTGCATTCAGCTTGCGGTAATCAATGCAAACACGCCACCCATTTTGAATCCTCGTAGGAACTAGCTCATTATTCTGGTTCTGCACTACCGTCACTCTAGATTTTTTTGGTACAACCTGAACAGGACTGACCCACTTGCTGTCTGAAATTGGGTAAATAACTCCTGCATCCAACAACTTCAGGATTTCTTTCTTTACTACATCCATCATCAATGGATTCAACCTCCTTTGAGCCTCTCTGCTTGGTTTTGAGTCATCCTCTAACAAAATCCGGTGCATGCACATGGAAGGACTAATTCCCTTGATGTCTGCTATAGTCCATCCAATTGCTGTCTTATGATCTCGAAGCATCCTAACGAGTCTTTCCTCTTGCACCGTAGTCAGATTCTTTGCAATTATTACTGGCAAGGTCTCGGTTTCCCCTAAGTACACATACTTCAAATGCTCGGGTAAGGGCTTAAGTTCTAAACTCGGTGCCTGCAACACAGATGGCAACAATTTTGTGTGATTAAATGATAACTCAATTTTTGACACATTATACCTGCTAGGGGCTGGTGGTAAGGACTGCAAAGCCATAATCATCTCTTCAACTTCATCACTAAAATTCAGATGTTCCCCGAATTGCCATAAACCATGACTGAGTACTACTTCCAATGCATCCACTTGATTTTTCTCAAAAACCTCCTGGGCTAACACATCAATAATATCAATAGAATAAACTGAATTCACATCAGGGGGATACCTCATGGATTCGAATATGCTAAATTTGACAATCTGCCCATCGAACTCCATTGATAAAGTGCCATCATGAGCATCAATCTTTGTTCTTGCTGTTTTGAGGAAGGGGCGTCCTAGGAGGATCGGGGCTGGATTTTAGGATCCATTATCTTCCATATTCAGAACGTAAAAATCAGCTGGAAAGATTAATTCGTTCACCTGTACTAACACATCCTTAAGAACCCCCTCGGGGTATGCATTAGATCGATCCGCCAATTGTATAATAACACCAGTTTGTTTCAAGGGACCCAAATTAAGAGATGCATAAATTGAATGAGGCATGACGTTAATTGATGCACCTAAATCTAACATGGCACGTTCAAACCTATTATTACCAATCACACAAGGGATAGTAAATGTACCTGGATCCTTACACTTAGGCGGCAGTTTTCGCTGGATTATTGCAGACACATTTTCATCCACTTTAATCTTTTCGTCTCCTCGTAGCTTCCTCTTCGTGGTGCATAGTTCCTTAAGGAATTTTGCATATCTCGGAATTTGACTAATAGCATCAAGCAGTGGAATGTTTACTGCTACCTTCCTGAATGTCTCCAATATCTCCTTCTCTTCATTTTGTTTCTTGGATTTACTTAACCTGCTCGGAAAGGGGATGGAAATAGGAACATTGTTAGTGGAATTATGCATGTTTGAAGGAAAACTTACCTTAGGAGCTTCGAGACTAATTTTAGCTTCTTTGGTTTTTTCTTCTTCCGGCACACTTTGAGTTGGGCTCTGAATTTCTTTTCCACTGCGCAAAGTTACTACACTAGCATTCTCTCTAGGATTTATGATTGTTTGGGAGGGTAATTTGCCCGAACCTTGAGCTTCCATCTTGCTCATCGAAGTTGCTAACTGACTTATCTGTTTCTCTAAATTTTGGATGTTGTTTCTTGTTTCCTGTTGAAATTGTTGGGTATTGTTAGCGAGAGCTTTAACAATTTCATCTAAAGCCATACCTGAATTCAAAGATTGATTTGTTTGATGTTGCTGTCGAGGCTGGAAAGAATTTTGATAACGATTTTGTCCAACTTGATTTCCATAACTGAGATTGGGGTGATCTCGCCAGCCTGGATTGTATGAATTGGAATAAGGATCGTACTTTCTTTGTTGCTGACCTGGGAATCCTCCAATGGCATTGGCTTGCTGCTTCGTTTCTTCTTACAATGTAGGACACGCATCAGTGGGGTGTCCTGTAACTGAACAAATACCACATACCTTCGCTACTTGCAAATTTCCTACGGCCATCTGACGAACTAATGAAGTTAACTCAAAATTTGATGCTCAAGGTTAGATGTACTTACCTCGTTGACTTTTTTAGGTGTATGATCTAACCTCATGCCAAATTGTTGTGAATTTGCTGCCATGTTGGAAATTAAAGTCCTAGCAGCGGTGGGGGTTTTATCCACTAGAGCTCCTCCACTTGCTGCATCAATCATGTTCCTTTCCATGGGAAGTAAGCCTTCATAAAAATATTGAATTAATAGTTGCTCACTTATCTGATGGTGTGGACAGCTTGCACATAACTTCTTAAATCGCTCCCAATATTCATATAACGATTCTCCGTTGTACTGCCTTATGCCACAAATCTCTTTTCTTATGTTGGCAGCCCTTGATGCTGGAAAGTACTTCTCCAAAAATAATCTTTTGACCTCATTCCATGTTGTTATCGTCCCTGAAGGTAAGTAATAAAGCCAATCTTTTGCATCATCTGCTAAGGAAAATGGGAATGCTCTTAATTTAATTTGTTCCTCAGATACTCCCGTCGGTCTCATGCTCGAGCATACAACATGGAATTCCTTTAGGTGCTTGTTTGGATCCTCTCCTGCAAGACCACGAAATTTAGGTAATAAGTGAATCAATCCCGATTTCAATTCAAAGGCAACATCTAAATCAGCATATTCAATGCATAAAGGTTGTAAATTAAAATCCGGAGTAGCCAACTCCTTCAACGTCCTATTATTTCCAGCCATGACTTCCTCTTCGTTTGATTCACTTGAAAATTAGTGAAGAGATATGGTGCTTCCGTGTGGAGATAAGATAGATTCTTCCGATTGCACATTTTCCACGTTGCTCGTCTTCTTAGCGTCTTTCCTCAATCTACACAATGTTCTTTCAATCTATGGATCAATTTCCTGGGTTTTAGATTGAGACGAACGAGTCATAAAAAAAAAACTCAAAAGGTAAAGTACAGAAATAACGAAAAAAATAAAATAAAATTTTGACCGAAAACCAATCCCCGGCAACGGCGCCAAAATTTTGGTACGTGTCGAATGCACCAAAATATAATTACTGTTCTCACAAGAATTTGTAGTACTCGTAAGTCCAGGTCGAACCCTAGAGATTGGTTGATCAAAATAATATTCAATGGGGAGGTTTGTTTGATGAATTAATAATGACAGGAATTAAATAGGAAGTTCAATAAATGTAAAGCATCGATTCAAGGATAGTTCGTTCTTCAATTCAAGTTGATCATAGACACCTAAAATACTATCTATTCTTTGATTACTTAGCCAAGAACATAAATAACCAGCTATTTATATCCCTATTAACTTCCGTATATCATTAACCAAAGCCCAGCACCCGGTTAAATTCTTATTATCAACTGACTCGGTATTAAGCAATCCTAATCATGTTAATAATAGCATAACAAATTAGAAGCGACTAAGGATAAACAATAGTTTAAGCAAACGCCAACTATTTAATTTACTCTAATGTTTCCCTTAGGTTATCAACCAAAATTGGGATCCTAATCATGAAAACCTAATTGCTACATGCACAAATCAAACATAACAATTACGGATTATGAAGATTTGTTAGCAATAGATTGTAATAGATAATCAACTAATGTGCACCTTAGATTATTATCTAAACAAGCATGGACATTAAGAATAAGAAACAAAAGATAATCAAACCGTAGATAGATAGATGAAGCTCCGTGTCTCACAACATGTGAATCAAAATGAACTCAATTGAATCGAAATAAAAACTTAGCTACTCATAATTGTAAGCATAAAACTTGAAAATACTATTTTTTTCTAACTCTCTTCTCTTTGTTTTCTTCTTGTTTTTGTTTTGTTGTTCTTCTTCAACTCTTGCAAGACATATATATAGGTAATGAAAAGATGACATAATCATAGAGAGAATATATTCTCTCTTCCTTTATCAAGACATGGAGAATATATTCTTCCCTTTAACATCAAAGCATGGAGAATATATTCTTCCCTTTAACATCAAAGCATGGAGAATATATTCTTCTCTTTAACATCAAAGCATGGAGAATATATTCTTCCCTTTACATTCTGATTTGTCACCTCTAATTCATCGAATCTGACTTTGACTCCTTCTAGAAATTTGTAGCTTTATGTGTTAGCTTTCATTTCCAACTGGCCTTGACTGAATCCAAGACACATAACTCTAGTTATGAATTTTTCACCAAAGCTGCGCATTCCAGTCCAGTCCAGAACAGAAATCTTCATTAAATGTTTCAACACTTTCGAGCCCTTTAACTTCCGAACTGGGTTTGGACTTCTTCATAATAAATATAGGGCTTTGTCGTAGCTTTCCAACTAGATAAAATTCAATAGAAACTAATGTCTGCATCTCCAGATATATTAATATTTCCGAAACATCGCCAAATCTGTCATTTTGATTGAAATTGATATTTTGCACTTCAACTCTTGCCCAAATCACAAAATGAGATAAAATCAGTTCCAATGGCCATATAATCACAATAAAATGCTAAAGATAGAGGTAATAAAATATATAAATATTGCACTTATCAAGCGTCGGAACCGAACGCTTAAGGAAGCCGCTAGGACTATGTTAGCAGAATCCAAGCTCGCTCCTAGGTTTGGGGCCGAAGCAATCAACACTGCCTGTTACAATCAAAACCGTTGCATAATCAACAAACAGCATGGGAAAACTCCATATGAACTGTGGAAGGGACGTAAGCCAAATGTTTCATATTTTCACTTCTTTGGTTCTAAATGTTTTATCCATAATAATGGTTCCCAAAGCCTAAAGACATTTGATCCTAAAGCGGATGAGGGAATCTTTCTAGGCTACGCCAAAAATGGAAAGAATTTTCGCATCCTAAATAAGATCAAATCGAAGGTTGAGGAATCTATTCATGTTGTTTTTGATGATGCTAACCAAGAACCGAGTAAGGTTAATATAAATGATGTAGGAGTTGAAGATCTATGTCATCAAGCGTCTAAGGTTACTATTGATGAAGATACTGACGACGATGATGAGATCTCAGTGCCTCCTTCTAAGATTACTCATGAGATTACTCTGGATAATCATGTAAGAAATGTTGATGATCTTGAAGAGAGTGATCATCAAGAGCACACAAGGAATTGTGAACTTGGAGCGCCTACGCAAGAAGGTAGTCCAGCGTATGATCCTCAAACGCCTGTTCAACCTCTTAACCCCTTCCAACCAGACAGACTATGGCTGCGTGATCATCCACCAGAGCAAATTATTAGAGATATTAAAGCGCCTGTTAGGACTACAGCCACTACGATCAATGAGGCTATGTTTGCAAGCTTTCTATCTCAAATGGAACCTAAGAAAGTGGATGAAGCGCTAAGCGACCCAAGTTGGATTGAATCTATGCAAGAAGAGATTAATCAGTTTGAACGAAATAAGGTTTGGATGCTAGTACCAAGGCCAACTCACCAAGGAGTTATTGGAACTAGATGGGTATATAGAAACAAGATGGATAAGAACAACATTGTGATAAGAAACAAGGCCAGACTCGTAGCTCAAGGATATTTCCAAGAGGAGGGTATTGACTTTGATGAGACATACGCTCATGTCGCTCGTCTTGAAGCAATCCGCATGTTTCTAGCGTATGCAGCGTTCAACAAGTTCATGGTGTATCAGATGGACGTGAAGAGTGCCTTCCTGAATGGTAAACTCCAAGAAGAAGTATAAGTGGAGCAACCACCAGGATTCATCAATAATCATGGTAAGGGTATGGTTTACAAGCTAGACAAAGCACTTTATAGGCTTAAGCAAGCACCCCGAGCATGGTATGACACTCTCTCCATCTTTCTTATTGGTAAAGGCTTTTCAAAAGGCAGCGTTGATACAACGTTATTTAAAATTACCAATAACCAAGATATTCTCTTAGTCCAAATTTATGTTGATGATATTATATTTGATTCTACTAACAAGCGTCTGTGTGAGAAATTTTTGAAAATGATGCAAGAACAATTTGAAATTAGTATGATGGGTGAATTAACTTTCTTCTTAGGATTACAAGTTAAACCACTCCCTAATGGAATATTTATTAACCAAGCTAAATATACACGAGATATGATTAAGAAATTTGGTATGGAAAATGCATCATATTCAAAAATTCCATTGAGCCAAACACTTAAGCTAGATAAAGATGAAAGTGGAAAGAAAGTTGATATCACTAATTATAGAGGTATCATTGGATCACTTCTTTATCTTACTGCTAGTAAACCTGATATTATGTTTTCGGTATGCATGTGTGCACGATTTCAAGTTGATCCTAAAGAGTCACTTAATTGCTACCAAGAAGTTCCTTAAATACCTGAAAGGCACACAAAATGTGGGCTTATGGTATCCTAGGGATTCTCCTTTTGAACTAATTGGTTACTCAGATGCAGATTTTGCAGGTTGCAAAATAGATCGTAAAAGCACTAGTGGTACTAGTCAATTTCTAGGTGATAGGTTAGTTTCATGGCATAGCAAGAAACAACAATCCATAGCTACCTCCACAGCCGAAGCTGAGTATGTAGCTGCAGGAAGTTGTTGTGCACAAGTATTATGGATGAGGCAACAACTTAGAGATTATGGAATAATTCTAGGTCCAACCCCCATTCATTGTGATAATCAAAGAGCTCTAGCCATGACTCAAAACCCTGTTCTTCATTCCAAAACCAAACACATTGACATTAGATACCATTTCCTTCGTGACCACGTTCAAAAGAAAGATATCTCCATGCACTTTATTGGAACTGACAAACAATTGGCAGATGTCTTCACTAAAGCACTCAACGAACAATGTTTTCTCACTTTGAGAAGTGAATTGGGTATGATTGATTTAAATGCTTCACTAAAGCAATCATGTTTTATTAGACATATAATTTAGGGGGAATCCACTTAATTTGTGTCTAAAAGATTTTCCTAACTGGTACAAGTTATCAAATTTAGGGGGAACCTTAAAGTTGTACTTAACCATAACTACAAGCGTCAATGTTCAAAATTTTCAGATGCATGATCATCAACGCTTAGTATTACTTATGCATAAAATATTGGACGCTCAAACATAAACAGTCTTTTCAATCCTAAGCGTCTAATTTTCATATACCAAACTCTTAATATAAAAATATATTTTTACAAGTCATGCATAAAGTTTACAAGCTTCTTTTGAAGTAGTGGGTAGACTCAAAAGTCTATTTTGTACTCTACACGCACGCTTCTATCACATCAAACTGGCGGGTAAGCAAAACATTTTCAAAATGACGGTTCAGAGATAGCACTTATTTGTGTACGTGTCAGTGTACAAACAGGCGCGTGCGTTACACTCCGAAAATGCCAAACATTTTTAAAATTTTAACTCGGATGTCAAATCTTTATATATGAGAATTACCAAATGTAACTCCTCTCTATTACACAAAACTCGCGTCCGCGGTTAATGAATTTATGGCTGAGATTCAAAAGTCGTTACACGTGTCTAAATCCTCCAGAGATTAGAGAACACAAGTTTCAAAAACTCTTTACTGTGTCATTTAAAATACAATTTTTGCAGAAAGACCATTCACTTTTACTCAAACATATCTGAAAAATTTATTCTCTCTCTCTCAAAGCAAAAGAAAATCTCAGTTCATCTCTTTCACTAAAAATGGCACCAAAGAAATCTTCGTCTACTTCTGCCGAACTTACCATCAAGGTTACTGAAGGCTTTGTTGTCGATTGGAAATTCCTTTATGAACAACCTCAGATCAATCTAACAGACAGGATGGACATGGTAGTCAAAGCTGGACTTAAACCTTTCTTGACCCAATACTCCTATCTGTTTCCGACTGAAGTCGACACCTTCTAGAAGACTGCTAAACTTTCAGAGGACAAGAAGTCTATCTCTTGTCTAATTCCTCTATCCAAGAAGGAGTCTCCCAAGGAATTTATTCTGTCTGCTGCCTCCATTGCCGAGAACTTCAATCTTCCAAATGAGGGCGAGGCCTTCGATTGTGTTACTTTAAAACAAATAAAGGAAGCATGGACAACTATGAGTGCGTACGACGATGTACTCTACACTCAGTATTTTGAAAAGAAAGAACTGGTATCCAAATACTGATTGTTGGCTAATTTCTACAGCAAGATCATAGAATGCCGAGTGGGAACCTTTGATAAGATGAACCCAGTACAACATCAAGATCAACTGGAGTGAGTACATTTTTGGAATATTTTCGGACTGTTTAAGCGTCTCGAATAAACCTTATGGGCTTGTTCTAAGTGACCTGTTGTACAAATCAAAGTGTGTATACTCGTCTGGTCTCCCGTTGAATAAGACCAAGTTGCTGGGAAGAAGGATTCTGAATAATCTCTTCAATCCTCCCCAAATTGGAGGTGCTGCTAAACCACTATCTGAGCGTCTGGAAGTACGTCAAGCGTTCGATGAGGAAGTGGAGCGTCCAGTGCCAGAAGAAGCCGTGAAGCGTCAGGCTGTTACCAAGAAGAGGGCTCCTAGAAAGCCCAAGGTACAAGCTGTTCCTGCTCCTCAGAAAGATGATGAGGAAACTGATGAGGATGCACAGGACAAGTTACCTCTAAAGTGGAGGAAGCTGGAAGGAATCATCAAACAAATCGAATTCGATGAACCAGCTGCTGCTCCTCCTGCTCAAGCGCTTAAGCTCGTTGAAGGAGTCAACGTGAAGAAAATATTCAAGCGCTCCAGGACAAGCAAGCGTCAGGCTGCTCCTGTTCCTGAAGAGCCTGAGACTGTTGAGCAAAGCGCTCAAGTTATTGTTGAGCCAAGCGCTCAAGTTGCTGTTGAGCTAAGCGCTCAAAGTATTGCTGTTGAGACAAGTTCTCAGGCTACAGTTCCAGCCGCTGCTGAAGCATCAACAGATGTCCTCCTAGATGTTGAGATGATAGCAGTTGTGGCTATTGCTAAAGATGTTGCCGCAGAAGTTCCTGCAATTGAAGCTGTGGAACCTGCTACTAAAGAGGTTCAAACATCAATCCCTATTCAGGCGATAACAGAGGCACGCCCAGAAGGTCAGAGCGTTGCTGAAGACGTTCCAGTGCCTAGGCACTTCTTCAAACTCGACCCGCTGAAGACGATTGATCATTCGATCAACTACATGCGTCCAGCACTCGAAGAAGATTTCATTCCTACAGGATACAATGAAGAAAGATACATTGCTGCTGAGAATGAGATTACCCTGCTGATTGATATCGACAATAAAATCAGGGATATCGTGTTTAACTCTGAGGTGACAGAAATTGAGAGAAAGTATTATCGAGCCATTGAACTGGGAAAAACTCCTGGTCCAATATCGTCTTCTCTTATTCTTCAACAAGACAGACAAGGAGGAAGGACTCCTCGATGTGATGTGTATTTGGCATATTATCTCGACTATGGCCACAGCAGGAGTACAGGCTTCGCTCTAAGAGATTACAATATTCGGGTGTATGAGCCTCTTCGTCCTAGCTTTCTCAATCCATCAGAGTCAGTCTTGAACAGAGAAGGTTACACACACTTTCCTCAGACTGCTAATAGTGTTGAAAATCTATCTTCAATCAATCCACTTCGTCTGTGGAAGAATAAAGTAGTTCATGCCGGTGAGCGTCTCGAATCATTGACAGATTTGATTCAGACTGAAGTCGATGCCTACTTTGACAGCATCTGGAATGCCAACTATCAAACTGATAGATATCGCTTTGAATCTATCAGAGATATTCATCATGAAGGCATTCACGCTATGGTAAATGCTGGAACAGATTACTGCATGGATGAAGTTAACTAGGTTGAAGCGTATGTGGGCAACAAATATACATGCTCCGAGTTAGTCCAAGCTCCCCATCTTTTTGGCATAGGCATGCATGACAAGAAGCGTCAGTTCGCCAAGTATTGCCTGAAGAAGCATCAACAGAGAGTTGGACCTGTTCTAAAGCTCCCATTCGTTAGACATCAAATTGAGCAGTGTCTACGTCAAGAGCTGCACAGACTATCCAATACTCCTCTACTTTTCAACGCTCAAACATCTTCCAGTGGTACCTCTTCTGTATCATGCTTGAATTTCGCTCCGAGCCACTGCGAGGATAATTTCAATTTGATGGTGAAGATTATGACTCCCCTATCTCTGTTTGATAAAATCTTCACTGCCAATCTCCGACAATGGAACGGCTCCGTCATCAACTCTTTTCGAGGATATCCTCTACTCCCTTCTATCCGCAAAGAGGTACTCGATCATTATGAGTTTTTCCTCTCACTGGTTGAAAGAAATCAGGGATTAGCTCAAGCGATCTATCCATACTTAGAAGAGTACTACGCTGCTTACGTGCCTGAGAATCAGTGTCTCAAGTCTCTTCCTTCTGACTGCTTGATTGGATTTTCCAGAGATTACTGCCCAGATTCAATCTTTTCCATCTGTCAAGCGCCGTCCAAAGTCTTTCCAAATCATGTGCTAGATATCATTGGTCCAATGCACATCAGGGCCATTGATAGTCCCCTTCGCACATTCATTTCCGGTACTTGTGTGACTAGAACCAGACTTACAGAACTTTTGGACGCTGAGTCCACTTCTTATGCCGATTTAGCAAATTGGAACTTTCAATTCGATGACTTGTGTCAACCCGAGTCAGCGCTTGAGAAAGCACCTGCTAAGTCAGTTGAAGTTTTCACATCTGAAGTCACAAGTATTCCAGCGTCTGCTGAAGAACCCGTTCAAGCGTCTCCACCAGAGGATCTTCCTGACACTCCTGAACCCATTGCTGATGATATTGCTGAGGATCTTTCTCTTGACATACGAGGTATTGTCTTTGATCCTGCATATCAAGTTCCTATTGACTCTCTCAAACACTCATCAAGGTTCAAGCGACCGGCTCCTCAAGTGGTTCGTCTAGATGAGAGTCAATCTTTCGGTCATTTGCTCAAATCCGTTTTGGAGAATATAAGTGCCCATGCTGCTCAGAACGAAGAATCTCTCCACTGGATTAAGGACGATTTGGCAAAAATTAAGACTCACGTTATGAGCGCTCAGATTGCTCATATGCGTAGTTCAGCTCAAGCGGCTGTTGGTGAGTGCAAACAAGACTTTCAAGAAATGCATGATGCCACTCAAGCAAACCAACTTGCCAAGCGCCTTGAAACCCTTGAGACTTCTCTGAATGATGCTACCAGCGCCAAGCTCCTTGCCCTGCAGGAACGATTCGACAAGCGTCTGGACGACATCACAGATTCTATGTCTCAGATTGCTCATCAAGTCAGTTTACTCACAGATCACTTTCTGAAGTCTGATGATGCCAATAAGGGGGAAGAGAAGAAGAAAGGAGAAAAGAGGAAAACGTCGAGTTCAAGAGCTCAAGAACCTACGCCTCTCAAGCGTCAAGTCTTAATCTCTCCTTCTGCGCTAAGTCTCCCATCTTGGATAACTGCTTTAAAAGTAAGTGACTCTGGAGCGCCTAGTAGAACACTAAGGGAACCTCTAGGAGCACTATATCCAAATCTACCCATACCTACAAAAGCAATGTTAGAACAGTTCGACATCCCTCTTCAAAGAACATCCATTCCAGAACCTTCAGATCCCAAAATTTTAGCTGAAGAGAGGCAGATGTCTGAATTTGTCCGAACCTTCCGAATTGGTCTAAGGTATATTGGTATTGATCCAACGGATTGGGACAAACACTTTACTGCCTTCAAGAAGAGACAACAAGAAGAAAATAAGCTCATAATCAACAAAGATCATGAAGCGATGATGACCTTGGAAGACAATCTGACTGAAGCTATACGAGCTGAAATGCCCAAGCTATACAAAGTTAGATCAAGTCATTAAAGCTTTTTGATTTGCATTATCTATATTCTTGTCTCTCATATTTTTGTTTAAGTTGTAAAAATGCTTGTAACTCTCGATATATATAAATTGCATTTTTCAGCTGAAACATCTCGTTGAAGCGTAACTAACTTTAACAGACCGTATCTAATCAAAGCTAACTTTTATTTTGGTTGTCTAACTCTTGAACTATAAAAGAGTAAGTATTGCAATCACCAAAAAGGGGGAAATTGTTAGAAATTTCATGTTAGATGTTTTGATGATGACAATTAGGACCTCTGTTAGACCCCAAAAATATGTAAGTTTGTTTTTCAGCTTTGAAGCGTTAGATTTGTAACAGGCCTTGTTTTATTTTTATTCTAGATTGTTAGGCTAAGTAGGCTTAGGCTGAGCATCTGATAATTTCTGAGTGAGTTTATCAGAAGTATAGGTTGAAGACTCAAGTGTCTGAAGTATGAATAAAGATGAAGATTCCAAGCGTCTAGAATGACTAGCTATTCCAAGCGTTACCTTATGGATCGAAGTAATTTAAGGATTGAATAAGCATCTATCAATGACTAATTTCACCTGAATTTATTTCTAAGTCCAGAAGGAGTTTTAATGCAAATATTCTCAAAGCATTAAATACCAACGGCCATTTAATTCAAATGCATTAAATGCTGATAAGAGCATTAAATGTGATAAGCAACTTCCAGACATACGGAGAAGCCACCTTATTGGATTGTCAACTATTCAAAGACTGCAACACCAACTTTTGTGCAGCAGATTTTCAGGAAAAAGGACAAAAGTTGTTTACTCGCGGAAATGAGAGACACACGCCCTTGCATGTGTCAAACGGACACTTTGTTCAAGAATGTCTATAAATAGGACTTCAACAACAAGCCAAACATAGAGAACAATTATCAAGTCGAATTGTTGTTGTATTGAAGTCTCATTCCTTACAATCTCAGAAAAGCCAAACTTTCAAGAAAACATTCTCTTTGCTTTTCTTCAAATCCTGAGACAGTCAACCCAATATCTCAAACATTCTTTTCGGAGAAACCCACATTACTACTGAGATATTCCTAGTTGTTTGAACTTTATCAAAATTAAACAAACCTTTTAGAAAAACCCCTATCCAAGCCTCACGATCTGTGTGAAGTCGAAGTTGGATACTTGCCATATTTCTGGGTGAAAGAAGCAAGGGGATTGAAGTAATTTGGAGCAGAAATCTGTGTGATCAAGGAGGTCAAGTCATCGACATCCATCTCTCCCTAATTTGTAGAAGATTCTGTGTGATTCTTTGAGAATCATTTTAGTGGATTGCCTCCAAGTGTTCGAGAAGAAGAAGGACGTAGTTGGGATTACACCACCCAACGAACCTTACAAATATTGTGTCATTTACGTTTCAGTCAATTCTTTTATCTATCATATCATAGCATAAACTGATTAAGTAAAACACAATCAAACGCTAAGCAACTAAGAAACTTCTTGTGACGCTAAAGCTTTTAAAAGAAGACTACAAAAATCATTCCGCTGTGCTAACACTGATTAAAGAACTAAACGCTTAAGCCCATTCGGTTAAAGTATTCAAGTCTTGAAACCTAAGTTAACTTTATAAAAACAGTCTTCGTTAGACGCTTCACCAAAGCGCCTATTTTCTAAGTGAACGCTTAAGTCAAGCGTTAGACATTTCAAGCGTCCAAAAACCATTTTAGTACGAAATCTTTTAAAGTCGATAAAGACTTCAGGGTCTATTCAACCCCCCCCCCTTCTAGACCCTTTCGTATGCCACTTCGGACCAACAACTTCCTTTGGTTTTCTCTCATTGCCAAACGAAACGAACCTAAAGAGTCGCGCTAAAGGATTGATAAAGAAAAATCAATAAAGGAGTTTGTATTTTTCGTCTAGGAGTTTTAATTTATTGGACAAATTAAATAATTAATTGTTCATTAGATGAAATAATTAGTTATAAGGATAAGATTAATTATTAGTTAATTTCCTTTGGAAATATATTAATGAATTAATTTGATTCTTTGATTAATTAATTAATTTATTTGATATAATAAATTATTAATTAAATAGATAATTGATTAAAACAAAAAGACACCCCAAGACCATAATGGGCATCCAAGAGGATGCCTATTAAGTTGATTAATTAATTTATTTATTGGATATAACAAATTATTAATTAAATAGATAATTAATTAAAATAAAAAGACACCCCGAGACCATAATGGGAATCCAAGAGGATGCTTATTAAGTCAAGTTGGGCGTCCATAAGGATGTCCAACAACAAGAGAGTCTTCTTTTTGTCTTGGTCAATAAGTTATAAGATATAAAAGGAGTCTTTGACCTAAAACAAGACATAAACTTTCATAACTCTCCTAGAAAGAAAAGAAGAAAATCCTCCTCCCTCTCTCTATACTAGCAGTAGCCCCATAGAGAAATAAGTGGGAATTTTTCGTCAATCAATCCGTGCTTGATAATTTAGAGATAGCATAATTTCGTTGTTCGGATCAAATTCAAGAAAGTCAACGAATTGAAGATTACACGAGGATTGAAGAAATCAAGACTTCATCAATTTGAGTTTTTGAGGAGGAATCGGATTCTCCAACCACTTCGCTTCAACGGGTAAGTAGTTATTTGTTACGCGAATTAAAGATTTGAATATGCGATCAAAGAATTTAAACTTTGGGTTTTAAATTAAATTTTTGAAATCCTTCCGCTGTGTTTATTTGTTTTCTTGCAAAAACCCAACACAAAGGCTCAAAAGGCTAAGGTAAAACCTTGCACATGTGAATCAAACACTAAGCATCAAGCGCTCAAAGAGTACCCTAAGCCAGCACCAAGGAAATACCAGAGTCAATATCTACAAAGATGAAGATCATATTATCAATACTATGATGACCATGATTACGATTATGATTATGGATATTATTGTACACCTAAGAAGCACACAGATCAAAATGTGAAACCCAAAAAGTCCAATCCTCCCGTAATAAAGACTAGGCAAATATGAGTTCCTAAAATTTTAATTCAAACTAACGCTACTAATGTAAAAGGACCCAAGTCCCAGTGGGTACCTAAAAGGGAATTAGAACTGCCCTTTAAACACAGGTATCTAGAGCCAGAGCCGATATATCTGTTTGGTAAATTGATAGTGGGTCTTCAAGGCACATAACAGGCTCAAAGGATCTCTTGATTAACTATCATGCAACCAATGGTCATCAGGTTGTATTTGGTGACGACTCCAAAGGTAAAACCAAAGGTATAGGTATTGTGCATAGGGGGAACATCATAATAAGTGATGTATATTATGTTGAGGGTCTTAAGCATAATTTATGGAGCATAATTCAATTTTGTGAGAAAGGTTTTGAAGTTAAATTTTCAAGTGACTATTGTTATATTAATGACACTAAGACTGGTAGATTGGGGTTCAACAATTGATAACAGCCCGATATGGTTTGTGGCTAAAAATGAATCTGGTTATGGCATAGAAAAATGAATCACCTCAATTTTAAAATAATCTCTCAGCTTGTAACGATAAATATATTAGAGGGATTACCTGTCCTCTTTTCATAAGGATTGCTTTTGTGACGCATGTCAAATGGGCAAACAAGTTAAATCATCTTTCAAGAGAAAGCCTTGCCTATCTACTTCTAGGATACTTGAACCACTTCACATTGATCTGTTTGGACCTGTTCAAATGATTAGTGTGAGCGGTAAAAAAGTATTATTTAGTGATAGTAGATGATTTCTCTCGATTTACTTAGGCGGAATTTCTTTCATCCAAAGATGAAACATGTGACAAGCTCACATCGCTTATTCGGCAACTTCAAACTTTGAAAAATCTTAAAGTTGCAAGAATAAGAAGTGATCACTGTATTGAGTTTACTAACAAGATTGTCGAGAAGTTTTGTGCAAAAAATGGAATACATCATGAGTATTCAGCTCCTGGAACTCCTCAACAGAATGGTGTTGCCGAGCGCCACAACAAAACTTCAAAGGAAGCCGCTAGGACGATATTAGAAGAATCCAAGCTTGCTCCAAAGTTTCGGGCTGAGGCAATCAACACTGCATGTTACACTCAGAATCAATGCATGATAAACAAACAGCGTGGTAAAACACCATATGAACTATGTAAGAGACGTAAGCCAAATATTTCATATTTTCACATCTTTAGTTAAAAATGCTTTATTCATAATAATGGATCTCATAATCTTAAAATGGTTGGTCCTAAAGCGGATGAGGGAATCTTTCTAGGCTATTCTAAGAATGGAAAGAGTCTTTGCATCCTAAATAGGCGAACTAATAAGGTTGAGGAATCCATTTATGTTATTTTTGATGATGCTAACCAACAGCCGAGTAAGGTTAACACTAATGATGTAGGAGTTGAAGACATTTGTCATCAAGCGTCTAAAATGATTATTGATGATGAAAGTGACAATGATGATGAAGTCTTTGTGCCCCTTCCTAAGATAGCTACTCCTATTGGTATTAATGATCTTATTGTCAGAATTGCTGATGATCATGAAAAGAATGATCATCAAGAGCAAAATGAAAATTGTGAACTTCAAGTGCCTGTGCAAGAGGTTAATGGTAATGCAACGCTAGATCAAGTGCCTCAACAACCTCTTAACCCATTCCAACCAGATAGACTATTGCTTCGTGATCATCCACCAGAGTTAATAATTGGAGATGTTGGAGCTCCTATGAAGACTAGAGCCGCTACATTCAATGAGGCCATGTTCACGAGCATCCTATCTCAAATAGAACCTAAGAAAGTGGATGAAGCCCTCAGTGACTCAAGTTGGGTTGAAGCTATGCAAGAAGAGCTCAACTAATTTGAAAGAAGTAAGGTTTGGACGCTAGTACCAAGACCAACTCACCAAGGAGTCATTGGAACTAGATGGGTTTTCAAAAACAAGATGGATGAGAATGGTATTGTTACAAGAAACGAAGCCCGACTTGTCGCTCAAGGTTATTGCGAAGAAGAGAGTATTGATTTTGATGAGACATACGCTCCCGTTGCCCGTCTTGAAGCAATTCGCATGTTTCTAGCATATGCAGCATTCAATAAGTTTACAGTTTATTAAATGGATGTGAAGAGTGCATTCCTGAATGGTAAACTCCAAGAAGAATTTTATGTGGAGCAACCACAAAGATTCATCAACAACCATGGTAGGAGTATGGTCTACAAGCTAGAAAAGGTGATCTATGGCCTTAAGCAAGCACCTCGAGCGTGATATGACTCTCTCTATTTTCCTTATTGACAAAGGCTTTTCAAAAGGCAGCATTGACACAATGTTATTTTAAATTACCAATGACAAAGATATTCTCTTAGTCCAAATATATGTTGATGATATTATTTTTGGATCTACTAATAAGGATCTGTGTGAGAAATTTTCAAAAATGATGCAAGAACAAATTGAAATGAGCATGATGGGAGAATTAACTTTTTTCTTAGAATTACAAGTTAAACAACTCCCTAATGACATATTTATAAACCAAGCTAAATATACACGTGACACGATTAAGATATTTGGTATGGAAAATGCATTATCTTCGAAAATTCCAATGAGCCAAACGCTTAAACTAGATAAAGATGAAAGTGGGAAGAAAGTGGATATCACTAATTATAGTGTTATCATTGGATCATTTCTTTATCTAACCGTTAGTAAACCTGATATTATGTTTTGGGTAAGCATGTGTGCTCGCTTTCAAGATTATCCAAAGAATCACACTTAATTGCTGCCATGAGAATCCTTAAATACCTAAAAGGCACACAATATGTGGGATTATGGTATCCAAGGGACTCTCCTTTTGAACTAATTGATTATTCAGTCTTGGATTTTGCAGGATGCAAAACTGGTCGAAAGAGTACAAGTGGTACATGTCAATTTCGTGGTGATAGGTTAGTCTCATGGCATAGTAAGAAACAATAATCCATAGCGACCTCTACTGTTGAAGCCGAGTATGTAGACACTGGAAGCTATTGTGCCCAAATCCTTTGGATGAGACAACTTAGATATTATGGTGTAATCTTAGGTCCTACCCCCATTATTTGTGATAGCCAAAGCGCTTTAGCCGTGACCCAAAATACTGTTCTTCACTCTAGAACTAAGCACATTGACATTAGATACCATTTCTTGTGTGACATGTTCAAAAGAAAGATATCTCCATGCACTTTATTGGTACAGAAAAACAACTGACAGATATCTTCACCAAAGCTCTCAACAAACAATGTTTTCTCACTTTAAGAAGTGAACTAGGTATGATTGATTTAAATACTTAATCATTATGCATCATACTTTGTTAGGCATATAATTTAAAGGGAATCCACCTAAGTTTATGTTTTAAAATTACTAATAAGTTGTCAATTTTCAAGGAAACCTATCTAGGGGGAACCTTAAGATAAACCTTATTAGAAAAGCAAAAATGACCAAAAATAACTTTCCTTGCATTGGCCATCATCGCTTATCTTTTTCGTAAAATATATTGGACGTGTATAAACGAAATATTTCTTTCGCGTCTGATTATTCCTCATGAAAGTGACTAAACTCTTAACCAATTCCCAGTTCGAGCATAGTGAAAATGAATTTCAAAAGACGTATTACCTAACGCTACAAAACGAGATAGTGGATAAGCCAGAGCAATTAATACTGATATGACATTCACTCACTCTGATCAAGTAAACCTAAAAGGTAATCATTACTTTTCAAAATGACAATTTAGCAAATGTACTCGTTTGTCTACATTACAGTGTAATTCCGGCTCATGCAGCTCACACTTAAAATTTCAAAACCTTTAAAATTTAAAAAGTAACTGCAAAAGTAACCGCGGATATCAAAATTTATATTTTATATTTACCAAATGCAGTTTCCATATTTATCGCTGATTTTCACATCTGCCTTTATGGATTGTATGGCACAAATTTAATTTTATTGACACGTGGCCATATCTTGATTGATCAATTGCTTATTATTTCTAATAAATTCAAGAAATTGCAAAATTATTCATTTTATCACTTTCATATTCTCTAAAAATCCTCTGCAATTTTCTTTCTCTCAAAAGCAACTCAATCTCTTTAACCTTTCTCGAAAAATCTTTTCGGAAATGGCTCCACATAAATCTTCAAAATCTGTTGCTTCTCCTTCTTCACCAAAAGCCAAGGATCCAAAGGATGTTCGTGTTAATTCTAGGTTTCTCTTTGATTGGGACCATCTCTACTCCCAACAATATTTTCCGGTGAGGAGTATCCTTCTTTCTTTTGATGAACAAAAATTGAAACCTATCATGACCAGTCATTTTCAACTTTATTCCACGGCTCTCAAAGATTTTTATGAAAGTGTCGAGCCTTCTGATGATGGTGTTTCAATCACCTATATGTTTCCCAGAATCAATGACAAAATCTTCACTCTTTCTGCCAGCATCATTACTGATTTCTTTAAACTGCGAAATGAATGGATTTTGCCCTTGGAAATCAGAATCGGAGATTTTCCCTCCATCTGGGAAATGATGAAGATAAAGGACGATTCATCTTACTAAAACAACTTCAAGAAGAAGGATTTGAAAACCAAGTACCAAATTATGGCTGATATTATAGGATCAGTCATCTGCAGTTTCAAATGATGGTAGCCATCGCCAAGTGTTAGGAAATTTCATGTCAGATGTTTTGATAATGACAAATTAGGATTTAATGTTAGACCCCAAAAATACAATGTAAGTTTTCGTTTTTCATAGATTGATGTATAAGCGTTTGAAAGTTGTAATTTATTTTTTAGGCTTGTAATTTTTATCTTTATAGAATTTAGACTACATCTTGGTGACTGAATCGCTAGTAGAATTTTAGGTGAGTCTATTAGAGAAGAACTTAAACACCAGCGTCTGAAGTCAACCAGAGATAAAGACTTTCTTCTTAGTGTCCGTCAAATGCTAAAAGACCTCATTTCAGGGTTTATGGATCAAGCGCTCAAAATCTCTCAAGCGATTTATGTTAGATTCACCTGAAATAAATCCTCAAGTCATAAAAGACTTAAATGCAATCATTCAACGGAAACTTATTTCCAACAGGAAATAAATTCAAATGCATTAAATCTTTGATAAGAGCATTAAATGTGGTAAGCCACTATGACTTGTGGACAAGTCACCTTTTGACAAGACTGTCAGAAATTTCAGAGTTTCAGCTGCTCCCGTCCAATCGGCTTCAGCGAATTTTCAAGAATGTCAGACTTTAGGCAAACTCACGTGTTGCGTGAAAGGCACGCTCCGACATGTGTCCAACGGACAGATCCCAAGAAATTGCCTATAAATACCTTACCCCAGCAAACCCTAAATAAAAAAAAGAGATATACAAAATACATAAGATACGTACAAAAAAGAGAAGAGAAATTATCGCCAATAATCTTACGTACATTTTCTGGGAAAAAGCTTAGAAACTCCATAGCCAAATCTTTCAAGCTTTTTATCTACATTCCAGACAGTCACAAATATCACAAACATCTTCCAAAGAAGAAACCCAAATTCCAACTGAGATATTCCAAGTTGTTTGATCTTTTCAAAAAAACAAACAAAACCCTACTGACAAACCTCAACCTTCATCTGAGTGAGAAAAGTTGTTGAACCCTTTCAGGCAGTATTTCTAAGTGAGAGAAGCTTGAAGAAGACGATCTTCATTGGTGCTGAAGTCTGTGTGATCAAGGAGCCCAAGTCATTTTCACCCTTTACTATTTTGTAGAAGATTCTGTGTGATTCATTGAAAATCAACCTAGTAAATTCCTCCGAGTGAAAAAGGTGAAGAAGGACGTAGCTGGGATTACACCACCCAGTGAACCTTATATATCTTGTGTTATTTATCTTTACTGTCTTCTTTTTATTATTATTATTATTACATCATTTATCTTTGAAAGAGACAAGTTAAAGTGCAAAGCGATTAAATTAACTAAAAGAACGCTAAAACTCATTTCCGTTGTGCTAACCCTGATTTAGCAATCTAAGCGTTGCCCTACTTTGGTAAACTGCTAAAATCACTAAGTCTAAGTTAACTTTCCTGAAGCGTCTGACCCAAACGCTCAGTTATCCAAGCGTTCAAACCTTTAAAGTGATACAAAAAAATTTTGAAGTCGAAAAAGACTTCAGGGTCTATTCAACACCCCCCCCCCTTCTAGACCCTTTCGTATGCCACTTGCAGTAGAAACCTAAGCGTTTCCAAGTGTAACTGCTTGTTTAGATCCATTTTTTCTAAAAACCTAATCGCTTTTACTTTCTTCTACATCTCATTATGGCTTTCAACAAAATGCCTAAGTTGGTAGAATCAAATTATGATTCTTGGAAACTTAGAGCATTCGCATATTTATGTTCGTGCGATAATGAAATGTGTGATGTGATTACAGATGGCCCCATTCAGATTGTGAAAGTTGTAACTCGAGCCCCTAGAGCGACCGAGGCTACTCCAGATGGTTGTGTCGAGAAACCTAAGTTAGAATGGACGCCAGAGAATAGAAAAAGAGCTAATCTAGATAATGCTGGACGAAGTGCACTTTACTCAGCGTTAGGAGATAACGATGCATTGTTCAACAAGATCAAGCAATGTAAGACTTCCAAAGAAATATGGGATAAGTTGGCCATTGTGTGTGAAAGTTCAGCACAAATGAAGGAGAACAAGCTCTCCATAGCCATGCAAAGATTCAAGCATTTCAAAATGCAGCCCAATGAGACGCTAGAACAATTGGACGCAAGATTTACTTTGCTCATTACCGAGTTAGCATCACTAGACAAGGAATTGACCAACAAGGAAATAGTCAATAAGATTTTCAAAAGTCTTCCAAGTAAATATTTGATTAAGACTGTTGCTATGAGAGAATCACAGACCTTGGAGACTCTTACTCCAGAACATGTGTTTTCAGAGTTAAAGGCATTCGAATTCGAGCTAGCTGAAGTCAGCGACACAACAACTTCAGTGACTGAATCAGGAGCATTAATCGCTACCACCAAAAATAAGGGTAAAGCGGTCAGTGAGGTTAAATCAGTGGAATCAAATGAAGAAAAGGAAATGGCCATATTAGTCAAGAAATTCAAGAAATTTCTAAGATATGAAAAGAGAAATGCTATTGGACAAACTTCATTTCAAAATCCTCCCCCAGCACCAGCGCCTCAGTATCAAGCGCTAGTGTACTCCGCACCTCAACCAGTAGCGTCAGTTCCACATCAAGCGCCTCCATCGCCTACTCAGAATCTCTCAGCGCTAGTTGGATCAAAGGGATTATCCACTAAACAGAAAATGAAAACTAATTTGTGTTATAATTGCAGGAAACCAGGGCACTACCAAGTAAATTACCCTTATCCAAATGTGTCTAAGCCCACAAGGCAAGACTATGTGGATAGAAACTAATTCAGGAGCAACCTTCGCCAACAAGGTTTGCTAGCGAAATCCGAACCATTCTTCGCACCTGAAGAGGATTTGGAATCATCAGATGAAAGCAGTGATGATGAGCCTACAAGCGACTCAGCGTTGATCTGTCTCATGGCAAGAGATGATGAAGCGTCTAATAAATCGCTACCAGAGGTAACCAATGAATTATCTCATCCTCTTTCGTATGATGAATTACTTGACAAAGTTAATGAATATTATAAAGATTGTCAAGAGGCCGCCAAAATATATCAAAATGATCTCGCTATTATCTCATCACTCACAAGAGATAAAGTAACACTCAAAGTAGAGTTGCAAGTTCAGCAACAATGCATTGAGAGGAACCAATCGCTTGAAAGTGAAATTACTCAATTGAAAAGCAATTTTGATATAATAGTCAAGAGAGAAGCTGATCTGATCGATAGACTTGTTAAATCAGACCAGCTCATCTCATCATTATCAAAAGCTTCTAGAAAGTTGGATAATGTGACTGAAGTAACTAGATTATTTGGTGAAAAGACCGGTTTAGGATGCAATAAATTCGATAAACAACCTAATAAATCTAATGTTACGGCGAATAACAAAGGAAAGGGTGTTACCTTTGTTAAGGAAAGTTCACAAAGCCAAACACTAAGTGAACCTAGCGACAATGGTACGACGCCAAATGAGAAAGCCAAAGCTGACTTAGGCAAGGGTAAGGCTAAAGCAAATGATTCACAAAAATGGGTTCATCCAAACGCTCAAAAGGCTAAAGGTAAGCCTGAACACTGTGAATCAAGCGCTAAGCGTCAAGCACCAAAAGTGCAACCCAAGCCAGCGCCAAGGAAATACCAACGTCAATATCCAAGGCAGTCAGGATCATATTATCAATACTATGATGATTATGATTATGACTATGATTACTACAATAATCGAGGATATTACTATACACCCAAAAGAAGGTGAACAAAAAGCACACACAACACAATGTGAAACCCAAAAAGTCCAGTATTCCTACAATGAAGACTTGGCAGATATGGGTTCCTAAAGTTTTAATTCAAAACAAGGTTACTAACATCGAAGGACCCAAGAGCACATGGGTACCTAAGAAGAATTAGAACTATCCTTAATGCAGGTACTTAGAGCCAGCACCGATACTTCAATTTGGTATTTCGATAGCGGGTCATCAAGGCACATGACTGGATCAAAAGATCTCCTAGTCAACTATCGAGCATAGGGGGAACATCATGATCAGTGATGTATATTATGTTGAGGGTCTTAAGCATAATTTGTTGAGCATTAGTCAATTTTGTGATAAAGGCTTTGATGTTAAATTTTCAAGCGACTTCTGCTATGTCAACGATGCTAAGACTAAGTCTACTAA
Organism: Buddleja alternifolia; assembly: GCA_019426215.1. Classification (NCBI taxonomy): domain Eukaryota; kingdom Viridiplantae; phylum Streptophyta; class Magnoliopsida; order Lamiales; family Scrophulariaceae; genus Buddleja; species Buddleja alternifolia. The sequence goes on along the minus strand of CM033397.1, from coordinate 9,082,227 downwards.
ACTAAGAGGAAAAAGAACAAATAATGTGTATTTAGTAGATTGGGATTCAACATTTGATAACAACCCCACATGCTTTGTTGCTAAAAGTCAAAATGAATTGGGTTGGTTATGGCATAGAAAAATGAATCACCTCAACTTTAAGGCAATCTCTCAGTTAATATCACTAAATCTAGTAGAGGGATTACCTAAGGGTTCCTTTCAAAAGAATTGTTTAAGTGATGCATGTCAAATGGGTAAACAAGTTAAATCATCTTTCAAGAAGAAACCATGTCTATCTACTTCTGGAGTCCTTGAACTATTGCATCTAGATTTGTTTGGTCCTATTCAAATCATGAGTGTTAGTGGTAAAAAGTACTCGCTAGTAATAGTTGATAATTTCTCTCGCTATACATGGGTAGAATTTCTAGCGACCAAAGATGAAACTAGTGTCAAGCTCACAGCGCTAATCCGTCAACTACAAAATTCAAAAGATCTAAAGGTGATGAGAATTAGAAGCGATAGAGGAACTGAATTTACTAACCAATTTGTTGAGAAGTTTTGTACAGATTTTGGAATACTTCATGAGTATTCTGCACCTAGAACACCTCAACAAAATGGAGTTGCTGAGCGACGGAATAGAAAGCTTAAAGAAGCCGCTAGGACGATGCTTGCAGAGTCTAAGCTGCCTCAAAGGTTTTGGGTCGAAGCCATCAACACCGCTTGCTACACTCAGAATCAGTTTATGATCAACAAACAACATGAGAAGACTCCATATCAGTTGTGGAAGGGACGTAAGCCTAACGTTTCATATTTTCATGTATTTGGTTCAAAATGTTTCATTCATAACAATGGATCCCAAAGTCTAAAGACATTTGATCCTAAAGCGGATGAGGGAATCTTTCTAAGCTATGCCAAGAACGGAAAGACTTTTGCATCTTAAATAAGATCAAATCGAAGGTTGAAGAATCGATTCATGTTGTGTTTGATGATGCCAACCAAGAACCGAGTAAGGTTAATCCTGATGATGTAGGAATTGAAGATCTTGCCCAACAAGCGTCAAAAATTAATCTTAATGATAATAGTGATAATGAGGATGATGAGATCTTTGTGCCTATTCCTAAGGTTACTCGTGAGGTTACAAATGATGATAAAGTCAGAATCGCTGATGATCATGAAGAAAATGATCATCAAGAGCAAATTGGAACTGTGAATGATGAAGCGACTGTGCAAGAGACAAATATGGATCAAGCGATTGATAACCAAGAATCTCCCAACCCTTTCCAACCAGACCATAAATGGCTTAGAAACCATCCACTAGAGCTAGTAATTGGAGATATGGAAACACCTGTTAGAACTAGGTCAGCTACAATTAATGAGGCCATGTTCGCAAGTTTTCTATCCCAAATGGAACCAAAGAAAGTGGATGAAGCGCTCAGTGATTCAAGTTGGGTAGAAGCGATGCAAGAAGAGCTTAACCAATTTGAGAGAAATAAGATTTGGACGCAAGTACCAAGGCCAACTCACCAAGGAGTTATTGGGACTAGATGGGTGTTTAGGAACAAAATGGACGAAGATGGCGTTGTTATAAGAAACAAAGCTAGATTAGTCGTTCAGGTTTATTGTCAAGAGGAGGGTATTGATTTTGATGAGACATACGCCCTAGTAGCCCGTCTTGAAGCAATTAGGATGTTCCTAGCGTTTGCCGCATTCAACAAATTCATGGTATATCAAATGGACGTGAAGAGTGCATTCTTGAATGGTAAACTCCAAGAAGAAGTCTATGTGGAGCAACCTCCAGGATTCATCAACAACCATGGCAAAAGTATGGTTTACAAACTAGATAAGACACTCTATGGCCTTAAACAAGCACCAAGAGCATGGTATGACACTCTCCCTATCTTCCTTATAGGTAAAGGCTTTTCAAAAGGCATCGTTGACACAACGTTATTTAAAATTACCCATAATGAAGATATTCTCTTAGTCCAAATTTATGTTGATGATATTATATTTGGTTCTACAAATAAGCGATTGTGTGAGAAATTTTCGAAAATGATGCAAGATCAATTTGAAATGAGCATGATGGGTGAATTAACTTTCTTCTTAGGATTACAAGTTAAACAACTCCCTAATGAAATATTTATAAACTAAGTTAAATATACAAAAGACATGATTAAGAAATTTGGTATGGAAAATGCATCATCTTCAAAAATTCCAATGAGCCAAATGCTTAAGTTAGATAAAGATGAAAGTGGGAAGAAAATTGATATCACTAACTATAGAGGTATCATTGGATCACTTCTTTATCATACCGCTAGTAGACCGGATATTATGTTTTCGGTATGCATGTGTGCACGCTTTCAAGCTGATCCTTGAGAATCACACTTAAATACTGCCAAGAGAATCCTTAAATACCTAAAAGCACACAAAATGTGGGCTTATGGTATCCACGAGACTCTCCTTTTGAATTAATGGGTTATTCAGACGCAGATTTTGCAGGATGCAAAATAGTTAGAAAAAGTACGAGTGGTACATGTTAATTTCTAGGTGATAGACTAGTTTCGTGGCATAGTAAGAAACAACAATCCATAGCGACTTCTACCGCCGAAGCAGAATATGTAGCTGCTGGGAGCTGTTGTGCACAAATCCTTTGGATGGGGCAACAACTTAGAGATTATGGAATAATCTTAGGTCCTACCCCAATCCATTGTGATAACCAAAGTGCTTTAGCTATGACCCAAAATCCTGTCCTTCATTCTAGAACTAAACACATTGACATTAGATACCATTTCTTGCGTGACCATGTTCAAAAGAAAGATATCTCCATGCACTTCATTCGAACTGACAAACAATTGGCAGATATCTTCACCAAAGCGCTCAACGAACAACCCTTTCTCACTTTGAGAAGTGAATTAGGTATGATTGATCTAATTGCTTAAATCATAAAAGCATCATATCTTAATAGACATACCATTTAGGGGGAATCCACCTTATGTTTATGTCTAAAGCGTTTGACAAAAATCTTAAAAAAGTCATCAATTTCAGGGGTAACATTAAAATTGTAATTATAACAATTTATAGCGATTGTGATAAAAAATGACTTTAAAAATATATGCACTGATCACTAGCGCTTATCTTTATGCATGACAAAGTCAATCTCTAAATAAAAAATGTCATTTATAAATTCAAGCGATTGACTTTATCTCAATCTTTACAAACTTAAATTTTGTTCTCCAAAAGTCTTAAGCGTTAAAGAGATTCCCACGTTAACGCTAAGAAAATTATTTTAAAAATCATGCATAGTTTTCATCGATAAAAAGATAGCGTGTGGATAAGTACAAAAGATTAGATTTGATAACGACCCACATGTGTCTATCAAATCAAACTAACGGTTAATGACCTTTATCTAAAACCGAGACAGTTCAGGTCTGCACGAGTCTGATTACGTGTCAGTGTACTATCAGGCGCGTGTGTTTCACGCTGAAAATTTCAAATCCTTTCAAACGTTTTTCAATTAATTTGGTAACTGCGGATCCCAAAATTTCGCTCTTTTTGGTAACTGACAAACTATTTTACCGCACTTTTTGCATCCATATTTTTCTTAAAACGTATCAAATTTGAATTTTCAAAATTCAAACTCTTTGACTGTCCACGTGTCAAAATCGTAGCCATTGAGAAGTTACTTTTTGCCTCTATTTAAACCCTTCAAGGTTTTTACAGTCAGACTTTATCACTTTCCCAAATTCTCTCTGCTGTAAATTCTTCATCTCTCTCAAAGAAAATACTTCTCTCTCTCAAAAAGCTTTCAAACTTTCAGCAATGGCACCCAAAGCTTCAAAATCTTCCAAATCATCCAAGTCTGCTACCGGAAAAACTTCCCGTGCTGAAAAACCAGTCACGGTTAATGCCGGATTTCTGGTTAACTGGGACTACCTGTTTGATAACCAGAACTTTCCTCTTCGAACGGTTCTTCCACTCGTTCAAGAATCTGGTTTGAGAGATATGATCACTACTATTTTCAACTACTTTGAAGATGCATCTCTCTACTTTTTCAACAATGCCCAGATTTCTGAAGACGAAAATTCCATATCCTGCGTCTTCCCTTTTGCTAAAGAGACTTTTGTTCTTACCCCTTCCTTGATTTCTTCATTGTTGGTTTTACCCAATGACGGCACTGAGGTGGAACACGTCACTCTCGGAGATGCTACAAAAGTCTGGGAATTGGTCAAGAAAGAAGATGTTGATACTGCGTATGAGCCAAACTTCAAGAAGAACGATATGAAGGGCGAGTATGTTATTCTCGCATATATGCTCAAAGATGATCGAATGCAGAAAAGGGACATTCGATAAAGTTACAAACATTCAGTACAAAATGATGATGGCCATTCTGACCAAATTAAAAGTAAATTGGTCTCTCTAAGTTTTTAATTGCTTCAAGGCAGCGATGGCCAAGTCGGTGAATCCCAAGCCTTATGGGATTATGCTAAGTCGTATTCTTAGCGCTTGCGGTTATACAAACTCGTTTGGCAAAAAAATACCAGCGACAAAATTCTACGGAAAGAAAATGATCGGTGAGCTGCAAAAGCCAAGGAAGATAGGTGGTGCAGCTGTTCCAAAAGAAGAGCATGAGCGACTTCGTGCTTTAGGAGTTGTTCGTAGTGATGATGAAGATCAAGCGTCTTCCTCTTCATCATCATCCTCTTCATCCGAAGAAGAAGTGGTGGTCAAGCGACCTAAGAGAAAGATAGTTCTCAAAGTCGCTGAGTTATCCAAGCCAGCAAAGAAACAGAATCCTGAACCCAAGAAGAAGAAGTCGGAGCCCAAAAAAAAGCAAAAGTTTCCTTCTCCTTCTCCCTCTCCTAAATCTCCATTGCCTCCTCCAGTGTTTATCTTTTCCGTTCCCGAGGAAGAGGAAGTAGTAGAAGAAGAAGTACCGCTTGCATGAAGTCGTACTCCTCTTTCTACTCCCGCAGCATCCTCTAGCTCTTCAGTGAAGCCAGCGCTTAGAGAGTCAGTGAGCGTTCCTCCTTCTGACACTGTTCCCGAAATTAGCTCAGCTCCTCAAGCCGTTACTCAATCTGAGAGGCTTTCTAATGTTCAGGGTAAGTATTTTCTAAGCAAATTAGTCTATCTTTTCCTCGTTAGTTTCCAAGTCTCTAACGCTAGGATAAAAACTCTTTCAGCACAATGTGAAACAGATATTCAATATGTTCTCAACACTCTTGAAGAATTAGATATTCCCATTCGTGCTGATCCTATAACTTCTTTTCTCGACTTAGATCCAGAAGAAGTAGTCCAAGAGCCTGAGGAACCTGTCTAGGAAACAGATCAAGCGACTGAAATAGTCGATGATATTCCTCAGGGTAAGCGATTTAGTCTTTTCTTTTCTACATTTCTACGTAGTGGAAATTTGCTTACTTTTCTCAATCGCTTACATGTATCAACTCAAGATGTATCTCAAGAGGCACCAATCGCTGATGCCCCTCACTCATCCGAGATTCCAGTTGAAGTGGATGTGGATCTAACTACTGTTGTGGATATCGCTAAGGAAGCATCTCAAGCCATTCCTGACGCTGAAACATCATCAGCCAGTGAAGCGACTTTAAACGCTGAGCGGTCGATAGAAGTGGCCCCAATCCCAACAGAAGCGATTGCCATTGTTCCCACGCCAACGGGACCTCCTCTTCGTGTCATTGATTTCTTCCTGCGCGGATATACTCCAGATGTTGAATTCTATTATGCCGCTAGAGAACCAGACACTCAAACGCTTGCCCGATATGTCCAACTCTCACAAGTTTGAAGTTTTCGACCGTATTGCCAATCTAGGACTATATAATTTAGAGCATCTTCAATCACGCTTTGAGTATATCATCGTCCAATTTTCAACAGAGGTGATTTTGATCTTCAGCGTTTCAATTTAAATGATTGCAGATCCTATCATGGATCAAGCGATTGAAGAAGTGCACGCTGAAATTGCTCAAGAGCCTAAAGAACCTTTTATCAGAGATAAATCCAAAGGTAAGGCTGCAGTTTCAAGTTCTTACGGACTTCTCCCCTCCCCAGAGCATCCTTCTTCTGATTCAGATTCCGAGAGCGATTCAAAAGCCAGAGACTTCAGACAGGCAGTTCGGAACTCGCTTACCAACATTGAGGGTTCCTGCTCCAAAATCTTTGAGGGTGATGATAGACATATCCGCATAGTGTCGGATACGCGGAGTCGTGAAATATCTGGTATAGAAGAAATATCTGGTATTAGATAACAAAGAAGAAGACGCTTTCAAATACCACTGATTTAGAACCCTGACTGAAAGGTTGTATGAAGTAGGTTTCGGTTGTTGCTTTATAGATGTTTGCTTTGAGATTTCTGTGGATGTTATCCTATTAGGTATTTTGTCATTGTAATATAAGTTTTATTTATAGAGAAACATTATTAATCAGATATATATTGCAATAATCAAATGTATGTTGTAGATTTATTATTGATTGCGTTATTGTTTTAATAGTAATGTTAAAAAATTAAGAATTTTATTGCATTATGTGTAGCAAATGAAATTATGCTACTAACCACATTAATAATTTGCTCAATTTGACCATGAAGTAAAATTGGATGCCTCAATTTGGCTCTGATACCACCATTGGGAATCGATACACGAAAAATGCAGCGGAATAAATTTTGATTCGATTCGATTCCCGAAGCCATGGATCAATTTGAGCATTCGTTGATTTTAATTAAACAAGAAAAACACAAAAGGATTGATTAACCTTATTGTAGCATGTTTCGTTTCTTCCTCCTCCATATCCAAATGGCGGCTAGAAGAGAAGAGAGGGAGAGAATATTTTCTTTCTACTTTACTGTGTAATTTTGGTGGCAACTCATAATATCTTAACCTAAGTCTAAGTGTTGGAGAATTAAAATAGAATCCTCTTACTTGGACCTAGGTTACACCCCTCATAGGCTCATGTGTATTCCCAAGTGGGCTAGGTTGGCCCGGTTAACTTAGTCCACTTTAATTTAATTACATTTCATATTTAATCCAATTAAATATGTATGCGATTAAATTAATATTTAATTCAACCAAATTTAACTAACCAAGTTAAATAAATATTCAAATTATATATTCAAACTAAATAATTTAATGTTCCATTGTTTAATCCAATTAAATAATTAATTGGATTAATTAGTCCACTTAATTAACTTGTCCATCTAATGGTAAATTACCAAAATGCCCCTCCAAGTACACAAAGTGATTTCACGCTCATTCTTGTTAGCGCGACTCTCTAGGTTCGTCTTGATTAGCAATGGGAGAATACCAAAGGATGAGGGTGACACCTAGACAGCTCCATGACCCCACATCGTAGTCCAACTAAGTACGAAATGACTGTGTCACTATGAACCTCTGGACTATGAATTCCATATGAGTATAAGCCCTTCATTGATGTACCCCGATCGAGTGAGAGTCATGGAATATGTCAAACTCACATAACTCGATACTATGATATGAATCATAGTAACATGAAATCACATAACTGCCTTCCGTGTCCCACACGAGTCAGTTCTATTGCTTTGGCTGAAGACTTTCCATTTCAGTTACTTATGATCGCATGAGGTATCTACTTGTTTACTTTCGAGACAGTGAATCCCTTCTTGGCAATCACTTCACAACTGCTACTTGCCCATTGGGATCGCACTTCGAAGTCTGCCCACCAACGGGTGAATTGGGCATAACTACTCTAGTAACAATTCCAACATCACAAGCACATCATGATAATGAATCCTCAAGTTAAAGGCTCACGCATACTATCATAGTCAGTAATCCAATCATTGACAATCACTAAGTAAAAACCTATGTGATCGGATTACTGCGAGCCGTGTTTGAATACATTAATTCAATTAATGTATCTATGACACAAACTCCCACTATCCCATAGTGTTCGACTGGCACTTTTGTCAGAGCATGTGTCATACAAGTCTATTTGAATCTTAATGCCCAATTAAGAATCTTTGAATTGCGAACCCATTTGAGTGCTCAAGTATCAAGTCCTTCCAGTGACCTTCTCCTCATTCCATAAGGAGTGGAAGACTTGCCTTGATACACATGGACTAGTTATTTGTTCATTACATATAAATGCTATGAAGGTTTACATGAACAAAAGATAATACCATTCTATAATTATGATTAGGTGTATAATACAATGAAGTGCCCTACTTAATCTAATTCCTCATTGGCATACAAGGACACTTCCTAACTATTGGGTTGACTCATTCCCTCGGGTGGCTCCTGGCAGCAGAAATTAAAATTTTACAAAAGTAAACGTACAACCACCCGAAAACAGGAATATGGAATTGGTTCGATCGAATTTGATAAGGAGGTGAACGAACTTATGCCTTTCGAAATTTTGTTTCACCTCGTACTTTGGATCTCAGCAACCCTGTGTTGCAAATGCACACAATTTCTCTTAGGTGAGAAATCGCCCGTCGTCTTTTTGTATCTCCCGGTAAAGAGTGCTCCAAGCATCGCACCTCTAAGATGTATCCACACCTCGTTCAAGTCACCAATCGTCTTGCCTTGCGTGCTAGACAACAAAACGATTCTAAGCTTTAACTTAGGCTTGATTATGTGAATGGTAGGAATATTTTCTAAGTCGTTTAATTCAACACATGAATAGAACGACGTCTTATTGAAAAGAGGAGAGAGGTGGCCGATTGTTAGGTTTAGTGAGGGGGGTGGATTTTTCAGCTATTCATCCATCATGTTTTAGTCTTCTCCATCTCTTATTTATAGGTGAAGATTACCTAGAGTCCAATTAGGAAAAGGAAACTTCCTTTCTCCCAAACTCTCTAGTAATCTTTATCCTATGAAGACTTGGAGGAGGGGAAAACTCTTTTCCTCCTCCACCACACATAAAAAACGCCCTCCCTTATTTACTTATAAAATCGGTCAACACAAGAGAATTGGGCTCTAGGATTTAATTTTGACTTCTCAATTTAATTATAGGCTCAACCCATCAATTAAATACAAGTCAAATTAAATCCAACCAACTAATTCTAACATTTATTTATTTAACTTGGGCTCTACCCAATTAAATAAAATACTTGGACTCTACTAGGTCCATTAATTTAATTAATTCTACAAGATTAATTAAAAGAGAAAAATTAATTGAATCCTTCAATTAATTTATATTCCATATTAGGAAAGTGCTACACTTTCCTAATTCCCTCAATTTTCTCGAAATTGATTAATCACATCTATTCAAGCAGTGACTCTCTCGAGTTAGTGTATGACCCCTTAGGCTCGTTTCTATCTAGTAGTAAGTACACCTTCCCACAGTGCTAGTGTACTTTCCTAAAATGGAAAGTACTAGATTAAATCAATCCTTTGATTTAATCAAGCCTCGAATTAGTCACCAAGCTAATTCCCGGCACTTACAAATCGCAGTTGCCCACCTAGCATAGAGTCCCGAAGACCTAGATAAAACGAAAGTAAAGATACGCCTTTCGTGATCTTGATCCTCGCATAAGTAAGATCCCTCTATCTAATCTCCCAATTGAATCTAGATCAGTGGCTAAGGTCGAAGCTCTATTAGTTCAATACTATGTTTCCCACTTATGTGAAATCAACTTCGACTATCTAAACGAGGAAACCCTAAGCCTCTTTAGATATCATACTTCGACCAAAGATTCCTTAAGTCGATTCACTATGTAACCATAGGAGATTAACCGACTGGCTAATTTCAGAGATAGATTCCTTTCGCTTCTCATGTGCCTTACTACGTAAGACGTGCATGTCTGAGTTTGCCCATATTCGATCATCTAAAGTGATCATGTAACAAATCAAGAACATGCGCGGTTACGCATAAGACATCCAATGGAATCTTAGGTCCATAAGGATTACTCTTATACTACAAGACCACAGGAAGTTCCACATTCGATTGGGAATCCAATTTCTGAACTTCCATGGGGTTGTTCAGTTCGCCCATTACCACAATGGCAACCCTCATATATGCATTGGCTTTCACAGTGCCAGTATCTATGGAACGAGATACACTTCTCCCAAAGTATGCATCATATGAGCAAGTCTTTTAGGTTGCATCGATATCCCTTTATCTCGATGAACCCTTTTACGACTTGGAACAATGTTTAAAGATCACAGCCTTTGAGACATATTCCATCATTGCCACACCCAATGTGCAATGATGTCCCATAGCTTTGTGTGATCCTTCGGGACTTTATTCTTAGCCAAACTAAAAACTAATTTAAGAATAAAGACATGTCACACATATAAAAGAGATTGACTTTATTTATTTGAAAACAATTGTTCAATTCTAGAGTTACTATTACATAGAATGGCGCCCAATAATTGGTGCGCCGGGCACTAACTCTAACAATCTCCCACTTGCCCTAGCGCCAATTGCCCATGTACTTAAGGCCCATTCTTCCCAGATGTCCTTCAAATACTTTTTGGCTAAGGGGTTCGGTGAGTGGGTCCGCTATGTTATCTGCTGTGTCCACGCGCGCTCCATTCGCACGTCGTCTCTTCCAATGATTTCTCGCATCAATTGGAATTTCCTTAGAACATGTTTGGATTTCTGATGAGACCTCGGCTCTTTTGCTTGCGCAATAGCCCCGTTGTTATCACAGTAGACCGTTACTGGATCCCCAATGGATGGAACGACACCCAATTCTTGGATGAAGTTCCTCATCCAAACAGCTTCTTTTGCAGCCTCATTTGCTGCAATGAATTCTGCTTCAGTGGTGGAGTCGGCTATGGTTGCTTGCTTAGAACTCTTCCAGCTAACCGCTCCGCCATTAAGCAGAAATTCAAACCCAGAGACCGACTTCGAGTCATCCTTGTCGGATTGGAAAATCGAATCAGTGAACCCCTCTAATTCCAATTCTCCTCATCCGTATATCAAGAACAACTCCTTAGTTCTCCTCAGATACTTAAGGATTGTTTTCACCGAACTCCAGTGTGCCACGCCTAGATTCGCTTGATATCAACTGCACGCACTCAATGCATAAGCTACATCGTACATTATACTACCTATCGCCGAAGCGTAGGGAGTTTTGGACATTTTCACTCTTTCTTCCTCATTCTTTGGGCACATAGACTTGGAAAGTGTGATGTCATGTCCTATTGGTAAGAATCCCTTCTTGGACTCTTCCATCTCAAATCTTTTGAGTACGCGATCGATATATGCAGATTGGGAGAGACCTAGCATCCTCTTTGATCTATCCTTATAGATCTTCGTACCAAGTATGTAGGACGCCTCTCCCATATCTTTCATGGAGAATTTATTAGAGAGCCATACTTTAGTTGACTGCATCATCCCTACATCATTTCTAATTAGTAGGATGTCATCGACATAAAGTATGATGAACATAACTGCGCTCCCACTGCCTTTCTTATACACACATGCCTCTTCAACGTTTTAAACGTATCCATACTCTTGTATGACAGTGTCAAAATGTTTGTTCCAACTTCGAGAAGCTTGCTTAAGTCCATAGATGGACCTTTGGAGTTTACACACTTTGTGTTCGCTCCCTTTGGATGTAAAGCCCTATGGCTGTTGTATGAAAATCTCTTCCTCAATTTCTCCATTGAGGAATGCAGTCTTTACATCCATCTGCCATATTTCATAATCAAAATATGCAGATATTGCAAGCATAATCCTAATGGATTTCAGCATAGCCACTGGCGAGAAGGTTTTCTCATAGTCAATCCCTTGTCTTTGAGTAAATCCTTTTGCCACAAGGCGAGCCTTATAGGTGACTACCTCTCCATCGACTCCAAGCTTTCGCTTGTAGACCCACTTACAGCTAATGGGCTTGATGCCCTCAGATGGGTCAACCAAGGCCCATACCTTGTTGGAGTACATGGAGTCCATTTCGGATGTCATGGCCTCTAGCCATTTTCTCGAATCAATGTCAGACATTGCACTCTTAAAACTCTTCGGATCAGAGTCTAGAGGAGGATCTTGAGTACCCTCCTCTTGCAATAGGCCTAGCCGTCTTTCAAGCTCCTTTGGGATCCTCTTTGATCTCCTCAAAGGTTGTGTGTTTTCGGTGGGTGCCTTTGATGTAGCCTCGTTGGTGTCGGGTGGGTTAATTTGTATCTCTTAAATTGATCCAATTCCATGGACCTCATCAAGTTCTGCAGCCTCGCCTTTTCTATCTAGAAGGTGACCCCTCTCCAAGAAATTGGCGTTTCTTAAAACAATAACCTTTTGTTCCGTTGGGCTGTAGAAGTAATATCCAACAGTTTCCTTTGGATATCCTACAAAATAGCACAAAGAGGACTTGGGGTCCAATTTGTCTCCCACTAAATGCTTTACATAAGCTGGACACCCCCATATTCTCAAATGATTATATGAGGGCGTCTTTCCACACCAACTTTCATATGGGGTATTGGACACCGTCTTGCTAGGCGATCTATTCAACAGATAGACAGTCGTTTCAAGAGCATAGCCCCACATGGACTTAGGAATTTTAGTGAAACTCATCATGGATCGAACCATATCTAGTAATGTTCGATTCCTACGCTCGGCTACGCCGTTATGTTGAGGTGTGTCGGGCGGTGTCCACTGTGAGAGAATTCCATTCTCTCTAAGATAATCAAGAAACTCGGTAGACAAGTATTCTCCTCCTCGATCCGGTCGAAGAGCCTTAATACTTCTACCAAGTTATTTCTCTACTTCATTTCTGAACTCCTTAAACTTCTCAAAGGATTCAGATTTATATCTCATAAGATATAAGCCATACCGTGAATAATCAATGGTAAAAGTTATGAAGTAGCTTTAGCCACCATGACTGCCAACACTCATTGGCCGCACACGTCCGTATGGACCAAGTCCAATGGTTTTGTGGCTCGTTCCACTTTCCCCGAAAATGGAAACTTGGTCATTTTTCCTTTAAGACATGATTCGCAACTTGACAATTCATCTAAGCCATTTACACCTAAATGTTTTGCCAGTGTTCAAATTCTTTCTTTGGAAATATGTCCAAGTCTTTCGTTCCACATTTGTGCGTTTACTTGATTATCTTGTTTACGTTTCTTACTTTGTTGAATATTGAGATTGGAAATTATTGGGGATATTGTATGCATTCCATCTTTCATTTTCGATTCCATAATAAGAGACGATTCATAAAACAAAAGCAAACTTTTATTACGAATCTCAAAACAATATCCTTCTCTATCCAAAATCGGAATCGAGATAATATTTCTTATTATTTCAGGAACAAAATAAACGGAATGTAAGACTAATTTCCTATCTCCTAACTTTAAGTAGATCATCCCCACGGCTTTGGCAGCAATCAATGCTCCATTCCCCATCCGCAGGGTCATGTCTCCTCTACTTAGCTCCTTGGTTCTTTTCATCACCTGCAAATCATTGCAGATATGAATACCACATTCAGTGTCAAAAACCCAAGAAGGATCGTTAACAGTGAAGTTAACTTCAACAAAGAACATACCTTGAGCCGGAGTTACTCTTTGCAGTTCCTTTGCCAGTGCCCAACTTTCCCACATTTATGGCACTTATCAGACTTCTCAGACTTTGGCTTCTTTCCCTTCTTCACACAACCATTACCTTTCAGCTTCTTAGTCTTATTCTTCTTCTTGTTGCCCTTCTTGGCTTTTGAAGAGGAATTCATAAGAAGCACCGGTTTATCCTTCTTGATGGTGTTTTCAGCAGTCTTCAACATGTTTAACAGCTCAGGAAGCTTTGCTCCAAGTTGGTTCATGTTGAAATTGACCACAAATTGATCATAAGAGTTAGGCAATGACTGTAGGACCAAATCCACAAAAAGCTCATTGTCAAGTGCCACGCCTAGACCAGCCAATTTTTCAATTATCCTTATCATTTTAAGTACTTGCACACTTACATCAGAGTTTTCAGTCATTTGAGCTTTGAAGAGCTCCTTGGAGATAACATATCTTTCTCGCCTAGTTCTAGTGCTATACAGCTCTTGCAAATGAAGGAGGATCGACGCAACATTCTCGATCGTCTCATGTTGTCTCTGTAACTCGTTGCTCATAGAGGCTAACATGAGACATCGCACTTGCATATCATCTTCCTTCCATTGCTGGTACTGGAACTTTTCATCATCAGATGAATCCTCTTCCGGCTCATCTTGCACCGGTATGTCAAGCACATATTATCTTCTTTCAGATGAAAGGATAACCTTAAGGTTACGAAGCCAATCTTCAAAGTTTGGTCCAGTCAATTTGTTGGTTTCAATTAGGGTTTTGAAAGGATTATTGGCCATTTTTGTTTATCTACAAAAATGCATAACAGAAAATTAATAACGGATTTTCAAATAAAGTCCTTATACAATTTGGTTTTTAATTGTACAAGTCTCCCACTATTTTTCTCAAATCAAACCACCCTCTTGACATGATTTGAAGAAACGTTAGTTTCTTTAGTGGGCTTGAGATCTATTCTCACTTCATCATATGCCCCATTTTCTGAGCTAACATACGATGATTTTGAATAGTAGCCTTACCGGACCTTCTATCTTTATAGATAGTTCTCAAGATGGTTTTCCTCATCTCCCACATGTGCCCCATTTTCTGAGCTAACACATGAGGGACGATGTTAGGCTCGACCTATCTAATATCCCATGTATAACTATCAATTTCATTGCCCCCATTTTCTGAGCAAAGCAATGAAACCAACCAATTTCCACGGGGCACCGTAGTGCTTAGTAAACACTCACAACCTACCTCGGATCTAATCCACCCCATTTTCTGAGCAAAAGGATTGAACCTTTAGCAGCGTTTCACATGGTGAATACTTATGATGGAAGGCATGATAATAGAATTCCATTCTTACTATCACATAAGCCTAATATTTTTGCAGGAGGGAATTAAAACATGCTTATTGGGGGGTCTCATCAGATTTAATTATCTTATTTTAATTATCTATCCCATGCATGCATTACATCACATAATCATCATAGACAGATAAATAAAACATCCACAAAGTGGTAAAAATGAGGATGAACCACCTCGAGCCCTAACCTAGTAACCCACTCGAGCCAAAGTGGGTTTGGACATTCTAGAAAAAAAAAAAAAAACAGCCTAGACTATTACAATGGTATCGTCTCAGCATACAAGTCTTCAAGTCTTGGCTCCGTCTCTTTGCTCCGTCTTCGATTACATAGAATACCAAAACTACTAATCTACTATATGGAAAAGTAAAGAGCCAAACCGGCTATTATTTACAACTCTAGAATAATTACATACATAGAAAACCAACACTACGACTAGGCTCGTGGTTCATCCTTTTATCACATAAACATGCCAAGCAACAAACATATATGTGACAAAGAAAATTTTACCCATTCATCATTCAAACTAGATTGGAAATATCATTAAGATAAGTTCGATATTGATTTCTAAAACCTTTCTCAGAGTTTACAAGTCTAAAACATCATAGGTAAGGTCTTTGGGTCACCCACCTCCAGAAAGTACGAAGAAAGGAAAAAAAAATTCCTTTTATTTTCTGGGATTTCATAAAATTAGATCAAAACCTTAGAAAACAATCATATACCCAAATTTTAGATTTCATGATTTTTAAAACCAATGACTTTTAAATATTAAAATCATAAAAATCAAACAACATCCCAAATCAAAATCAATCCTAGTCTAACAATGAACATATTGATTATCATGCTTTCGATTTTACAATTTAAAACGTAAATACAAACATGCATAATTACATAAAAATTCGATCGAGCCAAACCATGGCTATGATACCACTATTGGGTTGACTCATTCCCTCGGGTGGCTCGTGGCAGCGGAAATTAAAATTTTACAACAGTAAACGTACAACCACCCAAAAACAGGAATATGGAATTGGTTCGATCGAATTTGATGAGGAGGTAAACGAAATTATACCTTTCGAAGTTTCGTTTCACCTTGTACTTTGGATCTAAGCAACCCTGTTTTGCAAATGCACACAATTTCCCTTGGGTGAGAAATTGTCCGTCGTCTTTTCGTATCTCCCGGTTTAGAGTGCTCCAAGCGTTGAACCTGTAAGATGTATCCACACCTCGTTCAAGTTACCAATCATCTTGCCTTGCGTGCTAGACAACAAAACGATTCTAAGCTTTAACTTAGGCTTGATTATGTGAATGGTAGGAATATTTTCTAAGTGGTTTAATTCAACACATGAACAGAACGACGTCTTCTTGGAAAGAGGAGAGAGGTGGCCGATTTTTAGGTTTAGTGAGGGGGGCGGATTTTTCAGCTATTCATCCATCATGTTTTAGTCTTCTCCATCTCTTATTTATAGGTGAAGATTACCTAGAGTCCAATTAGGAAAAAGAAACTTCATTTCTCCCAAACTCTCTAGTAATCTTTATCCTATGAAGACTTGGAGGAGGGGAAAACTTTTTTCCTCCTCCACTCCACCACACATAAAAAACGCCCCTCCCTTATTTACTCATAAAATCGGTCAACACAAGAGAATTGGGCTCTAGGATTTAATTTTGACTTTTCAATTTAATTATAGGCTCAACCCATCAATTAAATACAAGTCAAATTAAATCCAACCAACTAATTCCAACATTTATTTATTTAACTTGGGCTCTACCCAATTAAATAAAATACTTGGACTCTACTAGGTCCATTAATTTAATTAATTCTACAAGATTAATTAAAAGAGAAAATTAATTGAATCCTTCAATTAATTTATATTCCATATTAGGAAAGTACTGCATTTTTCTAATTCCCTCAATTTTCTCGAAATTGATTAATCACATCTATTCAAGCAGTGACTCTCTCGAGTTAGTGTGTAACCCCTTAGGCTCGTTTCTATCTATTAGTAAGTACACCTTCCCACAGTGCTAGTGTACTTTCCTAAAATGGAAAGTACTAGATTAAATCAATTCTTTGATTTAATCAAGCCTCGAATTAGTCACTAAGCTAATTCTCGGCACTTACAAATCGCTTGCCCACCTAGCATAGGGTCCCGAAGACCTAGATAAAACAAAAGTAAAGATACGCCTTTCGCGATCTTGATCCTCGCATAAGTAAGATCCCTCTATCTAATCTCCCGATTGAATCTAGATCAGTGGCTAAGGTCGAAGCTCTATTAATTCAATACTATGTTTCCCACGTTATGTGAAATCGACTTCGACTATCTAAACAAGGAAACCCTACGCCTCTTTAGATATCATACTTCAGTCGAAGATTCCTTAAGTCGATTTACTATGTAACCATAGGAGATTAACCGACTGGCTAATGTCAGAGATAGATTCCTTTCGATTCTCACGTGCCTTACTACGTAAGACGTTCATGTCTGAGTTTGCCCATATTCGATCATCTAAAGTGATCATGTAACAAATCAAGAACATGCACGGTTACGCATAAGACATCCAATGGAATCTTAGGTCCATCAGGATTACTCTTATACTACAAGACCACTGGAAGTTCCACATTCGACTGGGAATCCATTTTAGGAACTTCCATGGGGTTGTTCAGTTCGCCCATTACCACAATTGCAACCCTCATATCTGCATTGGCTTTCATCGTGCCAGTATTTATGGAACGAGATACACTTCTCACAGAGTATGCATCATATGAGCAAGTCTTTTGGGTTGCATCGATAGCCCTTTATCTCGATCAACCCTTTTACGACTTGGAACAATGTTTAAAGATCACAGCTTTTGAGACATATTCCATCATTGCCACACCCAATGTGCAATGATGTCCCATAGCTTTGTGTGATCCTTTGGGACTTTATTCTAAGACAAAGTAAAAACTAATTTAAGAATAAAGACATGCCACATATAAAAGAGATTGACTTTATTTATATGAAAACGATTGTTCAATTCTAGAGTTACTATTACATAGAATGGCGCCCAATAATTGGTGCGTCTGGTACTAACTCTAACACTAACACCACCTCTTTTGATCTTGTTGCTCATCCAACAAATGATATCTTCTCGTAATACAACAACAAAATTTTCATGCTTCTAGATCGTCACGCGTGGAACAGACATCGAGAAATCTCCATCTCCATCTCCATAAGCAGCTAGGTGAGAGAGAGAGAGTAATAGAGTTTTTTTTTATATATATATATTCTTCCATTGGAGGCTAATGAATGTTATGTTGCACTAGGGCTTGTGTTGGAAAATTAAATAAAATCCTACAGCTTAAGCCCACCAGTCGTCCTCCTAAAGGCCCAATTGACGCCTAGTTGGGCTAAGTTGACTGGGTCAACTTAGTCTAATTAATTTAACTATTTAATATCTAATCCATTTAAATATATAGATTGAATTAATATTCTAATTAATTATTTAAATAAATAAATTATTAATAATCTTTGTTGACCAAGTCAACATAATTAATTTAATTATCAATGTTTAATCAAATTAAACTATGAATTAAATTAATTTTTCCAATTAATTAATTCGTCCTTCCAAATGACAAATCACCAAAATGCCCTCCAAATACAAAATTTGATTTTAACGTCTATTCCTATATAGCTCTACTCTCTAGGTTCGTCTCGATTGCCAATGGGGGTATATCAAAGGATGTGGGTGGCACCTAGCCTGCACCGTGGACCCACATCATTGCCCAACCATGCGAAATGATTACGTTATTGCGAACGTCTAGATTGTGAATGCTAATGAGTATAATCCATTTACTGACGTATCCCAATCAAGTGAGAGTCATGGAATATGTAAAACCTAAAGGACTCGATGCTATGCTAAGAATCTTAGTAACATGAGATCACCAAACTACCCTTTGTGTCCAACACGAGTTAGTTAATCAGCTCTGGCCAGAGACTTTCAATCTTATTTACCTATGATTGCATAGGATTTTTCTCAGTTACATTTGATATTGTGAATTCCCTCTAGGCAATCAGTTCACAACTGCTACTTGCCCATTGGAACGCATTTCGAAGTCAGCCCCACCAATGGTGAATTGGGTCTAACTACTCTGATGACAGAACCAATGTCACAAGCACACTTTGAAAATTACACCTCAGATCTAAGGCTCACGCATACTATCATAATCAGTAAGCCAATCATTGACAGTCACTGAGTAAAACCCATGTGATTGGATTGATACAAGTCGGGGAATACACTAATCACATTAATGCATCTATGACACACACTCCCACTATTCCATAGTGTTCGACTAGCACTCCTTGTCAGAGCATGTGTAATACAAGTCCATACAAATATCAATGCCCAATTGAGATTTTCCGACTTGCGAACCCCTTTAAGTGTTGAAGTATCAAACCCTTCTAGTGCCTATTTTCCTAACTATTATAAGGAGTAGAAGATTTGCCTTGATACACATGCACTAGTTATTTTCAGTACCTATAGATGCCACAAAGTATTACATGAACAAAACATAAATGCCTTTTTATGAATTATTTTGTGTACAATATAAATAAGTGCCTTATAGTATAATTCTTTGTTAGCATCGAGAGCAAAAACCCAACAATGTTTCACTTGCACTCAATGTCAATCGCTATGGTATCTAATACCCATCTTCTAAAGATGTCACTCTAGAACTGCCACTGATAGTGGCTCAGTGAGTGGGTCAATCTTGTTATCGACTAAGATTATTTTCTACAAAATCACATTGTCTTTTTCAACGATATCTCAAAAGATGTTGTATCTCTCCTAATGTGTCTGGATTTGTGAGACCTTAGTTTCCTAGCCTGCGCGCCAACTTCATTTCATTACAGTAAAGTGGCAATGCGATCTCTATGCTAGGGACTAGTAGAAGTTCCACCATGAACTTCAGATCCAAACGATTTCATTGACAGCCTCTAACTCTCCAAGGCAGATTCATATTCAACTTTAGTAGTGGAATCAACAGTGGTACTTTGCTTGGGTCTCTACCAAGTCACTGCTCCATAGTTGAGGGTAAATACAAACCCAAAGGTGGAATTTTGATCATACTTATCAGACTCAAAGTCCGACTGAGTATATTCTTCCACTCTCAATTCCCCATAGGCATAGACAAAAAGTATATCGTAAAGTTCTCCTCAAATATTTCAGGATATATTTTACGGATATCCAATGCTCTTCCTATCTAGGTAAGAGCCCTTTCTCAAATCTTCCATCCTAAAACTTCAAGATTAATTCTAAGCAAAAGGCTTGAGAGGACCCCATCATCCTACTCGGCCTATCCCCATGGACGTAAATCCTAAGGATACAGATGGCTTTTCCCAAGTCTTTCATGGAGAATGTGCTCGAGATTTATATCTTGATCCAAGTCAGTGAGCCTATATAGTTTCTTTACATATAGTACCAAAAATGATATCTCGCTCAACTGGCCTTATTGCACACACATGGTTTCTCTTCATTTTTAATGGTACCATAGTTCCAAACTGTGTCATGAAAGAATCGGTCTCAGATGTGACACTTTTGGGATGTTCCATGTAGATGTCTTCCTCGAGGAATCCATTGATTAACAAGTCTTCACATTCATATGCCAATTTATTATAATTTTGGTGTGTCACTATCGAAAGCAAGATTTTAATGGATTTGATTATAGATGTGGCAAAAGAACTTCCTCATGGTTAATGCTCCCCTTTTGACTACACCGCCATAAGTCTGGTCTTGCCATTCAAATCAATCTTTCTCTTGTAGATGCATTCGCCTCTGATGGGTACAATACTCTTGGGGCAATCTACAAGATTCTAGACTTGATTCAAATACATCTAAATCATCTTCACTTTCACAGACTTACATCATCTCGCAGAGTCCATATCCAAAATCCCTCCGTCATGCGTAGAGGGATCATATCCATGGTTTCCATCTACTACAACATACAACTTATACTTCCCTTGCAGCAGAAAACCATATCTCTCAGGTGGCTGAGATACTCTACCAAACGTACTTGTTGGTGGTTGTCTCATAATGGGCTTGGATTGGGTTTCTCAAATAGTAGTCTCCAAAGGAGTTTCACTTTGTTGTTCTAGAATAATATTTCTACATATTCTACATTCTCGAACGATCTTATCTTCAAGAATGAAGGTCTCTGAGGCCATAATGATCATCTGATCATCATGTAGGTAAAAGGAGGTCTCTCACTGAATCCTTGGGACAACCAACAAAATGTCTTTTTAAGGACCTAGCCTCCAGATTCTCTACTTTTGTCTTTTCTATGTAGGTCGGGTATACCCATGGTAGAGTAGATGCTCGGCGCACGAATAATTTGGACGTCATTTCTGCAAAATAAACTCTAAGAGACAATCTTATTCTAATAAACAAAGTTGATTTTATTTTATGGCATTGTTTATTCTTAAATTGTCTTTTACATTGCTTAGAATAAAGTCCCTTGAGTGACATATGACAATGGGACATTATTGAACATCAGGAATGACGATTATGGAATATGTCTCCAAGGTCGTGATTCTAAAATGGTTCTAAGTCGTTACAGGGTCTGTTAGATGAGGGATATTGACGAAGACCCAAAAGACTTTCTTCTATACATAGGTCCTTATAGGACATGCCTCGTTCCATAGGCATAGATGTGTACGAGGGTTCTCATTTGGATAGTGAGTAAACTGAAAAACCCCGCTTGAAGTGCCTAAATTGGTTTTTCTGATCGAATGTGGAACTTCCATTAATCACGTAGTCGTAAAAGTAATCCTTTTGGAACTGTGGTTCCTTAGGTTACCTTGTGCATAGTCAATTATACTTTGATTTATCTCATGATTCCTTTGTGAGTCTTTATATTGGATATCTTTGGTATGATCTGATTACGTACAAAAGTTTATGAGAGACCAAAAAGAGATCCATCACTAATGTACCATTTCAGACATTTCTGTTAGGTTAATGTCCTCAAATGCCACTAGAGGAATAGAGAATGTTAGGACATTATTAATTTGTAATTATTTTGCATTTTATCAATAAAAGGCAATTAGTTGTTTACTATTATATTGGCATTTATATATTGTAATCATCTATAAGTCCATGAACACAAGAGTTAACTCTTTAAGGCACTAGAGGGGCTTGATACTTGGGTACTAAAATAGTCTGCAAGTCAATGATTTTCAGTTGGGCATTCGAAACCATGAAGACTTGTATGATATGAGTTTTGAGGAGAAAGGTGCCCTTCAATCACTAGGAAGTAGTGAAGAACTCACATCATAAGTGCACCGATGGAGATGGTGGCACTCAGACATGACTCGCATCGATTCTGTCACATGGGTTTTCACTCTTTGACAGTTAATGATAGAATTGATTAAGTTGTAATAGGTGTGTCTGAGCTTTAGACTTGAGGAATCGAGTTGAAGATATACTTGTGACATTAGGTTTGTCATTAGAGTAGTTAGACCCAATTCACCCTTTGGTGGGGTCAACCTCGAACTGCAACCTAATGGGCAAGTAGTAGTTTTAACTGATATCCAAGATGGGATTCGTTCCCTCGTAGGTAAACGAGGAATTATCCTATGAATTTATAAGTAAGTTAGATCTTAAAGTCTTTGGCCAAAACATTAACTGATTTGGACTTATTATAAATATAGCATAGTGTCAAGTTAGTGTTTTTGACCAAAAACTATGACTCTCACTTGACCGGAATAAGGAAACAAAGAGTTTATATTCACATGGTATTTACAATAGAAAAAGTAAAAATGATCCAATCATTTCATTTTATTTGGGTTACAATATGGACCACTTGACTGGCTAGGTGGGACCCATATTCAATAGAATCTTCTCATTACCAAATATAGATGAACCTAAAGAGTCACGCTTAAAAAGAAAAAATCGATAGTAAATACAGAATATTTCT
The DNA here is from genome assembly GCA_019426215.1 of Buddleja alternifolia. Classification (NCBI taxonomy): domain Eukaryota; kingdom Viridiplantae; phylum Streptophyta; class Magnoliopsida; order Lamiales; family Scrophulariaceae; genus Buddleja; species Buddleja alternifolia. The sequence goes on along the minus strand of CM033397.1, from coordinate 9,059,482 downwards.
TGTGGTAATATTTTAAGTATTGGACACTTAAAATTAATTAAATGGAATTAATTATTTGAAAAAATAAGTTAGTTCAATTATAATTTAATTAATATTTTATTTCTTGAATAAATAAAATTAATTAAATATCCTATCTATTATTTAATTAGGTTAATTAATTGGATGAAATTAATTAGTTAAATAATGGACTGGACTGAGCTCAAATTGGTGCACCAAGTGGCACACTAAGACCTATATGGGATGGCCACTAGGCAACCATAATGGGCTAAATTAAGCTCAAGGTATGAACTTAAGGTGATATAAATATATCACATTCGTTAATACCTAGGTCATAAGTTACAATTAACACTTGAGCCACAAGACAAAAATTCTTCTCTCTCCCCTAGCCCTAGCCGTCGATCATAGTGCCAAGCAAGGAGGAGATTTTTTTCTAACCAAGCTTTTTCCGGGGAGACAATTTAGAGACAGCACTTTTGGGTTGCTCGGATTATTAAGATTTCAACCGGAGTTATTTGCGAAGAAGTTGAAGGATTCGAATTTTTGAGATTCAGCAATCACTTCGCTACAACGGGTAAAGTATTGTTTACTCTATCATACACATGTTTGATAAAACCCCGGTATTGATCCTGTAATGGGGAAATCCAAATAAAATTTTAAAATTCTGTTTCCGCTGTGTTTGGTTATTTTTCCCCAATAATTTCATACGTTTTACTTAATGAATCGATTCAAGGAATCTTTGGCCAAAGTATAGCAATCCAAAGAGGCAAAATGTTTCCTCGTTTGGATTGCAAGAATCGATATCATGTAATGAACGAAACATAGAGATTGGGTCATAAGAGTTTCGACCAAGCCATTACTTACACGAGGAACGTGGTTATGATAGGTTATGTATCTTATATCATTCGTATCTATGTCTTCAAAGTCCGTTTCTAAACAGTAACCTCGATTTGTAGGTTCCATGAAATTGTGGTGAATGGTTCATGGTCTGACTAAACCAAGAGTGATTTAATCTAGTACTTTCCAAATTAGGAAAGTACACTAAGACTTTTGAAAAGTGCACTTACTACTAGCACATGAACAAGCCTAAGGAGTCACACATAAACTCCTAAAGAATCCTGTTTCTGTGCCATGATTAATCAACTTTGGAAGTTGAGGTAAATTAAGAAAGTATAGTACTTTCCTAATTGGGAATATTATCTAATTCATAAGAGATCAATTAATTGAACTTTTAATTAATCAAAGTAGATTAATTAATTAATGGATCTAGTATAGTCCAATGGTTTTATTTAATTTAGGCATGGGCCGAAAAATTAATTAAAATTAAATAATAATTGAGTTTGTAATAATTAAGGTTGGACTTTAATTATTATTTGGGATTTAATTAAATAGTTGTACTATTTAATTAAAGAGGAGTCAAGAATTAAATCAAGAGATAAAATTCTTGGACTCCAAGACTTGCATGAGGCGTGTAGGACGAAAATAATTAGGGAGAAATTAATTCCTCTCCAAGTTTTGATCTAGGAGAATCAAGGAAATATTTTAGTGAGAAAATAGGAATTAGTTGACTTATTAACTAAGTTCCTTGTTTTTAGGGAACTCCTTGATTGAGTTTATGTGGGATTAGACAAAAGTCTAAACTAAACCTAAGAGTCCCTCTATAAATATGTGTGTTAAGAAAAATACACAGACACTTACACGTAATGAAATTTTGGTCCATCACATAAGAAAAAGGAGAAAAAATTTGTATTCTATTTTTCTCTCAAAAGCCGCCCCTAACCTTATTATTTTGACAAGGTTTTGCTCATGTGTTGAGTTTAATCTTTCACATATAATATTCCAAGCTTAATATATAATCCTAGATTAGAAATAGAACAATTATATAGGCTAGTACCATATATATATTTATTGGAAATTATAAGGAGGTGTGGATACATCTCAGAGGCGATACAATTGGATCGCTTGTACTTAAGATGCAAGGGATCCAAAAAGCTAAGCTCTTACATTCTTAGAGGGGCGGCGGACTTTTCGTTCGGGTTGATAGATCAGAAACTTGTACGAGGGAAATGGCAAGAACGGTATTTTGCGTAATACCTCCTTTATATTTATTTATATTTTCATTAAATCGGCCATAATCTTGTTTGGGGTAGTTTATTTAAATTTTTAATATTTCACTACACTAACCTATCCCGGGGATTACCCAACCAAAAAGTGGTATCAGAGCATGGTTAGTTTAATCGAACTAATTTATGTGATTTATATGCTTTATTTAATTTAATGCAAGTTAAATTGGAAGCATGTTAATCAAGATGCCTATAGTTTATTATGAATTGAGTTTATGTTGGGATTTAATCAATTGAAAATTTTGAAAATTGTATGACGAATTTGGTTTTGCGAAACACGTGAATTTGGGTAGGTGGTGAAGTTTTAGAATTTAAGAAATGTTGGTGGTGGGAACTTGTAATTCGAATGGGCCGAAGGCCCGAACACTATATGACAACTCAGCCCGAGGCAGGACTTGTCCCGAGACCTCATTGCCCGGCCCGAATTAGTGCCGGGTAGCGAGGCCCGATTCAGCGCATGCCCAACACGCGTTGTGTAAGCGGGCCAGGCATCCTCAGGTCGGCTGATGCCCAGGGGTTGTGTGGTCTAAACCCGACCCGATTTTTTTGCAAATATTAAAAAAAGATTTATTTTAATTATTATTCCTGAAAATCAAATTTTTGGAAATTAAAATTATTTTTGAAAATTTATAATTTTGGAAATTATTATTTTTCCTTAAAAAATATTTTTTGTTAAAACTCCAAATTATACCAAATAAATTGTAATTTATTATAAACGAAAAGTAGGTAAATGTTGGATATCGCATATTATGTGGTTTGACATGTTTTATGTGATAGGATAAACTACGAGCCTAGTTTAGTCTTTGGTTTTCGATGTATGTAATTTCTATGGGTTGTAAAATAGCCGGTTTGAATTTTATTTTTTTGTCTTTAGATTAGTAATTTGTAATTAGTTATAGTCTATGTAATCATAAAGACGAAGAAAGAAGAACAAGTCCAAATTGAATACTTGTATGCATGGAAATCCATTGTAATAGTTTAGGTTAATTTTATTTTCTAGAAGTCCAGCCCACTTTGGCACAGTGCGATGATTAGGTTAGGGCTGGAGGTGGTTCATCCTAATTTACCACTTTGTGGATGGTTATTTTTCTGTATATATATATACGATTGTGTTTGGAATTGCATGCATATGATAGAAAATTAAACAAGATAAGTTTAATCTGGTGAGATCTATATCATGTTGTAATTCCCTCCCGAGAAAATATTAGGCCCATATGGAAATGAAATTGGATTTGTATTCAATGCCTTCCATCATAAGTGACAACATGTGAAATGTCATTGAGGTTAGATAAATCACTCATGTAATTGGGGATTAACTTAGTCAAGATAGGTTGTGATTGTTAGTAAGCATAGAGATGCTCTGTGGGATCTAGTCACTCATCTTGCACTCATATAATTGGAGCGATGAACTGAGAGGATTGACCATGTAACATTTGATGGGTTTGGCCTAACGTTGAGGAAGTATAATGGACACCCATAGAATTGGGCCATATGTGAAAGACGAGATAAGGCGATCTTGAGAACCATCCAACAAGGTGGAAACCCCGGAGCGGCTACTAGCTAAATAAATCGTGCACACTCATATAATTGGGGTGATTTGATTAATTTAGTTAGATCTCAAGCCCACTAAGGGAAATTAATTTTTCTCGAATTCTATACAGAGGGTAGTAGAATTTGAAAAAATAGTGGAAGCCTTGTACAATTAAAGACCAAATTGAATGAGGACTTTGTTTAGAATGTATGCTAATAATTGCCTCGCTTAAACTATTGTGAATCAACCAGGGGATAAAAAAAAAATTCTCCGATTCACAAAGCCTGGATTCAATTCATGTTTTGATAATTTCATATTCACATAAATCAAAATCAAGAACAAGATGTAATCCAATTACCTTTTCGATGAATTTCCAAAGCCCAACATTTTGAGAAGCAATGGATCGTTCCTTCCTCTAGATAATCACGTGAAAGATGATCTTCAATTCTTGAAGCTCGACATCCTCTACCTTAGACTGGATTGGGTGACTTACGGTTTATGTGGAGGGAGAAAGGATTTTGTGTTTTACTATTTTTCACTCACTAAGATGAAAAATTGACAAAGTTCTGATTTTAGTTAAACACCTAGTGGTTAAATAAAAGTCTTCTCCTTGACTTAGGAGATAGGGGGGTGGCCAGATAGTGACCAATGGATAGGTGTACTGGGCTTCATCCAATTTCAAGCCCAGTGTTAAGTATGTAATTAATATTCCTAATCTAATCCAATTGGTAATTAATTAAATACTAATCTCTAATAGTACTTTAATAATTGTAAATTAATAACACTATTAATATTGATTGAATAAAATAATTTAATTACAATAATTAAATATAATTATTATAATCAATACATATCCCTTTGATAATTTCTACTCTAAGTGAAATTACCAAAATACCCTCCATAAAGTAAAACTCTTTTATTTAATCATCTTTACATAGCGAGACTCTCTAGGCTCGTCTTGATTAGCATTGGGAGGATTCCAAGAATATAGTTATCACCAAGCCATCCCATGAAGCTATGCCAAAACTCAATCAAGTACGAGATGAATATTTCATCACGAACCTTTATGTTATAATTACCATATGAGTCTTCACTGACGCAACCCAATCTAGTAAGAGTTATGGAGCGTCAAACTCATATAACTTGATACTGTACTATAATCATACTGATTTGAAATTACCTAACTACCCTTTATATCCAATACAAGTTAGTCATTAATGCTTTGGCCAAAGACTTTAATTTCACAATACCTGTGACATACAGGTCGCTTCTCATTTACTTTTGATACAGTGAATTCCTTATTAGCAGTCCACTTCCCATTGTCGAACTCACCAGTTGAATCGTACTTCGAGGTTGACCCCACCAACGGGTGATTGGGCCTAACTACTCTAATAACTTATTCAATGGTATGAGCATAACGTAAAGGACTCCTTAGGTCTAAAGTTCACTCATACTATCATAACTGATAATCCTCATCATTGATTGTCACTGAGTAAAAACCTATGTGATAGCATTACAATGAGTCATGTGCGAATATGTTAACTCCGTTAATCATATTCATGACACCAGCTCCCACTATCCAATCAGTGCAAGACTAGCACTTTCCTTGTCAAAGCAAGTGTCATACGAGTTGAATCTAAATGCCTAATTTAGATTCTTTAACTCGTGAACCATGTTTATAAGATCAAGCACTTAACTCCACTAGTGCTCCTAATTATCAAATAAGTAGTAGTGAGTACACTTTGATCTTAAGGACCTATTTGTTCAATACATTCAATGCCACAATTAGATTTATAAGAACAAACTCAATGCCTTTTATTAATCAATAATAATGTTCATACAATATAAATAAAACGCCCTCTTAAATCTAATTCCTCATTGGCATAGTAGGCATAATACCTAACAATCTCCCACTTGTACTCAATGCAAATTTCTATTGTATTTGAGTCCCATCTTCTCGAGATGTTTTTCTAGCACCGCTGATGATAGAGGTTTAGTGAGTGGGTTATTTTCTGCACGGCTATGTCTTCTTCCAACAATTTCTTGTATTATGTGATACCTTCTCTCTATGTGTTTAGATTTGTTGTGAGGCCTTGGTTCTTTAGCCAGTGTTATTGCTCCATGACACGACAAAATCCTAGCAAGAGAACTAGGTCGCGTAAGTAGTAAAGTGGATTTCTAAGTCCGGGGTTATCGTATCCGCAGGGACAACTATAATCTAAGTACCAAGACTACTATATTACTCAATTCTAAGTTAAATCGGTCGATAGAAAGGTTGATTAACTAATTAATAAATACAAGAAAATAAACTAAGGCAACGTCACACCAAATAAAGGGAGGAAACAATAGAGAGAAGCGATCAAGGCACATGGTTCAACCGATTATGCATTTAGATTGTGATTTAGGTTCTATTGGATTATTAGATTGATTTAGCTAAGGCGAAATTCCCCAACGTACGTACTACCCAATCTCTTGGCATAGCAACCCTACCCTTGGTAACGATTTCCTATATATCTCTATATGAAAACCCGATAAACGAGGATGCATTTAAGGTCTAGGAATTCCCCACGTGAATGGAAAGCCACCTAAAGAAACCGAGTCTATCTCTAGTCGGTTTAACTATAGGGTATTCAATGTTTATATCTTCCCTAGGTTATTATCTCTCGATCTCTAACCTAGGCATTTTATCAAACACTTGGTGATCAAGCAAATGTAGCATTGAGATCAAATATTGAATACATAGCTAAAACCAAAATTAATCCAATAAACATCAACAAATCAACAATCAAAATAACATAAATGGCCTATCCATGGCCTCACTCAAAAAAGTTTAGCTCATATTCATGTCAAAAGTGCAAATATAAATCATACAAGTCATAGGAGATTTGAACAAATTCAAGAAACAAATATGTAAAAACTCCCTAATTCTTGTAGAGATGTGGATTCCTTGTTGAATTCTCCATGTTTTGACCTTTAATCTTCTCTTCTAAGCTCTCTCTCTCTCTATTTTCGTGCGGTTGCTGATATCCAAGGTGAGTTAGGGTAAAAAATGGCTAAAAGGGGTATTTATAGACCAACCCGCTGCCTCGAACGCCGCGGCGTTCGCTTGTTGAACGCCTCGGCGTTGGCTACTGCATGTGAATGCCGCGGCGTTCGCTTGTTGAACGCCGCGGCGTTCGTCCCCTGCTGCTCCAGCCAGTTTTGGTAAACTTCGCATAACTTTCTCTACCGATGTCGGAATTCACTGATTCAAGTTACTGTAGAATCCTAAAACAAAGATCTACAACTCTCCAGAAGACACTAGGGCCGAAATCAAACGTTAAAGATGACAAAATTGTCTCACAAGTCACTGAATGAGAAAACTCCATCGTAAGACGTCTCTTCCGATGACGTTTTCACCTCCTTCCCTACATATCTGATCTTTGTCTTCAACATAAGAAATGTACCTTTGCCTCTTATCTTTCCATTGGTATAAGAAGTGTGTAATTTGGACATGGGTAGAGAAATCTATTCCATAAACTCTAGCACTGCGCAGACAGTTTGTATCTTTATGCATGATTTATCTTCAATTCTTGTTCTTTTCTCCAAATGATATGTTATTCTAGAAACTATGAGAACACAAGGGTCCAAGCATCATATGTCATCAAATTATCATGAAAACAATCAAAACCAAGTCAATAAACGGGGGAAAACTAGTGTAAAAATAACATATATCACTCCATTGTTGTCACACCATAGTGTCAACGGAATTTCCATGCTAGGAACCACTTAAAGTTTAACCATCAACTTCTCTATCCAAACAGCTTCGTTAGCTGCCTCAGATGCAACTATGTATTCAACTTCACATGTGGAGTTTGCAGTTGTGTTTTGCTTGGAACATTTCCAAGACACTGATAAGTGTGAGTTTTACACATTTGAGAGGTCAATAATTTCATGATTTAAGTTCAAATATGTATGAATTTTACCACTTGTGGCTTTGATTTGTGTTTTAAATGAATTCAAGGTAAAAATCATAAGAATAGAGAAATCAGCTGGAAGAAAATGCAATAATTCTGTATTTTGGACGCCAAATCTGAGAATGTGTTCTTCTACAAAGTTGTAGATCTATGTCTTAGCTTCACGTGAAAACTTGAATCACTTGAATCTAAGATCTGAGGATAACGTTATGAAGAAAACACTATTGCTGCGCAGAAGGAAAAATGCTACGGGCAACTGGACGAATCTTAGAAACTTTTGACACCTAAAGACCATTAGTTGCCTCCTTTAATGATTGTAATGCATGTGTTGTGTGCCCCTTTCATTTATAATGCTGATAGTTGTCTACTTTTGGGCATGTGTAGTGTGGGTTTTTACTTATGTTCATGATGAACATTAGTTGTCTTCCTTTAGGCATGTGCTATGTGTACCCCATTTGTATTCTTTTAGTGTATATTAGTTGTTATCCTCTAGTGCATACTAGTATGAATAGGGGTGTTGTTTCATGTCAAAAGGACCCAACACACAACAACACAAAACACACTAACACTGCACTCAAATAGGATACTTTCTCTTACAACAAGAAGGAGAGGTTCGAAATTGGCAGCTAGAGAGGAGATTGGAGCAAAGAAACGAGCAAGACGAAGAGAACGACGATTCAACACGAGTTCATCAATTATTAACAGGGAGATTTTTATTTTCGGAATATTTGTCTATGAATAATTCTATGTTTTTAATTGTTTTTCCAATTATAATTATGAACTAAATTAATCAAACTAAGGCTATGTGAATGCCAATTTTATGTGTTTATATATATGAAGTGATTGTTCATTTTAATTCTATTATTGTTTTGTGTGTTAATTTTATGCTTTTATTCCAATCGTATGCTTGATCAACAAATGTTTGCTAATTAGCCTAATTTATTATTTGAGAGAATATATATTAGGGTTCAAAGGAATTAACAGATCATCCGAAAAACATGAGGAATTGCTCCTAGAGATAGGTATAGATTTCCGGGTGCTGTTAGCCGAATTAATCCGGGGAAATTCTAGAACTTGAATGCATGGTTAATGATTTGATTCTCGGATAGATATATTTAGAGAACCGTCACGTAATCATAGGATTATTATAGCCGAGAGATCGGGTAATAATTATTTAAGGTTTTTTCCACCAAAGCAATAATAGTCTAATAATTAGAAGAATCACTCATATATATTTACAAATAATAAAGGTTGAAGCATGTGCCTTAGTTGCTTTCTCATATAAGAATCTCAATCAAATTGTTAAGTCTTAGTTTTTACCTTTCTACTGTCAATTAATCAAAAATCTTTTAATTTAATTCAATTGCTTTAAACTTGTTAATTTAAAATACGAGTCTCTGTGGGTTCGACATTCCGGACTTAATATCCATTCTATTACTACACACGACCAGTCCACTTGCTGTTTTATACACGTAAGGATTTTTCGTGTCATGTTTTTGGCGCCGTTGCCGGGGACTTGTTTTGTTTTTGTTTGTAAGTTTATTGCAATTTTTAGTTTACTTTCTTTTATCAATTCTTTTTAATTTTATCTTCTAGCTCTAAATTCTTGTGGTTTACTTCTTTGTTTAAACAGGGTATTTTTGTGGTGAATGACCAGAACCTCAGGAAAGGGTTTAGAGGAATTTGATCCCAAGATCGATCGAACGTTTCAAGCAAACTTAAGAAAACGAGCTATGGCTGGAAATTTCCCTGACATGAATCTTCCCGAGAATAGGGAATGGTTTCAAAATTTGTTTCAAACCATGCAACCGGCACCTCCAGCACCACCCCCATCAGTTCGCGGTAATCAACCACCACGTGTACACACTACGCCGGGGCCTGTTGTGTTCCCCAATTTTGCCACACCAAACTTCCATATTCCACCTCACATGTTCAACATGGTTCAGGCGGAACAATTTTATTGTGATCAAAAAGAGTCGCCTCATGACCATTTGGAGCACTTCAATGATGTGTTGACTACTATGCAATTTCACCCAAGAGATCTTGATGCCATCCGCCTCAAATTATTCCATTTCTTGCTTAAGGATAAAGGGACCCTGTGGTACAAGTCATTGCCCCCGCAATCCATTGAAACGTGGGGTGAGTTAGTCGAGGAGTTTCTTAACAAGTTTTTCCCTCCAACAAGGATTAACGAGTTGAGAAGCGAGATCAAGGGTTTTAAGCAAAGACGGGATGAATCGTTAGCATCAGCATGGGCAAGATACAAGGGTCTACTTCGAAAATGCCCCGATCACAATTATTCAAGAGACGAGCGAGTACTACACTTCTTTAATGGAGTCCGGTCTCGGATTCGTCACAGACTAACGCAGGAGTCGGTGGTGATCTTTTAGGTCTCGATAGCAGAACAGTGTGGGCAAAGCTAGAGCAGATGGCACGGGAGGATGAACTGTACCCTGAAGATGATGATGAGATTATTCCACAATCCCGAAGGGTTGCCGTTGCTCAAGAGGTAGAACAAGATGCCGAATCAGAGCTAGCCATCGGGAATGTGAATTATGTTGGAAATTCAAACAAACCTCAATTGAACTTCCACATACCCACGAATTTCCCAAAAAGGCCAAATCCGGCACAGAATGCACCACAAGGCATCTACCAAGCACCGAGGCCTCCGTTTTACAACAATCAAGCTCAGAAGCCTAGGAATTTTAAGCCACAAGGTCAAATTCCAAGAACTCCCACTGTCGAAGAAAGATTAGATGCTCACATGCAAAAATCGGACGAATCATTTGCAGAGCTTCGATTGATGTTACAAGGTGTTATGACGGGAATGAAAGAGTTGCAGCATCAATTTGCACAATTATCAAATGATGCTGGAGTAAGAGCACCCGGACACTTCCAAGCGATACAGAGAAGAATCCGAAGGAACAATGCCATGCCGTTACCCTCCGTAGTGGCAAAGAAGTGAAAAATGCACCAACCCAGAAGCCAACGCCCGAACATGAAAGCAATGTCCGAACGTTGGAAAATCTCAAAGATTTGAACACGCTGCCTCCACAGTCCAGATGTGACCAAAATGTAGTCCAGACGTTGACCGGTCAACATACGACGTGGGAAAATCCATTATCCATACGTCAGAGGCAGAACAGAATTTTACCAAAACTTTATCTCCTTCTTCTTCTAAACCAGTTGAAATACGTCTCCCCTTTCCCCTCGCACATAAAAAGAATAAAAAAGAAATGGATAAGAGCTTTCTTAGGATTTTAGAAATTCTTCGAGAAGTTAGAATTAACATTCCTTTTATTGATGCAATTTTGCAGATGCCCAATTACATCAAGTTTTTCAAGGATATTCTCTCAAACAAGCAAAAGTGGGAAGGGAATGAAACGGTGTGTTTGACAGAAGCATGCTCAGCAGTAGTATTGAATAAGTTGCCAAAGAAACTCAAAGATCCAGGGAGCCTCACGATCCCATGCACCATCGGGCAACTCAAATTTGACCGAGTGTTGTGTGATTCAGGGGCTAGCATAAACCTTCTCCCATACTCGTTGTTTCAGAAATTGGGCTTGGGAAGTCCGAAGCCAACCTCGATGAGTCTTCAACTTGCAGATCGATCTATCAAACACCCGAAGGGAATCATAGAGGATGTGATCGTGCAAGTTGACAAATTTTACTTTCCGGTGGACTTCGTGGTTCTAGAAATGGAAGAAGACGTCGAAGTTCCTCTCATCCTAGGAAGACCTTTCTAGCCACAGGTAAAGCTATGATCGATGTAGCAAATGGTAAGTTAACTTTAAATGTGGGAGCAGAGAGAGTTACTTTTGACGTCTTCAAGGTTTTAAAGCATGTCGGTGATGACGAGTCGTGTTTGCAAATAGATGTTTGTGATCCTTTGATTTTCGAGCATTTTCAGGAAAACATCTCTGACGATCCACTTGAAATATGCATAATGAAATGTAAGGATGCTGAGTCAGCAGATGATAGACAACTGACGGCTGTCCATAGTCTGGAGAGGCGTACACAATGTGCCATCATAAGGAAATTTGAGATGTTGGATCAGCCACTGTCAAGCAAATCCAAACCATCCATTAAGGAACCACCGATTCTTGATCTAAAAGCCTTACCTTCACATCTTAAATATGTTTATTTAAGTGATAATGAAACTTTGCCACTGATTATTTCTTCTTCTCTTACAGAGCCACAAGAAGCAAAGTTATTAAAGGTGTTGAAGGAGCACAAAAGGGCCTTTGGATGGAAGATTGCTGACATCAAGGGGATTAGTCCGGCCATTTGCATGCACAAGATCCTGATGGAAGAGAGCTCAAAGCCCACCATACAACCACAAAGGAGGTCAAATCCTCAAATTCAAGAAGTGGTGAAGAAAGAGGTAATCAAGTTACTCGATGCTGGAATCATTTTTCCTATCTCTGATAGCTCATGGGTAAGTCCAACTCAAGTAGTGCCAAAGAAGGGAGGTACGACAGTCGTTCTTAATGATAATAATGAGTTGATTCCATCTAGAATTGTCACTGGTTTTAGGGTTTGCATCGATTATAGGAAATTGAATGAATGTACCCGAAAAGACCATTTCCCACTTCCCTTTATCGATCAAATGTTAGAAAGATTAGCTGAGCATGAATATTATTGTTTTTTGGATGGGTATTCCGGCTATAACCAAATTGCCGTTGCACCTGAGGATCAAGAGAAAACCACTTTCACTTGTCCTTATGGCACTTTTGCTTATAGACGGATGCCTTTTGGTTTATGTAATGCACCTGCTACTTTTCAAAGATGCATGATGGCTATATTTCATGACATGATCGAACAATGTATTGAAATCTTCATGGATGACTTTTCTGTGTTTGGCTCAAGCTATGATAGATGTTTGCACAATCTAACCCTCGTGTTGCAGAGATGTGAGGATACTGATTTAGTCTTGAATTGGGAAAAGTGCCACTTCATGGTACAAGAAGGCATTGTTCTAGGCCATAAGATATCCAAGAAGGGGATTGAGGTGGATCGAGCAAAAATTGAAGTGATAGCCAATCTCCCACCACCCACCACAGTCAAAGCCGTGCGAAGTTTTCTAGGGCATGCCGGGTTTTATAGGCGTTTTATTGCTAATTTTTCCAAAATTGCTAAACCTCTGTCTAACTTGACCATGAAAGATGCAGTATTTGATTTTGATGATGCATGTATGCAGGCTTTCCTCACTTTAAAGGAAAAATTGATCTCAGCACCCGTGATGGCTGCTCCCGACTGGAGTTTGCCATTTGAGTTGATGTGTGACGCGAGCGACACAGCCGTAGGAGCTGTACTTGGTCAAAAGAAGGGTAAAAGCTTTCATGCTATATACTATGCTAGTCGTACCTTAAATGAAGCTCAACTCAATTATGCTACCACTGAAAAAGAGCTTCTAGCTGTTATCTTTGCCTTTGACAAATTTCATTCTTATCTTGTGCTTAACAAAGTTATCGTGTACACTGATCATTCTGCATTGAAGTACTTGCTTGCTAAAAAAGATGCCAAACCTAGACTGCTAAGGTGGATTTTATTACTACAAGAGTTTGACTTAGAAATCAAAGATAAAAAAGGCTCTGAGAATGTAGTAGCTGATCACCTCTCTAGGCTCGAGTTAGTGGATGAGGGAATGGATAAGATCCCAATAAGAGATGAATTCCCTGATGAGCAACTTTTTGCTCTTTCTTCTATTTCAGTACCTTGGTATGCTGATTTTGCTAACTATTTAGTAGCTGGAATTTTACCACCTGATCTAACCTTTCACCAAAGAAAGAAGTTTTTACACGATGCTAGGCAATATTTGTGGGAAGAGCCCTACTTATTTAAAATTGGTGTAGAGGGAATTATCAGAAGATGTATACCTGAGGAGGAAATGGCATCTGTCCTGGCTCACTGCCATGACATGCCAATAGGAGGTCACTTCGGGCCTGCTAAGACTGCTGCCAAGGTTCTACAATCAGGTTTTTCTGGCCTACTCTGTTTAGGGATGCTTATGCTTATGTTAAATCTTGTGATCGATGTCAAAGGGTAGGTAACATTTCTAGACGACACGAAATGCCAATGAACACTGTGCTTGAATGCGAACTATTTGATGTGTGGGGTATTGATTTTATGGGTCCTTTTCCTAGTTCGTGTTCTAATAAATACATTCTTGTTGCTGTCGACTATGTGTCTAAATGGGTCGAAGCCGAGGCTTTGCAGACTAATGATGCTAGGGTGGTTCTTAGATTTCTTAAGAAACGAATTTTTACTCGATTTGGTACCCCTAGAGCAATCATAAGTGATGGAGGTACACACTTTCGTAACAAGCAATTTGAAAAATTGTTGAACAAATATGGTGTTAAACATAAAATCTCGACCCCTTATCACCCTCAAACTAGTGGGCAAGTCGAAGTATCTAATAGGGAAATAAAAAGGATTTTAGAAAAAACGGTAAATAGTCATCGAACTGATTGGTCTCTGAAATTAGATGATGCATTGTGGGCTTACCGTACTGCTTTTAAAACCCCTATTGGCATGTCCCCATATCGCCTTGTATTTGGAAAAGCTTGTCACTTACCTGTCGAACTTGAACATCGTGCTTATTGGGCTATCAAATTCCTTAATTTCGATGCAAGTTCTGTAGGTAACAAGCGGCTACTTCAACTGAATGAGCTCGAGGAGTGGAGACATGAGGCATACGAGAATGCCAAGCTATACAAGGAACGGACTAAGAAGTGGCACGACAAGCATATCTTGTCACGGGAATTCAAGGAAGGCGAATTGGTTCTGATGTATAATTCAAGACTCAAACTTTTTCCAGGAAAACTTAAATCTCGTTGGTCAGGACCATTTCGAGTCAGACGAGTGTATTCATCAGGGGCTGTGGAGCTCATTACAGATGATGGACAAGTATTCTTGACCAATGGACACAGGTTGAAATATTACTGGGGAACTGATTGGAACGCAGACACCTCGTCTATCAAGTTCCAAGAGCCATCGACTTAATTCGATTCTGAACAGTCGAGCTATTGACTATAAACAAGCGCTTCTTGGGAGGCAACCCATGTTTCTTACTTTTCTTTTTCTTTTTATTTATTTATATATATATATATATATATATTAGCGTCTAGTTTGCTTTCATTTTTGCATTTTAATCTTTCATTTCATCTTGGTTGTTTTGTTACAGGAAAATGGTTCGAGAAAAAAATAATAATATATATATATATATTTCATTACTGCCTCCCACATACGGACGTGAGAGTCAGAAAGTATTTTTGAAATTTTATGTCCAGGAGGTTGGTTTTGCTCGTCTTTCTTATTTTTTCTATTAATGCTTGTGGTGATTGTTTTGTATTGTGATGAGTTTTGATTGTTCTGGGGGCTGAAGTGTAACTGTTGAATAAGTTTGGGGGTATTACTGTTGAATTGTTCTTAAATTTTGCAACATTTTTATCTTCTTTTTGAGCACATGGAAAAGCGTGAGTAGGGGAGTCCAATTTATGTTGAGCATTCTGATAGGATCGCCTTGATTTTCGACTCAACCGACTACTCCTCGGTTTGCTTTTTAAGCTTTCCGGTTTTGTAAGTATTTCTTTTACCTTTTTTCTTGGTTTGAATCTAGATGTAACATTGAGGGCAATGTTAGGAATAAGTTTGGGGGTGTTTAAGGGTAATAATATTTTTTGATACTTTTGAATGTTCATGTAGGTGATTCATTTTAAGCTTGAAATTTTTAATTTTTAGTCCCCAAATTGATGCAATGAAACTAATTAATGTAAGTTCGATGGCATGAAAATATATATATATATATATATTTTATGTTGGAATACACATGTCTTCACTTTGCTCATGGGACTCTAGATTAGAGTAGAATTTCCATAAGATGAATCACAAATGCACGATAAGTCGATGGTAGAGGAGTCAAGTGGATAATCATCCTGAAACACTTAAAGACTTTCTCCCAGAAATGTTAACTTAGATTCTTCTTAAGGTCACGAGTTGAGTAGTTGCTTCGTATACCTAATAATTAATGAAAAAGGTTGATGATTGGTATGACTATAAAGTCAGGCTGATATGTACTGGAGGTGAAAAGCAACATGCCTATATACTGTACTGTCATGCTAATTTGAGCTTTGCTCAAGCCAATTTAGGTTGAAAATGAATGAAAGGTCTAGTTTTATTTCGTGGCCTTTGGCACTCGAGTGATTAAATCCGCAAGGAGTGTCTTAACACTTAATGCCCTAAAACTATCTAGTTTGGGAGTCATTGATCCAAAGCTCGATACATGGGTGTCATAGAAAGCCTAAAGGAATAAAACATTGCACATGACCTAACCTTAATAAATTTAAATGGAAGTTTCATATGAGTTTAAGGTTTAAATGGATTAAGTAATGAAATTTAAGTGGTTATCAAGTTTCTATGAGGCTTGTACTTTAGGATTGATCGACGGTTAATAAAATATGGGATTAATGTCTGAAATTTGGTAAGAATGCCACTTGACTATAATGCCTTACACTTACAATCACTACACCCTTTGGAGGTCTTTATTCGAGTCAAGGTGTAACATGAGCAAGTCTTTGATATGTGTATAAAAAATTTTGAGCTTTAACAGTCGATTTTTATGCTATGGGTTTCTTATTGATTAAGTTGATTCGCGTTGATAAAGGGACTAAAATTTGGTTGGATTTTGTGGGTATATCATCTGCAAACCCTCACGAGACAACACTCGTCCTCTTTTGGTAAAATTGAGGTTTAAAGTCTTGTTGCATACGCTAAATGCAATCGTGATCTCCACGAAAGTGAGCTATCTTTTGTTTCTGTTTTACCCTTTTTCTTGATGTTGTTTAAATCTTAGTTTTCTTTTGTTCAATTGCTCGGGGACGATCAATGTTAAGTTTGGGGGTGTTGATAAGTGTGAGTTTTACACATTTGAGAGGTCAATAATTTCATGGTTTAGGTTCAAATATGTATGAATTTTACCACTTGTGGCTTTGATTTGTGTTTTAAATGAATTCAAGGTAAAAACCATAAGAATAGAGAAATCAGCTGGAAGAAAATGCAATAATTCTGTATTTTGGACGCCGAATCTGAGAATGTGTTCTTCTACAAAGTTGTAGATCTATGTCTTAGCTTCACGTGAAAACTTGAATCACTTGAATCTAAGATCTGAGGATAACGTTATGAAGAAAACACTATTGCTGCGCAGAAGGAAAAATGCTACGGGCAGCTGGACGAATCTTAGAAACTTTTGACACCTAAAGACCATTAGTTGCCTCCTTTAATGATTGTAATGCATGTGTTGTGTGCCCCTTTCATTTATAATGCTGATAGTTGTCTACTTTTGGGCATGTGTAGTGTGGGTTTTTACTTATGTTCATGATGAACATTAGTTGTCTTCCTTTAGGCATGTGCTATGTGTACCCCATTTGTATTCTTTTAGTGTATATTAGTTGTTATCCTCTAGTGCATACTAGTATAAATAGGGGTGTTGTTTCATGTCAAAAGGACCCAACACACAACAACACAAAACACACTAACACTACACTCAAATAGGATACTTTCTCTTACAACAAGAAGGAGAGGTTCGAAATTGGCAGCTAGAGAGGAGATTGGAGCAAAGAAACGAGCAAGACGAAGAGAACGACGATTCAACACGAGTTCATCAATTATTAACAGGGAGCTTTTTATTTTCAGAATATTTGTCTATGAATAATTCTATGTTTTTAATTGTTTTTCCAATTATAATTATGAACTAAATTAATCAAACTAAGGCCATGTGAATGCCAATTTTATGAGTTTATATATATGAAGTGATTGTTCATTTTAATTCTATTATTGTTTTGTGTGTTAATTTTATGCTTTTATTCCAATCGTATGCTTGATCAACAATGTTTGCTAATTAGCCTAATTTATTATTTGAGAGAATATATATTAGGGTTCAAAGGAATTAACACATCATCCGAAAAACATGAGGAATTGCTCCTAGAGATAGGTATAGATTTCCGGGTGCTGTTAGCCGAATTAATCCGGGGAAATTCTAGAACTTGAATGCATGGTTAATGATTTGATTCTCGGATAGATATATTTAGAGAACCGTCACGTAATCATAGGATTATTACAGCCGAGAGATCGGGTAATAATTATTTAAGGTTTTTTCCACCAAAGCAATAATAGTCTAATAATTAGAAGAATCACTCATATATATTTACAAATAATAAAGGTTGAAGCATGTGCCTTAGTTGCTTTCTCATATAAGAATCTCAATCAAATTGTTAAGTCTTAGTTTTTACCTTTCTACTGTCAATTAATCAAAAATCTTTTAATTTAATTCAATTGCTTTAAACTTGTTAATTTAAAATACGAGTCTCTGTGGGTTCGACATTCCGGACTTAATATCCATTCTATTACTACACACGACCAGTCCACTTGCTGTTTTATACACATAAGGATTTTTCGTGTCAGACACTGCTCCACCATTCAGAGTAAATATAAACCCAGACGTAGTTTTTCGATCATCCACATTAGACTGAAAGTCTGAGTCAGAATATCCATCTACTCTCATCTCTTCATTTCTATATATGATTAGCATATCCTTCATTTTTCTAAGATACTTAAGGATAGTCTTGACAGCCATCCAATGCTGCTCACCCGGGTTAGCTTGAAACCGAGTAACGATACTCACAGCGTAGGCTATGTCAGGCTTTGTGCATAACATTGCATATATGAGACTTCCCACTGCTGATGCATATGGGATTTTACCTATATTTAGTCTGTCCTCATCCAATTTTGGACTCATAGACTTAGCAAGAAGTATTTCATGTCTCATGGGCAGAAGTCCTCCCTTAGAGTTACTCATTTCATATCTCTTAAGGGCTTTCTTTAAGTAGAACGTTTGGGAGAGACCTAACATCTGATTCACTCTATCCTAGTAGATGGAAATTCCAAGGATGTAGGTCGCTTCTCTTAAGTCTTTCATGGAGAATGTGCTTGAAAGCCATGTCTTGACTGATGTCAACTAGCCTATATCATTCCCCATTAGTAATATGTCATCTACATACAACACTAGGAATGTCAACTTGATCCCATTGGATATTTTATAGACACGCGGTTCATCTTCATTCTTAACAAATCCTTAATATTTTGCTTCTTGATCGAACCGTTGATTCTAGCTGCTAGACACTTGCTTAAGTCCATAAATGGACTTATTTAGCTTGCAAACCTTATGAGAATTTGCATCGGATATAAAACCTCTGGGCTGCTGCATATAAATGTCCTCTTCAAGGTATCCATTAAAAAATGTGATTTTCACATCCATTTTCCAGATTTCATACTTTAGGTTCCCTGCGATGGCGAGCAAGATTCGAATGGACTAGATTATTGCTACGGGCAAAAAGGTTTCCTCATAGTCAATGCCCTCTTTTTCAGTATAACCTTTCGCTACAAGTCTGTCCTTATAGGTATCTACCTTGCCATCCACACCAATCTTTCTCTTATAGATTCATTTTCACCCTATTGGTCGTACACCTTTAGGGAGATCAGTAAGAGTCCAGACTTGGTTCGAATCCATCTCTGCTTTCATGGCTTCCAGTTATTTTGCGAAATCAATATCAGTCGCTACTTGCTCATAGCTAAAGGGATCATCTCCATGGCTTCCATTTCCCACAGTAAACAAATATTGTTGTTCATGAAGGTAACAATATCTCTCATATCAATATCAGTCGCTGCTTGAATTGGTGTCTCCAAAGGGGATTCATTTAGTTCTTCTAATAGAACCAGTTTCCTACCTGCACCTCCTTCTCTAATGAACTCGTCTTCAAGAAAGAATGCTTGCAAAGCCACGATTATTCGATGATCGTTCAGTAGGTAAAACAGGTATCTCATGGAGTTAGTGGAAAAACCTATGAATCGACCCTTGAGAGATCTTTTCTTTAATTTATCTACCTTGGTCTTCTTAACATATGCGGGGCAACCCCACACTCTTATGTACTTAAGATTAGGTTCCCTTCCACACCACAACTCATACGGTGTTTCGAGAACAGATTTCGAGGGACACTTATTCAATATGTGTACAGCTGTAAGCAAAGCATGTCCCCACAATGAAATAGGTAAATTGGTGTAGATAAGCATAGATCTCGTCATATCCAATAGAGTACGATTTCTGCACTCAGCTACTCCATTTAATTGGGGGTTGCTGGAGGAGTAAGTTGTAACACTATGTCGTGTTCTTTTAAAAACCTATCCAACTCAGCACTCATGTATTCGCCACCACGATCTGATCGTTGTACCTTAATACTGTGCCCGGTTTGTTTTTCAATCCTAGTCTTAAATTCCTTGAACCATTCAATAGCTTCAGACTTATGTTTCATTAAATACACGAGTCCATATCTACTATGGTCTTCAGTGAATGTAATGAAGTACTGAAAACCTCCGTAGGCCTCGTCCTTGAAGGGCCCACAAACGTCTATATGAACTAAGTCCAAAACTTCCTTAGATCTTTCAAAATGTCCGGTGAAGGGTGACCTAGTCATTTTACCTTTTAGACAGGATTCACATGTTGGATATGGATCAGATTTAAGAGGGCTGATAAGCCCTCTTTTCTCCAACTCATGAACCTTGAATTCACCGGCATGTCCAATTCCAAGATGCCACATAAGTCTTTGGTTAGTACTATTCATACTACGCTTCTTAGTCATAGTATTAACCATGCAATGGTTTTGAACATTATATAGTACAATCCATTAACAAAAGATACTGAGGCAACGTTTTTCTTTCTAAAATAAATATCACAACCATTGTCATTAAAGTAAACAAGTATCCTTTACTGACCAATACAGGAATAGAAACAATGTTCTTAAGCCCATTGGGCAAAACTAGACAATTATCTAAGGTCATAGAATGTTCAGACATTAATGTAATAGAAGTGTTTCCAACGTGTAGCCGCGACACTATGCCCACTTTCCATATTGCCCACTTCCCATTTTGATTATCACTTCTCTTTCTCCCAAGTTCCTACTTGTTTTCAGATCCTAGTTTAAAACACAGATGTGAGCATTATCTCCTGAATCTAGAATCCAATAAGTAGAAAATATAGTCATAGAACAATTAGTTTAAAAAATAAATAGTTCTATACTTGCTTTTCCAACTTTCAGCTCAGGACAATTGCGCTTCCAGTAGCCCAGCCCCTTGCAGAGAAGGCATATGTTCCTTTTGTTCTTAGAGCCCCTGGCTTTGAACTTCTGAGCCTTTGGGATCTTGGGTTCTCTGATTTTTCCAACTAATTCCATGTATTTCGAAATAATAGGAATTTTGAATGCACCCCATTTTCCCCTTTTCTTTCTTGTTATGCAATCATTAGCTTGCTCATAAGTACTGAAAGTGATCCTTCAATGTCATCCATATCAAAATTGATGACAAAATTTGAGAACGATCTAGGGAGTGATTCAAGAATGAGATCCACTTGTAGGTGGATATCCATGTAAATATCCATAGACCTAACTCTCACATCCTCATTCTCTTTCATCTTGATGTTGAATAACGCTTTTGATATAAAGTATCTAAGAGACTTACCCCGTTCTCCGAACAATTCCTCCAATTGCAACATGATTGATTTAGGACTATCTATATTTTCATGTGTGCACTGCAAGTCACTGCACATGGAGCTCAATATATAATCCCTTACATTATGAACATCAGATACCCAATCTGAATATGATATCTTTAGTGAATCATCCTCGTTGACCCCAGGTCTCGGTGGTCGATCAAATTGATAGTGTTAGGTGCCCAGCGAGCCAAATGTTTTGGGTTCTGTCATCTTAAATGTAAAACACTATGACAGTCTTATATTAAATATATTGAATATTTTTTTATGGTATCCTTCTTTATTGTTATAACTAGTGTTAGTATATATAAAGATCCCATGGATTACATATGGTTAGAGGAGCGGTCGCGATACATATGGAATGCTCTCAAAGACCGTAATCCTAAATATTATTCCAAGTCATGGGGGCTGTGAGATGTGGGATGTCACTGGCCTCATCAAGACTTGTTCATACATGTAACTCTTCCAAGAGGTCGACGCGTTCCATTTTCGATGGCTTGCATGGCAATACATGTATGAAGATTCATACTAGATTATGGAATTGAACGGCCCCGCTTAAGGACTCCTATTTGGCACTGTCGAACATGGAGTCCTTGGGTTTCGTAGTGTGAGATTAATCCTTAGACTTAAGACGTCATTTGGAAAGGGCACTACCCACTCTGTTTTGATATGCACGTGTACTCCAGGAGAGTATGTTGGGTATAGTCTAGTAGTGCAGTGGAACAAATGGCAGTCAGAGAGGGATTCATCCAGGGTCACGAGTACCCGGTATTTCCTATGTTGTTGCGAGAATCTAAATAATCATTAAAAGCCTTTGATTAAAGCGATTGTCTTCTGAGAGAGATTGGTGATCCTGGATTAGAAGACTGGATCATTAGGAGGCACAACACAATCATAGTTTCTAACGTTATTAGGGTTCCACCGTCGCCATACCCTAGACCATATACGGGAAAATGATGAAGGGATTCTACTCACATGAGGATCGTAAACTCGGATAAGTTTTTGCTTTTCATCGTTGACATCTAGGAAGTCATGGTGACGTTGCTAGACATCGAACCATGACTAATAGGTGCCTTGGATTAATTTGGTGAAATAAATTCAAGGATTAGTTAATTATTTAGAATAATTAATCTAGCCTACAGGGACTTATTGCTAGTTTGACAACGAGCCTGAGGAGTCACATACATAACTTAGTGTAGTACCGATTAGCTAATTAATTCTTTGTGAATTAATGATGGGATTAATTAAATGGATTTAATTAATCAAGTAATAGGAATTAATTTAACTAGTTAATTAATGGTCCTATAATTTAATATTAGAATATTAGATTGGGAAGGACTAATTAACTAATAAGGAGAAAGAGAATAAAATAATATATATATATATATATATACATGTGGACGTGTGGCATGTGTTTGTGTATGTGGATTTGGTGGAAAGATTTATCTTGCTCACCAAGTTTGTAAGATATATATATTAATTAATATCCTATAAATATATTTGGTAGAATCCTTAATTATTTAAAGTAAATAATTAACTAGTACGGAAGGATTCTATTTGATATATGTTATGATATTATAAGATATGGTAACAAGTAGTTAGTTGGAAAGAGTCCAACTAATCAAGGAGAGAGAATAAAAGAAAAAGGAAAAACACACACATATATATATATATAATACATGCCTCTCCCTATTTTTTAGGGAGAGGGGCGTATATGTGTGTAGAGTTTTAACCCTAGGTGGATTATATATATATATATATATATATATATATGTCTTCCACCTTTTTTAAAGGTAACGAAAAAGTGATTTTTGTTTTTGGATAAAAAAGAGAAAAATAAGTTTTCAACAAAAGGTATTTGAAAAATACTTTTTCTATTATTCTCTCCCAAATTTTCTTTTATATTATTTCTTCAAACTCATGTATTGAGTGCGAAGAATACTTAAATAATTCCAAGCTCTTTTTCCTAAAAGTGAGATTCGATATTCTCCTTGCTAGCACTGGTGGAGATAATTGAGGGTACGAGCTAGGGTGTGGATACATCTCAGAGGAGCAACACTTGGTGTTTGGTTGGGTTCTATTCACCAGGTGGCTCGTGGTAGCGGAATTTAAAATTTAAACGTACAACCACCCGAAACAGGAATAATGGTGTGCTCGATTATGCTATAAAGAAGGTTGCGAGAATTTTTACCTTTTCGATTAAATTCTTGCAGAAACCAATTTGATGTTTTCAACCCTGTGGTGCAATTCCACACGATTCCTTGGAGGAAATCGCCCGTCTATCGTATCCCCGATTTTAGTGCTCCAAACGTCGCACCTCTAAGATGTATCAACACCTCGTTCAAGTCACCACCTACTTCGTTATTGGTGCTAGCCAACAAAATAGATCTAAGTCTAAAACCTAGGCTTGATTATATGAAGGGATGGAATATGTGAATCGTTAAGTTCAACACATGAACAAAACGATGTCGTGTTGGAATAAGGGAGGGGGCGATTTTTGGCTTAAGGATGATGAGAAAAACTCTCTTCCTTTTCCAGTTGGGGTTCGAATTTTCCTCTCAAGAAAACTTAGGGTTTTGAGTCTTGCACTCACATATCTATAGAATAGGAACCCTATGTTGGGAATGTACCCTCAATGCCAACGAGGAGTTAGAATATGAGGCACGAGTTTATATTATACAACCTCTAATTAATATAAAGGCAATATTATGTTGTTCGTATAATTCTTGATGCCATCTATAAGTCTTAAATGAACAACTAGTCCATGTGTGTCAAGGCAAACCTTCGCACTCCTTGAGGAGATGGGCACTGGAAGAGTTTGATACTTGATCACTTAAATCGTTCGCAAGTCGGAGAATCTCAATTGGGCATTGAGATTCGTATAAGACTTGTATGACACATACTCTGACAAAGGAGTGCCATTCAAACACTATGGGATAGTGGGAGTTTGTGTCATAGATACATTGATGGAATTAGTGTATTCGAACACGACTCGTAGTAATCCGATCACATCGGTTTTTACTCAGTGACTGTCAATGATTAGATTACTGATTATGAAGGTATGCGTGAGCCTTAGACCTGAGGAGTTATGGTCACGGTGTGCTTGTGACGTTGGATTCTGTCACTAGAGTAGTTAGGCCCAATTCACCCGTTGGTGGGGCCGACCTCGAAATGCGTTCCAATGGGCAAGTAGCATGTGAGGTGATTACCAAGATGGAATTCACTGTCTCGAAAGTAAACAAGAAGTATCCTATGCGGTCCTAGGTAAATGAGATTGAAAGTCTCTGGGCAGAGTTGATGAACTAACTCGTGTTTAGTGATCTCATATTACTGATTCTTAAGCATAGCATCGAGTCCTATGAGTTTGACATATTCCATGACTCTCACTCGATCGGGATACATCAATGAAGGGGTTATACTCATACGGTATCATAATCTAGAGGTTCGTAATGATATAATCATTTCGTACTCCATTGGGCTACGATGTGGGGCCACAGTGCTGGCTAGGTGTCACCCACATCCTTTGGTATCCTCCCATTGCCAATTGAGACGAACCTAGAGAGTCGCGCTATAAAGGAATAGACGGGGAAATCAAGTCTTGTATTTGGAGGGTGTTCTGGTAATTTGTCCTTGGAAAGGATGAATTAATTAATTTGACAAATTAATTTAATTAGTTGTTTAATTGGATTAAACAATGGTATATTAAATTATTTAGTTTGAATATTTAATTGACTGGGTTAATTAATTATTTAGACTAGAATAATAATTAATTATTTGATTAATTAATTAATATTGATTTAATCAATATATATTTAATTGGATTATCTATTAATTAATTAAATTAATTGGACTAAGTTGACTGGGTCTACATAGCCCAATTGATTGCCCAATGGTCCATATGAGCGTGTGTGTGTGATCCGGTGGGCTTAAGTTGGAGGATTTATTTAATCCTCCAACACAAGCCAAATTACACAGTTGTAACAATTCACATAATGTGAAATCCTCCACCAAAAATACAGTCAGAGAAAAACCATTCTCTTCACAGTCCACTCGATCTCACCTAGCCGCTATGGAGATTGGAGATGGAGATTTCCCGGAGTCTGTTCCTGCGTGATGATCTAGAGACGGTACAATTGAACCGTTGGAGAAGATTGAAGATTCGCGATGATCAAAGTTGAATACGCGAAAAGATAATTTTTTCGTCTTCATCTTTTTCATGATTTAAATCGATGAAAGCCACGAATTGATCTTGGTTTGGGAATCCGGATCTGTTTTTCGCTTCCGCTGCACATGCCCAACAGGATTCCCAACCGTGGTATCAGAGCCAAATTTGTTTGCTTCGTCGATTTTGTTTGCGTGATTTGCATGTTTGATTTGATTATCATGTTAATTGCGTAATTGGTGATTTTGAATTATCAATAGTGAATCGAAAAATCTGTTGTTAGAAACGCAGAAAGATAATGTGGGGAATAGTTTTCTCATTACTGTGAAAAGAGGCGTACAAGGAGAATATATATGCATACAAGATAAAAACCTAACAAATAAAATAAGGAGACCTAGACAACTAGGATACAATATATACCAAAAATAAATTATTTACAATACTCCCCCTCAAGTTGGTGCATGCACGTCATGGATGCCCAACTTGGCAAGCAAAAAGAGAAACTGAGTACGAGCAAGAGCCTTAGTAAAAATGTCCGTAGGTTGAAATGATGTACGAATGTGTGAAGTGAGAATGCTTCCATCTTGGACGTGCTCACGAATAAAATGACAGTCAATCTCGATATGCTTAGTGCGTTCGTGGAAAATGGGGTTAGCAGCGATATGAATTGCGGATTGACTATCATAGAAAAGGTGCATAGGTCGAGTATGCGAAATGCCCAAAGAAGCTAAGAACGACTTCAACCAAAGAAGTTCACTTGTGACGGAAGACATAGCGCGGTACTCGGCTTCGGCTGAGGATTGAGAAACAGTAGTTTGTTTCTTAGTTTTCCAAGAAATAGGAGAAGACCCTAACATCACAAAATATCCAGTAACTGAACGACGCGTAATGGGACAACTAGCCCAATCTGAGTCACAAAAAGCACGTAATTGAAGATCATTGTCAGCCCGAAGAAGAAGACCCTGACCCGGATGTCCTTTGAGATATCTCACGACTCGAAGAGCAGCCTCTAAATGTTCTTTGTGCGGAGCCTACGCTAATTGAGATAAGATATGAACTGCATAAGAAATATCCGGTCATGTAATAGTAAGGTAAATAAGGCGTCCAACTAAACGCCGATAAGCCGCATCATCGTTGACAAAATCACCATCAGCAAGCCCAATTCGATGACCTTGTTCCATAGGCGTGTCGGCTGTTTTGCATCCAAGTAACCCCGTCTCGGTCAAAATATCCAAAGTATACTTGCGTTGACACAAAAATAAGCCAGCAGAGGAACGAGCAACCTCAATCCCCAAAAAATACTTGAGAATCCCCAAATCCTTGATATTAAAACATTGATGCAAGTATTTTTTGAATGAGACACATGCATCATCATCATTCCCCATCATGATTATGTCGTTGACATAAACCAGTAAAGCCAAGAACGTTTTCGCTCGTCGTAGAGTAAAAAGAGAGTAATCCGCCCGAGACTGAACAAAACCGTATTCTTTAAGAGCATGACTTAACTTCGTGAACCAATTCTGTGACGCCTGGCGAAGACCATAAATAGATTTTCAGAGACGACAAAACTTCCCGTCTTGATTAGACCGAAAGCCTGGTGTTAAACGCATATATACCTCTTCATCGAGGTCCCCGTGCAATAATGCGTTATTAACATCCATCTGATGGAGAGTCCAACCCATTGCCACTGCAACAAAGAGAAAAACACAAACCGAGACCAACTTTGCCACAGGAGCAAACGTCTCGTGAAAATCGAGGCCCTCAACTTGAGTGAAGCCCTTAGCCACCAACCGAGCTTTGTATCGTTCGATAGTACCATCTGACTTGTACTTAACCTTAAACACCCACCTGCAATCAATAGGTTTCTTGCCTGGTGGCAATGACTCCAAAGTCCAAGTCGCATTTTCCTCGAGGGCGGCAATTCCCTGAGCCATGGCATCACGCCGCTCAACATGTTTTACGGCTTCAGCATAATTAGTGGGTTCAACCACGGGACCAACAGCAGCAAGAAAGGTGCGGTGTTCCTGAGAAAAACGATCATAACCCATATAGTTAGATAAGGGGTATTTCGTACCTGAGGTGCTTTTATGGCGTGGAAGCTCGAGAGGGGGGGTCTTCATGTCACTTGAAGAATCTGTAATGTTCACAATTGCCGAGTAAACTATATAGTCATCAAAACGAGACGGTGGGCGTGTGTCACGTCTCGGTTGAGTCAATGGTACTGGGACTTCGGCATTACCATCTTCAATCTGATTCGGAATGCCACTCCCCCTTAAATCTGAACTATTCGGCTCAACATTTCCAACATTATTATCAATCACAAGAACATTGTCCTCAACCACTTCTCGCATGTCTCGCTCACTGTTCGTAGCACCATCAATCGGCTGGACAGAGGCATCGACAAAAGGAAATATGTCCTCGTGAAAAGTCACATCTTGAGAATAAAAGAAAGTGTGTTGATCAAGATCATACAATTTCCACGCTTTCTTCCCAAAAGGATAACCCACAAAAATGCAACGCCTACTCCGAGATGCAAATTTATCTCGTGGTTTCGGCGCCCAATGCGCATAGCATAAGCACCCGAACACTCTAACATGATCATAAGCAGGTTTAATGCCAAATAAAATCTCATGTGGTGACCTTCCTTTTAATTTAACAGTTGGGGTGCGATTAATCAAATACACCGCGGTTAAGACACACTCACCCCAAAAACGGATCAGTAGACCAGCCTGAAAGCGGAGAGCACGAGCAACCTCAAAGATGTTTCTATGCTTGCGCTCTACTCGTCCGTTTTGTTGCGGTGTGTCAACACAACTTGTTTCATGTATGATACCATTCACACTATTAAATATTTGCATGTTTTTTGAGATAAATTCTAAACCGTTATCACTTCTTATACGTCGAACATTCTTAAGAAATTGAGTTTGGACAAGTTTGCAAAAACCAATCAAACACCCACTAGCTTCCTTTTTCTCTTTAATTAAGTAAACCCACACGGATCGACTACAATCATCGACAACAGTAAGAAAATAATGCGCCCCACAACTCGATGCCTTCTTATAAGGCCCCCACAAGTCACAATGCACAAGATCAAAACAACTGTCTGCAATTTTATTACTTAACGGAAAAATCAAACGAGTTTGTTTAGCTCGAAAACTTGCATCACAAACGTCTTTATTATCAGTTCCTATTCTACCAACTTCAGAAATAAAGGATAAATGCTGACTTACTTGATGACCTATTCGCCTATGCCAAATTGTGAATGAGTCCACCCTTTTAGTCTTCAATGCAGAATGTAGTTTTGTCGACTTGAAATAGTAGACCCCCCTTCGAAGCTCACCCACTCCAATCGGCATCCTCGAAACTTGGTCCTCTATAATGCACAAATCATTAGCGAAAGTGACTTGACAACGAGCCTCATCAATCAATTGACGCACAGAAATCAAATTGCAAGTTAAAGCAAGAACATATAAAACGTTATTTAAGGTTATGTTCTCATTTAACACAACTCGACCACTGTTGGTTGCATCAGTTTTCGTTCCATTCGGTAATATAACAGGAATTGGGTTAGCAACTTTCACATTATTCAAATAACCCAAATTGCTAGTCATGTGGTTGGAAGCACCGCTGTCTAAAATCCACGCATACTCACCCGACATCTTACCAATAAGTTTGTCATTACTTTCCCGGTCTAGGAGTGTTAATAATTTTTGAAACTGTTCACTTGACAATCCCGCAACGCCACCACCATGTTCGGATTGCCCCCCTGCTACATGAAAGGCTGTGGCACGTCCATGACTCGAGCCACCACCTGATCCCGTTTGTCCTCGAGTACGATTTGATTCACTTCGTCCTCGTCCCCGAGGCCCTTTCCACCACTCCAGATAACCAATGACTTCAAAACAATCCGATACCTCGTGACCGGTACAATTACAGTGCGAGCACTTCCGCTCACCATTACTTTTCGGTTTTGCTAACCCAAATTGTGGGTTCGGTTTTGACTTAGCGTTCGTCTGAATTGCCAATGCGACGGCTTCGACATGCTCCTCTTGGCCACGAACGATGGATCGATGTCGTTCTTCTCGAGTAATCAATGCATACGCTTTGCTTATTGTGGGAAGCGGATCCATGTTCAAAATTTGGGATCGGATTGTGCAAAAAATGGCATAATCAAGACCCATTAAAAACTGGTGCAATTTTTCTTCCTCGAATTCTTTCATAAAATCCCGGGCCGCTCCACAAGTGCAAGTCGGAACTTTCGAATAGCTCGCCAATTCATCCCACATTCCTTTCAACTTAGTGAAGTACACCATCACCGTCATGCCTTGCTGTCTAAGAGACGCAAGTGTCGCCTTCAACTCGTGAATACGTGGAACGTTCCCGACTAAAAAACGTTCCCTCAAATCGTCCCACACCGCCTTCGCTGTCTCCTCATACGCAATGCTAGGCTGAATAGATTTGTCGATTGAATTGAATATCCAAGAAATCAGCATGGAATTGCATGCTCCCCAATGGTTCGACTCGGCTGAATCATCTCTCGGTTTCGTTAGGGTTCCATTGATGAATCCTAGTTTATTCTTGCCTCTCAAGGCGTTTATCATCGCCTTCTCCCACATATCAAAGTTCTCACCATTCAACACACACGATGTTATCACAGCTCCCGGATTGTCAGACGGAGACAAGTAGAAAGGCGACGTCATCTCTACACCTTTCTTTTCCGTCATGATCAAAGTAGGGATTGTCGAAGATAATTAAGTGATAAGCAGCGGAAGATTTAGGTTTCGGATCGAACATGCTCTGGTGCCATGTTAGAAACGCAGAAAGATAATGTGGAGAATAGTTTTCTCATTAGTGTGAAAAGAGGCGTAAAAGGAGAATATATATGCATACAAGATAAAACCCTAACAAATAAAATAAGGAAACCAAGACAACTAGGATACAATATATACCAAAAATAAATTATTTACAATATCTGTTTTTGTTTGGAACAAAATTCTGCAGTTATATATGAATCTGAAATCTGAATTTGGACGAAAAATTCTGAAATTGAAGATTGTAACTCCTGCAAAATCGAGTTTATGAATTCTTGCAAATCTATTGAATGTTGTTTGCAAAACAAATTTATGTATTTCTGGAAAATCGAAATTGATATTTATGAATCGGTTTTGTTGAGTTGAAAAGTCTGCAAATTTGGGATATTATGCTGTAATGGGGCTCAAATCTGAAAAAATTGGAATTGCAAATTTTGATTTTTCTGTAATGGGCGAAAAGGAGAATTTGGGGACGGCAAAGTCGACGCCGTCATGCGAAGCTTTCGGCAGGGCTGGAAGCGCCGCAGATGGCGGCGATCTAAGTCGCCGGAGATGGCGACTGAAACCGGTGAAATTGACGCCATGGCAGCGATAAACGCGCTGCTAGGCGACTCTAAAGACTGCGCTGGACGCGTCGTCATTCACCGGTAACGAGCGCCGCTGAAATCGCCGGATTTCACCATTAGAGGGTCTGTTTGCACACCGCATAAACCTCGCCTGAAATCGCACCTCGAGTCGCCGGAGAAGATGACGAGTTTTTCTTCGGCTTCTTGCGCTGGACAGGCCGCTGAAACGCGCCGGTTTTCCGCTACTCCGATGGCGGATGTGGCTGCCTGAGATGACTGTTGAGGCGGAGCGCGGGGCGCCGCCGCCATGACCGGCCAAATCTCCAGCGGCGCAGTGAGAAGAAGGGGAAGGTGGGCTGGCTGCTAGGGTATTTGTTGTATTGGGCCGAGCCCATCATACATTAAATTGTGTGTTGGGCTTGGTCCAATGCATGAATTAATTAATATGGAGTTGGGCTTGGCCCACTCTAATTAATTAAACAAAAGCCCAAGCTGATTTTATTAAATTAAAAGGAGTTGGGCTTGGCCCATTCGAATTAATTAAATAAATAGCCCAATCTATTTTTAATTAAGAAAGTGTTGGGCTTGGCCCATCACGAATTAATTAATTATTGGACCATTACAAATTAATTCAATTGGGTATTGGGTTTGACCCAACACCAATTAATTCAATGAGATAGAATTAAATATTGGGCTTGGACCCAATTGCAATTGAATTATTAATTGGGTAAGATTCAAACCCAATTTTAACTAATTGGGTCAATCTTCTTCAAGTCTTCTTTGTAAATTAAATTAATTTTAATAGTTGTTAAATTGGATTTAATATAAATTAAATTATATTTCATTTACATAAATTAAATTAAGATTTAAATTGTTAAACGAAATTAAATGAGATTTAGTTTTGTTGATATTTTGAATCTATTTAATTTGCCCATCAATATTAAATGAGATTTAATTTTGTAATTGATTAAGTGAGACTTAGTCAATGATTCGTAAGCCCATAGAAATTAAAAAAGATTTAATTTCACTTTGATTGAAATTAATTTAACATTTCATGGAAATTGAGTAGATTAAAGTTAATTTAATCATTCCCATTGAAAGTAAGTGTGACTTGATATCACAATGATTGAAATTAATTTATTCTTTTCATAGAAATTGAGTGGGACTTAATTTCAATAAAATCAAAATTGATTTAATCATTTTCATGGAAATTAAGTGAGACTCGTTTTTGCAATGGTTGAAATCAGTTTAATCTTTTTCATGGAAATTAAGTAGGACTTAATTCCACTTAGATTAAAGTTAATTTAATCCTCCCATTGAAATTAGGTAAGAATTAATTTCAAATAGATTTAATATCGCTTTGATTAAATTAATCTTAATCTTCTAATGGAAATTGAACTGGATTTAATTCCATGAAGAATAAATTGGATTTAATCATCATATCAAAATTAAATTAAATTTAGTTTTGTTGTGAACAAAATTAGATTTAATTGATTATGATATAGATTTTTCGATCACATAAAATTAAATTGAATTTAATTTGACCTCGATTAAATAGGATTTAGTCTTGGTGACAAAATTAAATAGGATTTAGTTTTGTAATAATCAAATTGGATTTAATTAACAAAATAAATTAGATTTATTTTATGCTCTTTTCACATATACGCTTTTGTGATAAATGCTTGTTATATGTGATAAGATGCACATTTCATGGACTTGAATTTATGTTTTATTATGCATGCTTAAAATATATATGTTGATTAGCCCATTAGCTTGGGCCGATCTAGTTAGTCCATGAAAATGTGTAATAATAGAATTGCTAGGTTTTTCTACGCTTTATATGCATGCTAGCAAGATATGAGTTAATATGCTTTGTGAGACCTTGATTAAAATATTTAAAATTCTCCCAAAATTAATGATACCGAGTTAGTAAAGGATGTGAGTCATCATCTCCCTCCACTAAGCTTTCTAAAATTAAAATTACTATAGATGTGTAATGCTTCCCAGTTATGGGGGTTATGCATTTAGAAATAATTTAAAATTTTATTAAGTGCGTTGAATGCCTTAAACGAAGCATATTTCACCCCAGAAACCTGTTCGGTTGCAAGGTGAAATTCAAATGTTAGATTATAGGAGTTAGTGGGAATGAACTCGGGTAGTTCACGACCTTCAAAACCTGTTCAGTTGCGGTTTGGTGAACTATGGGGAAAGGTATTGAATCATTTATTGGATAAATTGGTGTATGACACCACTTTGAATAATTAGTGGGCCAGAAATTGGTTAGGTTGCAACCTACTGAATTATTTGAAGAACTCAATACTCACTATGAAATCTATCTAACGAGATTTCTGAAAATTGTAGTGGGAGTGCAATATTTCGAAAAATGTCGTGGGAGCCAAGTAAAATTAAAGTTCTAGTTTTACTTGTGTACAAATTAAACATCCTAATTGAATCTTCTTTATTTTCTGCGTTTATTGTATATCTCTCTTAGAAATTAATCTGTTTAAAATTATGCTTGAGAATATTGTCTATACTGGCCTAACCAAATCAATAGACTTAGAAATTTGAGGAAGGTCCTCAGTTCAGAGTCATTGATTTATATGCTTGAAGCAAACATTACTCAAGTCTAAGAATGAGACGAAGAGTAGGGCTTAAATATGAGGCATACTGGACATAGAACCATGTGTTTTGGAAACAACTATTTTATGACCGGTTTTCTCAACTTTTTGTATTCTACATTCTAGAGCTAGTGCTCATGATTGAAGAATTATAAGTACAAAAGCTGGGGAAACAAGAGGTGATCAATATTGGAACCAGACATGGTGTCAGGTGTATCCAAATAAAGTCCACCTCTATTCTTTTATAATTCTCAACACGTTTGGATGATTGATTAGTTTTATCAAATGACATTAAGAAAGTTATCATTTTCTGACCTGGTCAAGAAATGATACTTTTTTAAGTTTGGTAATAACTTTCATGGCATTTATTTTGGAAATAAGTGTGGGAACAATACCTCCTTACTAAAATTGTTAACACGATTTGAAAGTTTGGGATTAGTAGACTATGAACACATAAACTAGAGAACGTAGTACGCTAGAAATAAACTGGAAGAATTGTTTGGCACCTAAGATTAGGTCATGCCTTACGAGCATAAGATTCACTAGTTAGGAGAAACGTGGGGGTACAAGCCCATTGGGATTGGATCCCTATCCAAACTTAAGAATTTTATCTCATAGGCAAGATGATCAAATCTCCCTTCACAGGGAACATATTAAAGGGCCGCTCAAGTTTTAAAGTTTGTGCGTACTGACGTCTATGGTTGAATATATGGTATTTTACTAAGACACTACAATTGGATTGTAATGTCAAGTGTATGATTTCCTAATTTGACCCGTTCCTAAAAGAACGTAACATAGTTTCACAGTTGACCTTTCCAGCGACTTTAGAAATGAATAGGGTAGTAGTATGCAAGAACGAGACATTGTTGGACATGACTCATTCAGCTAAGCTACATAGAATTACCCAATTCATAGTGAGTCTTGCGCTACTCATAGGTTCATCTTGAATAGATGTCCCTCTAAATTCATTCCTAAGGCACCATATCAGATGTGGCGCCAGTGGAAGCCTGGTCTTAAACACGTGACGGTATGGGAATTCCTAGCCTACGTGGAAAAGATAAAGGTAAAGAATCTGGAGGCTTGGTCCTTAAAAGGATGTTTTGTTAGTTATCCCAAAGATTCAGTGGGAGTACTCTTTCTACCTACAAGATGATCAGGGGATCATTATGGCCTTAGAGGTCTGTTGTCTTGAAGATAAGATCGTTCGAGAAATTGGAGAAGGTGGAAAGATTATTCTAAAAGAATAAAACAAAATGATAAGAGCCGTTTTTACGTGTTTTGAAGTCCGTTTTGTTTATGGTTTAGATTCATTTATCGCTTGACTCTTGCCACATTTGCATTTAATCCGTGTGTGGAGTGATTTCAGGTTGTAAATGGATGCAAACGGAAAAAGGGCAAAAAATGACGTATTAAACAAGTTCATGCCATGATGCTTCGCAGACTGGCGCCCAAGCGCGAGATTCACCACACCTAGGCGCCAGCCAATTACATCAGGACATGCTTCGCAGACCGGTGCCCCAGCGTGATATTCACTATGCCTAGGCGCCGGCTAAGTGAAGTTTCGCAGCACGGCGCCCAAGAGTGAAAGATCCAGCGCCTAGGCGCCAAACATTCTGCGCTTAGGCTTGAGCCCTCCCGCGCCCGAGATCCAGAAATCATGCCTGGGCGTCTCCCTTACTTTTCCCCCAAGACAACAGTGCCATGTCGTCCGCGTCTGGGCGCCGTCGTAACCGTTTTTGGAACCTATTTATGGAAATTTTCAGCACTGAAAAGGGTTGGAATTCTGGAGTTGGGAGGCCATTTTCTGGGATTTGAGCCATCTTTTCATCACTCTAAGAAGGGGAAGCAGGGAGATTGAGCTAGAGATTGAAGCTACAAGCAAGGATTCATCATCATTTAAGCCTTAGGGAGTTTTACTTGCATTTCATTTACATGTTTATGTTAATATGTATATGTTTGTTCTAGATCTTCTTGACTTATTGATGATGAGCTGATTTTGTGGAACTAAGGCCATGTGAAGGCCTAATTTACAAATCAATATATGTGAAGTTAATTTTCGTATTAATTCTCCTGTTGTTTTGTGTGTTGATTTTGTGCTTTTATCACAATCATGTGTTTGATCACCATATGCTTGCTATCTTGCCTAATCTAGTCATTCGAGAGAAGATAGATTAGGGTTCAAAGGAATCAACACATCATCCGAAACAAATGTGAAATTGCCCCTAGAAATAGGTAGAGATTTCCGGGTGCTGTTAGCCGGGTTTATTCGGGGAAGCTCTAGAACTTTAATGCGTGGCTATTGATTAGATTTTCGGATAGACATATTTAGAGAACCGTCAATTAATCATGGGAAAATTGCAAAATATACCCCTGTGAAATATGAAACCTGCATGAAACCTACTTGTGTTATAAAAATAGCCTAATATACCCCTGTGTTTTTGAAAACCCTGCAAGAAAACCCCTGTCTGTTAGAACCTAACGGAGAGTAGCTTGCACGCGCGGTTTGTGCGAAGTGGGACATATTTTAGGGTTTTTAAAAGTTAAAATGGAAGTATAATTGACTAAAATACTCTTTTCTTATTTTCTTTTTTCTCTTTTCTCTTTTCTCCCTCACTCTTTTCTTTTTCCTTTTTTCTTTTTCTTTCATTTTCTTTTCTTTTTTCTTTCCTTCCTTTTCCCCTTCATTTCCTTCTTCTTCGTCCCGTCTCTGCAGCAACCCCCCAACACACTTCAAGTCACACCACCGATGTGCACCACCAACCTGCAATGGGCTGCCATCGACACAACCCCCGCCCATGACCCACCACCCCGCCGCCGCTTGCTCTCAGTCCAAATTTACCACCGCCGCCGCCGTCAAATCACACAACCACCACAGTCGCCGTCAAATCAGCGCACCTCTTCAATTCGCACTCCAGTTTACCCCCCCTCCCCTTCCTCAACTTCCACCAATTCCCCCTATCTGTACATACACATCTCCAGAGAGAGAGAATCCGAATAGATGGAGAGAGAAAGCTAGGGTTTTTACAGATTTTTTTGAATTTTTCTGATTTTTGGATTTTTTTCTACTTTTTTTCTATTTTTATTTTTTTCTGACATTAATTTTGATTTTCAGGTTTTTTTTCCCTTGAAATTTTAGATCTTTCTGAATTTTTTATATATTTTTGATGAATTTTAGATTTTTTCGATAATTTTTCTAAAATAATTTCTGATATTTTCTAATTCTGCCAATTTTTTTTTCAATCTTTTTTTGGGGAAAATAGAATAACATAAAGCTTAATTAATTTTTTTTTCTAATTTTCTCTTGAATTTTCCTGATTTTTCTTGTTATTTCAGATTTTTTTGAATTAAATATAAAACATAATGAACAAAATATAAATAATAATCAAATATAAAACATAATGAACAAACCATTTAATGATTGGCAATAAAAAATATAAAATTGAGGGGTATAACGGTCAAACTGTACAAAATATTAACGCCGTTAGCATATACTAACGGAAAGGGAGAGTGTGCAAACTACAAGATAACAGAGGGGTATATTAGGCTATTTTTTTAACACAGGTGGGTTTCGTGCAGATTTCATGTTTCACAGGGGGGTTTTATGCAATTTTCCCATTAATCATAGGATTATTATGTGTCGAGACATCGGGTAATAGTTAATTAAGGAGTTTCCACCAAAGCAATAGGAGTCTAATAATTCGAAGAGTAGCTCACGTATATTGAGGAGTAGATTAGGTTGGAGCATGTGCCTTAGTCAATTTATCGATCTTGAGTTTTAATCTATAGTCCGTTCTCCTTTGTTCTCCATTTTGCTTCTCATATCATTGCAATTTACTTTTGTTTTAATCTTCTTAATTTGAATTGTCTTTTATTTTCTCGCTAATCATAAACTAAAAATTCAAGTCTCCGTGGTTCGACAACCCGGACTTATTTTGTCCACTTATTACTATACACGACTAGTATGCTTGCTATTAAGCACGTTAGGTATTAGCGTGTCAAGTTTTTGGCGCCGTTGTCGGGGACTTGTTTATTTTTTTTTTAGTTTTTGATTTTCATTTTACGTTTTCATAATTCTTAGTTGTGTTTACTTCTTGCTTTTCTTTTATTTTTCGTATTAGTCTAATTTTGTTTCTCTTGTTTTATTGATAGGTTGGGTTGTGGTGCATGACCCTCTCCTCCAACCAGCCATTATACAGTTTCGAGCCAGAAATAGAACACGTTCTTCGGGCTAGTAGACGAGCTCGAGAAATGGCCCACAACTTCAATCCTATTCCAAATGGGAACTTTCCCGATATGAATCTTCTGGAGAATAGGGAATGGTTGCAAAACCTATTCCAAGCTATGCAACCGGCACCTCCACCTCCTCCTCAATCGGTTCGCGGTAATCAACCACCACGGGTACACTCTACTCCGGGACCCGTTATCTTTCCGAAATTTGCTACTCCTAATTTCCACATTCCCTCTCATATGTTCGGGATGGTGCAAGCGGAGCCATTTTATGGTGACTCAAGGAACTCACCTCATGACCACCTTGACACTTTGAGAATGTGATCTCGACCATGCAATTCAACCTAAGAGATATTGATGCCATTCGCCTCCGAATATTTCATTTCTCTTTAAAAGATGAGGCTACTCTTTGGTACAAGTCATTGCCCCCGTAATCGATTGGAACATGGGACGATCTCGTGGATGAGTTTCTTAATAAATTCTTCTCTCCATAAAAAATCAACGAGCTTCGAAGCGAGATTAAGGGGTTCAAACAATCAAGGAACGAGTCCTTAGCATCCACGTGGGCAAGGTATAAGAGTATGCTACGGAAGTACCCCGATCACAATTATACCCGAGACGAGCAAGTGCAACATTTCTACAATGGAGTACGATCTCGGATTCGCCACAGTCTCAATGCGGGAGCCGGTGGTGACCTTTTGGGCCTCGATAGTAGAACTGTGTGGATGAAACTTGAGCAAATGGCAAGGGAGGATGAGCTATACCCCGAAGATGATGACGAGCCTCCTCCACCAAATCGAAAGGTTGCGTGTGTTCAAGACTTAGAAGAAGTGGGTGCCCCGAAACCGGAGGTTGTAGACGTGAACTTTGTTGGGAATCACAATCGACAACGGTTGAATTTTCACATTCCCAAAAACTTCCCGAAAAGACCAAACCCCGCACAAAATGCGCAACCGGGCATCTACCAACCCCCGAGGCCTCCTTTCAACAACCCGCCTCCAAGGCAAGGCAATCCCAATGTACAAGGGCAAGGGCAAGCACGACCTCCTACTGTCGACGAGCGACTCAATGATCATATAAGGAAATCGGACACGTCGATCAATGAACTCCGGAACATGATGAAGGACATGTTCATGGAGATGAAGGATATGAGGACACAAACAGGGCAAATCTCCTCTGCGGTAAATGGTAGAGCCCCGGGGACTCTACCAAGTGACACGGAAAAGAACCCAAAAGAACAATGCCACGCCATATCTTTGAGAAGTGGGAAACAAGTTGAATGTGATCCTGTCAGCATTCCCGCGTTCGAGCGCGAGGTTATACACGCCCAGGCGCCGGTGAACTCCAGTCCTGAAAATTCGCTTCGCACATCCACGCCTACGTGATTCAGATGGCGCCCAGGAGCCAGACATGACCCAGCAGCAAGAAATGCTTCGCACATCCACGCTCGAGCGTGAGGTTATACACGCCCAGGCGCCGGATGTTCCACGCCCAAGCACCGATACCAGCGCCCAGGCAATGTTCCCTGTCTCTTCAGGTTCTAGCTCTTCGAGTCCAGTGCCTTCTCCTCCTATTGAGATCCGTCTTCCCTTCCCAAATGCACAGAAGAAGAAAAAGAAGGAGATGGATCCGAGTTTCCTCCGTATTCTATCTATTCTTCATGAGGTGAAGGTCAATATTCCTTTGGTGGATGCTATTTTGCAAATGCCGAACTATGTGAAGTTTTTCAAGGATATTCTCTCCAACAAGCAAAAATGGGAGGAAAACGAAACTGTTTGCTTAACCGAGGAGTGCTCGGCCGTCTTACTCAACAAATTGCCTCGCAAGCTCAAAGACCCCGGGAGCCTTACCATACCATGCACCATTGGTGATCTTACTTTTGACAAGGTGCTTTGCGATTCGGGAGCAAGTATCAATCTCCTCCCCTACTCTATCTTCAAGAAGCTCGGTCTAGGGAAGCCCAAACCTACCTCGATATCCTTACAATTGGCGGACCGTTCAATTAAGCATCCGAAGGGCATCATTGAAGATGTAATTGTGCAAGTGGACAAATTTTACTTTCCGGTAGATTTCGTGGTGCTCGACATGGAAGAGGATGTGGAAGTACCATTGATTCTAGGGAGACCCTTCCTCGCCACGGGTAAGGCAATCATAGACGTCGCCGATGGTAAGTTAACTCTTCATGTGGGTGACGAAAAAGTTATATTTGATGTATTTAAAGTGCTTAAACATCCATATGATCATGATTCATGCTTACGTATCGATGCATTTGACACTTTGATTGGTGAGACATCTCAGGAACACATGGTAGATGACCCGCTAGAGGCATGTCTTTTGCAATCCATAGATGTCGATTCGGCGAGTGAGGAGAAATTGGAAATTGTTTGTGGACTAGAAAAGCAACTTCCTTACCATGTCATGGGGGTTGAAAAGTTAGAGCGATCACTTTCGGCTCCTCCCCGCCCTTCCATTGAAGAGGCCCCTACCCTTGAGCTTAAACCGTTGCCTTTACATTTGAAATACGTGTTTTTAAATGATAATAAGACACTGCCCTTAATTGTCTCATCTTCTTTGACAGGGGAACAAGAGGAGCAACTCGTGGGAGTTTTGAGGGACAACAAGAAAGCTTTCGGATGGGCAATTGCGGACATTAAAGGCATTAGCCCCGCTATTTGCATGCACAAAATACTCATGGAGGACTCCGCCAAGCCTACACGTCAACCACAAAGGAGGTCCAATCCACAAATACAAGAGGTAGTAAAGAAAGAGGTTATTAAGTTGCTCGACGCAGGTATAATCTACCCTATCTCTGATACTGCATGGATAAGTCCTACTCATGTAGTTCCTAAGAAAGGAGGCATAACTGTGATTAAAAATGCAAACGATGAATTAATTCCCACACGTATGCTTACCGGGTGGCGTGTATGCATCGATTATCGGAAGTTAAATGATGCTACCCGGAAAGACCATTTCCATCTCCCTTTCATCGACCAAATGCTCGAAAGGTTAGCCGGGCACGATTTCTATTGTTTTCTTGATGGTTACTCTGGCTATAATCAAATTGCCATAGATCCCGAGGACCAAGAGAAAATGACTTTCACTTGTCCTTATGGCACATTTGCTTATAGAAGGATGACATTTGGTTTATGTAATGCCCCGGCCACCTTTCAAAGATGCATGATGGCAATTTTTCATGATATGGTCGAGGAGTTCCTTGAGATTTTCATGGACGATTTTTCTATTTTTGGAACATCTTTTGATGCATGTCTAGATCATTTGACCCGTGTTTTGAAACGTTGTGAGGAAACCAATCTTGTTTTAAATTGGGAGAAATGCCATTTCATGGTTCGGGAAGAGATTGTGCTAGGTCACAAGGTCTCTCATAGAGGGATTGAAGTAGACCAAGCAAAGATTGAGGTCATAGAGAAACTTCCTCCTCCTACCTTGGTTAAGGTCGTGAGGAGTTTCCTTGGGCATGCCGGTTTCTATAGGCGGTTTATCTTGAATTTTTCCAAAATTGCAAAACCATTGTCTAACTTACTTATTAAAGATACACCGTTTGATTTCGACTCTTCTTGCATGCAGGCATTCCTAACTTTGAAGGAGCAGTTGATATCCGCCCCCATCATGGCACCTCCCGATTGGAGCTTACCCTTTGAGTTGATGTGTGATGCTAGCGACACCGCTGTGGGGGCGGTACTTGGCCAACAAAAGGGGAAGGTATTTCAAACCATTTATTATGCTAGCAAAACTCTTAATGAGGCGCAAATGAATTACGCAACCACCGAAAAAGAGTTACTAGCTATAGTATTTGCATTTGATAAATTCCACTCCTATCTCGTTTTGAACAAGGTGATTGTGTACACCGATCACTCCGCCCTTAAGTATTTGCTTGCCAAAAAGGATGCCAAACCTAGACTTATTAGGTGGATTTTGCTTCTCCAAGAATTTGACATAGAAATCAAGGATAAGAAAGGAGTGGAAAATGTGGTTGCCGACCATTTGTCTAGAATAGAGACCCCTACCCCCGAGTGCATGCATGATAAACCAATTTGTGAGGAGTTCCCCGATGAGCAATTGTATGCTATTCTTCATAACGATACTCCTTGGTATGCCAATTTTGCAAATTACCTTGTCACGGGAGTTCTTCCTCCGGATATTACTTTTCATCAAAAGAAGAAATTCTTATTTGGATGTGAAGCAATACTTGTGGGATGAACCGTATCTATTTAAGATTTGTACAGATGGCCTAATTCGAAGATGTATTCCCGAGGAAGAAATAGCATCGGTTCTAGCTCATTGCCATGACATGTCGGTAGGTGGCCATTTTGGGCCTTCTAAAACAGTGGCTAAGGTACTCCAATCAGGTTTCTTTTGGACCACACTCTCTAAAGATGCATTTTTGTATGTCCAATCTTGTGATAAGTGCCAACGAACGGGTAATATCTCTAAAAGACATGAAATGCCTTTGAATAGCATGCTTGAGTGTGAGTTATTTGATGTCTGGGGTATTGATTTCATGGGACCTTTCCCGAGTTCTTGTTCAAATAAGTATATTCTTGTTGCGGTCGACTACGTCTCTAAAGGGGTTGAAGCCGAGGCTTTGCCCACTAACGATGCTCGGGTGGTTACGCGATTTTTAAGGAAAAGAATTTTCTCTCGTTTCGGAACCCCTAGAGCAATCGTTAGTGATGGGGGCACCCATTTTTGCAACAAGCAATTCAAACACTTATTGAAAAAGTATGGGGTAAGGCATAAAATTTCAACTCCTTACCACCCTCAAACAAGTGGGCAAGTGGAGGTGTCTAATAGGGAAATTAAACGCATTCTTGAAAAAATGGTCAATGCATCTAGGAAAGGTTGGTCTCTTAAGCTAGATGACGCCTTATGGGCTTATAGGACCACGTTTAAAACCCCAACTGGCATGTCCCCTTATCGCCTCCTTTTTGGAAAGGCATGTCATCTACCGGTTGAGCTTGAGCATCGTGCATTTTGGGCTATCAAATTTCTCAATTTTGATTCTACACTTGTAGGTACACATCGATTGCTCCAATTACATGAGCTCGAGGAATGGCGCCACCAAGCTTATGAGAATGCTAAACTTTACAAGGAACACACAAAAATGTGGCATGACAAACACATTCTTCCCCGCAAGTTTCAAGAAGGAGAGAGAGTTCTCCTTTACAACTCTCGACTCTGACTTTTTCCCGGGAAGCTCAAGTCACGGTGGTCTAGCCCATTTCTTATATCCCACGTATATCCCTCGGGTGCCGTCGAGCTCACAACGGACATTGGTGCCACCTTTATGACAAATGCTCAAAGATTGAAGCCTTATATGGGGATTGATGGACCACGGGACAAGGTGTCCATCCGCCTCAGGGATCTTCCATGATCTTATGTCTCAAGTCGAGCTACCGACTATAAACTAGCGCTTCTTGGGAGGCAACCCAAGCTCTCTCTTCATTCTTGTCTTTTCGTGTTTTTATCTAGTTTATTTTATTTCCTTGTGTTTCATCTCTTTTTGTCGGTTTTAATCGTTGCGTTTTTCTTTTTGTGTTGCAGGAAATAGACTGAAATTTCAACCCTCTGATTCCACGCCTAGGCGCCACATAACTACGCTTAGGAGCCGAGGGAGCCCAGCAGAACATTTCATTTCGCATCATGGCATCTGAGCGCCACCAAATCGCGCCCAAGCGCCGCACAGGTATTGAGTTTGTATTCAGTCAATTTTTAGGTCAAATCATCATCATCTCTCTCTCTCTCTACACTCCATTCCTCCGAACATCTCATTTCTACCGAGTTTCACCACCGACTCGCCGCCAGAACTGCTACCGTCTATCTTCGGGCATTGTGGGTCACGGTTGTGCGTCAGATTTGCTTCATTTCGACCACAAGGTGAGTGATTGGTTTGCCCCTCTCTTGAATTTTTGAATATTTCGGCCGTGTGGGGCTCTATTGTGGTTATCATTTCGCTAGTTGTATCTCGTTGTGGCCAGATTTCGGTGATTAGTTGTTGTCAGAGTTGAGTTTTGCGTTTTAAATAGCAAATTTGGGGCTTCTTGTTGCTTTATGTGAAAATTGGGGGTGATTTCAGTTGGGTATAGTTTATTGTGACCATTGTTGATTCGGTTCTTGGAGCTTCTGTTTTCTGCATATAGAGCCGACTGTTTTGCTTAGACATTGTGTGCTGAGATTATTTTTGGGTTGCTGATTTATTGTCAGTTGAGGCGGATTCTGGTTGTTCAGTTGTGGGTGTTTTTGGGTTGTTGATTGTGGTACCGTTACGCTGCTGAAATTTTCGAACATGCCTAAGACATCCTCTAAACAATCAAAGGGTAAAAAGAAGGTTGGGGAAGGATCCTCCACTGCTTTCGAGCCCTTAGCTGATCCACATGATCCATTGGCGCTTCCGCGATCCTCCAACCCGAAACAGGAGTTAATTTTCAATGGGTTGTTGAATCGGGTAGTTATCAAAGAACTGTCTTTTGCCCCCAGTGCCCGGACTGCAGTGAAAGCCAAGATTGAGTTCCATAAATAGGACTATTTTTGTGG
Source organism: Buddleja alternifolia (assembly GCA_019426215.1). NCBI lineage: Eukaryota > Viridiplantae > Streptophyta > Magnoliopsida > Lamiales > Scrophulariaceae > Buddleja > Buddleja alternifolia. The sequence goes on along the minus strand of CM033397.1, from coordinate 9,015,342 downwards.
CCCTTTTGGAGCTTATCCGACTCCCGTGGATTCAAGAGTTCTATGGTGCCGGGGCTTATCTTTCCATCACTGACAAAGCGAGTTGGAAGGCCCACACTATCGAGGTTAGGGATCACCGGGTCAATTTTGACACCATTGCGCTTAGTACGTGCCTCAGGATGACAATTCCCTAGATTTGTGGGTATTTGGATCTATACAAGTTAGATGGGACGTACACAGTGTCACTCGACGAGGTTCTTAGCGTCATTGCTATTGAGGGGTCAACTTGGCCGGAAGGGGATTCATACTTACCCCGTCGGATCTTGCTACCTGAAGCTGCTTTTTGGCTTGAATTCATTCGTTTCAACCTCCTTCCAAGCTCTAACAGGTCGGAGTTGAACAAAGATCGAGCGTTGCTTATATTCGCCATTATGACGGAGCGACCAATTAATTTTGTGGGGTTGATCCATCGGACTTTATTAAGGCATATCAAGAGGTTTGGTCTCGAGTTCCTTCCACTGGTTGACCCGACACAGGCTAAGAGGAAAAGAGGAGAGTCAACCAATCCGATGAAGATCCCGTTTATTTTTCCGTCTCTCATTACGGCCTTGTGTTCGACCTGTGGTGTCAGACCCCTTCGGATCGAGACTACAGATCCCCACTGTTGGCACTCCTCTTCCCTTCTCGGACACCCCAGCTTCAGCCCGTCCGTCTAGAGCTCGTCCGGCTCAAAGCACCGAATCCCGCCACACCACCTCGACTAATGTGGATACCCTTCGGTCTGATTTACAGCAGTTGCGTACAGATATGCATTCTATGATGAGCGAGGGGTGTGCCTATATGCGTCAGCTCTTTCTAGCGCAGGATGCCTTTTTGGGTCGTGACCCTTTTGACTACTCTATGCCACCTACTTTTGCGCGCTCCGATGTTCCTCAGCCGGATGATATGGTGGGAGCTGGTGCTTTGGTTCTTAGAGGAGAGTCTGCTGAGCCTGGCGGGGACACTGACGATATGCTTGATGTGGACGAGATAATGGGTGGTCACACGGATGAGGGTGGTCGTGAGCAGCGAGATGATGATGATTTTGTTGATCGTTTTATTCATGAGGATGATTAGCTGTATTGTTTAGTCTATTTCTTGTTCCTTTTTGTCAGATATTAGTTTTGTTTTGTTGTTTAGATCTTCGTTTTGTCGGATTTATGCAGTTTTCGTGATGTTTATTTGCTGCCTTGATATATATTAGCTGTTTGTTCTTTTTAGCCTTTGTTGTTGTTGGCTATTCTCGTTCTATCTCGTCTCTAGCATCCAGTGTTGACTACCGAGGATTCAATTATCCAGCAACCCTATGCCTAGACATACTAGACCTACCTATCCGTGTTGTACGCCTCTACATGTGAATCGGGTGCATAAGCTTCAATGCATTGAGAATGGTTAATTTGAATTAATGACAATGGATTTTAATGACTGTCTACCCTAAACGTGTGAATGCACATAAATCGAAGGTACCTCAGTTAAAGGCTGGTTTTGTGGTTATGAGTTGAGAATGTGAACCTTTGGTTGACACTGCGAGGCGATTAAGCCCTTAGGTAGCTGTCTCTACTACTAGTACACTAGCGATTAAGCCCTTAGGAACACTTAATACCCTAAAGCCGTCCGGTTTGGGAGTTATTGGCCTAAAGCTCATTACAAGGGTGACATAGAAAGCCTAAGGGAATCAAACATTGCACACGGTCTAGCCTCTAAGGTTTTGAATTGAAAGTTGCAGAAGTTAAAGCCTAAAATGGATAAAATGATGAATGTTGTGTGGCTATGAAGTTGCATTCAATTCTCGTACCATGTGACTAATCGAAAGTTGATAGATATGGAATTAACGCTTGAAAAGTGGTAAAAATGCCACTCGACTATCATACGCGAGATTTATTACACTACACCCTTGGGATGATATTTTCGATGTTAAGGTGTAACATGAGCAAGGGTGTGACGTGTATATATATGTGTAATTTTGAGCTTAAGCGGATGAATTCATGTCATTGTGCTCTTAGTAATCATATTGATTTGCGTACTTGTGATCCGGGTTGAAAATCTTTCGATTTTGTGGGTATATCGCATGCAAACCCTCACGAGACTATAACTCATCCTTTGAGGTAACTCAAGGGTTCAAAGGCTTGTTGCATTCGCTAAATGCAACCGTGTACTCCACGAAAGTGAGTTAGGTAGTTCCTTTTCTTTCTTTTTGTCCCTTCCGCGTTTGATGATGTTTTCTTATCTTATTGTTTTTATTGCTCGAGAATGAGCAATTGATAAGTGTGGGGGGGTTGATAAGAGCCGTTTTTACGTGTTTTGAAGTCCGTTTTGTTTATGGTTTAGGTTCATTTATTGCTTGACTCTTGCCACATTTGCGTTTAATCCGTGTGTGGAGTGATTTCAGGTTGTAAATGGATGCAAACGGAGAAAGGGCGAAAAAATGACGTATTAAACAAGTTCATGCCAAGATGCTTCGCAGACTGGCGCCCAAGCGCGAGATTCACCACGCCTAGGCGCCAGCCAATTACATCAGGACATGCTTCACAGACCGGTGCCCCAGCGCGATATTCACTACGCCTAGGCATTGGCCAAGTGAAGTTTCGCAGAACGGCGCCCAAGCGCCAAACATTCCGTGCCTAGGTTTGAGCCCTCCCACGCCCGAGCGCCAGAAATCACGCCTGGGCGTCTCCCTTACTTTTCCCCCAAGACAACAGTGCCACGTCGGCCGCGCCTGGGCGCCGATCCACCCGCGCCGATCCACCGTCGTTACCATTTTTGGAACCTATTTATGGAAATTTTCAGCACTGAAAAGGGTTGGAATTCTGGGTTTGGGAGGCCATTTTCTGGGATTTGAGCCATCTTTTCATCACTCTAAGAAGGGGAAGCAGAGAGATTGAGCTAGAGATTGAAGCTACAAGCAAGGATTCATCATCATTTAAGCTTTAGGGAGTTTTACTTGCATTTCATTTACATGTTTATGTTAATAACTATGTATATGTTTGTTCTAGATCTTCTTGACTTATTGATGATGAGCTGATTTTGTGGAACTAAGGCCATGTGAAGGCCTAATTTACAAATCAATATATATGAAGTTAATTTTCATATTAATTCTCCTGTTGCTTTGTGTGTTGATTTTGTGCTTTTATCACAATCATGTGCTTGATCACCATATGCTTGCTATCTTGCCTAATCTAGTCATTCGAGAGAAGATAGATTAGGGTTCAAAGGAATCAACACATCATCCGAAACAAATGTGGAATTGCCCCTAGAAATAGGTAGAGATTTTCGGGTGCTGTTAGCCGGGTTTATCCGGGGAAGCTCTAGAACTTTAATGCGTGGCTATTGATTAGATTCTCAGATAGACATATTTAGAGAACCGTCAATTAATCACAGGATTATTATGTGTTGAGACATCAGGTAATAGTTAATTAAGGAGTTTCCACCAAAGCAATAGGAGTCTAATAATTCGAATAGTAGCTCACGTATATTGAGGAGTAGATTAGGTTGGAGCATGTGCCTTAGTCAATTTATCGATCTTGAGTTTTAATCTATAGTCCGTTCTCCTTTGTTCTCCATTTTGCTTCTCATATCATTGCAATTTACTTTTGTTTTAATCTTCTTAATTTGAATTGTCTTTTATTTTCTCGCTAATCATAAACTAAAAATTCAAGTCTCCGTGGTTCGACAACCCGGACTTATTTTGTCCACTTATTACTATACACGACTAGTATGCTTGCTATTAAGCACGTTAGGTATTAGCGTGTCACAAAACATCTTAGGACACTACTATTCAAGGAACCAAACTAAGCCCATGAAAACACAACCACCAACGATTGATATGGAAGAGTCTCTCAGCCGCCTGAGAGAAGTGGTTGTTTGCTACAAAGAAAGCATAGGATGAATGATGTAGCAGAGGAGAACCAAGGATACAATCCCTCTACCATGACAAATTGATGGTGGATATGAACTCTATGAGAAGGTGTCAAGGTTATGAAATTGAAGATGGATTAGATGTCTTTGAATCAATCCTGGACTCTATTAGATTGCCCCAAGAGTTTTGAACTCATCAGAGGTGAATACTTCTACAAGAGAAAGATTGATTCGAATGACGAGGTCAGGCTGATGGCGAAAGGGTGTAGTCAAAAGAAGGGCATTGACTATGAGGAAGCCCCATTGCCACAACTAAAATCAAATCCATTAGAATCTTACTTTCGATAACAACACACCAATATTATGAAAATCTAGCACGTGGATGTGAAGACTAGTTCATAAATAGATTCCTCTAGAAGAACATCCATTACGAACAACCCAAGGGTTTCACATTTGAGGTCGATTATCATAAGGTCTACCAGCTATATGAATCCATTTATGGATTTAAGTGTACCTCTCGTAGTTAGAATCTTCACTTTGATGACATAATTTGGAAATATGATATCATCTAAACGACGAGAGACCATCTGTGTGCAATAAGGTTAGTGGGAGCGAGATATCATTTTATGAGAAGTGATGTGGGCTCAATGACTATGTCAAGACATAAACATCAAGCATGTTCTCCATGAAAGACTTGGGAGAAGCCATCTTTATCCTTATAATTTGCATCTATGAAAATAGGGCAAATAGGATAATGGAACCTTCCCAAGCCCTTTGCTTAGAATAAATCCTAAAGCAATTTAGGAAGAAGATCTGAGAAAGGGCTCTTGCCTAGAGAGGAAGAGCAATGGGTAGACAAAAATATATCATGAAGTACTTGAGAAGAACTTAGGATATATTCTTCGTCTATGCCCATGGAGAACTGATAGTGGAAGTTTTATACTTACTTGGACCTTGAGTCTGACAAAGGAAATTAAAAACTCCACTTTGGGTTAGTAATCACCCTCAATTGTGGAGTAGTAACTTTGAAAGGTTCCAAGTACAATACTATACTACTGAGAATGAATATGAAATGCCTTGGAGCCTTGGAGGCTGTCAAAGGAAACTGTTTGGATCTGAAGTTTGTGATAGAACTTCTATTGGTCCCTAACGTGGAGCTTGCATTGTCACTTCACTGTGATGAAATGAAGCTCATGCGTATGAAAGGAACCTAGGTCTCACAAACCCAGACAAATGATGAGAGGTACAACATCTCTTAAGAGATCGTTGGAAAGGGCGATGTAGCCTTGTAGAAAATAAGTTCAGCCGTTTAAACGACTGACCCACTCACTGGGGTATTGTCACAGCCGGTGCTAGAGCGACATCTTCTAAAAGATGGGTATTTGATACAACAGCGATTGACATTGAGTACAAGTGGGAGATTGTTGGGAATGTGCCCTCGATGCCAACGAGGAGTTAGAATATGAGGCACGAGTTTATATTATACAACCTCTAATTAATATAAAAGAAATATTATGTTGTTCGTATAATTCTTGATGGCATCTATAAATCTTAAATGAACAACTAGTCCATGTGTGTCAAGGCAAACCTTCACACTCCTTGAGGAGAGGGGCACTGCAAGAGTTTGATACTTGATCACTTAAATCGTTCGCAAGTCAGAGAATCTCAATTGGGCATTGAGATTCGTATAAGACTTGTATGACACATACTCTGAAAAAGGAGTGCTAGTCGAACACTATGAGATAGTGGGAGTTTGTGTCATAGATATATTGATGGAATTAGTGTATTCGAACATGGCTCGTAGTAATCCGATCACATGGATTTTTACTCAGTGACTGTCAATGATTGTGGTGGTCCCAAGTGGCATACGAAAGAGTCTAGAAAAGGGGGAGGGGGGTTAAATAGACCCTGAAGTCTTTTTCGACTTCAAAAATTCGTATCACTTTTAAACATTAGAACGCTTAGAAAGTTGAGCCCTTGGGTCAGACACTTCAGTAAAGATAACTTAGACTTAGTGATTTCAGCAATTTACCAAAGTAGGGTAACGTTTAGATAGCTTAATCAGGGTTAGCACAGCGAAAATGATTTTAAAGCTTTAGGGTTAGTTTTGGTTAAATAGTCGCTTAGCAGATTGATTTGTCCTTTTCAAAATAGATAGAATAATATGAAACAAGACAATAATAAAAGTAAATGACACAAGATATATAAGGTTCACTGGGTGATGTAATCCCAACTATGTCCTTCTTCTCCTTTTTCACTTGGAGGGAATTTACTAAGATGATTATCAAAGAATCACACAAAATCTTCTACAAGATAGTAAATAGGTGAAAATGATCTCAGGCTCCTTGATCACACAGATGTCAGCACTAATGAAGATCTTCTTTTACAAGCTTCTCTCACTCAGAAATACTGCCTGTAAGGGGTTTCAACAACTTTCTCACTCAGATGAAAGGTTGAGGGTTTTATCACAAAGGTTTGTTTGTTTTTGGAAAGATCAAACAACTTGGAATATCTCAGTAATAGTTTAGATTTCTTCTTTTGAAGATATTTGAGATATTTGTGACTGTATGGAATGTATGTAAAAAGCTTGAAAGGTTTTGGCTCTAGAGTTTTCTAAGCTTTTTCTTCAGCAAATTTTTCTTGTGTATGTACGTATATCTCTATCTCTCCGTGTTTCCATATCTGTATGTATATTTTTAGGGTTTGCTGGAAGTAAGGTATTTATAGGCAATTCTTGGGATTTGTCTGTTGGACACATGTGAAGGCGTGCCTTTCACGCGGCGCGTGATTATACCTTTTCTCTAACATTCCTGAATTCATGCTGGTTCCGATTGGACGGGAACAACTATAAACTCTGAATTTTTGACAATCTAGTCAAAAGGTGGCTTGTCCACAAGTCCAATTGGCTTATCACATTTAATGCTCTTATCAGGCATTTAATGCATTTGAATTTATTTCCCGTTGGAAATAAATATCCGTTGAATGATTCCATTTAAGTCCTTCATGACTTGAGAATTTATTTCAGGTGAATCTGATACTGATCGCTAGAGTGCTTTGAGCGCTTGATCCATGAATCCTGAAATAGTCCTTTAGCATTTGACAGACGCTAAGGATAAATCTTCATCTTCTTCTGACTTCAGACGCTGATCTTCAACTTCATCTCTAATAGGCTCACCTAGAATTCTATTAGCGTTTTGGTATCTAATACTGAGTCTAAAATCTATAAAGATAAAAATTACAAGCCTAACAAAATTACATTCTTTCAAACGCTTATACAATTGATCTATGAAACATAAACTTACATTATATTTTGGGGTCTAACATAAAATCCTATCTTGTCATCATCAAAACATCTAACATGAAATTTCCTAACAATTTCCCCATTTTTGATGATGTCAAGACTTTAACTCTTATAACTCTTTTATAAATTAAGAGTTCAAAGAAAAGCCCAAAAATAATTATAAGTTAGCGTTTGGGAAGTTAGTAAAGTTAGCTAATGTTAGATTAGCCTCAATAAGGTGTTTCAGCGATAAATCATTCATTCATATAGAAAGATAAGCATACATGATTTATACTGAATATAAGAAAAAAATTTAGAAAAATTTCAAGCATTCATCTTTTCTGTCGCTTTATGCTTTCTTCTTTTTGGTAGATCTCATTTGCTAAGTCTATGAGGAGTCGATCAACATCTATCATGGTGGTATGTTGGAGTTCATCATAGTTATGCCTTCGCTGTCTAGTGCTTTCATTCAGTTCTTTCAGCCTATCGACCTACTCCCTTGGAGGAATACCAAGTTCACGAATCAAGTCGTAATAGATGTCTTGTCTTCTATCGTTGGATGTTTTCCAGTTGATAGGTCGTCTAAGCGGTCCGGCATAAGGATGAAATCCCATACTTTCCAAAAAATCAACGTCCAAGTCCGGGAGCAAGTACCTTCCTAGATAATATCTTGGCTTTCTCTTTTTAGTTAGCATCTTCTTTATGCTTACTATTTTATCAAACATTGATCGCCAGTGTTTATTATCTGTTTTAGATATTGCCTTGGACTTTTCTTTATCTTTTCCCTTCTTGACATCAGCAAAGGAGTTCTTTAAGTCAGCGATGTCCCTTCGGAGAAGCTTGACTTCATCTATCAAGAGAGCAATCTGTTCAACGATACTCTGAGAGATAAGGTTGGAGGAATTGTGACGCTTAGTATCAGCTGAAGCATTCTGCGCAAGCGACCGGTTGAAATCGTCTGAAAGCTCTTTGATGAGAGGAGCGATAGAGTTCATCATGGAGATTGTAAGCTTGTTGGCATTTCGCATATCAGCTTTGAGAATTGTTTCTACTTGAGTGAGCGTGAAAGTACTTCTCTCTTCCAATCGAGAACAAGAACCCTTTATATCGCTGAGAGAATGTCGAACTGCTTTTCTGAAAGCTTTAGCTTCTAGATCACTGTCAGAGTCTGAATCTGATGAATCGGAAGATGAACGCTCTGGTCCGTGAGAGCTTGAGACTGCTGGAGCTTTGCCTTTATATTTGTCTCTAATAATAGGCTCTGCAGGATGTGTGGCTAAGTCAGCATGAACCTCTTCTATCACTGAGTCGAGCGTCTGAGTTGCGGAGTCAATTTGAACAACTTGTTCCTCAAGTGGAACCTTGACTGCTGGAGCGCTGGGGACAATGTCTTGCATATCAGCATCTGTGGGTTGAGCAACTTCCACAGCAGGAGTTTGTTCCTCTTCGATTTCAACAACGTCAATTTGAGGCGCTGGACTTTCAACAGGTATGACCCAGAGTGGGCCAATGGCTTCCATTACGTGTCGTGGACTAATCAGGTTTGTCTGCGGGATAAAGAATATAACGTCTTCGCGCTCTTCATTACTTAGTGCAAGTTGCACTCCTTCTGGCAGATCAACTCCTGAAGTGTAAGAGTTGTAGAAGTCCAAAATAAATGGCATCAGCGCTTGAGCTGCTTCTTGGTCCATTGGCCTGATCAGCGATATCATCTTGGCCACTTGAATGTTCTATTCACAAAACAGCACAAGGTGAAGATTGTATTCTCGGAAGTCGCTTAGCCCTGAATAGTGGTTGAAAGTGATATCCAACGCTTGTGCATTTTTTATCAATGCTCTTCTGTCTCTGTGGAGTTCAGCAAACTCAGCGTGCTCATTTGTAACATCGACACGAATTTCACTTTGTCCTGGAAGAAGAGGTTGTTTACTGGTGGAGGCTTCTTCGTTCAAATCTGGAAATATGCGCTGAACAAATGCTTGATGGGGGTGAAATACATAGCGTCCACCTTGACTGAATAAGGCTAGCTGGTGGCAAATGTAGCTCTCGATGGATTTCCTGTAAGTTGGCAGATCGCTAACATTTCTAGCAATATGCTGACGCTGATGAAGTAAAAAGGTAGCAAACCCTCGGCGTTTGTATTCTATTCCAAATTCAAAGAGAAATGGATATCTCACGAGTTCTTCAAGGGTATAGAAGTGTAGAACGAACTCTTCAGCCCATCTGGCTGTATCCATCATCCATCGCTTACCAAGTTTGTCAGCTTTCTTCTGATCTTTTCTGGCAGCAAGGAACTTCTCAAAGCATTCAGTTTCTTCATCATAGTCCTCAGGTCATAGTCTTTCAAGGTATTCTCGGGGATAGAGCATTTTGAGGAGAATGAACTACTTTGGGGAAAGCGGAGTATCCAATTCGGTTGAGGATTTCTTCGTCTGGATTTTTTGACCAATCACCCACATGGGGTTTCTTGATGACGACTTTATTCTGGCACAAAGGATAAAAGGACTCTTCAGAATGACCAGTGAAGTTAAAATGCTTCTCGTCAAATTCAGTCATGTTGAACGCTGGTCGACGAATATACTCAAGTCGAGATTGGAGTCGCTCAAGATTGTAAAGACTTAGATCGGCGAATCGCTCGAAGAATTTAAACTTTTCAGAGTTGGAGAGATCAGGCCTATGGAGAGTATTTCGAAGATTGTTCTCCATTTTAACTAACTGGTGTCAAGCTTTTTAGCGGCATAGTAGAACTCAACATCTGCATTGTATCAGCGAGGAAAAAATTCTATGACACGAGGAGAAGATCCGGTTGGAGTGGGAACAAAGGCAATAGATTCTGTTGGGATAAGGGCCATTTCTATCGACCGCTAAGCATGCTTAGTCGCTTCACTGACTAGAGATGGGTCAGCGTCAGGAAGGGCATGGGCTACCTCCTTAGCGATATCCACAACTACTTCCATATCAACATCCAATTCAACAGGAATATCGGAAGGTGAAGGTGCATCATCGTCTGGTGCATCTTGAGCTGATACATGTAAGCGTTTGAGAAAAGCAAGCAAAATTTCTACTAAGTAGAAATTAAAATAAGATATTATAACGCTTACCCTGAGGACTATCATCGACTTTGTCAGTCGCTTGATCTGTTTCAGCAGTTAGTACAATTTCCTCAGGCTCCGGGATCTCTTCATCAGGATCTAAATCGAGAAAAGAAGTGAGGGGATCAGCACGAATAGGTATATTCAAAGTCTCAAGAGTGTTAAGAGCATTTTGAATATCCGCGTCAACTTCGGCTGAAAAAGGTTTTATCCTAGCGTTAGAAAAGGAGACCTGACGAGGAAAAGATAAACTACTTTATTTTTCACAAGTACTTACCCTGAAAATGAGCAGCCTTCTCAGAAAGAGTAGTGGCTCTAGGCTCCAGAGAAGATTCAGGAACAACGTCTGAAGACGGAGGAGGAACACTCGCTGAGTCTTCAAGCGCTGGCTTGACTGGAGCGCTTGTTGATGCAGTTGGAGTGAATGAAGGAGTACGCCTGCGTGCTAGCGGTACTTCTTCTTCTTCTTCTTCTTCGTTTACATTGAAGATAAACGCTGGAGGGGGAGAGGGTGATTTACGAGAAGGAGAGGGAGGCTTCTGTTTCTGCTTGGGCTCCGGCTTTTGCTTCTGCTTCTTTGCTGGTTTTGATGGCTCAGCGACTTTCAAGGTGATTTATCATTTGGGTCGCTTAACCACCACCTCTTCTTCCGATGAAGATGATGATGAAGACGAAGATGCTTGTTCTTCATCATCACTTCGAACAACTCCTTCGGCAATAAGTCGCTCACGCTCGTCTTTAGGAATCGCTGCTCCACCGCGCTTCTTTGACCTTAGAAACTCGCCAATCATTTTCTTTCTGTAAAACTTTAGCGCAAGTATTTTATTTCTAGCAGAATTGGTGTAACTGCTAGCGCTAAGAATTCTACTTAAAACAATCCCGTAAGGCTTGGGATTTACAAACTTGGCCATCGCTTGCTTGAAGCGATTGAACACATAAAGTGACCAATTTATCTTCAGCTTGGTCAGAATGGCTACCATCATCTTGTAATGGAGATTGGAAACTTTATCGAAGCTTCCCTTTCTGCATGCGATCATCTTGGCGCATATGTCCGCAAGAATGACATACTCGCCCTTCATATCATTTTTCTTGAAGTTGGGTTCGTAGGCAGCCGCAACTTCATCTTTCTTGATCAATGTCCATACCTTTGTAGTATCACCAAGAGTGACATTTTCCACTTCAGCACCATCACTTGGCAAATTTAGTAGAGAAGAAATCAGAGAAGGGGTGAGGACGAAGGTCTCACGGGCGAAGGGAAAGACGCAGGAAATGGAGTTTCCGTCGTCAGAGATTTTGCATTTTTGAAGAAAAAGAGGGTTTCTTCCTCAAAGAAGTTGAAAACGGAAATTATCATATCGCGTAAACCAAATTCCTGAACAAGAGGAAGAATAGTCCGAAGAGGGAAGTTCTGGTTATCGAAGAGATAGTCCCAGTTAACAAGAAACCGGCGTTAACAGTGACTGGTTTCTCTGATTTGGAAGATTTTCCGGCAGAAGACTTGGATGATTTGGTTGCCATGATGAAAGATTAAAGCTTTCGTAGAGGAGAGAAAAGATAATCTTTTTACCTTAGAGAGAGAACTTTTATAGTAGAGAGATTTGGGAGTGATAAAGTATTACTGTAAATAGGAGGCAAAAATAACTCCTCAACTGGTAGATAAATGACACGTGTTCAGAAGTTAATTTTGAAAATAGCGAATAGTAAATCTGAGCCGTTTACTCATAAAGACGGATGTCAAAAAGTGCGGTAAAATGGGTAACTACTGTGGAATATAATGGTTTGAAATCCGCAGTTACTTTTTTTTAAAAAAACATTTGAATAAATTTGAAATTTTCAGCGTGAAATACACGCGCCTGATAGTACACTGACACGTACTCAGACTGGTGCAGTTACTGAACTGCCCAGTTTTTAGATAGGAATCATTAACCGTTAGTTTGATGTGATAAACACGTGTGGGCAGTTGTCAAATCTAATCTTTTGGACTTATCCACACGCTACTTTCAGCGATGAAACCTATGCATGAGTTTCAGAAAAAGATTACTTAGCGTTAAAGTGGGAATGTTTTTAACGCTGAAGTCTCTTTTAAGAACAAAATTTAATTTTTTAAAGTTAAAGATAAAATCAACCGCTTAGATTTATAAAAGATATTTTCATTTATTAGAGATTGATTTTGTCATGCATAATAGATAAGCACTAGTGATCAATGCAATTTTTTTGTTTTTTCAAAGTCAATTTTGATCACAGTCGCTTATGAATTGAGATAAGTATAATTTTAAAGTTCTCCCTAAATTAATAACTCATTTCAATTTGGAAAAATGATTTAGACATAATCATAAGGTGGATTCCCCCTAAATTATATGCTTATAAAATATGATGCTCTATGATTTAAGCATTTAAATCAATCATACCTAATTCATTTCTCAAAGTGAGAAAGCGTTGTTCGTTGAGCGCTTTGGTGAAGATATCTGCCAATTGTTTGTCAGTTCCAATGAAGTGCATGGAGATATCCTTCTTTTGAACATGGTCACGCAAGAAATGGTATCAAATATCAATGTGTTTAGTTCTAGAATGAAGGACTGGATTTTGGGTCATAGCTAAAGCGCTTTGGTTATCACAATGGATTGGGGTAGGACTAAGGATTGTTCCATAATCTTTAAGTTGTTCCATCATCCAAAGGATTTGTGCACAACAACTCCCAGCGGCTACGTACTCTGCTTCAACGGTAGAAGTCGCTATGGATTGTTGTTTCTTACTATGCCACGAAATCAGTCTATCACCTAGAAATTGACATGTACCACTAGTGTTTTTTCTATCTACTTTGCATCCTGCAAAATCTGCGTCTGAATAACCAATTAGTTCAAAAGGAGAGTCCCTTGGATACCATAAGCCCACATTTTGTGTGCCTTTTAGGTATTTAAGGATTCTCTTGGTAGCATTTAAGTGTGATTCTCTAGGATCAGCTTGAAAGCGTGCACACATGCATACCAAAAACATAATATCGGGTCTACTGGCGGTAAGATAAAGAAGTGATCTAATGATAACTCTATAGTTAGTGATATCAATTTTCTTTCCACTTTCATCTTTATCTAACTTAAGCGTTTGGCTCATTGGAATTTTTGAAGATGATGCAATTTCCATACCAAATTTCTTAATCATATCACGTGTGTATTTAGGTTGGTTTATAAATATGCCATTAGGAAGTTGTTTAACTTGTAATCCTAAGAAGAAAGTTAATTCACCCATCATGCTCATTTCAAATTGATCTTGCATCATTTTTGAAAATTTCTCACACAATCAATTATTAGTAGAACCAAATATAATATCATCAACATAGATTTGGACTAAGAGAATATCTTCATTATGGGTAATTTTAAATAACGTTGTATCAACGCTGCCTTTTGAAAAGCCTTTACCTATAAGGAAGATAGAGAGAGTGTCATACCATGCTCTTGGTGCTTGTTTAAGGCCATAGAGTGCCTTATCCAATTTGTAGACCATACTTTTGCCATGATTGTTGATGAATCCTAGAGGTTGCTCCACATAAACTTCTTCTTGGAGTTTACCATTCAGGAATGCACTCTTCACGTCCATTTGGTATACTGTGAACTTGTTGAATGCGACAAACGCTAAGAACATTCTAATCGCTTCAAGACGGGCTATTGGGGCATACGTTTCATCAAAATCAATACCTTCTTCTTGACAATAACCTTGAGCGACTAATCTGGCTTTGTTTCTTATAACAATGACATCTTCATCCATCTTGTTCCTAAAAACCCATCTAATTCCAATAACTCCTTGGTGAGTTGGTCTTGATACTAGCATCGAAACCTTGCTCCTCTGAAATTGGTTAAGCTCTTCTTGCATCGCTTCTACCCAACTTGAATCACAGAGCGCTTCATCCACTTTCTTTGGTTCCATTTGAGATAGGAAACTTGCGAACATGGCCTCATTGATTGTAGCGGACCTAGTTCTAACAGGTGCTTCAATATCTCCAATTACTAACTCTGGTGGATGGTCTCTAAGCCATTTACGATCTGGTTGGAATGGGTTGAGAAATTCCTGATTGTCAGTCGCTTGACCCTCATTTGTCTCTGGTGCGGTCGCTGCATCATTCACAGTTCCAATTTGCTCTTGATGATCATTCTCTTCATGATCATCAGCGATTCTGATATTATCCTTATTAGTAACCTCACGAGTAACCTTAAGAATAGGCACAAAGATCTCATCATCCTCATCATCATCACTATCATCACAAAGATTGATTTGTGACGCTTGTTGGGTAAGATCTTCAATTCCTACATCGTCAGGATTAACCTTACTCGGTTCTTGGTTAGCATCATCAAACACAACATGAATGGACTCTTCAACCTTCGATTTGATCTTATTTAGGATGCAAAGAGTCTTTCCGTTCTTGGCATAGCCTAGAAAGATTCCCTCATCCGCTTTAGGATCAAATGTCTTTAGACTTTGGGATCCATTGTTATGAATGAAACATTTTGAACCAAATACATGAAAATATGAAACGTTAGGCTTACGTCCCTTCCACAACTCATATGAAGTCTTCTCATGTTGCTTGTTGATCATACACCGGTTCTGAGTGTAGCATGCGGTATTGATAGCTTCGACCCAAAACCTTTGAGGCAGCTTAGACTCTGCAAGGATCGTCCTGGTGGCTTCTTTAAGCGTTCTGTTCCGTCGCTCAGCAAATCCATTCTGTTGAGATGTTCTAGGAGCAGAATAGTCATGAAGTATTCCAAAATCTATACAAAACTTCTCAACAAATTGGTTAGTAAATTAAGTTCTTATATCGCTTCTGATTCTCGTCACTTTTAAATCTTTATAAGTTTGCAATTGACGAATTAGCGATGTGAGCTTGACACTAGTTTCATCTTTGGTCGCTAGAAATTCTACCCATGTATAGCGAGAGAAATCATCAACTATTACTAGCGAGTACTTTTTACCACTAATGCTCATAATTTGAATAGGACCAAACAAATCTAGATGCAATAGTTTAAGAACTCTAGAAGTAGATATGCATGGTTTCTTCTTAAAAGATGATTTAACTTGTTTACCCATTCGACATGCATCACATAAGCGATTCTTTTGAAAGGTACCCTTAGCAATCCCTCCACAAGATTTAGCGATATTAACTGAGAGATTGCCTTAAAGTTGAGGTGATTCATTTTTCGATGCCATAACCAACCCAATTCATTTTGACTTTTAGCAACCAAGCATGTGGGGTTGTTATCAATTGTAGAATCCCAATCTACTAAATAAACATTATTTGTTCTTTTTCCTCTTAGTTTAGTAGACTTAGTCTTAGCGTCGTTAACATAGCAGAAGTCGCTTGAAAATTTTATTTCAAAGCCTTTATCACAAAATTGACTAATGCTTAACATATTATGCTTAAGACCCTCAACATAATATACATCACTGATCATGATGTTCCCCTATGCATGATACCTATACCTTTGGTTTTACCTTTGGAGTTATCACCGAATATAACTTGAGGACCGTTGGTTGCACGATAATTGACCAAGAGATCCTTTGATCCAGTCATATGCCTTGATGACCCACTATCAAAGTACCAAACAGAAGTATCGGTGTTGGCTCTAGGTACCTGTTAGGATCGGTATGCCCCCACAAGCGATACCGGCGCAACGGAAGAAATAAAGTATATAAAACACATATATATCGGCATCCCAAGCTAGGGGGTCAAAGTAATGCACAACAAAAACTAATACGAGTAAAGGGGTTTTAAACCGATTACAAGATTTGGGGTTTTATTAAAGTGAGGGTGTAAAACCACAACACAAGGAAAACCACACCAAAAACTTTGGCTCTCATTTTCGAATCCTCACCTCAACATGGAGGGGTTCGAATCAAACCACCATAAGCTCCTAAAGAAAGAAGCCTCTACAAGGACACACCTCAAGTAAGTTCATACCTTAAGCAAAAGATTGGCTAGATATATGCTCTAAGGAAATGGAGTCTATGTAGTGAAAGGTGGAAGACAAGAAGAGTTACTGAAAGAAATATCTATGGAAGATAATCTTTTACAACTAATCTTCAAGAAGAAGTTCTATAGAAGAAAGTCTTCAAGAATCACAAGAGAAGCTAGAAAAATCTAGAGATGAAGAACTAAGATCTAAGCTTTTTTTTCTTTTTAAGTTTTAATCAACGTTTAAATGAGAGCAAGAACACCTCCTTTTATAGCCACCAATTTTCGGCCAAATGATGTTAGGTGGAGTAGAAGACTTGTTTTTCCTCACCTACCACCTCATTCTCACCTACCATTCCATTCTCAACTACCACCACATGTGTAAGAGAATATTTTTCATTTTCGTCTTCATTTAAAAAACATTACAAGTCAAACTTTGACTAACTTTGAATTTCACTCTTGTGACTTCATTTAATTAAGTCCAACTTAATTAAAATGACTCCCAAGTCTTCCAAGACTTGTTAATTAAATAATCTTCATGATTAATTAATAGTAAAATTAGTAGCTTAAATATATTTCCGGATAATAATAATTTCCGTTAATGATTAATCTCCAAGATTAATTAATAGAAAAATTATTTTCCCAAGCCTACTAATTAAAATGTCTTCCACTTAATTAATTAATCTCATTAATCAATTTCACTTTAATCCTAAACCGGATTAATATTCACATAGCAATTGAACTTTCTTGAGTAAGTGTGTAACCCCATTGTAGGTTCGTTCATGTACTAGTAGTAGGAACACAACCCCGTTGTGCCTTTGCAATTTTCATTGCTAGATTTAATTACTCCAAGTATTTTAATCCGACCAAGAATTAATTACCGATTAATTCATGGTTCCTACAAATCAAGGTTAGTACTAGCCACGCGCCAAGAAGACCTAGCCATGAACGATTATTAGGTGACCTTTCCGCATTACGATTTTCGCATAAGTAAAATCCTTCCATCAAATATCCCGATCGAATCTAGGACTTGGATGTCAGTCGAAATCCCAGTAACTCGATTCTATGTATATCGATCTAAGTGACATTGACCAATTTATCAATCAAGCGAGGAAACACTGCTCCTCCTTATTGATACTACTCAGCCCGGAGGTTTCCATGGTCAATACACTGTGAAGTACATAGGATATGCGCCGATGCTTATGATCAGTGACGGATTCTTTCTTGGCACTCACGCGCCTCCGTACATAACCAGACTGGACCCAATATGCCCCACTTTATGACTCACCTGGAATCGTGTGACAAATCTAAGTACAGTGGGCGATGCACGAGACGACCAATGGTGCCTCAAGTCATGAGGACCAATCTTATGCCTACGTAACCGAGGAGATTCCAAATTCGACATTGACTCCAATATGGAATCTCGACGGGGTTGTTCAGTTTACTCGATCCCAACGAGAACCCACATACATGCACTGATGTACACCGTATCAGTATCCATGGAATAGAATACACTCTCCAAGAGTGTGCATTGTACGTGCAAGTCTTTACGAGTCATTGATATCCCTATCTCAATGATTCTATGACTTGGAACATCTTTAAGACCACAACCTTAGAGACGTATTCCATGATTGGCATCCCCGATACCAAACACATCTCATAGGTTAAGAGTGATCTAGGGGACTTTATCTAATTGCATAGAATGATAAGATAAAGAAAAAAATGCCATTTATTAAATTACTTGACAAGATACAATATAAGACTGTTTAAAGAGTCGGCTACTACGCCCTACAAATGGCGCACCGGGCACCTAACTCTTTCAATCTCCCACTTGCCCTAGAGCCAATTGCCCATGCATTTCAGGCCCATCTTCTCAAGATGTCCCTCCAATACTCTTTGGCCCAAGGGTTTGGTAAAGGGGTCCACACGTTCCACTTGAACGTCGCCTCTACGAACGATCTCTCTGATCAGATGGTATCGCCTTTCTATGTGTTTGGACCTCTGATGAGACCTTGGCTCTTTTGACTGTGCAATAGCCCCATTGTTATCACAGTACAATCGTATGGGATCAACAATAGATGGAACAACACCCAACTCTTGGATGAAGTTCCTTATCCAAACAGCTTCTTTTGCAGCCGCCCAGGCTGCAATGTACTCAGCCTCTGTGGTGGAGTCAGCAATAGTTTCCTGTTTAGAACACTTCCAGCTGACCGCTCCACCATTGAGTACAAAGACAAATCCCGAGATAGATTTGAAATCATCCACATCAGATTGGAAGCTAGAATCTGTATAGCCTTCCAATTTTAATTCTCCTCCACCGTAGACTAGGAAGGCATCCTTAGTTCTTCTTAAGTACTTAAGGACTGCCTTTACGGCTTTCCAGTGCTCTTCGCCTGGATTGGCTTGATATCGGCTTATTGCACTAAGTGCATAAGCCACATCAGGCCGTGTACATAGCATAGCATACATAATACTCCCTATAGCAGAGGCATATGGTATGTGAGACATCTTGTCCTTTTCCTCCGGTGTCTGAGGGGACATAGACTTGGAAAGAGAAATACCATGTCTCATAGGCACCAGTCCTCTCTTGGACTGATCCATTTTGAATCTCTTCAAAACTCTATCTATGTACGCAGATTGGGAGAGTCCCAGCATTCTACTGGATCTATCTCGATGAATCTTCATTCCGAGAATGTAGGATGCCTCTCCCATATCCTTCATTGAGAATTGTGTGGATAACCACGCTTTCGTTTCTTGCAACATTCCTATATTGTTTCCAAACAATAGAATGTCATCAACGTAAAGCACCAAAAATGTTATCGCGCTCCCACTAGCCCTTTTGTACACACATGCTTCATCAGCATTTTGAAGAAAACCATATGTTTGTACAGTATCATCAAAACACTTGTTCCAGCTTCGGGAAGCCTGTTTGAGTCCATAAATGGATCTCTGAAGTTTGCACACCTTGTGATCACTTCCTATGGATGCGAAGCCCTCGGGCTGCTCCATGTAAAGCTCTTCCTCTATTTTACCATTGAGGAAAGCAGTCTTCACATCCATCTGCCATATTTCATAGTCTAAATATGCAGCTATGGCTAGAAGTATCCGAATGGATTTGACCATCGCCACTGGTGAAAAGGTTTCATCATAGTCAATTCCTTGCCTCTAAGTGTAACCTTTCGCCACGAGACGTGCCTTGTAGGTGACTACTTCTCCATCTGCTCCAAGCTTTCGCTTATAGATCCACTTGCAGCCTACGAGTTTAGACCCGTCAGGTGGATCTACCAAGGTCCAAACCTTGTTGGAGTGCATGGAGTCCATCTCGGATTGCATGGCTTCTAACCATTTTCCCGAATCGACGTCCAACGTCGCTTCCCCATATGTCCTTGGATCAGGGGAATTACCATCCTCGTTGCTATCAAGCAAGAAACCATACCTCTCAGGTTGTTTCGGGATCCTTTCGGATCTTCGAGGATGTTGTGTACTTGCTACTACTTCTGGTTGTGCTTCTGTGGTATCAGGTGAACCCTTTTGTGGTTCTTGAGTTTCCTCAAGTTCTGCAACCTCGCCATTTCTATCCAATAGAAATTCCTTCTCTAAGAAGGTAGCGTTCCTTGAAACAAACACTTTATGTTCCGATGGGTTGTAGAAATAATATCCATAGGATTCCTTTGGATATCCCACAAACTTACATAAGGAGGATCTTGCATCCAACTTATCGCCCACTAGTTGCTTGACATAAGCCGAGCAACCCCATACCCTTAGGTATTTATAAGTGGATGGTTTACCAAACCACATTTCATATGGCACCTTGGAGACACTCTTTGACGGTACTCTATTTAATAGATGCGTCGCAGATTCTAGGGCATATCCCCAGAAGGAAAGAGGAAGTCCAGTGAAACTCATCATGGATCGAACCATGTCCATCAAGGTCCGATTCCTTCGCTCGCTTACCCCATTAAGTTGAGGAGTACCGGGCGGAGTCCACTGAGAGACAATCCCATTGTCTTTTAGATAATCAAGGAATTCATGGGACAAGTATTCTCCCCCTCGATCCGATCGAAGAGATTTGATACTTCTTCCCGTTTGCTTCTCTACTTCATGTCTAAACTCCTTGAACCTCTCAAAGGCTTCAGACTTGTATCTCATAAGATACACGTAACCATACCTCGAAAAGTCGTCGGTGAAGGTTATGAAGTAAGAATGGTTCCCTTTAGTGCTTACATTAAGCGGACCACATACATCCGTATGGACCAAGTCCAAAAGGTTAGTAGCTCGCTCCATTTGCCCGGCAAATGGTGACTTGGTCATCTTACCCTTTAGACAAGATTCACAAGTTGGCATATCTAGCATTTCCCGAAGGTCAAGCTTATCCGCCATCTTATGAATTCTATCTTTAGAGATATGGCCTAGTCTAGCATGCCACAGGTATGTATCATTTTGATTATCTAACTTTCTCTTACTAGTATGTTCCTCATGTTGAGATAATAAGATTGGAGTATCGGGGAGAACCGTGTATAAGCCATGAGACAACTTTGATTCCAATATTAAAGAAGAACTATAAAACATGGAGCAAGCTCCATTTTTTTATAACAAAACTATAACCTTCCTTGTCCAACAAGGGTACAGAAATGATATTCTTAATTAATTGCGGAATGTAAAATACATTGTTCAAAATAACACGGTTTTTGTTAGGAAAAGATAAGTAGATAGTTCCTACGGCCGTGGCAGCAACCCGTGCTCCATTCCCAAACCGCATGGTCATCTCCCCTCTACTTATCTGTTTGCTTCTTGCCATCACCTGCAAATCATTGCAAAGGTGAACTCCACATCCGGTGTCCAACACCCAAGAAGCATCATTAACTGATAAGTTAACTTCAACATAAAACATACCATTCATTGGTTCAGTGCAATTACGCTTCCAATGTCCCTTTTTACCACAATTGAAGCACGCATCATGATCGGTACCCTTAGCCTTTTTTACACCACCTTTGCCTTTCAACTGTTTTTTCTTGTTGTTGTTCTTCTTCCCCTTATTCTTATTGGCCTTACGACCCTTAGAACGGGATGAGGAACCAACAAGCAGTACCGGCTTATCTTTCTTGATGGTGGCATCTGCACTCTTCAACATGTTCAACAACTCGGGTAATGAAGCCTCAAGTTGATTCATGTTGTAGTTGATGACAAATTGGTCAAACGACTTCGGAAGGGACTGTAGCACGAGGTCAACAGAAAGCTCGGTCTCAAATTTTAATCCAAGATCAGAAAGCTTATTAATAAGACTGATCATACGTAAAACATGATTATCGACCGAAGATCCCTCATGCAGACGAGCACGGAATAGCTCTTTAGAGATTGCGAATCTCTCCCTCCTAGTTCGAGTGCCATAGAGCTCCTCGAGACTTTTGATAATATCCTTGGAGATGGTCACATGCTCAAATTGCTTTTGAAGCTCATTAGTCATAGAAGCCATCATGATACATCTCACTTGGATATTATCATCAGTCCACTTATCAAAAGCGGCACGTTCATCATCAGTGCTTGTGCGAGTTACGCGAGGCAAAGGCGTATCTAATACGCTATCCTTGCGCTCACTTTGAAGCACAATTTTAAGGTTTCAATACCAATCGGCGTAGTTGGGACCGACAAGTCTATTTGAATCTAAGATTGTTGAAAGTGGATTTTTGGCCATTTTGTTAACTACAAAATAAATAGCGAGGCAAAACAATTAGCATTCAATATGTATCTTGTCCACATATAATTCGGTCTTTAATCGTACGTGTCTCCCACTATTTTATCAAATTCCATAACCCTCTTATATGGATATTCGAGGAGATATGCGGGTCTCCCTAGTGGGCTCGAGATCCATAAGCGACTCTTCATATGCCCCGAGAACACGAGCCCATATGATAAATCCGTATGGTAGGCTTACCGGCCTTCTATATCGACATATAGTTCTCAAGATATTTTGCCTCGTCTTTCCCATATACCCCGAGAACACGAGCCCATATGGTAGTAAACGTTAAGTCAAGCCCATCAAATATTCATGGTCAATCGACCGGACTAGTGTGCCCCACGACTCATGGACGACACCTAGACAAATCGATCCCACGAGCATCTCTATGCTTAGTGGTGGTCACAGCCTAATCCACTTGACGCCACCCCACGACTCATGGACGGCGGGCCAAGCTTCATGGCATTTCACATGCTACCACTTATGATGGAAGGCGTGGACAATAGAACTTCATTCAATTTCCACATAAACTTAATATTTCTTGGATTTACTTGAAACAAATCAAGCGAGGGATTTCAACATGCAAGGTCTCATCAAGATAAGGATTATCTTTAATTATGTGATCATGCAATCCAAGTAGCATATAAGAAAACATAATATAAGACATCCACAAAGCGGTAAACAAATATGGATGATTGTGGGTCCCTAAGCGATCCACCCGAGCCACCGGTGAATCTAAGGCAATCTAGGGTACTAAATTAAAATAGGCCCTATCTATTACATAAGCTTCCAACGGCATACATAATCTTCAATAATGGTCCATCATCTTCGTCTCCATCTTCGATTACAATAAAATGAAAAAGAAAGTGCGAAAATAAAATATACAACCAAATTGAAATAGAGGCCAATAATAACTACAACCCAATTGAATAATCTAAGGCTCGACCCACAATCCATCCATTATGCAAATCAACCATCAAGCGTATGAAGATGACATGCAAAGCATTAATTAATCATAAGCCCATCACATAGTTGAAACAATCATAACTTTGGGATTTTTACGTTTTGAGAAAAAACCGAGTTTTTCTAGTTTTCAAAAATTCCAAACTTTTAAATAACTCAAAAACGCGTGGAAGTTGATTCCAAAATCAAGAAATGGGCCAAAGGTAGGAGTCCTTGAAGACCCGGGTCGTGTGTACCACACCACGTCAAGATGGTCCAACCATCAAGCACATGGTGTGCATACGCACACCCGTGTATGCTGCCCGGCAACGCACCGTGCGCCGCCGAGCAGCGCACACACTGTCCAGCAGCTACTGGACAGTTTCTCGACCATGGTCGAGACCACCAAGGGGTGGAATCGGCCATGGTCAGCCCCGTCTTGACCCCCGCCAAGTTTCCTCTGATACCACTATTAGGATCGGTATGCCCCCACAAGTGATGCCGGCGCAACGGAAGAAATAAAGTATATAAAACACATATATATCGGCATCCCAAGCTAGGGGGTCAAAGTAATGCACAACAAAAACTAATATGAGTAAAGGGGTTTTAAACCGATTACAAGATTTGGGGTTTTATTAAAGTGAGGGTGTAAAACCACAACACAAGGAAAACCACACCAAAAACTTTGGCTCTCATTTTCGAATCCTCACCTCAACATGGAGCGGTTCGAATCAAACCACCATAAGCTCCTAAAGAAAGAAGCCTCTACAAGGACACGCCTCAAGTAAGTTTATACCTTAAGCAAAAGATTGGCTAGATATATGCTCTAAGGAAATGGAGTCTATGTAGTGAAAGGTGGAAGACAAGAAGAGTTACTAAAAGAAATATCTATGGAAGATAATCTTTTACAACTAATTTTCAAGAAGAAGTTCTATAGAAGAAAGTCTTCAAGAATCACAAGAGAAGCTAGAAAAATCTAGAGATGAAGAACTAAGCTCTAAGCTTTTTTTTCTTTTTAAGTTTTCATCAACTTTTAAATGAGAGCAAGAACACCTCCTCTTATAGCCACCAATTTTCGGCCATATGGTGTTAGGTGGAGTAGAATACTTGTTTTTCTTCACCTACCACCTCATTCTCACCTACCATTCCATTCTCAACTACCACCACATGTTTAAGAGAATATTTTTCATTTTCTTCTTCATTTAAAAAACATTACAAGTCAAACTTTTACTAGCTTTGAATTCACTCTTGTGACTTCATTTAATTAAGTCCAACTTAATTAAAATGACTCCCAAGTCTTCCAAGACTTGTTAATTAAATAATCTTCATGATTAATTAATAGTAAAATTAGTAGCTTAAATATATTCCCGGATAATAATAATTTCCGTTAATGATTAATCTCCAAGATTAATTAATAGAAAAATTATTTTCCCAAGCCTACTAATTAAAATGTCTTCCACTTAATTAATTAATCTCATTAATCAATTTCACTTTAATCCTAAACCGGATTAATATTCACATAGCAATTGAACTTTCTTGAGTAAGTGTGTAACCCCATTGTAGGTTCGTTCATGTACTAGTAGTAGGAACACAACCCCGTTGTGCCTTTGCAATTTTCATTGCTAGATTTAATTACTCCAAGTATTTTAATCCAACCAAGAATTAATTACCGATTAATTCATGGTTCGTACAAATGAAAGTTAGTAGTAGCCACGCTCCAAGAAGACCTAGCCATGAACGATTATTAGGTGACCTTTCCGCATTACGATTTTCGCATAAGTAAAATCCTTCCATCAAATATCCCGATCGAATCTAGGACTTGGATGTCAGTCGAAATCCCAGTAACTCGATTCTATGTATATCGATCTAACTGACATTGACCAACTTATCAATCAAGCGAGGAAACACTGCTCCTCCTTATTGATACTACTTCGGCCGGAGGTTCCCATGGTCAATAATCTGTGAAGTACATAGGATATGCGCCGATGCTACTGATCAGTGACAGATTCTTTCTTGGCACTCACGCGCCTCCGTACATAACCAGACTGGACCCAATATGCCCCACTTTATGACTCACCTAGAATCGTGTGACAAATCTAAGTACAGTGGGCGATGCACGAGATGACCAATGGTGCCTCAAGTCATGAGGACCAATCTTATGCCTACGTAACCGAGGAGATTCCAAATTTGACATTGACTCCAATATGGAATCACGGCGGGGTTGTTCAGTTTACTCGATCCCAACGAGAACCCACATACATGCACTGATGTACACCGTATCAGTATCCATGGAATAGAATACACTCTCCAAGAGTGTGCATTGTACGTGCAAGCCTTTACGAGTCATTGATATCCCTATCTCAATGATTCTATGACTTGGAACATCTTTAAGACCACAACCTTAGAGACGTATTCCATGATTGGCATCCCCGATACCAAACACATCTCATAGGTTAAGAGTGATCTAGGGGACTTTATCTAATTGCATAGAATGATAAGATAAAGAAGAAAATGCCATTTATTAAATTACTTGACAAGATACAATATAAGACTGTTTAAAGAGTCGGCTACGACGCCCTACAAATGGTGCACCAGGCACCTAATTCTTTCAGTACCTGCATTAAAGGATAGTTCTAATTCTTCTTAAGTACCCATGTTGTTTTGGGTCCTTCATTGTTAGTGACTTTGGTTTGAATTAAAACTTTAGGAACCTATATTTGTCTAGTCTTCATTATAAGAATACTGGCCTTCTTGGGTTTCATATTGTGTTGTTTGTGCTTTTTGGGTGTATAGTAATATCCTTGATTATAATAGTAATCATAATCATAGTCATAATCATAGTTATCATAGTAGTGATAATATGATCTAGATCGTTGTGGATATTGACGCTGGTATTTCCTTGGCACTGGCTTAAGGTGCACTTTTGGTGCTGGACGCTTAGCGCTTGATTCACAGTGGTCAAGTTTATCCTTAACCTTTTGAGCGTTTGGATGAACCCGTCTTTGTGAATCGTTTGCCTTCGTCTTTCCCTTGCCTGAGTTAGCTTTGGCTTTTTCATTTGGCCTCGTCCCATTGTCGCTTGGTTCATTTAGTGTTTGTTCTTGTGAACCTTTCTCAACAAAGAAAACACCCTTTCCTTTGTTGTTCGTCGTAACCTTAGACGCTTTTGATTTTTGACCAAATTTATCACACCTTAAACTGGTCCTTTCACCAAAACGTTTGGTTACATTAGTCACATTATCTAGGTTTCTTGATGCTTTGGATAATGATGAGAATAGCTGCTCTGATTTGGCAAGTCTAGCGATCAGATTAGCTTCTCTCTTGACTATTATATCAAGATCGCTTTTCGATTGAGTAATCTCACTCTCAAGTGATAGGTTCTTCTCAATGCATTGTTGCTGAACTTTCAACTCGGCTTTGAGCGTTACTTTATCTCTTGATCATTTTGATATATTTTGGCAGCATCTTGACAATCTTTATAATATTCATTGAGTTTGTCAAGTAATTCATCATACAAAAGAGGATGAGATAATTCAGTGGTTACCTCTGGTAGCGAGTCGTCAGATGCTTCATCATCTCTTGCCATAAGACAAATCAACGCTGAGTCGCTTGTTGGTTCATCATCACTACTTTCATCTGATGATTCTAAATCCTCTTCAGGTGCGGAGAATGGTTCAGATTCCGCTAGCAAACCTTGTTGACGAAGGTTGCTCCTGAATTGGTTTCTATCCGCATAGTCTTGCCTTGTGGGCTTAGACACATTTGGATAAGGGCAATTTCCCTGGTAGTGCCCTGGTTTCCTGCAATTATAGCATAAATTAGTTTTCATTTTCTGTTCAGTGGTTAATCGCTTGGAAATGACTGGCGTTGAGAGATTCTAAGTAGGAGACTGTGGCGCTTGATATGGAACTGGCGCTACTGGTTGAGGTGCTGGGTACACTGGCGCTTGATACTGAGTCGCTGGTGCAGGGAGAGGGGTTTGAAATGAAGTTTGTCCAATAAGATTTCTCTTTTCATATCTTAGAAATTTCTTGAATTTCTTGACCAATAAAGCCATCTCTTTTTCTTCATTGGATTATGTTGATTTCTCCTCACTAATCTCTTTACCCTTGCTTTTGTTGGTAGTGATTAATGCTCCTAATTCAGTCGATGTGTCGCTGACTTCCCCCAATTCAAATGCCTTTAATTCTGAGAATACATGTTCTGGAGTAAGGGTCTCTAATGTCTGAGATTCTCTAATAGCAACAGTCTTAATCAAATACTTGCTCGGAAGATTTCTAAAAATCTTATTGACCATTTCCTTGTTGGTCAATTCTTTATCCAATGACGCTAACTCTGTAATGAGCATAGTAAACCTTGCGTCCAATTGTTCTAGCGTCTCGTTGGGCTGCATCTTGAAATGTTCAAATCTTTGCATGGCTATGGAGACACTACTATAGAAATGACCTATTACAGCGGTGTTAAAAAAACCGCTGAATGGAGGGGCCTATTACAGCGGTTCATGGGTGAACCGCTGTAAAAGGGTTGACTGGTACCCTATTACAGCGGTTCTTTTAAGAATCGCTGTAATAGGTCTCGGGACCTATTACAACGTTCTTTAAAAATAAATAAAATTAATGGACCTATTACAACGTTCTTTAAAGAACCGCTATAATAGGTCCATTAATTAAAAATAAATAAAAATCAAAGATCTATTATAGCGGTTCTTTGAAGAACCGCTATAATAGGCAAAGACTTATTACAGCAGTTCTTCAAAGAACCGTTGTAATAGGCCAAAACGAAAAAATTTGAAACACTTTTATCTTCCCGCTTCTCTCTTTCACTCTCAAAATTTAAAACCCATTTCAGATTTTCTCCCTCTTTACTCTCGGTCTCTCTCTCTCTCGATCCCCCCCAAAAGCTCGGCACCACCGCCGCTGCCGCCACCACCACCACCACTTACCGGCACCGCCGCCACCACCACCACCACCACGATCGTAAGCTTTTTCTCTTTCTCTTTCTTTCCCTCT
The DNA here is from genome assembly GCA_019426215.1 of Buddleja alternifolia. Classification (NCBI taxonomy): domain Eukaryota; kingdom Viridiplantae; phylum Streptophyta; class Magnoliopsida; order Lamiales; family Scrophulariaceae; genus Buddleja; species Buddleja alternifolia. The sequence continues at coordinate 8,987,474 of CM033397.1, read as the reverse complement.
ATATATATATATATGTATATGTATATTTGTATATGTGTATATGTGTGGGTGTATGTATATTTGTGTATGTGTGGGTGTATTTATTTTGTGTATATGTGTATATTTGTGTATGTGTGGGTTTATGTATATTTGTGTATATGTGGATGGGTGTGTGTATATTTGTGTATATGTGGATGGGTGTGTGTATATTTGTGTATATGTGGATGGGTGTGTGTATATTTGTGTATATGTTGATGGGTGTATGTATATTTGTGTATATGTGGATGGGTGTCTGTATATTTGTGTATATGTTGATGGGTGTATGTATATTTGTGTATGTGTGGATGGGTGTATGTATATTTGTGTATGTGTGGATGGGTGTATGTATATTTGTGTATGTGTGGATGGGTGTATGTATATTTGTGTATTTACGAAAATATTTCTCGTTTGAAATGTTGCGGTATCGGAATGACACGAAATTCTCACGGTCATAGCGAATTCTAAACAAAACGCATGACTTTTTCATGCGATCTCTGGATTTTAGTCATCTCAGATCGTTTAAGGCCTCAAATTTGCATTTTTTTACAAAAATAGGGTATTTTTGTAATAAAACGCAAATTTGAGGCCTTAAACGATCTCAAATGGCTAAAATCCCGAGAGTGCAAGGCAAAGACTTGCGTTTTGTTCAGAATGCCATTTCACTATGACCGTACGAATTTCGTGTCATTCCGACACGGTAACATTTCAACCGCGAAAATAAAATTAAAAAAAAAAATACTACCTATTACAACAGTTTTTTCCAAAACCGCTGTAATAGGTCCCGAAAAAAAATTAAATTTTTTTTTAACAACGGTTATTTGTATAACCGCTGTAATAGGTGTCTATTACAGTGGTTTTTAACCGCTGTAATTGGCCTTAACCAATTACAGCGGTACCTATTACAGCAGTTTTAACCGCTGTAATTGGCCAAAAATAACCGCTGTAATAGGCCATTTCTGTAGTAGTGAGAACTTATTCTCCTTTATCTGTGCTGAGCCTTCACACACTATAGCCAACTTATCCCATATTTCTTTGGAAGTTTTACATTGCTTGATCTTGTTGAATAATGCATCATTGTTTCCTAATGCTGAGTAAAGTGCACTTCGTCCAACATTATCTAGATTTGCTCTTTTCCGATCATCAGGCGTCCATTCTAACTTAGGTTTCTCGACATATCCATCTGGAGTGACTTCATCAGCTCCAGGTGCTCGAGTTATCACTTTCATGATCTTAATGGGGCCATCTGAAATTACATCACACATTTCATTATCGCAAGAACATAAATACGCGAGTGCTCTAAGTTTCCAAGAATCATAATTTGACTCTACCAACTTAGGCATTTTGTTAAAAGCCATAATGAGACGTTTTGGGGGAGAGAGAGAGAGAGAGAGAGAGAGAGAGAGAGATTTAAAACAACTAAGTTTTAGAAAAATGGATCTAAACAAGCAGTTACGCTCGGAAACACTTAGATTTCTACTTCAACCGCTTTGATGCCACTTTGTGGTCCCAAGTGGCATATAAAAGGGTCTAGAAAGGGGGGGGGGGGGGGGGCGGGTTGAATAGACCCTGAAGTCGTTTTCGACTTCAAAAATTCGTATCACTTTTAAAGATTAGAACGCTTAGAAAGCTGAGCGCTTGGGTCAGACGCTTCAGTAAAAATAACTTAGACTTAGTGATTTCAGCAATTTAGGTAACGCTTAGATTGCTTAATCAGGGTTAGCAAAGCGGAAATGATTTTAAAGCTTTAGCGTTCATTTTGGTTAAATAGTCGCTTAGCAGATTGACTTGTCTTTTTCAAAATAGATAGAATAATATGAAACAAGACAATAATAAAAGTAAATGACACAACATATATAAGGTTCACTGGGTGATGTAATCCCAGGTACGTCCTTCTTCTCCTTTTTCACTTGGAGAGAATTTACTAAGATGATTATCAAAGAATCACACAGAATCTTCTATAAGATAGTAAATAGATGAAAATGATCTCGGGCCCCTTGATCACACAGATGTCAGCACCAATGAAGATCTTCTTCTACAAAATTTTCTCACACGGAAATACTGCCTGTAAGGGGTTTCAACAACTTTCTCATTCAGATGAAAGGTTGAGGGTTTTATCACAAGGGTTTGTTTGTTTTTGGAAAGATAAAAAAACTTCGAATATCTCAGTAAGAGTTTAGATTTCTTCTTTTGAAGATATTTGATATATTTGTGATTGTATGGAATGTATGTAAAAAGCTTGAAAGATTTTGGCTATGGATTTTTCTAAGCTTTTTCTTCAGCAAATTTTTCTTGTGTATGTACATATATCTCTATCTCTCTGTGTTTATATATCTGTTTGTATATTTTTAGGGTTTGCTGGAAGTAAGGTATTTATAGGCAATTCTTGTGATTTGTCCGTTGGACACATGTGAAAGCCTGCCTTTCACGCGGCGCGTGATTATACCTTTTCTCTGACATTCCTGACTTTCTGCTGGTTCCGATTGGACGGGAGCAGCTATTAACTCTGAATTTCTGACTGTCTAGTCAAAAGGTGGCTTGTCCATAAGTCAAATTAGCTTATCACATTTAATGCTCTTATCAGGCATTTAATGCATTTGAATTTATTTGCCGTTGGAAATAAATGTCCGTTGAATGAGTGCATTTAAGTCCTTTATGACTTGAGAATTTATTTCAGATGAATCTGATACTGATCGCGAGAGTGCTTTGAGCGCTTGATCCATGAATCCTGAAATAGTCCTTTAGCGTTTGACAGACGCTAAGGATAAATCTTCATCTTCTTCTGACTTCAGACGCTGATCTTCAACTTCATCTCTAATAGGCTCATCTAGAATTCTATTAGCGATTCGGTATCTAATACCGAGTCTAAAATCTACAAAGATAAAAATTACAACCTTAACAAAATTACATTCTTTCAAACGCTTATACAATTGATCTATGAAACATAAACTTACATTATATTTTGGGGTTTAACATAAAATCCTATCTTGTCAACATCAAAACATTTAACATGAAATTTCCTAACAGATTGGATTAATGATTATGAAGGTATGCGTGAGCCTTAGACCTGAGGAGTTACGGTCACAGTGTGCCTGTGACGTTGGATTTTGTCACTAGAGTAGTTAGGCCCATTCACCCATTGGTGGGGCCGACCTCGAAATGCGTTCCAGTGGGCAAGTAGCATGTGAGGTGATTACCAAGATGGAATTCACTGTCTCGAAAGTAAATGAGAAGTATCCTATGCGGTCATAGGTAAATGAGATTGAAAGTCTCTGGCCAGAGCTGATGAACTAACTCGTGTTTAGTGATCTCATATTACTATGATTCTTAAGAATAGCATCGAGTCTTGTGAGTTTGACATATTCCATAACTCTCACTCGATCGGGATACGTCAGTGAAGGGCTTATACTCATAAGGTATCATAATCTAGAGGTTCGTAATGATATAATCATTTCGTACTCAGTTGGGCTACGATGTCGGGCCACAGTGCTGGCTAGGTGTCACCCGCATCCTTTGGTATCTGACACGCGAATTCCTAGCAAGTATACTAGGTCGTGCAAAGTAATAAAGTGGACTATTTAGCCCGGGGTGTATCGTCTCCACAGGGACAATTGGATTCAATGCTCGTAATTGCTATATTATCTAACTCTAAGCTAAATCAAATTATAAGATGATGGTTGATTATACTATGAAAATAATCAAAGACAACTATGTGATAAACAAGATAATAAATCGAATGGAAAGAGGTGATTGGGTTATGATCCTACTATGTTCTATTCTATGTTCATGAACTCTCAATTATCCGGATTCTTAGAACGTTCTTGTTATGGCGAAACCCCCTAATGTATTTATTATTCAATCTCTTGAAATAACAAGCCTATACTAGTTAACAACTTCCTATATCTCTATAGTGAAGATTGAATTAACTAACATGCATTTAGGTTCAAAGGAATTCCTTGTTTACGAATATCCTACATTCAATCGGGTCATCTTATCACAAAAAGCCACACAACGCAATCGATTCTATCTCTAGTCAATTGTTACGTTATGATGTTTGATTTTTCGATCTCCCTTTATCTATCTCCTCTCGGTCTCAAGACAAAGCATTTTATCAAACACATGGTGATCAAGCATATGCAAGCATTAAGTACAAAATCAAACATGTAACAAGAATGTAATAAATCCGGAAATTAATGATTCATTAAACACAAAACATCACAAAGTATTCACATAACCCAATCACAAAAATACTTAGCTCATACTTACAACAACAAGTGATTCAACAACTCTACAAGACATAATTGAAATACTAATCAAGAGAAAGAGTTGAATTACTCCCTATTATAAAGTGTGAATCCAAGCTTTGATGATGAAAATGATGATGATGAGGATGATGATGGTTCTTCAAGCTTCCTTAGGACTTCCCATGGCTCCCCCTTGGTGTTTTAGAGCATGTCTAGCCTTTTGATAAGTGACGAATGTGTTATAAAGACCAAAAACGGCGGACATAAAAAATAGGGCAGCAGGGCACTGAGCCGCGGCACAAACTTCTATCAGACCGCGGCACTAAAAGTGCGAACCAATTTTCCGAAGTAGGACCGCGGTCCTGTGCCGCGGTCGTCTCACGCAGAATTCGCAGTTTTCGTATTGTAATCATAACTCTCTCTACACATGTCGGATTGAGGTGATTCAAGTTGCCCCGGGAAGCTAAGAACCAAATCTACAATATTGAAGAAGAAACCTTAATCTGATTCGGCCTGTAAGAGGATGAAAACCGCGTTTAAATATGAATATTGTGTAAAATCTTTCGTCAACTATCTTCTTTTGTTTCTTTCTTCAATTTCAAGCTCAATTTGGATCTCTTTTCTCGTCTTTCATGCGTAAATCAACTTTTATCCTACAAAAGAAAATATATACCAATCAAAGCATTATGAGGGATAAAAAATGATCAGAGTAACGATCAAATCATATCACAATGGGGCATAAAATACTGTAAAATATGGACTTATCAACTACCCCCCAACTAGGCTATGATCGTCTCGATCACTAAATGGTGAACAAATACTCATAAGTTCAGATTTTACAACTTGGTTTGGGATCTTGAAAGATTCATGTGTCAATAATCAAGCACGTAAAAGAATTAGACCCTCGAAAATGATCATGACAAGTTACACTTTACCTAGAACACTCAACAATTTGAAAGCCCCCAAACATCTTCGATTCCATCTCGAAATCATGAACTCCAAATCCATTTTTATGTCAAGAGCACACTTTAAACAAGATTATGCAAACTCATTAGATAATAAAAACATTAAAACACTTCAAAACTTTGCTAACCTATCGGTGTGCATGAAATGTGAAAGTCAAGATCAAAAGGTCTTTTTGGCTTGTAACGTAAGGCTAGGTAATGGCTTGGACGGGAATATATGGATAAAGTGACTAAACTCAAGAAAGCATACAACTCAGTATCATCGAGCTAAACACTCACTTATCACTGAATAAATCTCCACATCTCGCCACTTATAGCTTTCTGATTTCTTTTCCCCTTGAACTCATAACCCCAAAACTTGTTTCTTTTGATGCTAGGGGTGGAAAAATGATTCCCAAACCAAATAAATCACATTGAAGCTCAGTTCCTAGCCAAGTCTAGAGAGAGCTCACATAATATATTTTTCGGTAACTTCCAATCTCTCGACTCTTTAGCCAACTCACAACATTTCTTTTTCCTCTCTTTATTTCACATAAACTCAAGACCTCAAAATTTTTCAAGATCATCAAGAACAAACACACCTTTTAACCCATTAATCCATGAGATTCGACACCCAAAACAAAGCGTAAACCCAAATTAAAGCTAAATGATATGAAGTTATATGCTCTCTTACTTGGGAAATAGACTTTGTTTTTCTTTCTTTTAGGCTAAAGGGTGGTTGGTGTGGCTTGCGAAAGAAAATCGAATGGTGGTTTTTAGTGTGCTAAACACACTCCATTCTTATCAATACGGCTCAAAATAAGGTCTAGAGATTATGTAATATCGTGAAGGCCAATTGTAAGGTTAAAGAAAATGAAAGATGGCCTAAATCATTTCATGACTTCGCACACTCAACACACATTTCAAAGTTGACAAAATTGAACGCTCAATGCTTTAAATCCTCAACAATTCACATAAGCATGGCTAAAAAGGCTTTCACATATAAAATACGACAAATGATTTCATCTTAGATGAAGTAGAGACACTCAAACGAATCATGCTCCAAGAAAAAGTATAACAAATCATGAATATGAAATCATTGACTATCACAGTTTTCTAATCCCAAATCAAGCATGAAACTTAACAAATGAGTACAAGTTAAACCATATCACCACATCAAAATAAAATTAGGACGTCTAACCCGCCACCCAACTAATCTAGCACATTGTCCCCAATGAGTGAACATACAAAGGTAAAGTAAAGGAAGGAAAGACGCCACTGATGTTTGAAGCTAAGTGATGTCCAAAAAGCGAAAGAGCGGCAAGGCGAAAAATCTGACATTAAAGCCTAGCCATCTGTGAAGTTAGAAAAACAAGAAGAGACAAAAAGCATCATCATGACAACTAAGAACACATAAAACGACAAAAACAAAACAAAAAGAAAAAAAAAATGTAAACAAAAGAAAGCATGTAAAACGTGGGTTGCCTCCCACGAAGCGCTTGTTTTAAGTCATTAGCTCGACTCCCTTGCACTGCTCATGGTGGATCATAAGGAGCAATGCCAATTTTGTATGGATGAGCCTTTTTGTGTTTTTTCCAGTTGCGTAAAGGCTTCTCTCCTCCAATATATATCACACAACCTAAAAGAATTAGAAGTAAGCATAAGGTCTCTTTCAAAAATACATAATTGAAGTGTAAAGATGAAAGTTTAATTGGAAGTGAGAAATGATCGTCAATGGATGATTGCAACTCATATGTGGCTACTCCATACTCCCATAGACTTAGTTTTGACAACTCAAATGGTGGTATATCCAAGTGATTTAGATATCCTCTAATTTTCTCATTCTCAACCGTAGCATCACTTGGGTTTTCCAAATATGTATCGAATGGATCACTAGAGTTGTAAACCTTGACTTCAACCTCCTCCACTCTGTCTCTCTGGTTATTGATACACTTTTGTAAGAATTCGAGAGATATGGTGGTAGGAGGTTTTGAGTTCTTGAATATTTCTAATGCTTTTTCTTGGTCATTTGATGGAGTGAATTTTGGGATCTCAATGCTGAATTGAAGGTGCTCCAGTGATATTGTATCTACTTCACCACACATAGATTCTGAAGGTAGTGTTGGTGTAGCAATAGGGTACAAACACTGTGGTGCCGAATCAACAACTTGTTCAACTCCTGTATCAAGTACCTCATCATTCTCCTCTGTGCCACCCTGAGAAGTGTCTGATGATCTCTCTGCCAATAAATTGGAAAGTTGGTTGAGTTGTGTTTGCAATTCCATTATAGATGCTTCAAGATTTTGAGATCGCTCATCGTTCGACTTCATCCATTGGATCATCAACTCCTCAAAACTAGGGTTCCTATCACATTGTTGCTGATAATCCCCATGGTTCTGAAAGTTAGTCGATTCAAATTCTCCCTGCATTAGAAAGGGGGACCTATCTTGATGCAGGTATGCTTGTGAATCTCTCATAACATAATAACTCAATGGCAAGTCTTGCTGACTTCTCCATCCGTGTTGACAATAATCGCTATGATGAGCGTCTCCACACCACGAACATAAATCTTGCACTCGACTCCCGTATTCGGCACCTTCATCCCATCCTTGTTTTGACCAATAAAAGTCATTGATGCTCATCTATTAAAGAATAAAAAGAAAAAAAATAAAAAAACATAACAAAACAACAACTAAAAAAAACAAAAACAGCAACTTAAAACACAAAACCAACAACTAAAAAAAACAAAAACAACATCTTAAAACACAAAACCAGCAACTAAAAACACAAAAACAACAATTTAAAACACAAAATCAGCAACTAAAAACACAAAAACAGCAACTTGAAACACAAAAACAGAAACTTAAAACACAAAAACAGCAACTAAAAACACAAAAACAGCAACTTAGTCTTAGAGAAGATAAGTGAATTACAATATCAAATAACGCAATTGTCCCCGGCAACGGCGCCAAAAACTTGACAGGCGAATTCCTAGCAAGTATACTAGGTCGTGCAAAGTAATAAAGTGGACTATTTAGCCCGGGATGTATCGTCTCCACAGGGACAATTGGATTCAATGCTCGTAATTGCTATATTATCTAACTCTAAGCTAAATCAAATTATAAGATGATGGTTGATTATACTATGAAAATAATCAAAGACAACTATGTGATAAACAAGATAATAAATCGAATGGAAAGAGGTGATTGGGTTATGATCCTACTATGTTCTATTCTATGTTCATGAACTCTCAATTATCTGGATTCTTAGAACGTTCTTGTTATGGCGAAACCCCCTAATGTATTTATTATTCAATCTCTTGAAATAACAAGCCTATACTAGTTAACAACTTCCTATATCTCTATAGTGAAGATTGAATTAACTAACATGCATTTAGGTTCAAAGGAATTCCTTGTTTACGAATATCCTACATTCAATCGGGTCATCTTATCACAAAAAGCCACACAACGCAATCGATTCTATCTCTAGTCAATTGTTACGTTATGATGTTTGATTTTTCGATCTCCCTTTATCTATCTCCTCTCGGTCTCAAGACAAAGCATTTTATCAAACACATGGTGATCAAGCATATGCAAGCATTAAGTACAAAATCAAACATGTAACAAGAATGTAATAAATCCAGAAATTAATGATTCATTAAACACAAAACATCACAAAGTATTCACATAACCCAATCACAAAAATACTTAGCTCATACTTACAACAACAAGTGATTCAACAACTCTACAAGACATAATTGAAATACTAATCAAGAGAAAGAGTTGAATTACTCCCTATTATAAAGTGTGAATCCAAGCTTTGATGATGAAAATGATGATGATGAGGATGATGATGGCTCTTCAAGCTTCCTTAGGACTTCCCATGGCTCCCCCTTGGTGTTTTAGAGCATGTCTAGCCTTTTGATAAGTGACGAATGTGTTATAAAGACCAAAAACGGCGGACATAAAAAATAGGGCAGCAGGGCACTGAGCCGCGGCACAAACTTCTATCAGACCGCGGCACTAAAAGTGCGAACCAATTTTCCGAAGTAGGACCGCTGTCCTGTGCCGCGGTCGTCTCACGCAGAATTCGCAGTTTTCGTATTTTAATCATAACTCTCTCTACACATGTCGGATTGAGGTGATTCAAGTTGCCACGCGAAGCTAAGAACCAAATCTACAATATTGAAGAATAAACCTTAATCTGATTCGGCCTGTAAGAGGATGAAAACCGCGTTTAAATATGAATATTGTGTAAAATCTTTCGTCAACTATCTTCTTTTGTTTCTTTCTTCAATTTCAAGCTCAATTTGGATCTTGATAGGAGTCGTTTTTACGTGTTTTTAAGCCCCTTTCCGTTTATGTTTTAGGTTCATTTATCGCTTGATTCTTTCCACATGTGCATTTAATTCGTGCATTAAGTGATTTCAGACCTTAAATGGATACTATCGAAGAACGGGCTGAAAAATGACGTATAAAACAAGTTTAGGCCAAGATGCTTCACACCTCCACGACCAAACAAGCAAGAAATAAGTTGAGTTAGCCAAGATCATGTTTTAGTACCATTTCCGCACACCTGGGCGCCAAATCAGAAACAATCTCCACGTTGGAACGCCATTTGGATAAATTTAGAGACCGAATTTGATGAAGTGTCCTTCTACAAAGTTTTAGAGCTATGTCTTATCTTTACATGGGGACTTGAATCATCCAATTAGGAGATATTTGGAGAAGTGTATGAATAAAACACTATCCCTGCGCTGGAAAACACGAAAGTGGCAGCTCCCATTCTTAGTAGGTGGAAAACAAGAGAATGGTAGTTCACATTCTTGGTAGGAGGAAAGTAAGAGAATGGTAGGTGAAAAACAAGAGAATGGTAGTTCACATTCTTGGTAGATGGAAATCAAGAGAATGGTAGGTGGAAAGAAAAGAGAATGGAAGCACATGTTCTTGGTTGGTGAATTTTTTTTGCTATAAAATGAGGATTGGATGTCATCCTCCAAACACACTTGAAAACACATTCCCCATTGGGGGAGCCTAAACACATCCTATCATCATCTTCATCATCCTTATATTAGTTATGAAGATTATCAAGAACCTTTGAAGGTGAAGAAATCAAGAAGCATGGAAGAGATGAAGATCGAAGTTCAACCATCAAAAATACGAGGGAGTTTCTTAGATTTAGATTTGTTTTTGTCTATGAATATGAATCTTAATTTAAGTTCCTATCTTTTATCTTTTATGATGAAATAGATTCTTCGAACTAAGGCCATGTTGAGGCTAAATTATGATAATTGAGTTATAAATTGTGTTTTTCATATTAATTCTATTGTTGTTTTGTGTCTTGATCTTGTTTGAATGCATCATATGCTTAGCTACCATATGCATGATTTATTGCTTAAATTATTCGTTCGAGAGAAGGTAATTTAAGGTGCAAAGAGGATCATCACATAATCCGTAAAAAATAGGGAATTGCCCCTAGAGATAAGTAGAGATTCCCGGGTGCAGTTAGCCGGATTAATCCGGGGAAATTCTAGAACTTGAATGCATGATTGTTGGTTAGATTCTCGGATAGACATATCTAGAGAACCATCAATTAATCATAGGATTATTACAGCCGAGACATCGGGTAGTAATTATTTAAGGTTTTTTCCACCAAAGCAACATTAGTCTAATAATATGAGAACATGTTTATAATGAAATTGATTAATTTATGCCAACACATGTGTCTTAGTTGCTCTCTTCCATAGCTATCTTGATTTCGACATCTTGTTTCTTATATCTTACTTCCATAATATTTTAGTTAATTCTTGTTTTAGTTTAAGTTCTTCAATTGCTTTAAAATCATAAACTAAAATACATGTCCTTGAGGTTCGACAACCTGGACTTTATTGTCCACTTTATTACTACACACGACCAGTCCACTTGCTGTTTAATACACGTAAGGATTTTTCGTGTTAGATCTCTTTTCTCGTCTTTCATGCGTAAATCAACTTTTATCCTACAAAACAAAATATATACCAATCAAAGCATTATGAGGGATAAAAAGTGATCAGAGTAACGATCAAATCATATCACAATGGGGCATAAAATACTGTAAAATATGGACTTATCAGTATCCTCCCATTGCCAATTGAGACAAATCTAGAGAGTCGTGTTATAAAGGAATAGACAGGGAAATCAAGTCTTGTATTAATTCCATCTTGTAATAGACGCGCTATAAAGCAATAGAGGGTGTTCTGGTAATTTGTCCTTGGGAAGGATGAATTAATTAATTGGATAAATTAATTTAATTAGTTGTTTAATTGGATTAAACAATGGTAAATTAAATTAATTAGTTTGAATATTTAATTGACTAGGTTAATTAATTATTCAAACTAGAATAATAATTAATTATTTGATTAATTAATTAATATTGATTTAATCAATATATATTTAATTGAATTATATATTAATTGATTAAATTAATTGGACTAAGTTGACTGGGTCAACATAGCCCAATTGATTGTCCAATGGCCCATATTGGCGTGTGTGTGTGAGATCCGGTGGGCTTAGGTTGGAGGATTTATTTAATCCTCCAACACAAGCCAGATTACACAGTTGTAACAATTCACATAATGTGAGATCCTCCACCAGAAATACAGTCAGAGAAAAACCATTCTCTTCACAGTCCACTCGATCTCACCTAGCCGCCATGGAGATTGGAGATGGGGATTTCCCGGAGTCTCTTCCCGCGTGATGATCCAGAGACGGTACAATTGAACCATTGGAGAAGATTGAAGATTCGCGAGGATCAAAGTTGAATACGCGAAAAGGTAAGTTTTTCGTATTCATCTTTTTCAAGATTTAAATCGACGAAAGCGACGAATTGATCTTGGTTTGGGAATTCAGATCTATTTTTCACTTCCGCTGCACATGCCCAACGGGATTCCCAACACCCTAGAGTCCTTATTCAACTTCAAGACTTGGAGAAGAAGAAAACTTTTTCGTTCTTCACCAAGATTTCGAATCCCAGTTGCCAAGGCCTCTTGAATTCCGCCATCATCCTTATTTGGAGTCCAAGAATTAATTCTTGACTCCATATTTAATTATGGGCTAAACCCATCAATTAAATATTACCATATAATTAAAACCCGTTTAATTATATTCACTTATTCCAATTAACTTATTTATTTAACTTGAGCTAAGCCCAACTAAATAAAATACTTGGACTCTACTAGATCCATTAATTTAATTAATTCTACAAGATTAATTAAAATAGTCGAATTAATTGAATCACCTCAATTAATTCATATTCCACATTAGGAAAGGACTAGACTTTCCTAATTTCCTCAAATTGATTAATCACATCATTTAAGTAGTGACTCTCACGAGTTAAGTGTGTGACTCCTTAGGCTCGTCTACTATCTAGTAGTAAGTAGACTTTCCCAAAGTGCTAGTGTACTTTCCTAAAATAGAAAGTACTAGATTAAATCATTCCTTTGATTCAATCAAACCTCGAATTAATCACCACATTAATTCTTGGCACTTACAAATTGTGGTTACTGTCTAGAAACGGGCCACGAAGACCTAGATAAAGATGAAGATAAAGATAAGCCTTTCGTGATCTTGATCCTCGTATAAGTAAGATCCCTCCATCTAATCTCCGATTGAATCTAGAGCAGTGGCTAAGGTCGAAGATCCATTAATTCAATAACTATGTTTCCAAAATACGGTGAGATCGACTTCGACTATCTAAACGAGGAAACCCTACGCCTCTTTAGATATCATACTTCGGCCGAAGATTCCTAAAGTCGATTCACTATGTAAACATAGGAGATTCACTGACAAGTCTAATGTCAAAGATAGATCCCATCTTGATTCTCACGTGCCTTCATACACAATTAGCCCATGTCTGATTTTGCCCATTTGCGATCATCTAAGTAATCATGTAACTAACCAAGACATGTTCAATTATGTACAAGACATCCAATGGAACCTCAGGTTCTAAGGATTACTCTTATACTACTAGACCACTGGAAGTTCCAGATTCGACTGGGATTCCATTTAATGGAACTTCCATAGGGTTGTTCAGTATACCTATTCCCACAATAGGAACCCTCATATATGCATAGGCTTTCACAGTGCGAATATCTATGAAACGAGATACACTCTCCCAAGAGTATGCATCATATACGAAAGTCTTTTGGGCCTCATCGATATCCCTTCATCTCGATGAGCCCATTCACGACTTGCCACATATGCTTAAGGATCACAGCCTTGGAGACATATTCCATCATTGCCATTCTCGATGCGCAATGATGTCCCATAGCTATGTGTGATCCTTCAGGACTTTATTCTAAGTTTAAGACAAAGTTATATACACGAATAAAGAATTCCAAAAGATTAACTTTATTTATACGGAAAAGATCGTTCAGCTAGAGTTACTATTACATAGAATGGCGCCCAAAATTGGTGCGCCGGGTATAAACTCTAACAATCTCACACTTGCCTGAGTGCCAATTGACCATGTACTTAAGGCCCATTCTCCCTAGATGTCCTTCAAATACTTTTTGGCTTAAAGGTTTGGTGAGCGGGTCCGCCACATTGTCTGCCGAGTCCACACATTCGACTCAAATGTCGCCTCTCGCAATGATCTCCCTGATCAAGTGGCATCATCTCTGTATGTGTTTTGATTTTTGATGAGACCTTGGCTCCTTTGCTTGCGCGATAGCCCCGTTGTTATCATAGTACAAAGGTATTGCATCTACAACAGATGGAACTATACCCAATTCTTGGATGAAGTTGCTTATCCAAACACCTTCCTTCACAGCCTCTGAAGCTGCGATATATTCTGCTTCAGTGGTGGAGTCCACCACAGTTGCTTGCTTGGAACTTTTCCAGCTGACGGCTCCTCCATTGAGCAGATAGACAAATCCCAAGACCGACTTCTAGTTGTCCACATCTGTTTGGAAACTTGAATCGGTGTAGCCCTCTACCTCCAATTTTCCACGTCCGTATATCAAAAACATGTCCTTAGTCCTGTTAAGGTACTTAAGGATCTCTTTCACTGCATTCCAGTGCTTCTCACCGGGATCAGCTTGATAACGGCTGCACACACTCAATGCGTACGCCACATCGGGTCTTGTGCATATCATCACGTACATTATGCTACCTATAGCCAAGGCATAAGGTATTTGGGACATTCTTACTCTTTCTTCTAGAGTCTTAGGAGACATCAACTTGGAAAGTGTAATCCCATGTCCCATTAGCAAAAATTCTCTCTTGGATTCTTCCATCTTAAATCTCTTAAGTACACGACCGATATATGCAGATTGGGAGAGTCCTAGAAGCCTACTCGATCTCTCTCGGTATATCTTCATACCAAGTACGTAGGATGCCTATCCTTCATGGAAAATTGTTTAGAGAGCCATACTTTAGTCGACTGCATCATTCCAATATCGTTTTCGATCAAAAGAATATCATCAACGTAAAGTATGAGAAACGTAACCGCGCTCCCACTAACCTTCTTGTACACAAAAGCCTCTTTAACATTTTGCACATATCCATACTCTTGTATGATAGTGTTAAACCGTTTATTCCAGCTTCGGGAAGCCTGCTTTAATCCATAAATGGACTTTTGGAGCTTACACACTTTGTGTTCGCTCATTTCGGATGTAAAGCCATCTGGCTGTTGCATGTATATCTCTTCCTCAGTCTCTCCATTGAGGAATACAGTCTTTACATCCATCTGCTAGATCTCAAAATTGAGAAATGCAGATATAGCAAGCAAAATCCTAATGGATTTCAGCATTGCCACTGGCGAGAAGGTTTCATTATAGTCAATGCCTTGCCTCTGAGTGAATCCTTTTGCCACGAGGCATGCTTTATAGGTTGCCACCTGTCCATCGACTCCAAGCTTCCACTTATAGACCCACTTATAGCCATTGGGTTTTATGCCCTCTAGTGGGTCCACTAAGGTCTATACCTTGTTGGAGTCCATGGATTCCATTTCAGACTTCATGGCTTCTAGCCATTTTCCCGAATCAATGTCAGACATTGCTTCCTTATAACTCTTTGAATTAGAGTCTAAGGGATGATCATCGGAGTTCTTTTCTTCCAACAGGCCAAGCCATCTTTCAGGTGCCTTTGGAACTCTTTCAGATCCCCTCAAGGGTTGTGTGTTCTCAGTTTGTGTATCAGAATTAGCTTCATTAGTGTCAGGTGGGTTATTTTGTACTTCTTGATTTGAATCACTTTGATTCATCTCAGCAAGTTCTACACCCTCGCCTTTCCTATCCAAAAGGAATCCTTTTTCTAGGAAATTGGCATTTCTTGAAACAATCACTTTTTGTTCCACAGGGTTGTACAAGTAGTATCCAATAGTTTCCTTTAGATATCCTACAAAATAACACAAAGAGGATTTGGAATCCAATTTGTCTCCCACTAAATGCTTTACACAAGCGGGGCACCCCCATATTCTCAAGTGAGCATACGAGGGTGACTTTCCACACTAAGTTTCATATGGGGTCTTGGGCACAGCCTTGGATGGCGCCCTATTCAACAGATAGGTTGCCGTTTCAAGCGCATAGCCCCACATGGACTTAGGAACTTCAGTGAAACTCATCATGGATCGAACCATATCCAACAATGTTCAATTCTTTTGCTCGGCTCGCGAATACAAGTATACCCGTTATGTTGAGGCGTGTAATTGCCTAACTCTAAGCTAAATCAAATTATAAGCGAAAATAATCAAAGACAACTATGTGATAAACAAGATAATAAATCAATGGAAAGAGGTGATTGGGTTATGATCTGTTCTATTCTATGAGAACTCTCAATTATCCGAAGAACGCTCCCATTCTCTTTAAGATAATCAATGAACTCAGAAGATAAGTATTCTCCTCCCCCACACAACGATCATTCTATCTCTAGAATTGTTACCGATCTCCCTTTAGAGCAAAGCATTTAATACTTTTTCCAAGTTGCTTCTCTACCTCATATCTAAACTCCTTAAATTTCTCAAAGGATTCAGATTTATATCTCATCAGATATACGTAACCATACCGAGAGTGATCGTCGGTGAAGGTTATGAAGTAGCTAAACCCTCCTCGAGCATTTCTGCTCATAGAGTCGCACACGTCCGTATGGATCAAATCCAATGGACATGTGGCTCGTTCCACTTTTCCCGAAAATAGCAATTTGGTCTTTTTCCCTTTGAGACATGATTTGCAAGTTGTCAATTCATTTAAGTCTTGGAGACCTAAATGAGTTGCTAAGCTTCGAATTCTTTCTTTGGAGATATGACCTAGTCTCTCGTGCCACGTTAGTGCGTCTGTTTGATTATCTCATTTACGTTTATTTCTTTGTTGAATATTGAGATTAGAAATTGTTGGGAAAATAGTATAAACTCCATCATGCAATTTTGATTCCATAATAAGAGACGATTCATAAGATAAAAACATAGTTTTATTACGAATCTCAAAACAATAACCCTCTCGATCCAAAATCGGAATCGAGATAATGTTTCTTATTATTTTAGGAACAAAATAAATGGAATTTAATACTAAATTTCTATCTCCTATCCCTAAGTAGATCATCTCCACGGCTTTGGCAGCAACCCGTGCTCCATTTCCCATCCGCAGGGTCATGTCTCCTCTACTTAGCTCCTTGATTCTTGTCATCTCCTGCAAGTTATTGCAGATATGAACTCCACATCCACTGTCTAGAATCCAAGAAGAATCGTTGATTGAAAATTTAACTTCAACAAAGAACGTACCTTAAGCCTGTGGCTTTTTGCAGTTCCTTTGCCAGTGCTCAGTCTTCCCACATTTGAAGCACTTATCCGATTTGGCCTTTTTCACCTTCTTAACACCATCAGTACCTTTCAGCTTCTTAGTCTTATTCTTCTTCTTGTTACCCTTCTTAGGTTTGGAAGATGAATTCATAAGAAGCACCGGCTTATCCTTTTTGATGGTGCTCTCAGCACTTGTCAACATGTTCAACAACTCATTCAATGAGGCATTCAAGTCGTTCATGTTGAAGTTGATGACGAATTGGTCATTAGACCTTGGGAGAGACTAAAGGACTAGGTCAACGCAAAGGTCTCCATCAAGTACCACGTCCAAATCGTTCATCTTGTGAATCAATTGAACCATCTTAAGGACGTGATCACTGACAGACGCACCTTCGCTCATCCTTGCTTCAAACAGTTGCTTCGAGATAACATACCTCTCTCTCCTTGTTCTAGTACCGTATAGCTCTTCAAGGCGATTGGCAATATCCTTTGCCAATATCGTATTCTCATGTTGCTTTTGCAACTCATTTGACATTGTAGTCATGATAAGGCATCTTGCTTGGATATTGTCATCCGACCAAAGCTTAACGTACTCTCTATCCTCATCAGTGCTTTCAGGGGTTATTCGCGGCTGTTCAGCCGTCAGAATGTAGTCCTTCTTTTCATATTGTAGAACAATCTTAAGGTTTCTTAGCCAATCGGGAAAGTTAGGACCGGTCAGTTTGTTTGTTTCGAGAATTGTATAAAGTGGATTTTTAGCCATTTCGTGTTATCTACAAAACGTACGAGGCAGATGATAAGTAACGGATTTTCAAATAAAGTTCTTATACAATTTGGTCTTTAATTGTACAAGTCTCCCAATTTTTTTCCAAATCCCATCACCCTCTTGGTGCGGTTCGAAGAATAGTTAATTCTTTAGTGGGCTTGAGATCTATCTAAACTTTATCATATGCCCCATTTTCTGAGCTAACATATGACTAGTTTGAATAGTAGCCTTACCGGGCCTTCTATCTTGCTTGATAGTTCTCAAGATCTTTTTTCCTCATCTTTCGCATGTGCCCCATTTTCTGAGCTAACACATGGTAGTCGATGTTAGGCTCAACCCATCAAATATCCCATGGTCAATCATCAATTCCATTACCCCCATTTTCTGAGCTAAGTAATGAAACCAATGATCCCACAGGGCATCATATGCTTAGTAATGCTCACAGCCTTTCTTAGGTTCAACCTATCCCATTTTCTGAGCAAATGGATTTGAACTTCAGTGGCATATCACATGGCAATTACTTATGATGGAAGGAATGGAAATAGAACTCCAATTCTATTCCCACATTAGCCTAATATGTTTGAAGGAGGGAATTACATTGCATACATATAGGTCTCATCAGTATTACAATTATCTTGTTTAGTTATGTATCCTATGCATGCATTTCACAACACATCACATATCGTATCTTAAAGATAAATAAACATCCCATAAAGCGGCAAATCGAGGATGAACCACCTCGAGCCCTAACCTACTAACCCACTGAGTCAAAGTGGGCCAGGACATTCTAGAAAGTAAAAAACAACTAGACTATTACAATGGATTCCACCACAACTTACAAGTCTTCAAGTCTTGGCTTCGTCTTCTGCTCCGTCTTCGATTACATAGTCTATCATCTACTACTAATCTACTTGACAGAAAAGTAAAAGCCAAAACGGCTATTTTTACAACTCTAGAATATTACATACAATGAAAACCAAAAACATAGACTAGGCTCGTGGTTCATCCCCATCACATAAGCATGCCAAGCAACAAACATATATATATGCGATATCCAAAATTTACCAATCCGTCGTCTAAACAAAATTGCAAATTTCATCGGGATAATATTGATTTCCAATTTCCAAAATCCTTTTCAGAAATTATAAGTTTTAAACAATCAACTGGGGTTAGGTTCTTGGGTTACCTGACCTTTCGGCATCAAAATCAAGGAAATTTTTTTCGATCCGATTCTGCAGACCACGCCTGGGCGTGGGAGACAGCACCTGTTGCTGTACGGGATTTCTCTCATTTTTCATCCATGAGTGATTCGTTCAGTCAATGATGAATGAATTCGATCCCACCTCGGGCCAGGTATAATCACTCGACAATTGAGCCTTTGGCCCGATCATCGCACGACGTCCTACCACCGGTGATTCCAAAATCATCCTTCATCATCCAAATAAATCCACTCACACCCAAGATTCATTCTTTTCAATTGAATTTTTCAAAACCAAAATCGTTTTTCACAAAAAACATTATAACAATAAAATATATCCCAATCGAAAAATCAATTATTCTAAACGACAAATATATTGTTAACATGAACCAATTTACAAACGCGTAAAGAAACATGCTTAACACATAATATAGCTAATCGAGCCAACCATGGCTCTGATACCACTGTTGGGTTGGGTTCTACTCCCCGGGTGGCTCGTGGTAGCGGAATTTAAAATTTAAATGTACAACCACCCGAAACAGGAATAATGGTGTGCTCGAGTATGCTATAAAGAAGGTTGCGAGAATTTTTACCTTTTAGATTAAATTCTTGCAGCAACCAATTTGATCTTTTCAACCCTGTGGTGCAATTCCACACGATTCCTTGGAGGAAATCGCCCGTCTATCGTATCCCCTGTTTTAGTGCTCCAAACGTCGCACCTCTTAGATGTATCCACACCTTGTTTAAGTCACCACCTACTTCTTTATTGGTGCTAGCCAACGAAATAGATCTAAGTCTAAAACCTAGGCTTGATTATATGAAGGGATGAAATATGTGAATTGTTAAGTTCAACACATGAATAAAACGATGCCGTGTTGGAATAAAGGAGGGGACGATTTTTGGCTTAAGGATGATGAGAAAAACTCTCTTCCTGTTCCAGCTGGGGTTCAAATTTTCCTCTCAAGAAAAGTTAGGGTTTTTAGTCTTGCACTCACATATATATAGAATAGGAACTCTAGAGTCCTTACTCAACTGCAAGACTTGGAGAAGAAGAAAACTCTTTCCTTCTTCACCAAGATTTCGAATCCCAGCTGCCAAGGCCACTTGAATTCGGCCCTCATCCTTATTTGGAGTTCAAGAATTAATTCTTGACTCCATATTTAATTGTGGGCTAAACCCATCAATTAAATATTACCAGATAATTAAAACCCGTTTAATTATATTCACTTATTCCAAATGACTTATATATTTAACTTGAGCCAAGCCCAACTAAATAAAATACTTGGACTCTACTAGGTCCATTAATTTAATTAATTCTACAAGATTAATTAAAATAGTTGAATTAATTGAATGAACTCAATTAATTCATATTCCACATTAGGAAAGGACTAGACTTTCCTAATTTCCTCAAATTGATTAATCACATCATTTAAGCAGTGACTCTCACGAGTTAAGTGTGTGACTCCTTAAGCTCGTCTACTATCTAGTAGTAAGTAGACTTTCCCAAAGTGCTAGTGTACTTTCCTAAAATAGAAAGTACTAGATTAAATCATTCCTTTGATTCAATCAAGCTTTGAATTATTCACCACATTAATTATCGACACTTACAAATCGTGGTTACCGTCTAGCAACGGGCCACGAAGACCTAGATCATGACGAAGATAAAGATACGCCTTTCGTGATCTTGATCCTCGTATAAGTAAGATCCCTCCATCTAATCTCCCAATTGAATCTAGAGCAGTGGCTAAGGTCGAAGCTCCATTAATTCAATAACTACGTTTCCCAAATACGGTGAGATCGACTTCGACTACCTAAACAAGGAAACTCTACGCCTCTTTAGATATCATACTTCGGCCGAAGATTCCTAAAATCGATTCATTATGTAAACATAGGAGATTCACTGACAAGTCTAATGTCAGAGATAGATCCCATCTTGATTCTCACGTGCCTTCATACACAATTAGCCCATGTCTGATTTTGCCCATTTGCGATCATCTAAGTAATCATGTAACAAACCAAGACATGTTCAATTGTGTACAAGACATCCAATGGAACCTCAGGTTCTAAGGATTACTCTTATACTACTAGACCACTGGAAGTTCCAGATTCGACTGGGATTCCATTTAATGGAACTTCCATGTGGTTGTTCAGTATACCTATTCCCACAATAGGAACCCTCATATATGTATAGGCTTTCACCGTGCCAATATCTATGGAACGACATGCACTCTCCCAAGAGTATGCATGATATAAGAAAGTCTTTTGGGTCTCATCGATATCCCTTCATCTCGACGAGCCCATTCACGACTTGGAACATATGTTTATGGATCACAGCCTTGGAGACATATTCTATCATTGCCATTCCCGATGCGCAATGATGTCCCATAGCTATGTGTGATCCTTCGGGACTTTATTCTAAGTTTAAGACAAAGCTATATACATGAATAAAGAATGCCAAAAGATTAACTTTATTTATACAAAAAAGATAGTTCAGCTAGAGTTACTATTACATAGAATGGCGCCCAAAATTAGTGCGCCGGGCATAAACTCTAACAATTGGGGTGATAGGGCAAATCAATTAAAAGACTGTAGCAGGGAGTAGCTTAAAAACACGTTGTTGCTTTAAGGTTTATAGAGGTAAACACGAGTAAACTTTCTCCAAGGATAGTTTTGAATCCGATGGTACCGTGTCGACCTAGCCCTAATTTTGGGGATTCCGCTTTAATTTTTTAAATAATATGTTTTCCGTTGTGCCGATATCCCCGAGGGCTGTACCGATCCCAACAGTGGTATCAGAGCTACGATTTAGACATGGCTCGGATTCTTTTCGTGTGTATATGCTATAAAATTATCTTTATTGTATATTGGAATTGGTTGGTTTTCTGTTAAATTTTGGAACCGTTGATTTGGTACTAATCTAAAAATTGATGGGCTGTTTTTTTATGTTTTAATAAAAAATAAAAAAAAGAGAGTTTAGCCGTCGCAGCAACGCTGTCGGAACAGCGCCGCTGCGCGACGGCGGCGGTTGTTCGCCATCGTGAGCAGCGGCGCATGTGCAAGCAGCACAGGGATGACGCGCACGCGCGACCAGGCGTGTCGATGCGCGTGACGGGCTGCTGCGGACTGCGCTGCTCCAGTAGCGCTGTCATGCGCGACGGCGCGTAAGGAGAATAATTTAGGCAGCCCGTGTTTTGACCTTGGGGTCATATTGTAATTTTCCCAATTTACAAATGTTTTTCATAATAATTGTATTTTAGGCCTTGGGTCGTTTTTGCAATTAAATTAAAAGCACAATCCTCAGTTGTGTTTTGGTTAAATTAAGTTTTTGAATCTCAAATTAAAATTATTTAGGTTTGTTCTAAAATTGGATTTTCAAAATTGAAAACTTTTTATTTCATTTTGAGAATTGAAATAAGATGGAATTTTATTAATTTTCGGAATTGAATAAAATTGGATTTTTGGAAAATCTTTTTAGAATAATTGGAAAAGTATGACTTTTTCATGTGAAGTTTCTAAAATCGGTTTTTAGAAATTTGAGTTTGGATCCATTAATTAATTAGATCATCCTTCATTAAAGATGGTGAATATTAATTCACATTTGCATGATAGCATATTTATGTGATTATGTGGTGATCCGGGTTGAGCCATAAACTAGTCATTATTTTGATTTGAGGCCGCCATGCCATGTTTTTCCTTTTATTGTAAATGAGAGGGAAAGGTTTCTTTAAATGTAATTTTGAAGAAGAAGATGGAGACGTTCAAGCTTATGGAGTTTTGAAGCCCTTAGTGTAGGGTCCAGGTCATTAGATTAGATTGGTCAACACCTTGATGGCTCGGGGTGTTTTGATATTGGCTTGACTAAGATCGCATTTACCGCTTTATGTATGATTGCTTATTTTCTTATGTTATGTATGTTGTGCATGTATGCATAATCACCTAAGAAATATAAGTAATTGAAAAGGTGTGAGACCTTGTTTTTGAAATAACCCCTTTATCCATATTAAGTCCTTAAATGGATAAATCGGGGCCCCGGAAGCCCCTTGATTAGGTCCAGTGCCTTCCATCATTAGATGTGAGAGGTAATAGCGAGGCTTATCATCATTGTCTCACGAGTCGTGGACTGGTGGCAAGTTGAGTGTACTAATCTCACAACTAAGCCTTCTACTATGACAGGCGGTCATACTAGAAGTGCACACGGGTCTCAATTTTGCTAAGGAGTCATTCATAAGTCATGAGACCACCTGGCTACTGTTATTGCGTGAGAACTTCATGGGTCGGACTTAAACACAGATTAGTGTATGGTTGCATCGTGTTCTTGAGACGTACATGAAATGTGAGGCAAACATCTCGAGAACCACCTAGGTGTGGATGGGGCCATTGTGCCTATTCAGTGTTACCGCCCATTGTCTCACGAGTCGTGGAATGAGGTTGGGACATTTGACGCTCGAGCCCACTAGAGATTTTTTAATTTCCCGTCTTCTGTCAAGTTGGGGTGATGGATTTCGTAAAGTTAGTGGATAAACACATGTATATTTAAAAATCCTTAATGGCATGTGAATATATGTTAGAACTGAATGCTAATGATTGTTTTTCATTTTATCGCATTTTACACAGTAATATCATGGAAATCATTTATACTTGTCTATGGATTCTCAAACGCAACAAGTATGATGGCACGAAGTACACCTATTGGTGTTTGGTTTTAGATGTATATCTCAGGGTTAAGGGTCTTGATTACATAATCAAAGTGGAAGTCCCATCGAAACCCAAGCCTGTAACTCGTGCTCGTACTTTGGAGTAATGGACGAAGCAAGTCTATGATGAGGCTTATGTTCGATGTTTCATATTGTCTATGATGTATGAGCGTATGATTGAGACATATGGAAAGATCAAACTAGCCAAGGATATCATTGACGAGTTGGAGAGAACATTTGGAGAGAAAACACCAAAGGGTGATTGCCCTCATTGCCATGGGATGGAACACTTGAGCAAGGATTGTCCTGCTGTCTTCAAAAGCCACATAGAAGATGTGTTTATTGTTAAGATGCTTCTTGGGTGTTGTTCAGAAGCAGAGAGCTAGATGGCGGGGACATGGTCCTGAGAATGGCTAATGCAGCATCTGTTGCTGCGAAGGCTGTTGGAAAAGTCATTTTAGTTCTTAAGGATAGTAGTAGGTTTACTTTAAAGAATGTTTATTATGTTCCTGGATTTATTAAGAACCTAATTTCTGTTTTTGTTTTAGACAAAGAAGGTTTTTCTTTTAGTATAAATAATGATTTTTGTTCAATGTTTTTAGGTTCTGAATTAATCATGAGAGCATGCATGTATAACAACCTCTACGTTTACCCATATACTAATTATCTTGCAATTCAACCAATAAACACGGGAAACCATAAATCTAATGATTCATCTAATGCACAAATCTGGCATGCTAGACTTGGTCATGCATCTAAGGATAGAATTCGCAAGTTGTCAAATTTCCTCGAGCTTGATAAAGAAGAGGAACTACCGACTTGTGAATCTTGTCTGAAAGGTAAAATGACAAAGTCACCATTAGGAGGCCAAATGGAACGTGCCAAGGATTTTCTTGAGTTGGTTCACACAGATGTGTGTAGACCGCTCAATGTTAATGCATTAGGAAACTTTTCTTACTTCATAACCTTTACCGATGATCATTCTAGGTATGGTTATTTGTCTTGTCTGAAAGGTAAAATGACAAAGTCACCATTTGGAGGCCAAATAGAATGTGCCAAAGATTTTCTTGAGTTGGTTCATACAGATGTGTGTGGACCGCTTAATGTTAATGCATTAGAAAACTTTTCTTACTTTATAACCTTTACCGACGATCATTCTAGGTATGGTTATTTGTATCTGCCTAGATATAAATTTGAGGCCTTTGATAAGTTCAAAGAATTTAGAAATGAAGTAGAAAAACAAACAGGTAAAAGTGTTAAAACTCTTCGATCTATTCGAGGAGGAGAATACTTGTCCAATGAGTTCTTGGATTATTTGAAAGAGAATGGGATTCTCTCTCAACGAACGCCGTCTGGAATGCCAAAATTAAATGGTGTATCTGAGTGAAGAAACTGCACATTGATGGACATGGTTCGGTAAATGATGTTGTCCACAGATTTACCTACGTTTTTCTGGAGCTATGCCCCGGAAACGACGGGTTATCTATTGAATAGATTATCGCCAAAAAGTGTTCTTGAAGTGCTGTATAAGATGGGCATGGCAAACCACCCTCATACAAGTACTTGAGAGTATGGGGATGTGCTGCTCATGTCAACGAGCTAGTGGGAGATAAGTTTGATTCGAGATCTATCTTATGTAGATTTGTGGGTTACCTTAAGGAGTTCTATGGGTATTACTTCTATCACACATTGGAAAAAAATGTAATTGTTTCAAGGAATGTTGTGTTCCTAGAGAAGCAACTCTTCAGTGGGAGCATGGATAGAGTGATAGAACTTGAGGAAACTCAAGAGACACATGCACCACTGGCAGTGAATGAAGAGCAAGATGAACCACAAACTGTAAGTACACAAATTCCACCTCCAAGGAGAGCCGAAAGGATCCCAAGACAGCCTGAGAGGTACTATGGCCTTTTGCTGAAAAGAAAGAAGAAGAACCTCATATTAGATGAAAATCTAATGTCTTATGACGAGGCAATGTCTGACAGGGATTCTGGAAACTGGTTTGAAGTCATGGAATCTGAAATTGAATCCATGTACTCTAACAAGGTTTGGACCTTGGTAGAACCACCACCTGGCATTAAGGCCATTGGTTGTAAGTGTGTATACAAACGCAAGTTAGGAGTAAATGGAAAGGTTACCACCTTTAAGGCTCACTTAGTGGCAAAGGTTAT
The DNA here is from genome assembly GCA_019426215.1 of Buddleja alternifolia. Classification (NCBI taxonomy): domain Eukaryota; kingdom Viridiplantae; phylum Streptophyta; class Magnoliopsida; order Lamiales; family Scrophulariaceae; genus Buddleja; species Buddleja alternifolia. Next base: position 8,961,670 of record CM033397.1, on the reverse strand, counting down.
ACTTAAAGGCAAGGAATTGACTATGAGGAGACTTTTTCGCCAGTTGCGATGGCCAAGTCAATTAGGATTCTATTGGCCATATCTGCCTATCTCGATTATGAGATTTGGCAGATGGATGTGAAAACGGCTTTCCTCAATGGAAACATTGATGAGGAAATCTACATGGAACAACCAGAGGGCTTCACATCCAGTGGGAGCGAGCACAAGATGTGCAAGTTGGAAAGATTGATATATGTTATTTTTACACTAGTTTTCCCCCGTTTATCGACTTGGTTTTGATTGTTTCCTTGATAATTTAATCACATATGATGCTTGACCCTTGTTTTCTCGTATTTTATAGAATAACATAACATTTGGAGGAAAAGAACAAGGATTGAAGGTAAATCATGCATAAAGATACAAACTGTCAGCACAGTGCTAGGGTTTATGGAATAGATTTCTCTACCCATGTCCAAATTACACACTTGGTATACCAATGGAAATATAAGAGGCAAAGGTAAAATTCTTATGTTTAAGACAAAGGTCATATATGTAGGGAAGGAGGTGAAAAAGTCATCGGAAGAGACGTCTTAGGACGGAGTTTTCTCATTCAGTGACTTGTGAGACTCTTTTATCATCTTTAACGTTTGATTTAGGCCTTCGTGTCTTCTTGAGAGTTGTAGATCATTGTTTTAGGATTGTATAGCAACTTGAATCAGCTTATTCCAATATCAGTAGAGAAAGTTATGCATATTTTACCAAAACTGTCCAGAGCAGCAGGGGATGAGTGCCGCCAACACCGCGGCGTTCGGAAGCAGAAATTGAACGCCGCGGCGTTCAGGACCCAACGCCATGGCGTTGGAGGCAGCGGATTGCTCTATTATTACCCGTTTTTGTCATTTTTTACCCTAACATACTTCATACAGCAGCAGCCACACCAAAAGAACGGGAGAGGGAGCTTGGGAGAGAAGATTGAAGGTCAAAACGTCTCCTTGAAGGCCCGGATTCATGAGAAGATGGAGAATTCAACAAGGAATCCACATCTCTACAAGAATTAGAGAGTTTTTACATATTTATTTCTTGAATTTGTTCAAACCTCCTATGACTTGTATGATTAATATTTGCACTTTTGACATGAATATGAGCTAAACTTGTTTGATTGAGGCCATGCATAGGCCATTTATGTTATTTTGATTTTTGTTTTATTGGTTTTTATTGGACTAATTTTGATTTTAGTTATGTATTCAATATTTGATCTCAATGCTACATTTGCTTGATCACCAAGTATTCGATAAAATGCCCAGGCTAGAGATCAAGAGATAATAACCTAGGGAAGATATAAACATTGAATACCCTATAGTTAAACCGACTAGAGATAGACTTAGTTTCTTTAGGTGGCTATCTATTTAACGTGGTTTTCATATAGAGATATATATAGGAAATCATTAACAAGGGTAGGTAGGGTTGCTATGCCAAGAGATTGGGTAGTACATATGTTAGGGAATTTTGCCTTAGCTAAATCCATCTAATAATCCAGAAGAACCTTAATCACAATCGAAATGCATAAATGGTTATACCATGTGTCTTAATCGCTTCTCTTCTATTGTTTCTTCCACTTATTTGGTTATAAACTGTTTTAGTATTTAACTTAAGTAATTAGTTTAAACCAACCTTTTATCGACCGATCTAACTTAGAATTGAGTAATATAGTAGTCTTGGTACTTAGATTATAGTTGTCCTTGTGCATACGATAACCCTGAACTTAAACATCCACTTTACTACTTACGCGACCTAGTTCTCTTGCTAGGATTTTATCATGTCAAAGATCTATTTATGGATTGAAGCAAGCTTCCCGAAGCTAGAATTTGAGATTTGATGAAGTTGTAAAGGAATACGACTACATCAATAATGGTTATGGACCATGTGTGTACAATAAAGTTAGTAGGAGAGCCATAAGTTTTTTGATACTCTACGTTGATGACATTCTTCTCATTGGTAATGATGTAGGAATGTTACAATCAACGAAGGGTTGGTTGTCGACACAATTTTCAATAAAAGATATGGGAGAAGCATCCTACATTCTTGGTATGAAGATATACCGAGAAAGGGAAAGTAGATTGCTAGGACTCTCCCAATCTAAGTACATAGAACGAATCTTGAATAAATTCAGTATAGGAGATTCTAAGAAAGGATTTCTTCCAGTTAGGCATGGAATCCCTCTCACTAAATCGATGTCCCCAAGGACACCCGAACAAAGAGAGAGAATGTCAAGGATTCCCCATGCTTCGGCAATAGGTAGCATTATGTATGCGATGCTATGTACTTGACTGGATGTGGCTTATGCACTTAGCGTAGTGAGCCGGTTCCAGTCGAATCCAGGGGAAGACCATTGGACTGCTGTGAAAATGATCCTAAAGTACTTGAGGCGTACTCAAGATCTTTTTCTAGTATACGGCGAAGGAAAATTGGAACTAGAATGCTACAGGGATTCTAGTTTTCAGTCGGACTTAGATGATCTTAAATCGATATCCGGATATGTGTTTATAATCAATGGAGGAGCTGTAAGATGGAAGAGCTCCAAGCAGGAAATGACGGCGAAATCCACCACCGAAGTTGAGTATATTGATGCTGCTGAAATGGCTAAGGAAGATGTTTGGATGAGGAACTTTGTCCATGAATTGGAGGTGGTTTCCTCCATTGTTAATCTGGTGCTTCTATACTGTGACAACAATGGAGCTATATCTCTATCAAAAGAGCCTAGATCTTGTTAGGTATATACCCTAGATGCCAATGAGGACAAATAGATTCTATAGGGTATTCAACTATGTTGTACGAACTGATAATTAATAAAGGCAATTATTTTGTTCATGTAAAACTTCTTGGCATCAATAAGTACTGAACAAACAGTCCTTGTGTATCGAGGTTGACTCATCGACCTTTATCGATACTATTCAAAAAGAAAAGGCCCTTTACAGACCCAGAACGGCAGTTTTGACACCAAATACACCATTTTTCCATATTCCAAAAATCCCCCTACAAACAAGTACATTTTTTGAACACTATATAGATGAACCTAAAAGGGCTAAATTGGAATTCTGCACTTCCCACAACTGACCACGATCTTCAAACTCCCGTCTTCACCGTCTTCAACCTCATGCAGAACGCCTACGGAAAGAAACAAAATTAAACAGCCTTCCTCTACAATTGACGTCTCACAACCTCAATTCTGGCACTAGGTAATTGCTCATTGGTTTATTATCTCTTACCCTATCCTTTGAATATTCTTCTCTCATGATTACTTTAGTTTTCATATTCAGATGCTTCTACAATTTGCCTCATCCCGAAATTCGCAATTGGTTCAATTCGCCTAACTTCCCCCAGTGACGGCCCCTAAATGTAGGTGTGCATTTTATCAGTAGGTTTCTCTTTCTTTTTATCTATATCCCATTTGGTAAGTTTATGTGCAGTTTAATCAATTCCTCCAATTAATGTGGGTATCTAGTCTTAATGTGAGTTTTATCACAAATGGGTGCGTGGCGAAATTATATAGATTAACCTGATTCATTATTCACTGACCTGAATTCTATATTTAATTATTAAGCTAATTCATTATTATTCAATTCACTTGAAGTTAATATTATATTGATTACGCATGTTGTTAGGATGAGTGCTTTGCCTTTTGAGGTTAGTGAAAAATATTCATTGAACAGAGGATTGTTTTCAATCCTGGGACATAGAGTTAGAATCAAGCATTTTGAGGATGCCTCTACCATTAAAATTGTGCTCAATTCGAATCCTTAGTCAGATAGTGTTTGTATATTTACACAATTAATATTGTCATTCATAATGGCACTCACCTTCTGCTTTATTTTATTTGAAGTTAAGATCGTACAATAATTCATTTAGCATTATCATCATGAGATTTCAGATTTTCATATTCATTATTGTTATCTTTGATAATAATTAATTTTGAGGTGCACAGTGAATAAATGAATTCACAAGGGGCTCAAATTAATGCCGAAGACACTGTTGCTCAAGCAAAGCAAATGAGAGAAAGATATCGTATTCGAGCTAGAGAGAGGAGACAACAAATGACTATAGAAGAATGAGATTTGTATCGTGCAAGAAGACGACAAACAAGACACCAACGGTTGGAAAGAAATGAAAATGTGACCACAAGATGAGGAAGTACAGGCACCACAGTCGGAATGTCAGGTACAACACAATTATTGTAATTTATTTCACATAAATGATTCATCAAATGTTCAAGATCCAATGTTTTCAAGTTGCAGTCGAACGCAGAGAAATTCTTCGTATTCGTGCAAGATAAAGAAGACAAAGAATGAATCCTAAGCAACGAGAATCACAAAATGCAAGAAGACGCCAACTTTACCGACTTTGAAGAGCAAATAACGTTAATATTGTTATACGTTCAGGAGAAGGAATTGAGAGTCCCCAACATCCTATATCAACTTCTCTAGAAAATAATTCGTCTTATAGGTCTGTTAATGCATGTGAGGAATCACATTTAATGGCTGAGATCTCCAATAAATCAGGTATTAATAACTCAATTATATTTTTATTCATTCAATCCAATTTCATTTGATTTGAATACTGAATATTGTAAAACTAATGGTTTTGCTGATGTAATGGAACAGTACACGACACTACCACAAATCAGGGAGTACTTCGCCTAGCTCGCTCAATACCTATACCTCTTATTGATGTTGGGTTTCGTTTGAAAAATCATAAACGCAGCGGAAGGGATTTCAAAAATTAAAACGAAAACCCAATTGGTACTCTAACTCGCATAATTGAATCTAAAAGCGTATAACGAATAAAACTTACTCGTTAAAATGAATATGATGATGGAGAAAAACTTCTTCTTCTCCAAACTCGAAATATTGAAACTTCCAAATCTTCAACCCTTTGGTTTGATTCTTCAAACTTGAACTTGATCCGAACAACAAAAATACGCCGTCTTTAAATCGTCACGCACGGATCAACAAACGAAAAATCCCCTTTCTTCTTTCTCTATGGTCGACGGCTAGGTATAGAGGAGGGGAGGAATATTTTTCTTTCTTTTGAGAGTATGAGAGTTGTGTATTCTCTTTTTACTTGTTCTAAGTCAAAGAGTCCTTATATACCTCATGACTTATTGAACAAGTCAAAACAAAAGAGCCCTAATATGTGTCCTCTCAAAGACGCCACTTTGAGGCCTAGTAGGTGTCCAATTGGACTCTTTATTTAGCCCCGGGATTTTTTTTGTTTAATTAATTTCTTATTTCAATTAATAGTTTATTATATCCAATAAATAAATAAATTAATTAAATAACCAAATCAATTAGATAAATTAATTTATTAATATATTTCACAAGGAAATTAATTAATAATTAATCTTATCATTATAATTAATTATTTCATCTAATGAATAATTAATTATTTAATTTATTCAATAAATTAAAACTCCTAGAAGAAATAATAGAAATTCCTTTTTCTTCATTTTTCTTTGTCAATCCTTTAGCGCGACTCTTTAGGTTCGTTTCGTTTGGCAATGAGAGGAAACCAAAGGAAGTGGGTAACACCTAGCCAGTCACGTGGCCCACTTCGTAACCTAAACGAAAACGAATGATAGAGTCATTCCGAAACCTTCCAATCGTAAATACCATATATCTATAAACTCTTTGTTCACGTTCCCCGGTCAAGTGAGAGTCATGGTTATGTCAAACTCACTGGACTTGACCATATGTATAAATCATAATAAATATGAGATCATTGAGACCGATTTAGTGGCAAGCACAATCGTCTCGTTTGCTTTGGCCAAAGACTTTGATCTCTATTTATCTATAATTACATAGGGTACATACTCATTCACTTATGAGAGAACAAATCCCATATTAGATATCTGCTAAGATTACCACTTACCCATCAAGTCCGTATTTCGAGGTTGACTCCACCAAAGGGTGAATTGGGTCTAACGACTCTAGTGAAAGACTTGACGTCACAAGTGCATTTTCAGCCTGATACTTCAGGTCAAAGGTTCATATATACCAATTACGCACAATCAGTTCCATCATTGATAGTAACAGAGTGAAAAACCATGTGACAGAACCGATGCGAGTCGTGTTCTAACATATCAGTTCCACTGACGTGTCTACAATCTTAATCTCCTATCATCCCATGATACTAGACAGGCACTCCCATGTCGGAGCCAAGATTGTACAAGTATTCGAAGTCTTTCTTTGTCTATGAAAGACTTCATATTACTTGCGAACTTATTTTAGTAATCAAGATCGATCTCTCTCGTGCCAATCTTCCTATCCCATAGGAAGTAGAGGGATTGCACTGAAAACATGGACAAAACATTTTACAAAACTTATAGATGCAAATAAGAATTAAGTGAAAACTCAATAATGCCTTTTATTTAAGAAGAGTTTAAGTTCAATACAAGATATATGCCTTATACATTCTATCCACTATGGCATCTAAGGGCATAATCCTAACAATCTCCCACTTGCACTCAATGACACTCATTGTGGTATCTAATACCCATCCTTTCCAGGTGTTGGTCCTAAACAGCCTGAGGTAGTGGTTTGGTGAACGGGTCAGCTATATTGTCAACTAAGGCTATTTTCTGCACTGCTATCTCTCCTCTGCCAACGATCTCCTTGATGATGTGAAATCTTCTCTCAATATGTTTGGACTTGTTATGAAACCTCGGTTCCTTGGCTTGCGCTATCGCTCCATTGTTATCACAATAAAGTGGCAACAGGAGCTGAGCACTAGGGACCATTCCAAGTTCTCCAAGAAACTTCCTCATCCAAACAGATTCTTTCGCTGCCTCTGAGGCTGCTACATACTCTGTTTCAGTGGTGGAATCAGCGGTTGTGCTTTGCTTGGAGCTCTTCCAAAACACCGCTCCACCATTGAGAGTAAAAACAAACCCTGAAGTGGATTTTTGGTTATCAACATCAGACTGAAAGTCTGAATCAGAATAACCTTCCATCTTTAGGTCTCTACCTCCATAGATGAGAATCATATTCTTAGTTCTTTTCAGATACTTTAGGATATTCTTCACAGCTATCCAATGTTCCTTTCCCGGGTTTGCCTGAAATCGACTCACCACGCTCACAACATAGGCAATGTCGGGTCTAGTACACAGCATTACATACATCAGGCTACCAACTGCAGAAGCATAGGGTACATTACTCATCTCTTGTCTATCTTCCTCACTTTGAGGACACATAGACTTGGATAAGTGTACTCCATGCCTCGTGGGAAGAAACCCTTTCTTAGAGTTGTCCATCCTAAACCTCTTTAGGACCTTTTCTAAGTAAAGGGCTTGAGAGAGGCCTGTCATTCTATTCGTTCTATCCAGTAGATACCAATTTCTAGAATGTATGTGGCTTCTCCCAAGTCTTTCATGGAAAATGTACTCGAAAGCCATTTCTTGACAATGGTGAACATTCCTACGTCATTTTCTATAAGTAGAATGTCATCCACATATAGTACAAAGAACGAGAGTTTGCTCCCACTAGTCTTCTTATAGAATGTCATCCACATATAGACTTTCTAAATGGATTCAATCTTGATGAAGCCATATCCCTTAACTTCCTCATCAAAATGGAGATTCCAACTTCTAGATGCTTGCTTGAGATCGTAAATGGACCTCTCAAGTTTACATACTTTATGGATATCGGACTCGGACATAAAACCTTTTGGCTGTTCCATACAGATATCCTCCTTGAGGAATCCATTTAGAAAGGCCGTTTTGACATCCATTTTCCATATCTCATAATCCAAGTATGCAGCTATGGATAACAGAATTCGTATGGACTTTATCATAGCCACGGGCGAAAAGGTTTCTTGATAGTCAATTCCTTCTTTTTTACTATACCCTTTCGCTATGAGCCTGGCTTTAAAGGTGTCAACCTTGCCATCGCTACCTATCTTTCTGTTGTAGATCCACTTACATCCTATAGGTTTTATACCTTCAGGATGATCTTCCAAATTCCAGACATGGTTCGATTGCATAGAGTGCATTTCTGTTTCCGTGGCTTCTCGCCATCTTAAAGCATCGACATCCACCATCACTTGATCATAGGTACAAGGATCATCTTCATGACCTTCTTGTACTACAGTGTGAAGCTCTCGCTCCCCCTGCAGTAGATACCCATACCTCTCAGGTTCATGCGGTATTCTACCAGATCTACGTGGTGGTTGTGCTACTATGGGTTCAGGCCTTGGTTCTTGAACAGATGTATTTGAGGGAGTTTCATTTTGTTCTTCTAGAACAATTTTCCTACCTTTGCCCCCTTCCAAGATGAACTTATCCTCAAGGAAATGAGATTGTAGGGCCACAATGATTCTTTGATCATCATGTAGGTAAAAGAAGAATCCCATGGAATCTTCAGGATAACCAATGAAACATCCCGTTAGGGATCTTGCCTCCAATTTCTCCACTTTAGTCTTCTTGACATAAGCGGGGCATCCCCAAATCTTAATATGATTAAGACTCGATTTTCTATTATTCCACATCTCATGCGGAGTTTTAGGAACGGATTTGGAGGAACATCTGTTCAAAACATGAGCAGCGGTAAGGGGCGCGTATCCCCACAACGAAATGGGTAAATCAGTGTAACTAAGCATGGAACGAACCATATCCAACAGTGTTCGATTCCTTCACTCGACTACTCCATTCATTTGAGGAGTTGCTGGTGGTGTTAGTTATAACATTATTCCTTGTTGTCTTAGGAATTAATCAAACTCGGCACTCATATATTCTCCTCCACGATCTGATCGTAGAGTTTTTATATTTTGCCCAATTTGATTTTCTACTAAGGCCTTGAACTCTTTGAATCTTTCAAAGGATTCAGACTTTTGCTTCATCAGATACACTAGACCAAATCTTGAATGGTCGTCAGTGAAAGTGATGAAGTAGTAGAAACCTCCACAAGCCATTTCTCCAAATGGTCCGCAGATGTCGGTATGCACTAATCCTAAGACTTGCGTAGCCCTTTCAAAAGTCCCTGTGAAGGGGGATCTAGCCATCTTGCCTAAGAGACATGATTCACATGTAGGAATAGGGTCCGACCCTAGTGAGCTTAAAAGCCCATCTTTTTCCATTTTGTGGATCTTGTGCTCTCTGGCATGGCCTTGTCTAAGATGCCACTTGAGTCTTAAGTTAGTTTGTTGCCTACCACGTTTACGTGTTACAACATTAACATCAGATGAATTATGGACATTTAAATAATACAAACCATTAACTAAACATGCATTGCCAACTAATTTATTTCCATAATAAATGTGGCAATTTAATTTAGAAAAACGGAATATATATCCAATCTTAACTAAGATAGGAATAGATATAATGTTCTTAAGCCCCTTGGGCAAAACCAAAACATTATCTAAAAACAGTAAATGTCCAAAATTCAAATAAAGAGAAGTAGATCTGATCCTAGTAGCTGCGACGCTTTCCCCGCTGCCTACTTTGATCATCACTTCTTCTCGGCCCAGCTTTCTACTTCTCTGTAGATCCTGATCCAAACAACAAATATGAGCACTAGCCCCTGAGTCCAGAATCCATGAAGTAGAAAATACGGTCATAGAACAGTTAGTTTCAAAAACTAATAGTTCCATACCTTGTGCGCCTTTGCCTAATTTGGGATAGTTTCTCTTCCAGTGGCCAAGCTCACCACATCTATCTGTTTTCTTAGGTCCTTTGCTCCTGTAAAACCCTTGAGCCTTTCCCTTACCCTTTTTGGTACCCCTTTGAGCTCCAAGCTCGCCAGAATTTTTCTTGTTCTTCTTCTTCTTAGACTTTTTGGGTCCAGAAGAGATGACCAAGGTAGTTTCCTTTCCCTTTGGTTTAATTTGAGATTGTGCAGTAACCAACTTGTTCATTAGCCCAGCTAAATTGCACTCTATCTCATTGCAGTTAAAGTTAACCACAAATTAGGATAAGGAATCAGGAAGAGACTGCAAGATTAAGTCAGTTTGAAGGGTGGCATTCATGGTGAATTCGAGAGCTTCCAATTTCTCGATCCTCGAAATCATTTTGAGGACATGATCACCAACCTTCTCACTTTCTTTTATCTTGGCTCCAAAGAGCTCTTTCGATATCTCATATCGTGCAGTTCGACTATGCTCCCATAGAGCTCTACTAGGCGAGCTAGGATAGCTCTTGCAGTGGGCATCTTATCATGTGACCTTTGAAGATCATTAGTTATAGATCCCACCATGTATCCTCTCACCCGGAGGTCGTCCTTAACCCATTTTTCGTGGGCTTGGACCTCTTCCTCGTTGGCACGTGTTCTAGCAAGAGCCGCCGGGATATCAGCCTCCAAGACGTATCCCAGTGATTCCATATTGAGGACATTCCTCAAATTTCTAAGCGAGTCCACATAATTGGGTCCGGTCAGAGTATTCTTTTCGAGTAATTGAAAGTGGGTTTGTCATATTTGAGAGAGATAAACGAGAATATGACTGTAGAAATAAACCAGATTTATTAGATTACTTGTTTTTGACTTAACCAAGAAAAATTAAGGACTTAAAATTTATCCTGGCTCCCACTGCATTTTTCGAATCCCACACTCCGATATGAAAATCGGGAATCATCATTGGCATCAATTCCACAGCAGGTATTGAGGTTCTCAATTAATTAAATATGTTGCAACCTAACCGATTTCTAGCCCATTAATTATTTGAAGTGATATCTAATATCAATTTATCCAATAAATGTTTCAATACGTTTCCCCATAGTTCACCAAACCACAACCCATTCGATGTCTAGGTTCGTGAACTACCTAAGTTTATCCCACTAACTCCTATAATCTAGCATTTGAATTTCACCTTGCAACCGAACAGGTTTCTGGGGTGAAATATGTTTCTATTCAAGCATTTGCATGAACTTTATAAAATTTCAAATTATTTCTAAATGTATAACCCCCATAACTGGGAATCATTACACATTTATAGTAATTCTAATTTTAGAAAGCTTAGTGGAGGGTGAGGATATCAAACATCCTTTTCTAACTCGGTATAATTTATTTGGGAGAATTTAATTCGTCAAAAGATTTTAGTCTCACTTTGCACATTATTCAATTTATATAGCGCTTTATTCTACATTGATCATGCATAAAAATACTACTAATAATTATGCCTTTCAATATAAATAAACATAGAATTTAAATAAATGAATAAATAAATTCATCACTTGATCATGGATTTTTATTAGAGGGTCCGAGTCAATGGGCCATCACAAAAGGCATAGATTAAACCTATTAAACATTCATGGGCCTTTTGACTTTATCAACTTTGAACATCCATGATTAGTGTTTTAATCACATAAGACATGCTCACATCAATTAATACATGCTCGCAACATTTAATACATGCTCGCAATATTAAATCACTTATGTTGATTATTAAAATTTTAGTCCAACTAAAAAGTCCTTTATAAAATTTCTTATGATTTCACATATTCACTATTTCAATTAAAATCATTCTTGTCCAACTAGATGACTTAGATGTACGAAATTAAGAATTAAGTGCATCTACCTTTAATTAAAATAATATGAACACATAAAATATGGAATTTTATATTTTATTTTATTATGATTTAAAGCCATCAAAAATTGGAAATACTTTTATTTGATCAAAGAATTAATTATTAATCTCTAAGAAAAATAATTTATATTCCTTATTCAAAATGAAGTAATTTCCAAGTCGAGGAAAAAAATAATAATATTTAATCCATAAATCAATTATTAATCTCCAACAAAAATAATTAATTAGTTCTAATTAAATATTATATTCCAATTAATCTCATTGGGCTCGATTTCATCAAACCCAAGTCACCATCCTTTCGGTCCACTTGGATTCAATTTAATTGGGCTCAAAATAATTAATTAGAACAACATTCACGTTTATTAATTTCTTATTGGGCTAAATTTAATTTAAGTCCAAATCACCAATCTAATTGGCCCATTTAGATTTAATTAGATTAAGTCCAAACTAATTAACAAATCAAAATTGGAAAATTTTCAATTGGGCTTGATTTAAATTATTCGGGTCATCATCCTTTTGATCCACCCAATTAATTAAAATCACCCAAAATTCAAAAATCAATTTCGACCCAAACATAGCCCGTTTTACGACCCGAATCCATGACCCAGATCAACAAATTGGGTATCCAAACCCACGACCAGTCGGCCAAAGTAACGACCCGACGGGCCGTGACTGGGCGGGTCCGGGCCGGGCCGAACGGCCAGGTTGGCGTAAACAGCGTGCGCATTGCTGCACGCATTTTTCTCGGGGCTTTCAAGCCCCGTTTTTCTTCGGTATTTTTCGATTTTCAATATCAACAAATATCCCCAGAAAACGCAGATTTAAAAAAAACATACAAACATGCTTAAAAAACACATAACATGCAATTCTTAAATCACGTAAACAAGATCAAATATGCAAATCAGAAATTGGCTCTGATACCACTGTTGGATTTCGTTCGAAATAGAATAAACGCGGCAGAAGGGATTTCAAAAATTAAAACGAAAACCCAATTGGTACTCTAATTCGCATAATTGAATCTAAAAGCGTATAACGAATAAAAATTACTCGTTAATATGAATATGATGATGGAGAAAAACTTCTTCTTCTTCAAACTCAAAATATTGAAGCTTTCAAATCTTCAATCCTTTGGTTTGATTCTTCAAACTTGAACTTGATCCGAACAACGAAAATACATCGTCTCTAAATCGCCACGCACGAATCAACAAATGAAAAATCCCCTTTCTTCTTTCTCTATGGTCAACGGCTAGGTATAGAGGAGGGGAGGAATATTTTTCTTTCTTTTGAGAGTTATGAGAGTTGTGTATTCTCTTCTTACTTGTTCTAAGTCAAAGAGTCCTCATATACCTCATGACTTATTGAACAAGTCAAAACAAAAGAGCTCTAATACGTGGCCTCTCAAAAGACGCCACTTTGAGGCCTAGTAGGCGTCCAATTGGACTCCTTATTTAGCCCCGGGATTTGTTTTGTTTAATTAATTTCTTATTTCAATTAATAATTTATTATATCCAATAAATAAATTAAATAACCAAATTAATTAGATAAATTAATTCATTGATATATTTCACAAGGAAAGTAATTAATAATTAATCTTATCATGATAATTAATTATTTCATCTAATGAATAATTAATTATTTAATTTATCCAATAAATTAAAACTCCCAGAAGAAATAATAGAAATTCCTTTTTCTTCATTTTTCTTTGTCAATCCTTTAGTGCGACTCTTTAGGTTTGTTTCGTTTGGCAATGAGAGGAAACCAAAAAAAGTGGGTAACACCTAGCCAGTCACGTGGCCCACTTCGTAACCTAAACGAAAATGAATGATAGGATCATTTCGAAACCTTTCAATTGTAAATATCGTATATGTATAAACCCTTTGTTCACGTTCCCCGGTCAAGTGAGAGTCATGGTTATGTCAAACTCACTGGACTTGATCATATGTATATATCATAATAAATATGAGATCATTGAGATCGATTTAGTGCCAAGCATAATAGTCTCGTTTGCTTTGGCCAAAGACTTTGATCTCTATTTATCTATAATTACATAAGGTACATACTTATTCACTTATGAGAGAACAAATCCCATATTAGATATGTTCTAAGATTACCACTTGCCCATCAAGTCCGCATTTCGAGGTTGACCCCTCCAAAGGGTGAATTAGGTCTTACTACTCTAGTGAAAGACTTGACATCACAAGTGCATCTTCAGCCTGATACTTCAGGTCAAAGGTTTATATATACCTATTACGCATAATCAGTTCCGTCATTGACAATCACAGAGTGAAAACCCATGTGACAGAACCGATGCGAGTCGTGTTCGAACATATCAGTTCCACTGACGTGTCTACAATCTTAATCTCCTATCATCCCATGATACCAGACAGACACTCCCATGTCGGAGCCAAGATTGTACAAGTATTTATTTGTCCATTCAAGACTTCAGATTACTTGCGAACTTATTTTAGTAATCAAGATCGATCTCTCTAGTGCCAATCTTCCTATCCCATAGAAAGTAGAGGGATCGTATTAAAAACATGGACAAAACGTTTTACACAACTTATAGATGCAGATAAGAATTAAGTGAAAACTCAATAATGCCTTTTATTTAAGAAGAGTTTAAGTTCAATACAAGATATATGCCCCATACATTCTATCCTCTATGGCATCTGAGGGCATAATCCTAACAATTGCATCTTCCAATTATGGTAACAACTATGAAGGTTCAACTTCAAATGCTTCAACATTAGGTAAAATTCACATGGTAACATTTGCAAGCCAATATATCAATATTAAAAATAATTCATATGCTTATGAAAATAGCTTCTTTAAATTTATCCAACAGGAAATGCCCTATATAGAGCTACTGGAAGAGTTACTGTACGCCCAATTCCTTTATCAAGGAACTTCAATTCAATATCTATTAACCAATTTCGAGCCTCATCTTCAAGACCTCCACAATCCAATAGTGAAGGTATTTAGAATTTTCAACAAATAATTATTTATTTATTTTCCTATTACCAACTGTTTGCAAACAACTAAATTTCAAATATCATTGTACAGATCGTGATGATAATGAAAATTTCCTCTCTTCAAATTCGGAGGGTGAGAATGAACCTTAAAGGACTGGTAGTAGACCAAATTCGAGAAGAGTTCGAACAAATTCTTTTCATAATTGTGCAAGAAATTGTTATCCAGCTCGCAACGTTCGACGAATGGAGCTTCCTCCACCAGGAATTTGTGCTCATTGTCGTGCTAAGCTGTTTCATAGAGAAGCACAAAGTTTTTGCTGCAAATTAGGTAAAGTGGTCCTTCCCGAAATACCAGTACCAGATGAGTTGCTACGTTTATTCATGGATGAATCTGTCGAAGGACGCATCTTCAGACATAACATATGAGCTTACAATCATGTATTTTCTTTCACATCTATGGGTGTTTCATTAGATGAGAATCTACCTGCATTTCATCAAGGGATTTACACATTTATAGCCCATGGGTTAATTTATCACAAGATTTGCTCTTTGTTACCTGTTCCTGGAAGTCGGGCAAGATTTTTGCAGATGTTTATTTATAACACTCATAATGAAATAGAGAACCAGTTACATGAAAGTGGCGGATTGGATTGAGAGTTGATTGAAAAGATCAATCATTTACTGGATGCATATAATCCATTTGTGAAAACGTTTCGTCAACTTGCCACACATCAAGATATTTATGGTTGTAGACTATTTATTAGAGAAAGTCCTGCTAATCACCTTCAGTACACACCCCCAACAGCTTCACAAGTCGCAACAATATTAGTTGGTGGAGATGAAATGATGGATACAAGAGACAGACATATAATTATTCAAACTATTGGTGGTCAACTCATTAACATCAAGGAGTACTCTAGATACTACGATCCTTTGCAATACCCATTATTACTTTCGTACGATACATATAGTTTGTATAGCGACTACCAATCAATTAATGGAAGACGGGTTACATGTTGTGATTACTATGCGTATATGCTCCAGGTACTATTAATTAACAAGTTTCACATAATTTTTTAGTATATTTAAAATAATCTAATTCATTTATCTTTTTCAAATTTGCAGATTCGTGGAATTATTCCATCAATTTTTCTTCAAGGAGGTCGCTTATTACAACAATATGCTGTTGACAATTATGTCAAGATTGAGACGCAGAGGTTAAGATGGATCAGATTTCACCAAAATGATATTCGAGCTGAGTTGTATGAAGGATTGCAAGATTGCTTAAATGCCGGGGAAAATGATGCAGGTCAAATAATATTTTTTTACTGTTTAAATCTATTGGTCTTTATACATTTTAGATTGTTAAAGTTGTTCTTCAAACTATAGGTAATGTTGGGAGTTGTACTATTTTGCCATCATCTTTTACTGGAAGTCCACGGGATATGTATCAGCTATATCAGGATGCTATGGCGATCGTACAAAAGTTTGGTAAGCCTGATATAATTCTTACCATGACGTGTAATCCTTCATGGAAAGAGATAAAGGATCAACTTCATCCTGGACAAACACCACAAGATCGTCCAGATTTGTTAACAAGAATTTTTCGAGCAAAATATGAAGAGCTTAAGGAAGACATTTTTCACAGAGGTGTCCTTGGAAAAATGATTGCACATGTACATGTCATTGAGTTCCAAAAACGGGGTTTACCACATGTACACATGCTGGTTATATTTAATGAGGAAGACAAGTTAAGCAATCTAGAGGATTATGATTGTATTGTAAGAGCAGAAATACCAAAGCAAGATGAAGAACCGGAGCTATATGCTGCAGTGCTTAAACACATGATCCATGGGCCATGTGGCCAAAATAAGCCAAATGCGCCATGCATGAAAAATATGAGTTGTAAGAAAGGCTATCCCAAACCATTTGCAGATTGTACTGTGCAAGGACATGATTCATATCCTATTTATTGACGGCGAAATGATGATAGGTCTGTAGCTTTGGACAGTGATGGGGAAATGGTTGTTGACAATGGTTGTTCCGTATAACCCATGGTTGTTGCTAAAGTACGATTGCCACATCAATGTTGAGATTTGTAGCAGCATCAAAAGCATCAAATATTTGTATAAGTATGTCTACAAGGGACAAGATTGTGTTGTATTTGAGGTACGACCGGGACCTAATTATGATGAGGTTAATCAATATGAGAATGGGACATGGATTTGTGCTCCAGAGGCGTTATGGAAAATATTCAAATTCCCAATGAGCTGGATATATCCTTCAGTTGTACGCTTGCAGATCCACCTTCCTAATAGGCAGCAAGTTCGATTTTATAGTCATCAATCTATATCTGATGTCCTAGCAGATGAGAGAAACTCCAGAACAATGTTAACAGAGTTTTTTAGGATATACAACGATGAACAGGAGCAGATCAAATATTTGTATAGAGACTTCTCAAAATACTACAGATGGATTCCAGCTGAAAGAAAGTGGGTGAAGAGGAGCACAAGACAAAAAGTGATTGGGAGACTCTACACTGTGGCACCAAATGAAGGGGAGAGGTTTTATTTGCGTCTACTACTTAATCATGTCAAAGGTCCAAAGTCGTTTGATGATCTTTTGACTGTTGACGGTGTGCATTACTTGACTTTTAAACAAGCAGCTGAAAAGCACGACCTTCTAGAAGAAGATAACATCATTCGAGAATGCTTAGTTGAAGCGAGGACCTTCATAATGCCATCTGCACTTAGAAGGCTTTTTGCAACAATTTTGTTGTATTATGAGCCCAGTGGAGTGAGAAGGTTATGGTAGGAAAACTACTCACAAATGATTGAAGATTACCAATGTGGCAGCAATTCTAATAGTTCGTATGCCATGAACAAACTTTTACATGAGATAAATGACATTCTCCATCAACATAAGAGAAGTATAAAAGAGTTTGATTTACCTCAGATAAGCGAAGGATTTGGAGATTTGAGAACGATTTCCAGTGTAATTCAGCATGAGCTCTCAATCCTAATTTCAGATGATGATTTGAATGCTATTAGGTTTCTTAATATGGGCCAATTTTCAGCATTTGATATCATTAGTCTTGCTATAAGACTAAAGCATAGTGCAATTTTCTTTGTGGATGGTCCAGGTGGAATAGGAAAAACATATCTTTATAAGGCTATGCTTGCCAATTTTAGAAAGGATGGTTGCATCATGTTAGCAACTGTTTCATCAGGTATTGCTGCCAACCTACTTCCAGGAGGTCGAACTGCACATTCTAAGTTAAAAATACCAATCAAGTTTGACCCAATGTCAATGGGTCGTTTCAGTAAGCAGTCAGATTTGTGTGTACTGATAGAGCAGGCATCAGCAGTGATTTGGGATGAGGCGCCAATGGCAAATAGAAAAGCATTCGAAACAGTGGATCGCACATTTAGAGACATGCTTGGAGCGAACTTACCATTCGGTGGAAAAGTTATGATTCTAGGGGGAGAATTTCGAAAAGTTCCACCTGTTGTTATCAATGGGACAAAGTCACAAATTATAAATGCCAGCATAGTCGAGTCATCATTGTAATCTAATGTAAAACTTCTTCATCTGTCAGAATATATGAGAGCTCGAGAAGATCAACACTTCTCAGATTTTTTTACTTAGAATTGGTAATGGAGAGGAGCCGACAATAGAAAATGACATGATACATATTCCTGATTCTATGTCAATGCCTTGGGAAGGTGAACACTCAGTTGACGAGTTGATCCACATGATTTTTACTGATTTAAGCTTTCATACATACGATGCAGATTATATGCAAAGTAGAGCTTTAATAACTCCATTGAAAGAATGTGAACAAGTTAAATGAAAAAGCTCTTCCAGCTTTTCCCAGTGAAGAAGTGACATATTATTCATTTGACTCGGTCGCTGATGACACAAGGAATTTGTACTTACCTGAATTTTTTAATTCTCTTTCACCGGGAAATCTTCCACCTCATAAGCTAACTCTGAAGAAGGGTTCTCCAATCATGCTCCTAAGGAATATTGATCTAAAAATTGGTTTGTGTAATGGTACTAGGCTTATATGTCGTCGCTTTGGTAGAAATCTCATTGAAGCAGAAATATTGGTCGAACAATTTAAGGGAAGGAGAGTCTTTTTACCAAGAATCCCATTGAACAGTGTAGAAGATGCAAGAATACCCTTCGAAATGACACGCAAGCAATCCCCAGTTTGTTTGAGCTTTGCTTTGACAATAAACAAATCTCAAGGGCAAACCATCCTAAATGTAGGAATTTATAGTCCTAACCATGCCTTCAGTTACGACCAATTGTATGTAGCTTTATCAAGAGGTGTTTCAGAAAAAACAACAAAGGAGTTGGTAAAAAATGGTTCCATCAATGGTCATGTGGGAATAACACAAGGAATGTGGTCTACAAAGAAATCTTTGCAAAATTGAGATTGGCGTGATCTGATTCATAAGGTAATGTGTTCAACTAAGCCACATAATTCGATACAGTACCATGCAAATTTTAATAGTACATTTCAACTTTTTGTGTCTAGGTGAATCCAACAACTTTAAAGAAAGTCGAAGTGGAAAGCTGAAACATAAGGTACGATCACTATTTCATTGTTTTTTTTTTTTTTTGCATTAAAGCTCAAGAAAAAGAACTTACAACTAAAGAGCCCAAGGTACTATCTTGTCTCGAACAAAACGAACAAATTTTTTTTATCAAACTAACAGCAACCCCACACAATTAAATTATTGTTATTCAATCTCAAGAAGTGAGCCCTATAACCCGTGCAATGTCAACAATAAACCGACTACACGACCTTTTTAGCGAGTAATTGTCGATCATCTCTAACCAGTTGGTTTGGAGAGTCAGGTGTCGAACACCCCCTAGGGCTTTCACTCGGGTGAGGTAGGGTTCAGAATGATGAAGGTCATTATGCTCATCTCGTGGTTATCAAATAACAAATAATCTAACCGGTAAGCTACACAAACACGTAACTCCAGGAAAACACTCTAAAGAAAATAGACCAAACGCCTAGGAAGGCATAAATCCGGCCACACTAAGAAAATCGAGAGAGAGCCATCAAAATAGGAATTTCCATAAAAGTCAACCTGCGAAAGAAAGAAACTACCATATACTAGTATAAAGAGTTAGTTAAAAGCCTGCATGCATGAATTTCCATGAAACCTTCCTTGTAAGCCTTAACATGGATCTCCGGAGCAATCTGTTTACAACCACAAATAGAAAAATTAAACGCATGTGTAATTTTAATTATCAAAACTAAACCCAATTAAATCGAAAGTTAGGGAAGTAACGATCCATCCTTATCCGAGCTAACAGAATATTTGGGGCATTAGACAGTTCCATTAAAGTGAATTTTTTATCATCACATCCTTTATTTGCTAACCAATCAGCAACTCCATTACCTTCCCGGTATATATGTGTGAAGTGTAACTCCATCATTTTTCTCAAACTTTGCATCTTTTGCAGAAGATTTGGAAGTTGCCAAGAACCCGGGAAATTGCTTTGAATAATAGCGATCACCACCTGAGAGTCTATCTCGACCCATACCTTCCTATATCCCATATTGTAACAAAGTTGCACACCCGTACAAACACCATATAATTCGGCGTATGTGTTTGTCGCAATACCAATGAAGCTTGCAAACACTTTAACTAGGTTGCCATCCTTATCTCTGATAATACCTCCTGCACCCGATGTCCTAGGGTTTCCCCTAGAAGTGCCGTCCGTGTTTAACTTGACCCGACCTTCACTAGGCGCTTTCCACTGTACTTGGTATGATTTAAGGGTCACCATGTGACCAAGTTTTATGCCCAGATGTCTAGCCAATGTTACATTTCGTTTCATATTTTTCGCAGTTATAAATCCATTACGGAATAGAATTTTGAGATAAAGTTTTATTCGTAGACGAATATGTGCCACCTTAAAAACTGCCCCTTCATGCTTCCCTTTATTTCTCGCCAGCCATAAAAACCAAGTAATTAAAATCGGGATGAGACGACTAACATTGTTTTGAGTAGTCCCTAAACGCCACAATTGCCACCAAATATGCATGTTATTCTTGACTGGGAGCTTAAAACCACACAAATGTGCAAAATGGTTTCCAATATCTCGGACAGCAGCACTATTGAAAAAGATATGAGAAATAGTTTCATTTTCCCCTTCCTTACAACAAGTGCATTTAGATGCAATAGAAAGACCTCTACTTTTCAAGACATCATCCACTGGAAGCCAATTATGGAGGAGCTTCCATGCAAAAATAGACATAGTGGGACGAATAGATTTATTCCGTAGATCTCCAAATAATAAGTTTACCTTTGTTTTATCCCTCACAAGATCCATGCAGATGCAAGATCAAAATTTTC
This sequence comes from Buddleja alternifolia, assembly GCA_019426215.1. Lineage (NCBI taxonomy): Eukaryota > Viridiplantae > Streptophyta > Magnoliopsida > Lamiales > Scrophulariaceae > Buddleja > Buddleja alternifolia. Next base: position 8,940,768 of record CM033397.1, on the reverse strand, counting down.
GCTCAGTGAAGGCTTCCAAATTGTTGCATCCTTTGCATATAAATTTATTGCCACCAAAGCCACTCGCTCGACCATGCAACCTGGTAACACATTCTTAAGTTTGTCGATATCCCATGCACCATTATTCCAAAAGACTGAAACAGTGTCACATGTATTATGTGGGTCTGAAGTTGTCATGTAAAGAGGTCCCTCGCCGCTCCAGTCATCGAACCAAAAAGATGATGAGCCGTGACCCAAGCTCCATCCTATTTGTGGTACCGCCTTGTCCCTGATCCGTCCAAGTCTTTTCCAAATCATTGAAGAAGTCGCCTTAATGGGAGCCACTACCGGATGATTTTTTTCACAATACTTATCACGCATAAAACTAGCCCATATGGACGAGCTCGTTCTCAATTTCCACCATAGTTTTACACTAAAAGCTTCAATCATCTCGAACAAACTACGAACACCCCCCTCATCAAAAGGGTAACAAATTTTATCCCATGAAGCCCAATGAGTCATCTTCAAGACGCTAGTCGAACCCCAAAAAAATCAGTTAAGTAGTCTCTCTATTCGTTGAATAACATTTTTCGGAGGTTCTAAAATTTGCAAAAGATAAAGGGACATTGAGAAAAGAACATTCTTTATAAGTGTAAGTCTACCCCCCTGAGACAATAACGACTTTTCCTAGCCCCCAATACGAGTGGTGATCTTGCTCATAATACTCTCATAAATTGAGGCCTTTTTAATTCCTTTATATAAAGGAGCTCCCAAGTAAATAAAATTTAAATTTTCATGCTCAAAACCTGTGAGTCTATTAATCTTTCGGATCCGTCTCCTATTCATTGACTTTGCAGTTATGAAAGTCGATTTATCCCGATTAATAAGCTGACCCGAAACCGACTCGTAATATGAGAATGCATCCATTAAGCAATTCAGCCCCTTATAGTTACACTTCGTAAAAATTATAATGTTGTCGGCGTAAGCTAAATGGCTTACAATTTGTCCACCCCCTGTGTCGTAATGCATGTATGGATTACACAAGAAAGTTTTTTCAAGACCCCTTGATAAGAATTCAACCATTAAAATGAATAGGGAAGGCGATAAAGAATCCCCCCGTCTCAGTCCTCGAGATGATTTGAAGAACCCCACAGCCTCGCCATTAATAAGAATGGAGAACCGACAATTTTCTACAGCATTCCTGATCCAATTGATCCATTTTTGTGAGAAGCCAAGTTTCGCTAAAATTGAATACAAGAAGGGCCACTGGACACGATCATATGCCTTCGCCATATCTAGCTTGATCATAATGTTTCCCCTTCCTTTCTTGTTTTCAATTTCATTACAAAGCTCTTGAGCTAAAAGGACATTATCAGTGATATTGCGCCCTTTTATAAAACCAGATTGATATGGAGAGATCACCTTATTTAAAAATTCCGAGACCCTGTTAGCTAATATTTTTGTAATTATCTTGCACAAGCTAATCGAGCGAAAATCTTTCCAAGTGCGCGGAGATTGGGTTTTTGGAATCAATGAAATTGTGGTGGCCGTGTATCCTCTAGTCAAAGGCGACCTCGAGAAATAATCCTCAATTGCCTCCATCATGTCCACTCTAATTATCTCCGAACATTTTTGATAAAAGTGTGAAGTGAACCCATCAGGACCCGCAACACTATACGGATCTATGCTCCAAACAGCTATTTTAAGCTCCTCAACCGATGGTGGGGAATCTAAGCATTCTCGATCCGAGTCCGAGAGAATTTCAGAGATGCATGACAAATCGAAATTTGTATGAATCTCATTAGGCCCTATAAAAACATTCTTAAAATATTCCTCTCCCGAGTCCCTTATGGACGAGTGGTCAGTGAGTTCATGATTGCCATCCATAATACAATTTATGTGCCCCTTACATTTCTTCCTCTTGACCCAAGAATTTAAAACTTCGTGTTACGTTCACCATCCTTCAACCATTTGCAAGCCGCTTTTTGACGCCAAAAGTCCTCCTCAACCGCTAATTGTTGAGTGTAATGAGTTGCCGCCTTGTTCATGGCACAAAGGTTAGTATCTGTCAGGTTCATATCAAAAACGTGTTCACAACATAAAGACTCTTCCTCTGTTACTTTCACATTTTGAAAGACATTTCCAAACACCTCTTTATTCCAGACTTTAAGTTTCACTTTAAGATGGATAAGTTTTTGATGAAACTTAGCCAGACCCCGGTTGAATGTGGGTTCAGTCCAAGATGTATGAACTAGATCCAAGAAAGTGTTGTGACGAGTCCAAGTATTCAAGAATCGGAAAGAGGAAGGCTTCGTCTGAGTATTATTAGTTATCGAGACCAACAGGGGGTTATGATCTGAGTACTTCGAACGTTGAAGATGTCACACAATAGTATTCTGAAAAGTCCCGTGCCAAGCGTTCGAAATAAACACTCTATCTAAGTGTTCAAATACACCTCTATTCACATACCACGTGAACGGGCTCCCCTCAAATCCAGCATCAGTCAGCTCACAATCTAAGGCCATATTATTGAAATCTTCCATAGAACGGCATTTAGGGGCTGCTCCTCCTCTTTTTTCACTCGCCTGAAGAATTACATTAAAATCACCTCCTACCAACCAAGGTTCCCCGTTAGGGATCACTTCTCGTAGATAATCCCAAAGGAGCATTCTCTCATCCCTAGTACATTTAGCATGTACCCAAGAACAAAAGATAGGTTTCCGAAGCATTGACGAGCGGATGTGTACATGCAAAAATTGATCATTATCAATCAAAACATCAAGATCAAAATCATCATTATACAAAAAACATATATGATTATTTATATTACTTATTATATTATTAAAACTAAACTCCCTAATTATCCGATATCTATCAAGATCAATCTTCGGCTCAATAAGAACTAAACATTTTAATTCATACCTTCAACATAATCGACGGATACGGGCCAGAGTGTTCTTGTTACCAATACCGCGGACATTCCATATAACGATGTTCATCATTGGAAAAATGGTGTGATAGTAGCTTTAGTACTTCTTGTGGACATTCTTGTACTCATCACGCTTTTAACCGGGGAATTTTTTTTTGGAGGTTGATTGTCCAGTGAAGCTACCCGTCTATGTTTTTTAGACGTCACTTCCTAACATAAACCATCAGTTTCAGTTTCTTCGGAATCCACGCATTTACCCCCATTATCTGGTACAATGACATCATCCCCGAGGTTCATGATGACTCTCGTCTGAATCATCCCTTCCTCCAAAGATGAAGACTCCATAACCGCTAATTCACGATGGGCGCATAATTCTTCCAGGTAACCCTTTTTCGACACACTCATCTCTTTATTAAATTCCAATACACGTGAATTTGATGGTGAATCAAGCCCAAGCACGCTATATTTTTTCCCATCAATTTCCACCTTCCGCGTTTCGCCACATAAACCTTGTGGCCTAGTCAAATTTGCATGTAAAGTATGTGGAATTTCTTGCATTATAGTTTCAGGAATTGTATTTTGGGCATTTGTTGCACTAGTAGATTCTGACAGTATCTTGTTTATCTCTAATCCCATATCTATTTGCAAATTATGGCTTGCAACCACATTTGATGAATCTCCTTCTATATCTCTTGAGTCACCTGTAGGTTCCTTTCCCCGAGTTTTATTTAATTGAATCCGTAAATCCTCCTCATGTCCATGTACCTCTTGATTTCTTTTTTCCGTATCCTCCTCTTCATTATTTTCCTTCCTAAGATAACATGCAGCCATCATGTGACCCCTGTGATGACATAGTTTGCAATATTGAGGGATACCTTCATATTTCACTTTAAAGAACATTGTTTTACCATTAATTTGAATTGGGATATCAGGTTGTAATTTCTCCAATACATTAACTTCCATGCACATCCTTGCCACCATTGGATTGGCAATGTCCATCGTCGCCTCATCCAGTTTTAAGGGTTTGCCGATCAAACTGACTATGTGATATAAAAAATTACGATGAAACCAATGAGGCCTCAGACCAAACACTTTGATCCAAATCGGCATTAAAGATGATTCCTCGTTAGGATTGAATTCGGATGTCCACTTTAAAACTCTCATTGGAAAACCATCAAAGTAACAAGTCTGCTTCATCCATACCCTGGCGTAATCATTGGGGTCATAAAGCCGAATCCATACATGTTTGTGGTCGAGGACCCTGATTTTGAACCCTTTGAGTAGACCCATCACTTCCAATTTCAAACGGAGACGTTGCATGGTTGGGTAGCCATGTGAAAATTTACCGACTAGGGCATATTGGAACGGAGCTGCCATGAGATCATTGTCGTCTTTCGATAAAAAAATTGTCCTACGACCATTGAAAATGACTGAAGTGCCAATCACGTTTGAGTCGACGTCATGGATGAAAGCCTTCTTGGTTGATCGAGCTGCTACCTCCGGAGGGAGCGTATTGGATTTTAGTTTGTCAACGTATGAGACCGGTTTGCCATCAGGAGGGGCGGCCGGATCGACAGGATCCGTCGCCGGCGGTGACGCCATTAAGAAACCCTAAAATTTGAATCGCAGTATTCAAGCAAAAAAGTTGGAGCTAATTAGAGTGAATTTATATGTGTGAATCAGTCTTGTGGCCATTTCACTATTTCATTGTTGAGAAGCTTTAGTAATAGTTTCTTTTACTTCATTTTGTGACTGCTAAGTCATTTGTTTAGGTAATTGTTTCTTTTACTTAATCTTTTGACTCCTTTGATTGTATTAAACCCTTCACTTTGTGTATTTCTCGTATGAACTAATATTTGCTACACTAGAATCTAGATATCTGTGAATGTAACTAAAAGTCGTAACTTAAATGTCCATAACAAGAAATAGATAAGAAAAAAATACTTCTGTCTATATCCCAATCTTTGTTAATCAATTTGTGTATTGCACTACACCTATTAATAGTTTCGATAGTCCTTTTCTAACATTGTGGGGTACATTGCATTTTTATTTTCGGTTTGAAGTAAATATATTTCTATTTCCTCTATATTTAGATGGTTGAAGATTGAAGATTAATATTTATCCCTCTATTTTAGTTTCTCTTCCCAGGCATGTTCTTAAACTTCATTAATTCTTCTTCATTTAAGACCTACTTCTATTCCTTTTTCTTTAATCCGAATTAGTTGTTTACTTTAGAGTTGTTGGTTTGAAGTTATGCATTGTGTACAAAGGCCTTATTTTTTTAGCATTTTGGCACAAAGTATAAGAATTATTCACATAAACTGTGTACTAAGATCACTAACAGGTGGAGCTTCATTTTGATGGAAAGAATCTGTTTTTTCTAAATTCTCTTACATCGAAAGATCTGTGTCCATTTTAGTTAATTTGTGTCAGGAGTAGCTGTTTAATCTCTTGGGAATTTCCATAACCGCCATTCTTTTTGTTCGTTCATAAGTGATATTAAGACATCGAACTCTAAAGTTTCATATTTGTAAAAACATTATGTTGAGAAATGATATTCTGAATTGATGCATACAGGTAGAGGAAGGCAAAAAATTCCGGAAATGGTCTGTTGCAGTGGCTGCGATTACTTTGCAACAAATTAAAGTGATGTATATATGTGGATTCCTTTCTCAGTTGTATTGCGCCAACGTAGGACTTTGAAACCATACAAAGTGACGTATAAAAATTCAATATAATGTGCAGAATTCCTTCTTTTCATTTTTTTTTGTTAGCTATGTCCATTTCGTGTTTTCGCTTTTTAGATGAATTGAATTATATTGTTATCATAGTGGCTTCAATTTCTTTGCATTGGGAACTTATGAGGAAGTTCTTTTGTGTATTCTTTGCATACAGTACACTGAAGCGCAAGTATTTTTGTTTCCCTCTTTTTGTCTTTAATGGCTAAATAAAATATTCATCAAGATGTTTTAGAAGAGTGTAGTTAGGAAGAGTGAGTATTGAGAGGTTGTGGGACTTGAGATTTCGGGACAATCTTAGTTATTATTTAGAATAAAATCAGACAATTTTCTCGCCACGTGAAGGTATAATTTGTTAACGGCAAAATAGCTTATATGAACTTGTCTGATTAATCTTATGCAATTACAAATTATAAGTTTATGCACAACACAATTGTGTCCCATTAATTTCTATGCGCGCGAGGAACGCGTACCACCGTCGCTAGTGGAATAAAGAAGTAGCACGGGGAGAGTCTTATTCCTGATCACTTAAAAAGGTTCGCAAGTCAACGAATCTTAATTGGGCAGTAAGATTCGACTTGTATGACACATGCTCTGACAAGGAGTGTCAGTCGATCACTATGGGATAGTGAGAATACGTGTCATGGATATATCAATGGAATTGATATATTCTAACGCGGCTCGCAGCAATCCGATCACATTGCTATGGAGTTTCTAAGCTTATTCATCAGCAATCTTTTCTTGTGCATGTACGTATATCTCTTTTTCTATATATCTCTGTATTTTTAGAGTTTGCTGGAAGGAGGTCTTTATAGGCAATTCTTCGGATTTGTCCGTTGGACACATGTGAGAGTGTGCCTTTCACGCGGCGCGTGAGTATACCTTTCCTTTGACATTCCTGAATTCCTGCTGGTACAGATTTGATGAGAGCAGCTATAAACTCTGAAGTTCTGACAGTCTAGTCAAAAGGTGGTTTGTCTACAAGTCATATTGGCTTATCACATTTAATGCTTTTATCAGGCATTTAATGCATTTGAATTTATTTCCTGTTTGAAATAAATGTCCGTTGAATGATTGAAATTAAGTCCTTCATGACTTGAGAATTTATTTCAGGTGAATCTGATTCTAATCGCTAGAGTGCTTTAAGCGTTTGATCCATAAATTCTGAAATAGTTCTTTTAGCGTTTGACAGACGCTAAGGATAAATCTTCATCTTCTTCTTACTTCATACGCTGATCTTCAACTTCATCTCTAATAGACTCACCTAGAATTCTATTATCGATTCGGTATCTAATACTTAGTCTAAAATCTATAAAGATAAAAATTACAAGCCTAACAAAATTACATACTTTCAAACGCTTATACAATTGATCTATGAAACATAAACTTACATTATATTTTGGGGTCTAACAAAAATCCTATCTTGTCATCATCAAAACATCTAACATGAAATTTCCTAACAATTTCCCCATTTTTGATGATGTCAAGACTTTAATTCTTATAACTCTTTTATAAATTAAGAGTTCAAAGAAAAGCCCAAAATAATTATAAGTTAGCGTTTGGAAAGTTAGTAAAGTTAGCTAAGGTTCGATTAGCCTCAACAAGATGTTTCAGCGATAAATCATTCATTCATATAGAAAGATAAGCATACATGATTTATACTGAGTATAAGATATTTGAAAAAAATAAAAATATAAAGCATTCATCTTTTCTGTCGCTTTATGCTTTCTTCTTTTTGGTAGATCTCATTTGCTAAGTCAATGAGGAGTCGGTCAATATCTATCATGGTTGTATGTTGAAGTTCATCATAGTCATGCCTTCGTTGTCTAGCGCTTTCATTGAGTTCCTTCAGCCTGTCCAGCCATTCCCTTGGAGGAATACCAAGTTCACGAATTAAATCGTAATAGATGTCTTGTCTTCGTTCATTGGATGGTTTCCAGTTGATAGGTAGTCTAAGCGGTCCGGCATAAGGATGAAATCCCATACTTTCCAAAAAATCGACGTCCAAGTCCAGGAGCAAGTACCTTCCTAGATAATGCCATGGCTTTATCTTTTTAGTTAGCATTTTCTTTATGCTCGCTATTTCATCAAACATTGATCGCCAGTGTTTATTATGTGTTTTAGATATTGTCTTCGACTTTTCTTTCTCTTCCCCCTTATTGACATTGGCAAAAGAGTTCTTTAAGTCAACGGTGTCCCTTCGGAGAAGCTTGACTTCATCTATCAAGAGAGCAATCTGTGCAGCAATACTCTGAGATACGAGGTTGGAGGAATTGTGACACTCATTATCAGTTGAAGCATTCTACGCAAGCGACCGGTTGAAATTGTCAGAAAGTTCTTTGATGAGAGGAGCGATAGAGTTCATCATGGAGATTGTAAGCTTGCTGGCATTTCGCATATCAGTTTTGAGAACTGTTTCTATTTGATTGAGCGTGGAAGTGCTTCGCTCTTCCAATCGAGAACAAGAACCCTTTATATCGCTGAGAGAATGTCGAACTGCTTTTCTGAAATCTTTAGCTTCTGGATCACTGTCAGAGTCTGAATCTGATGAATCAGAAGATGAGCGCTCATGTCCGTGAGAGCTTGAGAGTGCTGGAGCTTTGCCTTTAGATTTGTCTCTAATAATAGGCTCTGCAAGCTGTGCAGCTAAGTCAGCATGAACCTCTTCTATCGCTGAGTCGAGCGTCTGAGTTGCAAAGTCAATTTGAACAATTTGTTCCTCAAGTGGAACCTCGACTGCTGGAGCGCTGGGGACAAAATCTTGCATATCAGCGTCTGTGGGTTGAACGGCTTCCACAGAAGGAGTTTGTTTTTCTTCTACTGCAACAACTTCAATTTGAGGTGCTGAACTCTCAACAGGTATCACCTAAAGTGGGCCAATTATTTCCATTACGTGCCTTGGACTAATCAGGTTTGTTTGCGGGATAAAGAATACAGCGTCTGCGCACTCTTCATTGCTTAGTGCAAGTTGCACTCCTTCTGGCAGATTAACTCCTGAAGTATAAGAATTGTAGAAGTCCAAAATAAATGGCATCAGCGCTTGAGCTGCTTCTTGGTCCACTGGTCTGATTAGCGATATCATCTTGGCCATTTGAACATTCTGTTCACAAAAGAGCACAGGGTGAAGATTGTATCCTCGGAAGTCACTCAACCCTGAATAGTGGTTGAAAGTGATGTCCAACGCTTGTGCATTTTCGATCACTGCTCTTCTGTCTCTGTGGAATTCAGCAAACTCAACATGCTCATTTGTAACATCGACAAAAATTTCACTTTGACCTGGAAGAAGCGGCTATTTACTAGTGGAGGCTTCTTCGTTCAAATCTGGAAGGATTCGTTGAACAAACGCTTGACGGGGGTGAAACACATAGCGTTCGCCTTGACTGACTAAGGCTAGCTGTTGACGTATGTAGCTCTCGATAGGTTGCCTGTATCCTGGCAAATCGCTAACATTTCCGGCAATATGCTGATGCTGATGAAGTAAAAAGGTAGCAAATCCTCGGCGTCTGTATTCTATTCCAAATTCACAAAGAAATAGATATCTCACGAGTTCTTCAAGGGTATAGAAATGTAAAACAAACTCTTCAACCCATCTGGCTGTATCCATCATCCATCGCTTACCAAGCTTATCAGCTTTCTTCTGTTCTTTTCTAGCTGCAAGAAACTTGTCAAAGCGTTCAATTTCTTCATCATAATCCTCAGCCCATATTCTTGCAAGGTATTCTCGGGCTTCATCTTCTATCCACAAGTTGATAGGATTGGGATGTTCAGCAATCACTGGTCCTTTTCCTTTCCACAGTCTAAGAGGTTTAAGGGATAGAGCGTTCTGAGGAGAACGAATGACTTTGGGATAGGCAGAGTATCCGATCCGATTTTCGTCTGGATTCTTTGACCAATCACCCGTATGAGGATTCTTGAAGACGATCTTATTCTGGCGCAAGGGATAAAAGGATTCTTCAGAATGACCAGTAAAGTTGAAACGCTTCTCGTCAAATTTTGTCATGTTGATCGCTGGTCGACGAATATACTCAAGTCTAGATTGGAGTCGCTCAAGATTTTAAAGACCTAGATCATCGAATCGCTCGAAGAATTCAAACTTGGCAGAATTGGATAAGTCAGGCCTATGGAGAGTGGTTTGAAAGGAGATTTTTTATTCAGCAAGGGTCTGAGTGTCCCGTTCTCTAGCAGGATAATAAAATTCAACATCTGCAGAATATCCGTGAGGAAAGAAATCAATGACACGAGGAGGAGACCCGATTGGAGTGGGAGCGAAGGCAATAGATTCTATTGGGATAGGGGCCACTTCTATCGACCGCTCAGCATGCTCAGTCGCTTCACTGACTGGTGATGTGTCAACTTCAGGAAGGACATGGGCGACTTCCTTAGCGATTTCTACTACTGCTTCCATATCCACATTCAACAGGAATCTTGGAAGGTGAAGGTGCATCAGCGTTTGGTGCATCTTGAGCTAATACATGTAAGCGTTTGAGAAAAGAAAGCAAAATTTCTACTACGTAGAATTTTTTTTTTTAAAAATACTACAACGCTTATCCTGAGGACTATCATCTACTTTGTCAGTCGCTTGATCTGTTTCAATAGTTGGTACAATTTCCTCAGGCTCCGGGACCTCTTCCTCAGAATCTAAATCGAGAAAAGAAGTGAGGGGATCAACACGAATACGTATATTGAATGACTCACGAGTGTTAAGAGCATTTTGAATATCCGTGTCAACTTCGGCTGAAAAAGGTTTTATCCTAGCGTTAGAAAAAGGAAACCTAACGAGGAAAGGATAAACTACTTTGTTTTTCACAAGTACTTACCCTGAAAACGAGCAGCCTTCTCAGAAAGAGTAGTGACTTTAGGCTCAGGAAAAGATTCAGGAACAACGTCTGAAAAAGGAGGAGGAACACTTGTCGAGTCTTCAAGCGTTGGCTCGAATGGAGCGCTTATTGATGCAGCTAGAGTGGATGAAGGAGCACGCCTGCGTGCTAGCGGTACTTTTTTTTCTTCTTCGTTTACACTGAAGATAAACGCTGGAGGGGGAGAGGGTGATTTAGGAGAAGGAGAGGGAGACTTCTGTTTCTTCTTGGGCTCCGACTTCTGCTTCTGCTTCTTTGCTGGCTTTGATTGCTCAGCGACTTTTAAGGTGCTTTTCTGTTTTGGTCGTTTAATCACCACTTCTTCCGATGATGATGAAGACGAAGACGCTTGCTCTTCATCATTGCTCCGAACAACTCCTTCGGCAAGAAGTCGCTCACGCTCGTCTTGAGGAACCTCTGCACCGCCACCTTTCCTTGGCCTTAATAGCTCGCCAATCATTTTCTTTCCATAAAACTTTAGCGCTGGGATCTTCTTTCCAGCGGAGTTGGTGAAACCGCTAGCGCTAAGAATACGACTTAAAATAATCCCGTAAGGATTGGGATTTACCGACTTGGCCATTGCTTGCTTGAAGTGATTAAAAACGTAAAGGGGCCTATTTATCTTCAGTTTGGTCAGAATGGCCACCATCATCTTGTACTAGAGGTTTGAAACTTAATCGAAGCTTCCCTTTCCGCATTCGATCATCTTGGAGCATATATCCGCAAAAACGACATATTCGCCCTTCATGTCGTTTTTCTTGAAGTTGGATTCATAGGCAGCCTCAACTTCATCCTTCTTTACCAGTGTCCGTACTTTTGTAGCATCACCAAGAGTGACATTTTCTACTTCGGCACCATCACTTGGCAAATTTAGTAGAGAAGGAGTGAGGACAAAGTTCTCACGGGCAAAGGGAAAGACGCAGGAAATGGACTTTCCGTCGTCGGAGATTTTTGCATTCTTCCTCAAAGTAGTTGAAAACGGTAGTTATCATATCGCGTAAACCAGACTCTTGGACAAGTGGAAGAACAGTCCAGAGAAGGAAGTTCTGGTTATCGAATAGATAGTCCCAGTTAACAAGAAAACCGGCGTTAACAGTGACTGGTTTCTTAGATTTGGAAGATTTTTGGGCAGCAGATTTTGAAGTTTTGGGTGCCATTGATGAATTGAAAAAGTTTGGTAGAGGAGAGAAAAGATATGTTCTTTTTGCCTTAGAGAGAGAGAAATTTTACAGTAGAAGAGATTTGAGAGCGATAAAGTTTTACTGTAAAGGTTGTGAAGGGTTTAAATAGGAGGCAAAAAGTAACTCCTCAACTGGTAGATGAAAGACACGTGTACAGAAATTAATTTTGAAAATAATAAAAATAAAATCTGAGCCGTTTACTCATAAATACGAATGTCAAAAAGTGCTGTAAATATTGTAACAACTGTGAAATATAAACTTGGAAATCCGGGGTTACTAAAAAAAACGTTTGAAAAATTTGAAATTTTCCGTGTGAAATACTCGCGCCTGATAGTACACTGACACGTACTCAGACTAGTGTAGTAACTGAACCGCCTAGTTTTTTTAGATAGGAAGCATTAACCGTCCGTTTGATTTGATAGGCACATGTGAACAGTTGTCAAATCTAATCTTTTGGACTTATCCACACGCTACTTTCAGCGATGAAATCTATGCATGAATTTTCGAAAAGAATTACTTAGCGTTAAATTGGGAATCTATTTAACGCTGAAATCTTTTTGAGAAACACAACTTAATTTCTTAAAGATTAAGGGTAAAATCAATCGCTTGGATTAATAAAAAAAGTTCATTTATTAGAGATTGATTTTGTCATGCATAATAGATATGCGCTAGTGATCAATGCATAAATTTTCAAAGTCAATTTTGATCACAGTCGCTTATGAATTGAGATAAGTATAATTTTAAAGTTCCCCCTCAAATTAATAACTCATTTCAATTTGAAAAATGATTTGGATATAATCATAAGGTGGATCCCCCCTAAATTATATACCTATAAAATATGATGTTGTATGATTTAAGCGTTTAAATCAATCATACCTAATTCACTTCTCAAAGTGAGAAAGTGTTGTTCGTTGAGCGCTTTGGTGAAGATATCTGTCAATTGTTTATTAGTACCAATGAAGTGCATGGAGATATCTTTCTTTCAAACGTGGTCACGCAAGAAATGGTATCGAATATCAATGTGTTTAGTTCTAGAATGAAGGACTGGATTTTGGATCATCGCTAAAGCGCTTTGGTTATCACAATGGATTGGGGTAGGACCTAGGATTGTTCCATAATCTCTAAGTTGTTGCCTCATCCAAAGGATTTGTGCATAATAGCTCCCAGTGGCTACGTACTCTGCTTCAGCGGTAGAAGTAGCTATGGACTGTTGTTTCTTACTATGCCACGGAATTAGTCTATCACCTAAAAATTGACATGTACCACTAGTGCTTTTTCTATCTATTTTGCATCCTGCAAAATCTGCGTCTGAATAACCGATTAGTTCAAATGGAGAGTCCCTTAGATACCATAAGCCCATATTTTGTGTGCCTTTTAGGTATTTAAGGATTCTCTTGGCATCATTTAAGTGTGATTTTCAAGGATCAGCTTGAAAGAGTGCACACATGCATACCGAAAATATAATATCGGGTCTACTAGCGGTAAGATAAAGAAGTGATCCAATGATACCTCTATAGTTAGTGATATCAATTTTCTTCCCACTTTCATCTTTATCTAACTTAAGCGTTTGGCTCATTGGAATTTTTGAAGATGATGCATTTTCCATACGAAATTTCTTAATCATATCTCTTGTATATTTAGCTTGGTTTATAAAGATGCCATTAAGGAGTTGTTTAACTTGCAATCCTAAGAAGAAATTTAATTCACCCATCATGCTCATTTCAAATTGATCTTGCATCATTTTCAAAAATTTCTCACACAATTGCTTATTAGTATAACCAAATATAATATCATCAACGTAAATTTGGACTAAGAGAATATCTTCATTATGGGTAATTTTAAATAATGTCGTATCAACACTGCCTTTTGAAAAGCCTTTACCTATAAGGAAGACAGAGAGAGTGTCATACCATGCTCTTGGTGCTTGTTTAAGGCCATAGAGTGCCTTATCCAATTTGTAGACCATACTTTTACCATTGTTGTTGATGAATCCTGGTGGTTGCTCCACATAAACTTCTTCTTGGAGTTTACCATTCAGGAATGCACTCTTCACGTCCATCTGGTATACTGTGAACTTGTTGAATGCGGCAAACACTAAAAACATTCTAATCACTTCAAGACAGGCTACTGGGGCATACGTCTCATCAAAATCAATACCCTCTTCTTGACAATAATCCTGAGCGACTAATCTGACTTTGTTTCTTATAACATTGCCATCTTCATCCATCTTGTTCCTAAAAACCCATCTAGTTCCAATAACTCCTTGGTGAGTTGGTCTTGGTACTAGCGTCCAAACTTTGCTTCTCTCAAATTGGTTAAGCTCTTCTTGCATCGCTTCTACCCAACTTGACTCACTGAGCACTTCATCCACTTTCTTTGGTTCCATTTGAGATAGGAAACTTGTGAACATGGCCTCATTGATTGTAGCGGACCTAGTTCTAATAGGTGCTTCAATATCTCCAATTACTAACTCTGGTGGATGGTCTCTAAGCCATTTACGATCTGGTTGGAACGGGTTGAGAGACTCTTGATTATCAATCGCTTGACCCTCATTTGTCTCTAGCGCAGTCGCTGCATCATTCACAGTTCCATTTTGCTCTTGATGATCATTCTCTTCATGATCATCAGCGATTCTGATAATATCATCATTTGCAACCTCACGAGTAACTTTAGGAATAGGCACGAAAATCTCATCATCCTCATCATCACTGCTATCACCAAGATTAATTTGTGACGCTTGTTGGGCAAGATCTTCAATTCTTATATCATCAAGATTAACCTTACTCGGTTCTTAGTTAGCATCATCAAACACAACATGAATGGATTCTTCAACCTTCGATTTGATCTTATTTAGGATGCGAAAACTCTTTCCATTTTTAGCAAAGTCTAGAAAGATTCCCTCATCCGCTTTAGGATCAAATGTCTTTAGACTTTGGGATCCATTGTTATGAATGAAACATTTTGAACCAAATACATGAAAATAATAAACGTTTGGCTTACGTCCCTTCCACAACTCATATGGAGTCTTCTCATGTTGTTTGTTGATCATACACCGGTTCTGAGTGTAGCAAGCGGTATTGATAGCTTCGGCCCAAAATCTTTGAGGCAGCTTAGACTCTGCAAGCATCGTCCTGGCGGCTTCTTTAAGCGTTCTATTTCGTCGCTCGGCAACTCCATTCTGTTGAGGTGTTCTAGGAGCAGAATACTCATGAAGTATTCCAAAACCTATACAAAACTTCTCAACAAATTGGTTAGTAAATTCAGTTCCATTTTTAAATCTTTATAAGTTTGCAATTGACGAATTAGCGATGTGAGCTTGCCACTAGTTTCATCTTTGGTCGCTAGGAATTCTACCCATGTATAGTGAGAGAAATCATCAACTGTTACTAGCGAGTACTTTTTTCCACTAACGCTCATGATTTGAATAGGACCAAACAAATCTAGATGCAATAGTTCAAGAACTCTTGAAGTAGATAGGCATGGTTTCTTCTTAAAAGATGATTTAACTTGTTTACCCATTTGACATGCATCACATAAGCGATTCTTTTGAAAGGAACCCTTAGGTAATCCCTCTACAAGATTTAGTGATATTAACTGAGAGATTGCCTTAAAGTTGAGGTGATTCATTTGTCTATGCCATAACCAACCCAATTCATTTTGACTTTTAGCAACAAAGCATTTGGGGTTGTTATCAATTGTAGAATCCCAATCTACTAAATAAACATTATTTGTTCGTTTTCCTCTTAATTTAGTATACTTAGTCTTAGCGTCGTTAACATAGCAGAAGTTGCTTGAAAATTTTACTTCAAAGCCTTTATCACAAAATTGACTAATGCTTAACAAATTATGCTTAAGACCCTCAACATAATATACATCACTGATCATGATGTTCCCCCTATGCATGATAACTATACCTTTGGTTTTACCTTTGGAGTTACCACCGAATATAACTTGAGGACCGTTAGTTGCACGATAATTGACCAAAAGATCCTTTGATCCAGTCATATGCCTTGATGACCCACTATCGAAGTACCAAACAAAAGTATCGGTGTTGGCTCTAGGTACCTGCATTAAAGGATAGTTCTAATTCTTCTTAGGTACCCATGTTGTCTTGGGTCCTTCATTGTTAGTGACTTTGTTTTGAATTAAAACTTTAGGAACCCATACTTGCCTAGTCTTCATTGTAGGAATACTGGCCTTCTTGGGTTTCACATTGTGTTGTGTGTGCTTTTTGGGTGTATAGTAATATCCTTGATTATAATAGTAATCATAATCATAGTCATAATCATGGTTATCATAGTAGCGATAATATGATCTAGATCGTTGTGGATATTGACACTAGTATTTCCTTGGCGCTGGCTTAGGGTGCACTTTTGGTGCTTGACACTTAGCGCTTGATTCACAATGGTCAGGTTTATCCTTAGCTTTTTGAGCGTTTGGATGAACCCATCTTTGTGGATCATTTGCATTTGCATTTCCCTTGCCTGAGTCAGCCTTGACTTTCTCATTTGGCCTCTTACCATTGTCGCTTGGTTCATTTAGCGTTTGTCCTTGTGAACCTTTCTCAATAAAGAAAACACCCTTTCCTTTGTTATTCGCCCTAACCTTAGATGCTTTTGATTTTTGACCAAATTTATCACACCCTAAATCGGTCCTTTTACCAAAAAATCTGGTTACATTAGTCACATTAACTAAGTTTCTTGATGCTTTGGATAATGATGAGAGGAGCTGCTCTGATTTAGCAAGTCTAGCGATCAGATCAGCTTCTCTCTTGACTATTATATCAACATCGCTTTTTAATTGAGTAATCTCACTCTCAAGTGATTGGTTCTTTTCAATGCATTGTTGCTGAACTTTCTACTTTGCTTTAAGTGTTACTTTATCTCTTGTGAGTGATGAGATAATAGCGAGATTATTTTGATATATTTTGGCGGCATCTTGACAATCTTTATAATATTCATTTACTTGATCAAGTAATTCATCATACAAAAAAGGATGAGATAAATCAGTGGTTACCTTCGGTAGCGAGTCATCAGACGCTTCATCATCTCTTTCCATAAGACAGATCAACGCTGAGTCTCTTGTTGGTTCATCATCACTACTTTCATCTGATGATTCCAAATCCTCTTCAGGTGCGGAGAATGGTTTAGATTCCGCTAGCAAACCTTGTTGACGAAGGTTACTCCGGAATTGGTTTCTATCTGCATAGTCTTGCCTTGTTGGCTTAGACACATTTGGATAAGGGCAATTTACCTGGTAGTGCCCTGGTTTCCTGCAATTATAACATAAATTAGTTTTCATTTTCTGTTCAGTGGTTAATCGCTTGGAAATGACTGGCGCTGAGAGATTCTGAGTAGGAGTTGCAGGCGCTTGGTAAGAAACTGGCGCTTGATATTGAATCGCTGGTGCAGGGGACGGAGTTTGAAAGGAAGTTTGTCCAATAGGATTTCTCTTTTCCTATCTTAGAAATTTCTTGAATTTCTTGACCAATAGAGCCATCTCTTTTTCCTCATTGGATTCTGTTGATTTTTCCTCACTAATCGCTTTACCCTTGCGTTTGGTGGTAGCAATTAATGCTCCTGATTCAGTCGCTGAAGTCGATGTGTTGCTGACTTCACCTAATTCAAATTCAAATGCCTTTAATTCTGAGAATACATGTTCTGGAGTAAGGGTCTCCAATGTCTGAGATTCTCTCATAGCAACAGTCTTAATCAAATACTTGCTTGGAAGACTTCTGAATATCTTATTGACCATTTCTTTGTTGGTCAACTCTTTATCCAATGACGCTAATTCTGTAAAGAGCATAGTAAACCTTGCGTCCAATTGTTCTAGCGTGTCATTGGTCTTCATCTTAAAATGCTCGAATCTTTGCATGGCTATGGAGAGCTTGTTCTCCTTCATTTGTACTGAACCTTCACACACAACAGCCAACTTATCCCATATTTCTTTGGAAGTTTTACATTGCTTGATCTTGTTGAACAATGCATCATTGTCTCCTAAAGCTGAGTAAAGTGCACTTCGTCTAACATTATCTAGATTTGCTCTTTTCCGATCATCAGGCGTCCATTCTAACTTAGGTTTCTCGACATATCCATCTGGAGTAGCTTCATTGGCTCCAGGTGCACGAGTTATCACTTTCACGATCTTAATGGGGCCATCTGAAATTACATCACACATTTCATTATTGCAAGAACATAAATACACAAATGCTCTAAGTTTCCAAGAATCATAATTTTGACTCTACCAACTTAGGCATTTTGTTAAAAGCCATAATGAGATGTCTTAAGAGAAAATTTTAAAGCGACTATGGTTTAGAAAACTGGATCTAAACAAGCATTTACGCTCGGAAATGCTTAGGTTTCTACTTCAACCGCTCTGATACCACTTGGTGGTCCCAAGTGGCATACGAAAGGGTCTAGAAGGGGAGGGGGGTTGAATAGACCCTAAAGTCTTTTTCGACTTCAAAAATTTCGTATCACTTTTTAAAGATTAGAACGCTTAGAGAACTGAGCGCTTGGGTCAGACGCTTCAGTAAAGGTAATTCAGACTTAGTGATTTCAGCAATTTACCAAAGTAGAGTAACGCTTAGATCGCTTAATCAGGGTTACCACAGTGGAAATGATTTTAAAGCTTTAGCGTTCGTTTTGGTTAAATAGTCGCTAAGCAGATTGACTTGTGTTTTTCAGAATAGATGAAATGATATGAAACAGGACAATAATAAAAGTAAATGACATAAGATATATAAGGTTCACTGGGTGATGTAATCTCAGCTACGTCCTTCTTCTCCTTTTTCACTCGGAGGGAAATTTACTAAGTTGATTATCAAAGAATCACACAGAATCTTCTACAAGATAGTAAATAGGTGAAAATGGTCTTGGGCTCCTTAATCACACAGATGTCAGCACCAATGAAGATCTTCTTCTACAAGCTTCTCTCACTCAGAAATACTGCCTGTAAGGGGTTTCAACAACTTTCTCACTCAGATGAAAGGTTGAGGGTTTTATCACAAGGGTTTGTTTGTTTTTGGAAAGATCCAACAACTTAGAATATCTCAGTAAGAGTTTAGGTTTCTTCTTTTAAAGATATTTGAGATTTTTGTGACTGTATGGAATGTATGTAAAAAGCTTGAAGGATTTCGGTTATGGAGTTTCTAAGCTTTTTCTTCAGCAAATTTTTCTTGTGCATGTACGTATAACTCTTTTTCTATATATCTCTGTAGTTTTAGAGTTTGCTGGAAGGAGGTATTTATAGGCAATTCTTGGGATCTGTCTGTTGGACACATATGAGAGTGTGCCTTTCACGCGACGCGTGAGTATACCTTTTCTCTGACATTCCTGAATTCCTGCTGGTACCGATTTGACGGGAGCAGCTATAAACTCTGAAGTTCTGACAGTCTAGTCAAAAGGTGGTTTGTCTACGAGTCATATTAGCTTATCACATTTAATGCTTTTATCAGGCATTTAATGCATTTGAATTTATTTCCCGTTTGAAATAAATGTCCATTGAATGATTGAAATTAAGTCCTTCATGACTTGAGAATTTATTTCAGGTGAATCTGATTCTGATCGCTAGAGTGCTTTGAGCGTTTGATCCATGAATCCTGAAATAGTCTTTTAGCATTTGACAGACGCTAAGGATAAATCTTCATCTTCTTCTAACTTCAAATGCTGATCTTCAACTTCATCTCTAATAGACTCACCTAGAATTCTATTATCGATTCAGTATCTAATACTTAGTCTAAAATTTATAAAGATAAAAATTACAAGCCCAATAAAATTACATACTTTCAAACGCTTATACAATTGATCTATGAAACTTAAACTTACTGTAACACTCCGATTTATCTCAATCTTCGTTTTATATAATCCTATTTTTTTCATCTCTTAGCTTCACTTCTGAAAAGTTAAACTACCCGATTGGGCTATTCTACAATGTTTGAAAAGTATAGGGACTAATTATTTACTTAAAATCGTAGAGATGGAGTAGAAAATGGTATTGGGCTAGAATGAGAGTGTGCTTCATAAATTGTTAAAATGGAAATTTGGGTTTTATTGGTTAATTGTAAAACATATGGAGTTAATTTGTGCAAGGGAATTTATTTATGGATTTATGTGATTTTCTAACTCATAAGTGGGACCAAAGCTGCATTTCCTACAAAAACTAATATACATCCATCCTCTTCAACCTTTGGACGTGGCACGGCAGGAGAGAATTACACATCCACCCTTTTAACCAACAACTCATTTCTACTTTATTAGATAACTATTAAGGGCTATGGACTCTGCATTTCTGTAGAACGAGAGAGGAAGAATTAGGAACCGAGGAACAGAGAGGAAGAAATCAAGAGGAGCTGGAATTGACTTAGTAGTATGTCTTTCAACTAATGTTATAATCAGCCTCCTTGTTCACCATCTCGCCCACTTCACATTTTGGAACCAAATGAATTCCATCCTGCTAGAAAAGAGATTTGAGAGCTCCTGGAGGTGGCTAGAGACCCATTACCTGCAACACTTCATTTCTTCTAAGGTAAAGTGGTGATTAATAATTTAAATTCATATATAAGGTTTGGATTGAGTGTGCTGAAAATAATAATGTCTGCAGTTATCAATTAGCGATGTAATTAGGTGACCATACGAGTGTATTTATCTATGTAAACTTTTCTGTGGCAACATGTTAGTGTCTTGAGTCTCTCTGTCAAATTTGGTAGCGATTGGAGTTGTCTGGAATTTTATAAAAAATCTTGAAATGAAGCTGCCAGTCTTAGCTGCGGGATTTAAGAAAGTTTCTGTTTTAATTTAATTCACATACTTAGAAATTTTATGTCTTTTCGAAACTTTTAATGTAACATTATATATGTGTTGATAGGGGGTTCTGAAAATTTGGGAATTTTTAGAGGAGTAGGGGATTTGATAAAAATTGTTTTAAACGAAGTTGTCTATTCAAAAAGTTTATGGTGCAGCAATGTTTTGATTATCAAAGGACAAATTTAAAGATGGTAATTCATTCTACAAATTTTTTGTCATATTCTTCAAGGTGATACCTCTATTCCCGAAACGTTTGTGGATAAAATCATACATGTAGAGTTTATTAATTTCTGTAATAAAACTGTCTAAGTGAAGCTTACTTGACGAAGATCATTTTGATGGTTGACTTGATATAAAGTACCTATATGTCTATGTCCGAGCACATAGATAATATGACTTACAAGTTTCAATTAAGTTATAAAGTACCATAGTTAGAGAATATGATGATGTGTTTGACTAGCAGGATATCTCCGTGGTTCAAACAAGACACGAGGTGACGACGTCAGGTTGTAACTGTGAGGGTTTCTCTCTTCCTTGAAACTCTTTAATTGCTTTACCTAATTGTTATTTCCCTGTTTTGTTCTGCAACTATCCTATCGATATTTTGATGACTGCTTATTGATGAATGTAAGTTCTTAAGTGTCCCGCTCGGGTCAATATCTCGTGATTGTCGACGTTATCCTTTTCACGTCTATAGTAAATGTCTTGTCTCGAAATGGTCTTCGGTCTCATCGTTGTCAATTCCCGTGAGTCTTATCATACGAATATCGAGTCAATATATTTCTTATCACATTGAGACCATTGTATTCCTTGGTTCTACTCCGTCGACTAAAGGAGCTAAGTGCTATGCGGTACAAAGTGCCACGCGATGGCGGGGGCCACCTCTTGAACCCGTAGGAGACACCACTAGAATCCTAATGTCCGGCATCCATCCTCGATATGTCCTTTTCTTGGTCTAAAGCTTTGACTCTCAAAGGTAGAGTGAAAGGAGCTAAGTGCTATACGGGACAAAGTGCCACGCGACGGCGGGGGTCACCTCTTGAACCCGTAGGTGCCACCTCTAGAATCCCGACACTTAGAAAGTTGGCAGACTGAAGGGAGCTAAGTGCTATACGAGACAAAGTGCCACGCGATGGCGGGGCCACCTCTTATGTTAGATTCGCCTAAAATAAATCCTCAAGTCATGAAGGACTTAAATGCAATCATTCAACGGACATTTATTTCCAACGAGAAATAAATTCAAATTGCATTAAATGCTTGATAAGAGCATTAAATGTGATAAGCCACTATGACTTGTGGACAAGCCACCTTTTGACCAGACTGTCAGAAATCTCAGAGTTTCAGCTGCTCCCTTCCAATCGGCTTCAGCGAATTTTCAGGAATGTCAGACTTTAGGTAAACTCACGTGCTGCGTGAAAGGCACGCTGCTACATGTGTCCAACGGACAGATCCCAAGAAATTGCCTATAAATACCTTACCCCAGCAAACCCTAAACAGACACAATATACAAGATACACAAGATACGTACGAAAAAGAGAAGAGAAATTATCGCCAAAAATCTTACGTACATTTTCTGGGAAAAAGCTTAGAAACTCCATAGCCAAATCTTTCAAGCTTTTTATCTACATTCCAGACAGTCTCAAATATCTCAAACATCTTCTAAAGAAGAAACCCAAATTCCAACTGAAATATTCCAAGTTGTTTGATCTTTTCAAAAACAAACAAAACCCTAGTGACAAACCTCAACCTTTCATCTGAGTGAGAAAAGTTGTTGAACCCTTTCAGGAAGTATTTCTGAGTGAGAGAAGCCTGAAGAAGACGATCTTCATTGGTGCTGAAGTCTGTATGATCAAGGAGTCCAAGATCATTTTCACCCTTTACTATCTTGTAGAAGATTCTGTGTGATTCTTTGAAAATCAACCTAGTAAATTCCTCCGAGTGAAAAAGGAGAAGAAGGACGTAGCTGGGATTACACCACCCAGTGAACCTTATACATCTTGTGTTAGTTATCTTTATTGTCTTATTATTATTATTACATCATTTATCTTTGAAAGAGACAAGTTAAAGTGCAAAGCGATTAAATTAATTAAAAGAACGCTAAAAACTCATTTCCGCTGTGCTAATCCTGATTAAGAGATCTACGCATTGCCCTACTTTGGTAAACTACTAAAATCACTAAGTCTAAGTTAATTTTCCTGAAGCGTCTGACCCAAGCGCTCAGTTATCCAAGCGTTCAAACCTTTAAAGTGATACGAAATTTTTGAAGTCGAAAAAGACTTCAGGGTCTATTCAACCCACCCCCCACCCCCCTTCTAGACCCTTTCATATGCCACTTGGGACCAAACGCTTAAGTTAGATAAAGATAAAAGTGGGAAGAAAATTGATATCACTAACTATAGAGGTATCATTGGATCACTTCTTTATCTTACCGCTAGTAGACCGGATATTATGTTTTCAATATGCATGTGTGCACGCTTTCAAGTTGATCCTAGAGAATCACACTTAAATGCTGCCAAGAGAATCTTTAAATACGTAAAAGGCACACAAAATGTGGGCTTATGGTATCCACGGGACTCTCCTTTTGAACTGATTGGTTATTCAGACGCAGATTTTGCAGGATGCAAAATAGATAGAAAAAGTACGAGTGGTACATGTCAATTTCTAGGTGATAGACTAGTTTCGTGGCCTAGTAAGAAACTACAATCCATAGCGACTTCTACCGCTGAAGTAGAATATGTAGCCGCAGGGAGCTGTTGTGCACAAATCCTTTGGATGAGGCAACAACTTAGAGATTATGGAATAATCTTAGGTCCTACCCCAATCCATTGTGATAACCAAAGTGCTTTAGCTATGACCCAAAATCCTGTCCTTCATTTTAGAACTAAACACATTGACATTAGATACCATTTCTTGCGTGACCATGTTCAAAAGAAATATATCTCCATGCACTTCATTGGAACTGACAAACAATTGGCAAATATCTTCACCAAAGCGCTCAACGAACAACGCTTTCTCACTTTGAGAAGTGAATTAGGTATGATCGATTTAAACGCTTACATCATATGAGCATCATTCCTTTCATAGGCATACGCTATAGGGGGAATCCACTCTATATATACATCTAAAGCGTCTTTCAAAATTGAAACGAGTTATCAATTTTAGGGGGAACTTTAAAATTGTACTTGTAACAATTTATAAGCGACTGTGATCAAAAATGACTTTAAAAATATATGCACTGATCACTAGCGCTTATCTTTATGCATGACAAAGTCAATCTCTAAATAAAAATGTCATTTATAAATTCAAGCGATTGACTTTATCTCAAACTTTACAAAATTAAATTTTGTTCTGCAAAAGTCTTAAGCGTTAAAGAGATTCCCACGTTAACATTAGGAAAATTATTTTAAAAATCATGCATAGTTTTCATCGTTAAAGAAACGTGTGGATAAGTACAAAAGATTAAATTTGATATTGTTCACGCGTGTCTATCAAATCAAACTGACGGTTAATGACCTTTATCTAAAATTGAGACAGTTTAGTGCTTGCACGAGTCTGATTACATGTCAATGTACAATCAGGCGCGTGTACTTCACGCTGAAAATTTCAAAATTTTTCAAACGTTTTTCAATTAATTTGGTAACTGCAGATCCCAAAATTTTGCTCTTTTTGGTAACTGATAAACTATTTTACCGCACTTTTTGCATCCATACTTTTCTTAAAACGTATCAGATTTGAATCCTTTCAAAATTCAAACTCTTTGACTGTCCACGTGTCAAAATCGTAGCCATTGAGAAGTTACTTTTTGCCTCTATTTAAACCCTTCAAGGTTTTTACAGTCAGACTTTATCACTTTCCCAATTTTTTTTTGCTGTAAAATCTTCATCTCTCTCAAGGCAAAAAAACTTCTCTCTTTTTTTCAAAAGCTTCAAACTTTCAGCAATGGCACCCTAAGCTTCAAAATCTTCCAAATCACCCAAGTCTGCTACCGAAAAAACTTCCCGTGCTGAAAAACTAGTCATGGTTAACGCCGGATTTGTGGTTAACTGGGACTACCTGTTTGATAACCAGAACTTTCCTCTTCGATCGGTTCTTCCACTCGTTCAAGAATCTGGTTTGAGAGATATGATCACTACTATTTTCAATTATTTTGAAGAAGAGTATCTACACATTTTCAATAATGCACAGATTTCTGAAGACGGAAATTCCATATCCTGCGTCTTCCCTTTTGCTAAAGAGACTTTTGTTCTCACCCCTTCCTTAATTTCTTCATTGTTGGTTCTACCCAATGATGGCACTGAGGTGGAGAACGTCACTCTCGGAGATGCTACAAAAGTCTGGGAATTGGTCAAGAAAGAAGATGTTGATACTGCGTATGAGCCAAACTTCAAGAAGAACGATATGAAGGGCGAATACATTATTCTCGCGGATATATGCTCAAAGATGATCGAATGCAGAAAAGGGACATTCGATAAAGTTTCAAACATCCAATATAAAATGATGGTGGCCATTCTGACCAAATTAAAGGTAAATTGGTCTCTCTATGTTTTTAATCGCTTCAAGGCAGCGATGGCCTAGTCGGTGAATCCTAAGCCTTATGGGATTGTGTTAGGTTGTATTCTTAGCGCTTGCGATTATGCAAAATCTTTTGGCAAAAAGATTCCAGCGACAAAATTCTACGGAAAGAAAATGATCGGTGAGCTGCAAAAGCGAAGGAAGATAGGTGGTGCAGCTGTTCAAAAAGAAGAGCGTGAGCGACTTCGTGCTTTGGGAGTTGTTCATAGTGATGATGAAGATCAAGCGTCTTCCTCCTCATCATCATCTTCTTCGTCCGAGAAAGAAGTGGTGGTCAAGCGACCTAAGAGAAAGATAGTTCTCAAAGTCGCTGAGCCATCCAAGCCAACAAAGAAACAGAAGGCTGAACCCAAGAAGAAGAAGCCAGAGCCCAAAAAGAAACAAAAATCTCCTTCTCCTTCTCCAAAATCTACATCGCCTGCTCCAGCGTTTATCTTTTTCGTTCCCAAGGAAGAGGAAGTAGTAGAAGAAGAAGTACCTCTTGCATGATGACGTACTCCTCTTTCTACTCCCGCAACATCCTCTAGCACTTCAGCGAAACCAGTGCTTAGAGAGTCAATAAGCGATCCTCCCTTTGACGCTGTTCTCGAAATCAGCTCAGATCCTCAAGCTGCTACTCAATATGAGAGGCTTTCTAGTGTTCAGGGTAAGTATTTGCTAAGCAAATTAGTCTATCCTTTCCTCGTTAGTTTCTAAGTTTCTAACGCTAGGATAAAAACTCTTTCAGCACTATGTGAAGCAGATATTCAATATGTTCTCAACACTCTTGAAGAATTAGATATTCCCATTTGTGCTGATCCTATAACTTATTTTCTCGACTTAGATCCAGAAGAAGTAGTCCAAGAGCTTGAGGAACCTGTCCAAGAAACAGATCAAGCGACTGAAATAGTCTATGATATTCCTCAGGGTAAGCGATATAATCTTTTCTTTTCTAAATTTCTACTTAATGGAAATTTTGCTTGCTTTTCTCAATCGCTTACATGTATCAGCTCAAGATGTACCTCAAGAGGCACCAATCGCTGATGCCCCTCATTCATCCGAGATTCCAGTCGAAGTGGATGTGGATTTGGCAACTGTTGTGGATATCGCTAAGGAAGCATCTCAAGCCCTTCCTGACGCTGAAACATCATCAGCCAGTGAAGCGACTTTAAACGTTGAGCGGTCGATAGAAGTGGCCCCCATCCCAACAGAAGCAATTGCCATTATTCCCACGCCAACGGGACCTCTTCCTCGTGTCATCGATTTCTTCCCGCGCGGATATACTTCAGATGTTGAATTCTATTATGCCGCCAGAGTACAAGACACTCAAACGCTTGCCGAGTCGGAAATACAATTTCAAACAACTCTCCATCGGCCCGATATGTCCAACTCTCACAAGTTTGAAATTTTCGAGCGTATTGCCAATCTAGGAATATATAACTTGGAGCGTCTTCAATCACGTTTGAGTATATTCATCGTCCAGTTTTCAACAGAGCTGAATTTGATCTTCAACGTTTCAATTTAAACGGTCACTCGGACGAGTCCTTTTATCCTCTGCACCAAAGCAAGATTGTTTTCAAGAACCCCCACATGGGTGATTGGAACAAGAATCCAGATGAGGAAGATCTCAACAAGATAGGCTATTCGGCTCTCCCCTCCGTTGTTAAGTCTCCTCAGAACGCTCTCCCTCCTAATCCAGTTAAGTTATGGAAAGGTAAAGGACTGCTTGTTGCGGAGCGCCCAAATCCGGTCAACTCGTGGATAGAAGATGAGGCTCGTGAATATCTAGCCAGATTATGGGCTGACGACTATGATGAAGAGACGGAACGTTTTGAGAAGTTCCTTGCCGCTAACAAAGAGAAAAAAAAAAGCGGACAAACTTCGAAAATGTTGAATGATGAATACAGCCAGGTGGGCTGAAGAATTTGTTCTTCACTTTTACACCATTGAAGAACTGATCAGATATCCCTTTTTGTTCGAATTCGGGATAGAGTACAGACGTCAAGGTTATGCAACATATTTTCTTCAACATCGTCAGATTATTGTAGGGAATGTTAGCGCTTTGCCACGATATAGACAACCAATCGAAAGCTACATTCGCCAGCAACTTGCCTTATACAGCCACGGCGGACGCTACGTTCTGCATCCTCGTGCAGGGTTTGTTCAACGAGTCTTTCCTGACCTAAATGAAGACACTTCGTCAAGTAAACAACCACTTCTTCCAGGCCAAAGTTAGATTCGTGTGGATGTTTCGAATGAACACGTTGAGTTCCACAGAGCAATGAGAGTAGTGTTTGAAAATGCCCCAGCGCTGGACATCAGTTTCAATCACTATTCTGGGTGTTACAATTTCAGAGGATATACTCTTCACCCTGTGCTCTTTAGTGAATCAAATATTCAAGTGGCCAAGATGATCTCACTGATTAGGCCAGTGCACCAAGAAGCAGCTCAAGCGCTCATGCCTTTGATTTTGGACTTCTTCAACTGTTATACTTCAGGGATTGCTTTACCGGAAGGTGTGCAGCTTGCACTAAGTACCGAAGAGCGCGAAGACGCTATATTCTTTATCCCGCAATCTAGCCTGATCAGTCCAAGGCATGTGTTGGAAGCCCTTGGCCCCTTCTGGGTCATTGGTATTAGAGAACCTTCTCCCCCAATCCAAATTATAGAAGAAGACATTGCTCCTACTGTGGAAGTCGCTCAACATCCTGAGGCTTCTTTGCCAGATTCTTCTAGCGCCCCGGTAGTCGAGCCCCTAGCGATTGCAGATCCTATCATGGATCAAGCGATTGAAGAAGTGCACGCTGAAATTGCTCAAGAGCCTAAAGAACCTTTTATCAGAGATAAATCCAATGGTAAAGCTGCAGTTTCCAGTTCTTACGGACTTCTCCCGTCCCCAGAGCGTCCTTCTTCTGATTCAGATTCTGAGAGCAATTCAGAAGCCAAAGACTTCAGACAGGCAGTTCAGAATTCGCTTACCAACATTGAGGGTTCCTGCTCCAAGATCGTTGAGGCTGCTGATAGACATATCCGCATAATGTCGGATATGCGGAGTCGTGATATTGGAAACGCTACAAATAAAAGCACTATTGCTATCATCAACAACATATCACCTCTTATCGCTGAGCTTTCATCTGAATTCAACCATCACTTAGCTTAGAGCGCTTCGGCCGATACTGAAAGACACGCTTCATCCGATGTCGCCGCTCAGAGTGTCGCTCAACAAGTTGCTCTTCTCGTCGAAGAAGTTAGATTCTTGCACCGAGATGTCGCTGAACTCAAGACCTCCCTTGATAATGTCAAGAAGAGGGAAGATAAAGAAAAGTCCAAAGCGATTTCCAAGATAGATAATAAACACTGGCATTCAATGTTCAAAGAATTAGTAAGCATTAAGAAAATGCTATCCAAGAAAAGAAAGCCAAGGTATTATCTCGGAAAGTACGCACTTCCAGAATTGGACCCCGAGTTCTTAGAAAGTATGGGATTTCCTGCATATGCCGGACCGCTACAACGACCTATCAATTGGAGATCGTCAAATGATCGACAAAGAGATATCTATTACGATTTAATTCGTGAACTTGGTATTCCACCAAGGGAATGGACGGAAAGGTTGTTAGAGCTAAATGAAAGCGCCAGACTTCGTAAGCATGATTATGATGAAATTCAACATACAACGATGATTGACATCGATCAACTCTTGAAGGACTTAGCGTTAGAAGTTCTACAAGGCGAAGAAAGAATGAAGTGACAGAAAAACTGACTGGATTCCTTTTATGATATTCTTTAAGTGTAAAACATGTATGCTTTAATTCTTTCAATGAATGAATGTTTTAACGCGGAAACATCTTGTTGAAGCTAATCTAACTTTAGCTAACTTTACTAACTGTTCAAACGCTAACTTATATTCCTTTGCGCCTTTTCTTTTAAATAACTCTTAAATTATAAAAGTGTTATAAGAGTTAAAAGTCTTGACATCATCAAAAAGGGGGAAATTGTTAGGAAAATTGTTAGGAAATTTCATGTTAGATGTTTTGATGATGACAAGATAGGATTTAATGTTAAACCCCAAAAATACAATGTAAGTTTCCGGTTTTTCATAGATTGATGTATAAGCGTTTGAAAGTTGTAATTTATTTCTTAGGCTTGTAATTTTTCTCTTTATAGAATTTAGACCAAGTCTTAGTGACTGCATCGCTAGTAGAATTCTAGGTGAGTCTATTAGAGAAGAAGTTGAAGACCAGCGTCTGAAGTCAACCAGAGATAAAGATTTTCTTCTTAGCATCCGTAAATGCTAAAAGACCTCATTTCAGGGTTTATGGATCAAGCGCTCAAAATCTTTCAAGCGACTTATGTTAGATTCACCTGAAATAAATTCTCAAGTCATGAACGACTTAAATGCAATCATTCAACGAACATTTATTTCCAACAGGAAATAAATTCAAATTGCATTAAATGCTTGATAAGAGCATTAAATGTGATAAGCCACTGTGACTTGTGGACAAGCCACCTTTTGATCAGATTGTCAGCAATCTCAGAGTTTCAGCTGCTCCCGTCCAATCGGCTTCAGCGAATTTTCAGGAATGTCAGACTTTAGGTAAACTCACATGCTGCGTGAAAGGTACGCTCCTAAATGTGTCCAACAGATAGATTCCAAGAAATTGCGTATAAATACCTTACCCCAGCAAACCCTAAACAGACACAATATACAAGATACGTACGAAAAAGAGAAGAGAAATTATCGCCAAAAATCTTACGTACATTTTTTGGGAAAAAGCTTAGAAACTCCATAGCCAAATCTTTCAAGCTTTTTATCTACATTCCAGACAGTCTCAAATATCTCAAACATCTTCCAAAGAAGAAACCCAAATTCCAACTGAGATATTCCAAGTTGTTTGATCTTGTAAAAAACAAACAAAATCTTAGTGACAAACCTCAACCTTTCATCTGAGTGAGAAAAGTTGTTGAACCCTTTCAGGCAGTATTTCTGAGTGAGAGAAGCTTGAAGAAGACGATCTTCATTGGTGCTGAAGTTTGTGTAATCAAGGAGCCCAAGATCATTTTCACCCTTTACTATCTTGTAGAAGATTCTATGTGATTCTTTGAAAATCAACCTAGTAAATTCCTCCGAGTGAAAAAGGAGAAGAAGGACGTAGCTGGGATTACACCACGCAGTGAACCTTATACATCTTGTGTTAGTTATCTTTATTGTCTTATTATTATTATTACATCATTTATCTTTGAAAGAGACAAGTTAAAGTGCAAAGTGATTAAATTAACTAAAAGAACGCTAAAAACTCATTTCTGATGTGCTAACCCTGATTAAGCGATCTAAGCGTTGCCCTACTTTGGTAAACTGCTAAAATTACTAAGTCTAAGTTAACTTTCCTGAAGCGTCTGACCCAAGCGCTCAGTTATCCAAGCGTTCAAACCTTTAAAGTGATACGAAATTTTTGAAGTCAAAAAAGACTTCAAGGTCTATTCAACCCCCCCCCCCCCTTCTAGACCCTTTCCTATGCGACTTGGGACCACCACCAAGCATAACTACTTGTTTAGATCCTTTTCAAACATAGTTGCTTTAGATTTTAAAAAAAAATGGCATTTGCTAAAGTTCCCAAACTGACTCAGTCAAATTTTGACACATGGAAAGTCAAAGCATTTACATATCTATATTCATGTGATGATGACATGTGTGATATTATTTCAGATGGGCCAATCAAAATATATAAAGTTATCACAAGAGCCCCTGGAGCCACGGAAGACACTCCGGATGGTTACGTTGAAAAACCGAAGCAAAAATGGTCTCCAGATGAACGTCGAAGAGCAAATTTGGACAATGTTGGTCGGAATGCTCTATATACGGCTATTGGTGATAATGACAACCTTTTTAACAAGATCAAATCGTGCAAAACCATAAAAGAAATATTGGATAAGTTGGCTACAATTTGTGGTGGTTCGGCTCAGATTAAAGAGAACAAACTTTCCATTGCAAAGGAAAAGTTTAATGGATTTAAGATGTTACCCAATGAAAGTTTAGAGCAATTAGACATAAGATTTACAGCTCTGGTTACATAACTTACATCGTTGGGAATAGATTTACATAATCGGGAAATGGTGGTAAAGATCTATAGAAGTTTACCAAGTAAATTCTTGATGAAGACAACTGCTATGAGAGAATCAAATATGTTGGATCTTCTAACTCCAGAAGACGCCTTTTCAGAGCTCAAAGCATTTGAGTTTGAGTTGAATTCTGCAAGTGATGTTGTGAGTAGTCCGGTGATTGAATCTGGAGCGCGTATAGCATCAATCAAAGGCAAATCGGGTAATAAAGGAAAGAATTTAGATATCAATGAGGAAGAGAAGTTGGCTTTGCTGAATAGATTCAGAAAGTTCTTGAGATATGAAAAGAAAGGAAAAGGTTTCAATAATCAAGGACAAAGTTCATATCAAGCGCCTTCTCCAGTGCAACAACAGTTTCAAGCGCCTCAGTATTCTGTTCCTTCACCCCAAGCACCTGCTCAATACCACGCATCTATTCAAAATCTCTCAGCTCCAATGGTCTCAAAACAACACATTACAAGGTTAACAAATGAACAAAAGATGAAAACTAATCTTTGTTATAATTGCAGGAAACAAGGGCACTACCAGGTAAATTGCCCTTATCCAAATGTATCCAAGCCCTCAAGGCAAGATTACTTGGATAGAAACCAATTCAGCAGCAACCTTCGTCAACAAGGTTTGCTAGCTGAATCAGAACCGGCATCCACACCTGAAGATTTAGAATCATCAGAGGAGAGTAGTGATGATGATGAGCCATTAGATGACTCAGCGCTCATATGTCTTATGGCCAGAGATGATGAAGCGTCCCCTGAGGTAATCAATGAATTATCTATTCCTCTCTCTTATGATGAATTACTTGACAAAGTCAAAGAATTCTACAATGAATGTCAAGAAGGTGCCAAACTATATCAAAACGATCTCGCTATTATCTCATCACTCACAAGAGATAAAGTAACGCTCAAAGAAGAGTTTAAAGTTCAACAACAATGCATTGAGAAGAACCAATCACTTGAGAGTGAGATTATTCAATTAAAAAGCGATCTTGATATTATAGTCAAGAGAGAAGCTGATTTGATCGCTAGACTTGCTAAATCAGAGCAGCTCATCTCATCATTATCAAAAGCTTCTAGAAAGTTAGATAATGTGACCGAAGTAACTAGATTATTTGGTGAAAAGACTGGTTTAGGATGCGATATAATCTATAAGAAACCTAATAAATGTAATGTTACGGCGAACAACAAAGGAAAGGGTGTTATCTTTGTTGAGGTTCAAAGGATTCAGGCAATGGTAAGGCTAAGGCAAATGATTCACAAAATGAAGGCAAATGATTCAGGCAAGGTCAAACACAAAATGAACCTATTGACAATGGTAAGAGGCCAAATGAGAAAGCCAAAGCTGACTCAGGCAAGGGTAAGGCTAAAGCAAATGATTCACAAAGACGGGTCTATCCAAACACTCAAAAGGCTAAAGATAAGTCTGACCACTGTGAATCATGCGCTGAGCGTCTAGCACCAAAAGTGCAACCCAAGCCAGCGTCAATATCCAAAACAGTCAAGATCATATTATCGATACTATGATGATTATGATTATCACTACTATTATACACCCAAAAAGCACACACAACACGATGTGAAACCCAAAAAGGCCAATATTCCTACAATGAAGACTAGGCAAATATGGGTTCCTAAAGTTCTAATTCAAACTAACAATGTTACTAATGTTAAAGGACCCAAGCAACAATGGGTACCTGAACAGAAATAGAACTTTCCTTTTGATTGCAGGTACCTAGAGCTAGAGCCGATACATCTGTGTGGTACTTCGATAGTGGATCGTCAAGGTACATGACTGGTTCCAAAGATCTTCTGATCAACTATCGAGCTACCAATGGTCCTCAGGTTGTATTTGGTGACAACTCCAAAGATAAAACCAAAGGTATAGGTATTGTGCATAGGGGGAACATCATGATAAGTGATGTTTATTATGTTGAGGGTCTAAAGCACAATTTATTATGCATAAGTCAATTTTGTGATAAAGGCTTTGAAGTCATATTCTCAAGCGACTGTTGCTATATAAATGATGCTAAGACTAAGTCTACTAAATTGAAGGGTAAAAGAACTAATAACGTATATTTGGTAGATTGGGGTTCAACAGTTGATAACAACCCAACATGCTTTGTTGCTAAAAATGAATGTAAAATGGGTTGGTTATCGCATAGAAAAATGAATCACCTCAACTTTAAAACAATCTCTCATCTTATAAGTCAAAATCTTGTAGAGGGATTACCAAATGGACCATTTCATAAGGATCGCCTTTGTGACGCTTGTCAAATGGGTAAACAAGTTAAGTCATCGTTCAAGAGAAAACCTCATCTATCTACCTCTAGAATACTTAAACTACTTCACATGGATTTGATTGGACCTGTTCAAATGATTAGTGTAAGCGATAAAAAGTATACTTCGGTGATAGTAGATGATTTCTCTCGATTTACTTGGGTGGAATTTCTTTCATCCAAAGATGAAACATGTGACAAGTTAACAACGCTTATTCGACAACTTCAAATATTGAAAAATCTCAAAATTGCAAGATTAAGAAGTGATCACGGTACTGAGTTTACTAACAAGATTGTTGAGAAGTTTTGTGTAGAGTATTCTGCACCCAGAACTCCCCAACAAAATGGTGTTGCTGAGCGCCGAAACCGAACGCTCAAGGAAGCCGCTAGGACAATGTTAGCAGAATCCAAGCTTGCTTCCAGGTTTTGGGCCGAAGCGATCAACACTGCATGTTACACTCAAAATCGTTGCATTATCAAAAAACAGCATGGGAAAACTCCATATGAGCTATGGAAGGGATGTAAGCCAAATGTTTCATACTTTCACGTCTTTGGTTCTAAATGCTTTATCCATAATAATGGATCCCAAAGCTTAAAGATATTTGATCCTAAAAGGGATGAGGGAATCTTTCTAGGCTACGCCAAGAATGGAAAGAATTTTCGCATCCTAAATAAGATCAAATCGAAGGTTCAAGAATCTACTCATGTAGTTTTTGATGATGCTAACCAAGAACCGAGTAAGGTTAATGTGAATGATGTAGGAGTTGAAGATATATGTCATCAAGCGTCTAAGATCACCATTAACGATGACATTGACGACGATGATGAGATCTCAGTGCCACCTCCTAAGATTACTCGTGAGGTTACTATGGATGATTATGTAAGAAATGCTGATGATCATGAAGAGGGTGATCATCAAAAGCAAACAAGGATTTGTGAACTTGAAGCACCTACACAAGAGGATAGTCAAGCGTCTGATCGTCAAGTTCCTGTTCAACCTCTTAACCCTTTCCAACCAGATAGACTATGGTTGCGTGATCATCCACCTGAGCAGATTATTGGAGATATTGGAGCGTTTATTAGAACTAGAGCCGCTACGTTCAATGAGGCTATGTTCACAAGCTTTCTATATCAAATCGAACCTAAGAAAGTGGATGAAGCGCTAAGTGATCCAAGTCGGATTGAAGCCATGCAAGAAAAGCTTAATCAGTTTGAACGAAATAAGGTTTGGGACTAGATGGGTTTATAGAAACAAGATGGATGAGAATGGCATTGTGATAACGAACAAGGCGAGACTCGTAGCTCAAGGGTATTGCCAAGAAGAGGGTATTGATTTTGATGAAACATACGCTTCTGTCGCCCGTCTTGAAGCAATCCGCATGTTTCGAGCATATGTAGCGTTCAACAAGTTCATGGTGTATCAGATGGACGTGAAGAGTGCTTTCCTGAATGTTAAACTCCAAGAAGAAGTATATGTGGAGCAACCACCGGGATTCATCAACAGTCATAATAAGGGTATGGTTTACAAGCTAGACAAAGCACTTTATGGGCTTAAGCAAGCACCCCGAGCATGGTATGACACTCTCTCTATCTTCCTTATTGGTAAAGGCTTTTCAAAAGGCAACGTTGATACAACGTTATTTAAAATTACCAATAACGAAGATACCCTCTTAGTCCAAATTTATGTTGATGATATTATATTTGGTTCTACTAACAAGCATCTGTGTGAGAAATTTTCGAAAATGATGCAAGACCAATTTGAAATGAGCATGATGGATGAATTAACTTTTTTCTTAGGATTACAAGTTAAACAACTCCCTAATGGGAGATTTATTAACCAAGCTAAATATACAAGAGATATGATTAAGAAATTTGGTATGGAAAATGCATCATATTCAAAAATTCCAATGAGCCAAACGCTTAAGTTAGATAAAGATGAAAGTGGAAAGAAAGTTGATATCACTAATTATAGAGGTATCATTGGATCACTTCTTTATCTTAGTGCTGGTAGACCTGATATTATATTTTCGGTATGCATGTGTGCACGATTTCAAGCTGATCCTAAAGAGTCACACTTAAGTGCTGCCAAGAAGATCCTTAAATACCTAAAAGGCACACAAAATGTGGGCTTATGGTATCCAAGGGACTCTCCTTTTGAACTAATTGGTTACTCAGATGCAGATTTTACAGGATGCAAAATAGATCGTAAGATTACCAGTGACACATGTCAATTTCTAGGTGATAGGTTAGTTTCATGGCATAGTAAGAAACAACAATCCATAGCTACCTCAACAGCCGAAGCTGAGTATGTAGCTGCAGGAAGTTGTTGTGCACAAGTGTTATGGATAAGGCAACAACTTAGAGATTATGGAATAATCCTAGGACCAACCCCCACTCATTGTGATAACCAAAGCGCTCTAGCCATGACTCAAAACCCTGTTCTTCATTCCATAACCAAACACATTGACATTAGATACCATTTTCTTCGTGACCACGTTCAAAAGAAAGATATCACCATGCACTTCATTGGAACTGACAAACAATTGGCAGATATCTTCACCAGAGCGCTCAACGAACAACGTTTTCTCACTTTGAGAAGTGAATTAGGTATGATTGATTTAAACGCTTAATCATTCTGCATCATACTTTATTAGACATATAATTTAGGGGGAATCCACTTGATTTATGTCTAAAAGAATGTTTTTTTTGGTACAAGCTATCAAATTTAGGGGGAACCTTAAAGTTGTACTTGACCATAACTGCAAGCGTCAATGATCAAAATTTTAAGATGCATGATTGTCAACGCTCAGTATTACTTATGCATAAAATATTGGATGCTCAAACATAAAAAGACTTTTCAATCCTAAGCGTCTAATTTTCTAATGTATATCAACTAGTGGTATCAGTTAAGCGTTGAACCAATTCCATTCAACACTTAATATAAAAATGTTTTTTTTTAAAAAAAGTCATGCATAAATTTTACAAGCTATTTGAAGTAGTGGGTACACTCAAAAGTCTATTTTGCACTCTACTCGCACGCTTCTATCACATCAAACTGGCGGCTAATCAAAGCTTTTAAAATGACGGTTCAGAGATAGCACGTGTTTGTGTACGTCTCAGTGTACCATCAGGCGCGTATGCTACACTCTGAAAATGCCAAACGTTTTTTTTAAAATTTTTACTCGGATGTCAATCTTTATATATAGGAATTACCAAATGTAACTTCTCTCTCTTACACAAAACTCGCGTCCGCAGTTAATGAATTTATGGCTAAGATTAAAATAACTTTACACGTGTTTTAAATCTTGAAGAGATGAGAGAACACAAGTTTCAAAATCTCTTTACTGTGTCATTCAAAACAATCTCTGCAGAAAAATCATTCACTATTCTCAAAATTTTTGCAAATTTTCTCTCTCAAAAGAAAATCTCAGTTCACTCTATTTTCAAAAATGGCACCAAAGAAAGCTTCGTCTACTTCTGCCGAGCCTATCATCAAGGTTACTGAAGGCCTTGTTGTCGACTGGAAATTCCTGTATGATCAACCTGCATGACATGATGGACACTGTTACAAAGGCCGGGCTTAAAAATTTCTTAACACAATATTCATATTTCTTTCCGACGGAGGTTGATACTTTCTGGAGAACTGCTAAACTCTCGGAGGACAAGAAGTCTATCTCTTGTCTTCTGCCTATGACCAAGAAGGAGGCACCTAGGGAATTTTAGTTGTCTGCTGCATCCATTGGCACGAACTTCAACCTTCCCAATGAGGGTGATGCACTGGACAGTATTACTCTGGCACAAATCAAGGAGCATGGACGATATGAGGGCCTATGATGGTGTACCCTACACCCAGTACTTTGAAAAGAAAGATATGGTAACACAATACCGTATGTTGGCTGATTTCTGCAGCAAGATTATTGAATGCAGAGTGGGCACTTTTGATAGGGTCAACCCAATGCAATTTCAGATGATGACAACGATACTCCTCTCTATTCAAATCAACTAGAGTGAGTACATCTTTGGAAGGTTTAGGGACTGTCTGAACACCTCAAATAAACCGTATGGGCTTGTCTTGAGTGACCTTCTGTACAAATCAGACTGTGTTTACTCATCTGGTCTCTCCTTGAATAAGACCAAGTTTTTTGGGAAAAAGGATTCTGACCAATCTATTTAATCCTCCCAAAGTTGGTGGTGCTGCTAAACCACTTTCTAAGTTTCAGACTGTACGTGAAGCGTCTAATGAAGAGGCTGAGCGTCCTGTTCAAGAGAAAACCGTGAAGCATCCGGCTACTACCAAGAAGAGGGCTCCTAGAAAGCCCAAGGCACAAGTTGTTCCTGCTCCTCAAAAAGATGATGAGGAACTGATGAGGATGCACAGGACAAGTTACCTCTCAAGTGGAAGAAGGTGGAAGGAATTATTAAACAAATTGAATTTGATGAACCAACTGCTGCTCCTCCCGCTCAAGCGCTCAAACTCGTTGAAGGAGTCAACGTGAAGAAAATTTTCAAGCGTTCCAGAACAAGCAAACGTCGAGTTGCTCCTGTTCCTGAAGAGCTTGAGACTGTTGAGCTAAGCGCTCAAGTTGCTGTTGAGCCAAGCGCTCAAAGTATTGCTGATGAGACAAGTTCTCAGGGTAAGTTTATTTCTTCCCACAACATTTCTATTCCTACATCTGTAGAAGATCTGCTCTTATAGAGGATAGTTCATGTGTTACAGCTTTAGTTCCAGCTGCTGCTGAAGCAACAACACGACGTCAACCTAGATGTTGAGATGATAGAAGTTGTGGCTTTGCCAAAGACATTGCCGCAGAAGTTGCTGTAATTGAACTGAGGAACCTGCGCCCAAAGAGGTTCAAACATCAATTCCTGTTGGCTATAACAGAGGCACGCTCAGCAGGTCAGAGAGTTGTTGAAGACGTTAGAAAGCCAAGGCACTTCTTCCAACTGGACACGCTGAAGACAATGATCATTCAATTAACTACATGCCCCCCTCGAAGAAGATTTATTCCTACAGGCTATAATGAAGAAAATATATTGCTGTGAGAATGAGATTGCCCTGCTGATTGATATCGACAATAAAATCAGGGATATAGTGTTTAACACTAAGATGACAGAAATGAGAGGAAGTACTATCTGTCCATCAACTAAGAAAAACTCTGGTCAAATACCGTCCTCTCTCAGTCTTCAACAAGACAGACAAGGAGGAACAACTCCTAGATGTGATGTGGATCTGGCATATTACTCGACTATGGCCACAACAAGCCTATAACTTTGCTCTAAGAGACTACAATATTCGTGTGTATGAGCCACTTCGCCCTAGCTTTCTCAATCCATCAGAGGCAGTCTTGAACAGAGAAGGCTACACACACTTTCCTCTATTGCCAATAGTCCTAAAATCTAACTTTGGTCAATCCACTCCGCCTATGGAAGATATAGCAGTTCATGCCGTGTGTGAGGTCTCGAATCTCTCACAGATTGATCCAGATTGAAGCTGATGCATATTTTGATAGCGTCTGGAATGCTAACTATCAGACTGATAGATATCGCTTTGAATCTATCAGAGATATTCACCATGAAGGCACTAGAGCTATTGTCACGCTGGCATCAGACTAACTGTAGAACGAAGTACATGGTGTTGAAGCTGTATATGGGTCATCATATACCTTCACAAGTTAGTTCAAGCTCCCCTTTATTTGGCGGTAGGCATGCATGACAAGAGCGTATTTCGCCAGTATTGCCTGAATAAGCGCAACAGAGATTGGCTGTTCTTCAGCTCCCAACATTACATCAATTCGCAAGTCTGCCGTCAAGAGCTTCACAGATGTCCATTACTCCTTTACTTTTCACCCTCCAAGCGCTACCATTGCATTTCATCATAAATGTTCTATATCCAACCAAATTCAATTATTTATTTATTATAAACATGTAAGGGGCAAAAATGCATTTGGATTGACATTTGTGAAGGGAAAAAACACCAAAAAATACAAGAAAAAGGAGAGTATGCAAAATAAATTGGAACACAAGGGGGCGCTATACAAAAAAACTAACACAGGGGGTTCGTTGCAGGTTTCGCTTATCACAAGGGGATCTTATGGAATTATCCCTTTTTCGATAGATTCATGCTCGGGAAACGTTGTCCGCCATTGCTCTAGTTCATCAACTAGCCCGAAGAGTAAGTTCTATCTCGGACTCAAAATCTAATAGAGGCTCGTTGGAGGAGCGGGTCATGCACCAAGAACGAACCTATAAGAGTTAAAGTAAACCAAAGAGACAAAATTAGAATAAAAGGAAAATAAAATAAAAAGAAGAAATAAACAAAAAACTAAGAATTATAAAATCATAAAAGAAAATCAAAAACTAAAATAAACAAGTCTCCAGTAACAGCGCCAAAAACTTGACACGCTAGAACCTAATGCAATTTATAGCAAGAGTACTAGTTGTAATCGTAGTAATAATGGACAAAAGTCCAGATGTCGAACCAGAAGGACAAGAATTTTAGTTTAAAATTCGTAATAAAACAATTAAAGTAACTATTGAATTCAAATAAACGTGCATAGAACGAAAGTGAGGACAAGCAAATGATTGAAATTTCAAGTTTGAAAGGTAACTAAGGCGCATGCGAGGCTCAATTTGATTCGTTATCCTTATAAAGAAGGTTGTTGAATCATTAGACCTATGTTGCTATGGTGGAAGATCCTATGATGATAATTACCTGATCTCTCGTGATAGAAATCCTATGCCTAATAACGGTCTTTGAAATATGTCTATTTGGGAATTTAATTATCAAGCATGCATTCACGATTGGAAATTCCTCGACTAAGGTCAACTTACTTCACCTGAGGATCTTTACCTATGTCTAGGGAAATTTCTATTAATCGGGTTATGTTGTGAATTTCTTGCACCCTAGCTCAAGTTTTTCTCAACACATTAACCTAGACAATTAATCAAACATATGGTTATCAAGCACATGTAAGAAGAATAATCACAAATTCACAACACATAGCGACACATGAATTGATTCAAACAATCAACTATTATAAAGGTACTTCGCGAATTGGCCTTCACATGGCCCTTGTTTTGCAAACTTAGCTCATAATCAAAGTCATAAGAGAATCTAAGGCAATCATATACATATTCATAGACAAAGATGTAACGAAAGCGATTAAAAACTGCTTAAAACACTTGATTGATGATGAATTCGGGTTGAAGGCTTCAATCTCTAAGCAAATCCTCTTTCTTATTCTTCCAAATTGATGATAAAGTCTGGTTAAAGTCCCAAGATATTCCAAAATTGCCTTAAAATCTGAACCCCTTCACTCACCTTTGATTTTTGAATTTATACTCTTCAAAAATCGTTACAATAGAGCCTAGGCGTGAGTAAATCGGCGCCCAGGCGTGGCTAATGTGGTGTATCTGACTGAGAGAAGATGTGACTCGGCACCCAGCCACGGTGATGTTGGTGCTCAGGCATGAAGGATGTTGGGAATAATTGTATCAAAAACAGCGGAAGCGGTACAACGAATTATTTTTTTATTCCCAAACAAGATCTGCTGGGGTCTAGTTGTAAACAACTACATATATGAGAAAGAGATTAAAATCACTTACTTGTTGTAGAGTGATTATTGTGCCCTTCAATCTTCCAAATCACGAATCGACGGTTGATTTTGATCCAAGTAGCACAGACGTTCTACCTCTAAATCGTACGCCAGAATTGATGGAAGAAAAATCCTCCTTCTCTATGTCAAAGGGGGCGGTTACTAGAGTGGGAGGGGAGAGAGAGTTTTTCTTTTTCTTTTTCTGCAGTATTCTTAGTGCTAGGGTTTTTGTTCAACACATGAACTTACAAGATAAAAATACAACCTATATGTTTTTGTATAAGAAGTGAAGAAAAGACATGGGCTTCACAAGCCTACATGGTCTTTTTTGTAAGCCTATGGCCGACCCCCCTATGGTGCACCCATGAGTGCACCGGTTCTTATTTATTCCTTTAATTTAATCTGATTAAATTAATAGAATAAATTAATTATAATACTAAAATATTATTTCTCTAAGAAATAAATATTTATATATTAATATTTATTAATACATTATTCAAAATAGTATATATATTTATCACATAAATAAATATTATTAAGTATCTAATACTTAATATTATACCACAAAAATACTCCATGATTTTTCTGCATCGTTTCTGTAACAACCTACCTTTTCGGCTCCAAAAATTTTGGAGACTAAGGTAAGAATTATAATTCTTATTGATCGAATTTTGTAATTTATTCGAGTTTAGCGATTCGTGTTTGACCTTAAATATTCTTCTAGTTATGGTATAGCTAATGGTATACTCAACTATAGAAAATAGACTATCAATATTTACATATTATTCTATACTAGTTGTGTGTAGAGTAGTAATTTTTTTAAAAGTTGTGTATATTATGTAAGTACTAGGAGCAACATTATATATCCATATAGGGGGCTGATAAGTGAGTATATATATATACATGTATATAGATTCTTTGTAGATGATAAATTATGGATTAGGTGTCATCATTGGAGGAATACACCTTGACCCTCTCAAACGTGGCATATACATGAGCCCTATTCTGAAAGTGTAAGGATTGAGAATTGCAAAGAGAATGTTTGATTTGAATTTTAGAGATTTTCTGAAAGTATAAGGATTGAGACTTCAGTGCAACAGAGTTTTGGCTTGTAAGCTTGTTGTTATATTTGGCTTGTTGCTAAAGTTTTATTTACAGACTTTCTCCGGTAAAGTGTCCGTTGGACACATGGTCAAGCATGTGTCTTTCACATTCGCGCGTGAACAAATTTTGTCATTTTCCCCTAAATCCTGGTGCAAAAAGTTGGTGTCGCAGACTTGTAAAGTTGACAGTCCAATGTGAAGGCTTCTCCGTAGGTCCTGGAATGCTTATCACATTTAATGCTCTTATAAGCATTTAATGCATTTGAAATTAATGCTCGTTGGACATTAATGCTCTGAGTAAAATTGCATTTAACTCCTTCCAGACTCAGAATAAATTCAGGTGAATCCTTGTTATGATTGACGCTCATTCAACACTAAATGATCCGTAGCTGAATCTTTACATCAATGCTTGAATTAGCTCGACGCTCAGATGCTTGCGCTATATATTCATCTTTATTTAGACTTCAGATGCTTGAATCTTCAAACCTAACTACTGATAAACTCACTCAGAATAATATCAGATGCTCAGTCTAAAAATACTTAGTCTATCAGTCTAGAAGAAAAACAAAAAAAGTCTTATATGAATCTAACGCTCAAAGCATATACACGATTTCTAATAAAATCAAACTTACATATTTTGGGGATTGAACATAAATCCTAATTGTCATCATGAAAAAATCTAATAAGAAATTATCTAAAAGTAGGAGGCCCCTAGGCGCCGATTTCTTTACGCCTGAGCGTGGAAATTTGAATGGACAGTCCATATTTTGGAAAGACGGCGTCCGGGCGTGGCATACATAGCGCCTACGCATGGATAGCTGCTAAAACGAAGTCCATTTCCATCTAAAATAAGAAAGGAAAAAGGATTTAACCCAAACAAACAAAAGCGAAACCTAGGAGAAAAAAGGCAAACTAACTAAGAAGCAAAAGTATGAAAATGAAAAGGGCTTGGGTTGCCTCCCAATAAGGGCTTGTTTATAGTCATTAGCTTGTCTTTGAAATGAGAACTCATGGAGCATCCTGGAGTAGAACAGACACTTTGTCCCTTGGCCCATCGATCCCGGTGTAGTGCTTTAACAGTTGGGCATTGGTCATGAATATTTGCCCATCCTTTGTTATAAGCTCGACAGCTCCCGAGGAGTATACGCGTGTGACACGAAAAGGTTCCAATTACCGAGACTTGAGTTTTCGAGCAAAAAGTTTGAGCCTCGAGTTGTACGTCAACGCTAACTCATCTTCCTCAAACTCCCGGTGAAGAATGTTCTTATCATGTTACTTCGTAGTTCATTCCTTATACAATTTTGTATTCTCGTAGGCGTCGTGTCTCAACTCCTCCAACTCATGCATTGAAGTAACTACTTGGTACTACAATATTAGCATCAAAGTTAAGAAACTAGATAGCCCAATAAGCACGATGTTCAAGTTCAACAAGCAAGTGACATGCTTTACCAAAGACAACACGATACGGGGACATGCCAATAGGAGTTTTAAAGGCAGTACAGTAGGCCCATACAACATCATCTATTTAAAGAGACCAATAAGTCCTACGACTATTTACCCTTTTTTCCAGAATCTGTTTAATTTCCCTATTAGTCACTTCCACTTGCTCACTAGTTTGCAGATGAGAGGGAGTCAAGATTTTATATCTCACTCCATACTTGTTCAATAGGATTTCAAATTGCTTATTGCGAAAATGTGTGCTTCCATCACTTATGATTGCTTTGGGAGTGCCAAATCAAGTAAAAATTCAATTTTTAAGAAATCTAAGAACAATCCTAGCA
Source organism: Buddleja alternifolia (assembly GCA_019426215.1). Taxonomy (NCBI): domain Eukaryota; kingdom Viridiplantae; phylum Streptophyta; class Magnoliopsida; order Lamiales; family Scrophulariaceae; genus Buddleja; species Buddleja alternifolia. The sequence goes on along the minus strand of CM033397.1, from coordinate 8,896,865 downwards.
TCATTGGCTTGTAAAGCCTCGGCTTCGACCCATGTGGACACATAGTCAATAGCAACAAGAATGTACTTATTTGAACAAGAGCTAGGAAAGGGTCCCATAAAATCTATACCCCAAACATCAAATAATTCATATTCAAACATATTATTCATAGGCATTTCGTGTCATCTAGAGATATTACCTACCCTTTGGAATCTATCACATGATCAAACATAAGAGTATGCATCTTTAAATATAGTAGGCCAGAAAAAACCTAATTGCAGAAATTTTGCAGCAGTTTTAGAAGGCCCAAAGTGGCCATCTATTGACGTATCATGAGAATGAGCCAAAACCAATGCCATTTCCATGTCGGGTACACAACGCCGAATTATGCCATCTACACAAATCTTAAAAAAGTATGGTTCGTTCCACCAATATCGCTTTACATCATATAAGAATTTCTTCTTTTGATGAAAAGTGATATTCGAGGGAAGAACTCTTGTGACACTATAATTGTAAACGTTGGCATACCAAGGAAGTACATTGTGAATTATGGCATATATTTGCTCATCGGGAAACTCCTCTCTAATTGGTCTTTCATGTAAACACTCAGAAGTAGGGGCCTCTAACCTAGATAGATGATTGGCGACTACATTTTCCACTCCTTTTTTTTATCTTTAATTTCAAGGTCTAAATCTTGAAGAAGTAGAATCCATCTGATAAGTCTAGGCTTGGTGTCCCTCTTAGCAAGTAAATACTTAAGTGCGGAGTGATCGATGTAGCGATTACTTTGTTTAAGACAAGGTACCAATGGAATTTATAAAACGCAAACACTATAGCTAGCAATTCTTTTTCAGTTGTGACATAATTCAATTATGCGTTATTCAAAGTCTTACTAGCATAATAGATACTGCGGAATACCTTCTCTTTTCTTTATCCAAGTACCGTGCCTACCGCCGAGTCACTAGCGTCGCACATGAGCTCAAAAGGGAGGCTCCAATTAGGAGGTGCCATAATGGGGGCAGATATTAGCCGTTCCTTGAGAGTGATGAAGGCTTGTGAAAAATTGGAATCAAAGTCAAATGGTGCATCTTTTACAAGTAGATTGGACAACGGTTTTTCAGTTTTTGAGAAATTTAAAATAAATCGCCTATAAAAACTGGCATGGATAAGAAACCTCCTCAGGGCTTTTACTGATGTGGGAGGGGGGAACTTCTCAATAACCTCTACTTTGACTTGGTCCACTTCAATTCCTTTGTGAGAGATTTTGTGGCTAAGCACTATTCCATCCCGGGCTATAAAATGGCATTTCTCCCAATTTAAAACAAGGTTCGTTTCCTCACAACATTTTAGAACACGTATCAGATGATTAAGACATGCATCAAAAGATGTTCCACAAATGAAAAAGTCATCCATAAATATTTCAAGGAAATCCTCAACCATATCGTGGAAAATTGCCATCATACAACGTTGAAAGGTGGCCTGGGCATTGAACAACCCGAATGGCATTTGCCTATAAGCAAACATGCCATAAGGACAAGTGAAAGTGGTTTTCTCTTTATCCTCGGGGGCTATGGAAATTTGCTTATAGACGAAATATCCATCTAGAAAATAATAAAAATCATACCCGGCTAACCTTTCGAACATTTGATCAATGAATGGGAGGGGAAAATGGTCTTTACGGGTGACATCATTTGATTTACGATAGTCAATGCACACTTGCCACCCAGTAAGCATAGTGTAGGGATTAATTAATTATTACAATTTTTAGTAACGTATGCCACCTTTTTTGGGGACTACATGAGTGGGGCTTACCCATGCACGATCGGAGATAGGGTAGATTATACCGGAGTCGAGCAACTTAATGAGATCTTTCTTTACTGCGTCTTAAATTTGTGGGTTTGGCCTCTGTTGTGGTTGACGTGTGGGCTTAGCGGAATCCTCCATAAGTATCTTATGCATGCATATCGCCGGGCCAATGCCTTTGATATCGTTAATTTTCCAACCAAAAGCCTTCTTGTTAGCCCTTAAAACCTTCATTAGTTGATCCTCTTGTGGCCCTATTAGAGATAACAAGACAATTAGTGGCAAGGTCTCGTTGTCATTTAAGAACACGTATTTAAGATGTATAGGTAAAGGTTTAAGTTCAAGAGTAGGGGCATATTCTATGGACAGGTGAGATGGAGCCGAAGGTGGTCTATCTAACTTTTCAACCCTCTTGGAATGGAAAGAGGGATACTTCTCTAAGCTAAGCACGACTTCTAATTGATCCTCACTTGCCGAATCGACATCCGTAGATTGCACAAGGCACATCTCTAGTGGGTCATCTATCATGTGTGGCTGAAAATTCTAACCAATCAAAGCGTCAAATGTATAAATGCGTAAACAAGAATCGGGGTCACATGGATGTTTAAGAACTTTGTATACATTGAAAATGACTTTCTCCTCACCCACATGTAAAGTAAGCTTACCGTAGGCGACATCAATGATCGCTTTACCTATGGCTAGGAAAGGTCTTCCTAGGATCAAAGGCACTTCAACATCTTCTTCCATCTCAAGCACCACAAAATCAACCGGGAAATAGAATTTATCGACTTGCACGATGTGCACATCTTCAATAATTCCCTTTAGGTGCTTGATTGAATGATCTACTAATTGCAAAGAGGATTCCCGAGGTTAAGATTCTTGAAGATCGAGTAAGGAAGGAGATCGATGCTAGCTCCCAAATCAAAAAGAACTTTCTCGAAAGTGAGGTGGCCAATGGTGTACAGAATAATAAGACTCCCCAGATCTTTAACCTTTTGAGGCAACTTGTTGAGTACAACAGCCGAACACTCCTCATTCAAACATAAAGTCTCATTTTCTTCCCACATTTGCTTGTTGGATCGGATGTCCTTGAATAATTTGATGTAGTTGGGCATTTGATAAATGACATCGATAAATGTAATGTTGATTCGAACCTCAAGAAAAATAACTAGGATTTTAAGAAAGCATTGATTCATCTCCTTTTTGTTCTTATTCTAAGCTAATGGGAAAGGAAGACGTATCTCAATGGGTGGAGCAGGAGTCAGAGATGAAGAACTAGAGGCGGGAGAAACAAGTGGCGGCGCCTGGGCGTGATGGAGACAGTGCCTGGGTGTGAGCTTGATGGTGCTCGTGCACCACACTGCATACCAAATGGTCCTGAAGGGGTGTCACCGGTGCTTGTGCGTGGTCTCGGTGGCGCTCGGGTGCCATGGTGCGTACAGAATCATCATTTTCCTTCAAGTTTTTTCAAGTCCTCAAGGTAAGCGCATGACATTGCTCCTTGGGATTCTTCTCAGTGTCACTTGGCAGAGCTCTCAGTGCTCTCCCACTAACCGCGTTTGATAATTGCCCCATGTGCATTTCCATATCTTTCATCATTTTTTGGATATCCCATAATGATTCGTTCGACTTTTTATATGTGCATCAAAACGTTCATCAGTTGTAGGAGGTCGCACTTGCCCTTGTTTATGAAAATTACCTTGCCTTAGAGCTTCATTGTTGTTGAATGGAGGCCTTGGTTGTGCATTTTGTGCTGGATAAGGCCTCTTCGGGAAATTATTGGGCACATGGAAGTCAACTTAAGGTCAATTGGCATTTCTAACATAGTTCACATCACCAACCACCGGTTCTAAAGGTACGTCTTCTTCCAACTCTTGAACACTAGCAAATTTCTTGGTGGGAATACTTTCTTCATCATCGGGATAGAGCTCATCTTCCCGAGCTAGTTGCTCAATATTGTCCCACACACTTTGGCAATCTAAATCGAGAAGATCACCACCTGCGCCCGCATTAAGCCTATGTCGAATGCGTGATCGAACTTCATCGTAAAAATGTAACACAAGCTCATTCGTCATGAAGTTATGATCCAGGCATTTCCTAAGCATGCTTTTGTATCGGGCTTAAGTCTCAACCAAGGATTCGTTCTTCCTTTTCCTAAATCCCTTGATGTTGCTCTGGAGCTCGTTGATCTTAGAAGGTGTAAAACTTTTGTTCAAGAATGTATCTACTAACTCACCCCAAGTCGTGACTGATTCAGGAGGTAGATATTTATACCATGTGATGGCTTTTTCCTTAAGTGAGAAGTGGAAGACTCCAAGATGGATTGCATCTAGATCCTTTGGATGAAATTGAATGGTTAAAAGGGTATCATCTATAGTCTCTAAGTACTCATGAGGCGATTAATGAGGCTCGCCATAGAATGGATCACCTTCCACCATGCGGAATAAGTGAGATGAAATGTGATAATTCGGTGCAACTGTTAGGAATCCTATACATGAAAACAGAGAATTGCAGCGGAAGATTCGAGTATTCCTACCGGTAGATCACAAAAATAGATCCGATGATTTTTAATGGGTTTCGCGAAAAAATAAAACGAACAAAAATTCCTTTTTGATTCGTTTACTGATCCTGCAGAACAACAATTCTCCAAGGGCTACTGTCTCTAAAGCTTCACGCGAAACGAGCCTTCCAAAGATCCCGAAACTCCTCCTTCTTTGCAGTAGTGGACGACTAGAGAGGGGAGAGACTTCTTTTCCTTTTGGGTTGTGTTTCCTTTTTGTCTTAGGGTTTGTTCCACTGTAGGAGTCCTTTTAAACTCAACTAGCTTGTGGAACAAGTTGGAGGCTACTCCAACCCCAAGTGGCCGCCCCTTCTAGGGCTCCCTTGGATTGGGTGGGCTTTTAATTGGCATGTCTAATTTCTAGCCCATTTGTATATATTTAATTTAAATCCAATTTAAATATAATATATACGATTAATTAATTCCTTTTAATTAATATACTATTAAAATAATTTAATTTAATTTAATCTAATTAAATTAAATATTTAATTAATTGATTTAATCTAATTGAATCAATCAGTCCATTTAATTCTTTCTAAAAGATTTACACAAAAAGATACATCCCGTTCGTTTCTTATAGCGTGACTCTTTAGTTTCGTCTCAATGGGCAAAGGGAGGAATTAACTAAGGATGTGAGTGTCACCTAGCCAGTCCCATGGACTCACATCGTAACCCAATTGAGTACGAAATGAATGAATCATTTTACGAACCTCTTGATCATAAATGCCGTATAAGTATAAGCCCTTCACTGACGTATCCCGATCAAGTGAGAGCCATTGAAAATGTCAAACTCACTAAACTTGATAATGTGCATTAGATTATAGCATAATGAAATTACTAAACTACCCTCAATGTCCCACATGAGTTAGTTGTTATGCTATGGCCAAAGACTTTATAATTTCATTAGCCTATAATCGCCCAAGATACTTATTCGTTTACTATCGAGACAGTGAATCCCATCTTGGCTATCACTGATCAACTGCAACTTGTGTCATTGATATCGCATTTCGAGGTCAACCCCACCGACGGGTGATACGGGCCTAACTACTCTGGTAACAAATCCAATAATACAAGCACATTGATCATGGACCCTCAGGTCTAAGGCTCATGCATACTATTATGATCAGTAATCCAATCATTGACAGTCACTGAGTAAATACCCATGTGATCGGATTACGACGAGCCGTGTTCGAATATGTCAATTCCATTGACATATCTATGATACTTGCTCCCACTATCCCTATAGTGTTTGACTTGCACTCATCGTCAGAGCATGTGTCATACAAGTCGAATCTTAATGCCCAATTAAGATTTTTTGACTTGCGAACCCTTTTAAGTGATAAGGTGGAAGACTTTTCCCATGCCACGTCTTTATTTCGTAGAGGGCAAAGAGTCAAACCTTTATTCACATGGACTATATGTTCAATACATATTTAGATTCCATAATGATTTATATGAACAAAATACAAATGCCTTTATTAATATCATTTTAATAGTTTGTACAACATAATAATATACCCTAATCTAACTATTTTTCCTCATTGGCATCTAGGACATATACCTAACAGCAACAAAGTTGCGTAAAACCACAAGACCCGGTATGGTATGGGCCCGTGGTGGTAAATTACCCCGGACCGATGGAAGTTGTTGTGGAGGAGACGGTGGCATCACTTGGAGAAGGCTTTGAAGCCACTCTCTATTTTTCGATGGGATAATTGAATAAGATCCTTCAAACCTTTATTCACATGGACTATACGTTCAATACTTATTTAGATGCCATACAAATTTATATGAACAAAATACAAATGCCTTTATTAATATCATTTTAATAGTTTGTACAACATATTAAGATAACCTAATCTAACTATTTGTCCTCATTGGCATCTAGGGTATATACCTAAAAATCTCCCACTTGCACTTAATGTTAATCCCTTTGGTATCTTATACCCTTTTTCTCAAGATGTTGCTTTAGCACTGCCTGCGCTAATGGCTTAGTGACTGGGTCAGCTACGTTATCGACTGAGGCTATTTTCTGCACGGCGATGTCACCTCTTCCAACGATTTCTCAAATTATGTGATATCTCCTCTCTATGTGTTTGGATTTGTTGTGAGACCTTACTTCCTTTGCTTGCGTGATGGCTCTGTTGTTGTCACACCATAGTGGTAACGGAAGCTCCATATTAGGAAGAACTTGAAGTTCAGTAATGAACTTTTTTATCCAAACAACCTCCTTGGCTGCCACATATTCAACTTCGGTGGTCGAATCGGCAGTTGTGCTTTGCTTGGAACTTTTCCAAGACACTGCTCCACCATTCAAAGTGAAAATGAACCCAGAAGTGGATTTTCAGCCATCGATGTCAGATAGGTAATTGAATCAGTATAACCATCCACTTTCATTTCTAAGTAGAGGGCTTGGGAGAGACCTATTGTCTTATTCGATCTATCCTTGTAGATTCGAATTTCTAGGATGATAAGAGTCATTTTTACGTTTTTTTAAGCCCGTTGTGTTTATGTTTTAGGTTCATTTATCACTTGATTCTTGCCACATTTGCGTTTAATCCGTGTGTGAAGTGATTTCAGGTTGTAAATGGATGCAAACGAAGAAAGGGCGGAAAAACGACGTATAAACCAAGTTTAGGCGAAGCTGTTTCGCACCCCCATGCCCAAACGCAACCATAATCACACCTGGGCGCCCAAACAAGCATGAAATAAGTTGGAGTTACGCAGATGGGTGCCTAAACTATGTTTGCTATTGTGCCTATTCTATCCATTCGAAAGAACATAGGTTAGGGTGCAACAAGAATCAACACATCATCCGAAACTAATCTGGAATTGCCTCTAGAAATAGGTAAATATTTTCGGGTGCTGTTAGCCGAATTTATCCGTGGAAACTCTAGAATGTTAATGCGTGGTTATTGATTAGATTCTCAGATAGACATATTTAGAGAATCGTCAATTAATCATAGGATTATTATGAGCCGAGACATCGGGTAATAGTTAACTAAGGAGTTTCCACCAAAGCAATAGGAGTCTAATAATTCGAAGAGTAGCTCACGTATATTGATGAGTAGATTAGGTTGTAGCATGTGCCTTAGTCATTTTATCACTCTTGAGATTTAATCTATAGTCCGTTTTTCTTTTGTTCTTCGCTTGCTTACTCGTTTTATTGCAAGTTACTTTTGTCCATTTTCATTAATCATAAACTAAAATACCTAGTCCTTGTGGTTCGACAACCCGGACTTATTTTGTACACTTTTAATACTACCACAACTAGTATACTTGCTACCAAAGCACATTAGCTTCTAGCTTGTCAAGTTTTTGGCGCCGTTGCTGGGGACTTGTATATTTTAGTTTTTGATTTTATTGTACATATTTGGTTTTGCTTTGATTTTCTCAATTTTTTTCCAATGCACGAGCGTGATGAGTTTAACATACAAGCGTATGAAATAGTAGCGGCATTGGAAAGGTTACTATATAACTTACCTTCTCCCCTCTCCACGGGTATAAAGGTAATTAATGTGCATGATGGTAAGTTGTCCTCTAGTGTAGGAGATGACATGGTTATTTGTGATGACTATGTGGTTTTTCAGCATCCAATTGATTCTACATTATCTTTACGCATTGATGTTTTTGATCCTTTTAGTGTTGAGCTTTTTCAGGAAAGAAGAACCAATAATCTCCTCGAGTCCTACATCATGAACTCCAAGTTTGTCACTTCAATGGATGAAGGAAAAAGAGCTAGTGTCCATCACTTAGAGAATAGTCCATATCATTACCCCACGAATGAGAAAGAAAGGATGATAAGGTTGTTGATGGACTTTAAACAAATTTTTTAGTGGATGATTGCTTGGTCCCTACTCAAGCTACTTTTCACAAACACCGAGCCAAGTTTGATTCTTGATTGGAGAGTGAACAAAGCATTCATACGTCACCCTCCTTGAGCCGACTCGGTAAACTCAAGCTAATGACTATAAACAAGCGGTTCTTGGGAGGCAACCCAAGTTTGTAAGCTTTTATTTTCTTTTTGCTTTCGTTTTTGTCTTGTGTTGTTGTTGTTTCTTTTTGTTATGTTCAAGCATGCACTTTTGGTATGCTTCTCTTTGAGCCTTGATGGTTTGTATTGTGAGTACATGACATGTAGTAGCCGAGTTATGCTTTGGAGAAGTTTTCATTGCGGATTTGAGCTTTGAGCGGATTTCACATGATTAAGGTTTGCCTTTCATCATCCTTGTTGTAAGTACTCTCGTTTACCCCCATTGGAGTGCATATGATTGAGTCAACATTGAAGGCAATGTTGAGCTTAAGTGTGGGGGGTATCAATATGTCGTGTGATCTTGTTTTTAGCCCAAGTTTGGGGGAACCGGTGCTATTGCATGTATGTTGTTCTAGGGAACCGGTGCTATTGCATGTATGTTGTTCTAAATTTTTGAGAAAAATCAAGCATGACCAAATTTTGTTCTAGAATATTAGTTTGCCAATTGGTGCAATTCGACTTGAGAACTCGAGACAATGGCATGATATCTTGTATATTTCTATTAATGGTCTAAAATGAAAAATTACACATCTTGATTATGCTCATTTCAACCTTAGTTGAGAGTCAATCTTCCCTAGATGATACACGTTGCACATAAGTCGAAGGTAGAGGAATTGAAAAGGGTTTCCCATCCCGAGACATGTGAGGAGCACCCCCCTGGATATATTAACCTAGATTTTTCATGTTCTTTTGAGATGATTAGTTGCTTAGGGGTTCATAATTGTGTTAATGGAACGAATGATTGAGATGAGATTGGTATGACCTCAAAAATTCGGTCAGTCCAACGAGTATTGGAGGTCACCAAAGCACCAGTGCCTATATACTATACTCGTTGAGCTAATTTGAGCTTTGCTCAAGCCAATCGGGAATGAGTTGAATAAAAGACCTCGTTCTATTTCGTGGCCTTTGCCACTCGGGTGATTAAGTTCGTAGGAGTGTCTTAACACTTAGCACCCTAAAACCCTCTGGTTTGGGAGTTGTTGACCCAAAGCCAGTTACATGGGTGCCAAAGAAGATCTAAAGGGATAGAACATTGCACGAGGCCTTATGTTGTTATAAGATTAAATCGTTCAAAGTGTGAAATGTCAATGTAAAGTGAATGGAAGTGAGCATAATTTAACCTCAAAGTTTCCTATGTTTCGATGAGCATTATGATCTATCGAAAGTTGGTACATACGGGGAATGTTTCCGAGCATGGTAGGGATGCCTTTTGATCATAATGCCCTAGATCTTATCCCACTACACCCTTTGGAAATTGGTTCAATTCTAGGTGTTGAATGAGCATTGTCTTCATTTTTGTATGTATTGTTGAGCTTTATTGTCACTTGATTCGTGCCATTGCATCATAGTTCTTATTTCAAGTTGTCTCGGTTGGTTTGATCTTAACATCCTTCGATTTTGTGTGTATATCGCATGCAAACCCTCACGAGACTATAACTCGTCCTTTGAGGTAACTCAAAGGTTTAAATGCTTGTTGCACATGCTAAGTTCAACCGGTTACTCTACGAAAGTGAGTTAGGTAGTTTTTTCTTTTTGTTTCTCCCGTGTTTGATGATGTTTTCCTATCCTATAGCTCTTATTGCTCGAGGACGAGCAATTGATAAGTGTGGGGGGGTTGATAAGAGTCATTTTTACGTGTTTTTAAGCCCGTTGTGTTTCTAAGTAGAGGGCTTGGGAGAGACGTATTGTCTTATTCGATCTATCCTTGTAGATTCGAATTTCTAGGATGATAAGAGTCATTTTTACGTGTTTTTAAGCCCGTTGTGTTTATGTTTTAGGTTCATTTATCACTTGATTCTTGCTACATTTTCGGTTAATCCGTGTGTGAAGTGATTTCAGGTTGTAAATAGAAGCAAACGAAGAAAGGGCGGAAAAACGTCTTATAAACCAAGTTTAAGCGAAGCTGTTTTGCACCCCCATGCCCAAACGCAGCCATAATCACGCCTGGGCGCCCAACCAAGCATGAAATAAGTTGGAGTTACGCAGATGGGCGCCTAGGCGCCTTTTCCTCACGCTTGGGCGCGATATCTGCCACATCTTCCACGTTTGAGCGCCATTTCTGTATGTTTCAATACCGAATTTGAGAACATTTCCTTCTAAAAAAGTTGTAGCTCTGTGTCTTAGCTTCAATTGGGAACTTGAATCATTCACATCAAAGGTCCGTGGAGAAACTTATGAACAAAACACGATTGGTGCGCTGAAAAACAAGAAAACGGTTCAGTGTTCGCACTGGGCGCCACTTTATCACCCCTGGGCGCCATTATGCACGCCTGGGCACCCCGCAACTTATTCCCTAAGTCATTTGTGCCACGCAGGACGCGCTTGGGTGCCGATATAACCGAATTTCAGTTCTATAAAGCTAAATTTTCAGCACATTAAAGGGGGTTCGAAATCTGGGTTTGTGGAGGTATTTTCTGGGTTTTGAGCCATCATTTCATCTACTTTGAAGGTCAAGAAAGAGATAGGAGCTAACGATTGAAATTCAAAAGCAAGGATCCATCATCAAGCAATTGAGGGAGTTTTAATTGCTTGCATTTACATGTTTGTTTCCATGAGTATGTATATATTTGTATTAGATTTTCTTAAAGCCTTGATGAGAAGCTAAATTGTAGTACTAAGGCCATGTGAAGGCCTATTTTACAAATCAATATATGTGAAGTGAATGTTCGTATTAATTCTCTTATTGCTTTGTGTGTTGATTTTGTGCTTTTATCACACTCATATGCTTGATCACCATATGCTTGCTGTTGTGCCTATTCTATCCATTCGAAAGAACATAGGTTAGGGTACAACAAGAATCAACACATCATCCGAAACTAATGTGGAATTGCCCCTAGAAATAGGTAAATATTTCCGGGTGCTGTTAGCCGAATTTATCCGGGGAAACTCTAGAACGTTAAACGTGGTTATTGATTAGATTCTCGGATAGACATATTTAGAGAACCGTCAATTAATCATAGGATTACTATGAGCCGAGACATCGGGTAATAGTTAACTAAGGAGTTTCCACCAAAGCAATAGGAGTCTAATAATTCGAAGAGTAGCTCACGTATATTGATGAGTAGATTAGGTTGTAGCATGTGCCTTAGTCATTTTATCACTCTTGAGATTTAATCTATAGTCCGTTTCTCTTTTGTTCTTCGCTTGCTTACTCGTTTTATTGCAATTTACTTTTGTCCATTTTCATTAATCATAAACTAAAATACCTAGTCCTTGTGGTTCGACAACCCGGACTTATTTTGTCCACTTTTATTACAATCATGACTAGTATACTTGCTACCAAAGCACATTAGCTTCTAGCGTGTCATAGGACATAGGTGGCTTCTCCTAAGTCTTTCATGGAGAATGTGCTTGAAAGCCATGTCTTAACCAAAGTTCGCAAACTTGTATCATTCTCTATAAGTAGAATGTCGTCAACGTATAGTGGACATGAAACCTTTGGGCTGCTCCATATAGATATCCTCCTCGAGGAATTCATTTAGGAAGGCGATTTTCACATCCATTTGCCAGATTTCATAATCCAGGTATGCAGCTATTGAAAGTAGAATTCTAATTGATTTGATCGTAGCTACTGGTGAAAAGGTTTCCTCATAGTCAATGGCCTCCTTCTGACTATACCCTTTCGCCACTAGCCTGGCCTTATAGGTATCCACCTTGTCATCCAGACCTATCTTTCTCTTATAGATCCATTTGTATCCAATAGGTACAATACCTTTGGGAGGATCTACTAGATTCCAGACTTGGTTCGAATACATCGAATCCATTTCCACTTTCATAGCTTCATGCCATTTTGCAGAATCCATATCCATCATTGCCTGGTCATAACTAGAGGGATCATCTCCATGGTTTCCTTCTGTTACTGCATACCAATTATGCTCTCCTTGTAGCAGAGAATCATATCTCGCTGGCGGTCCATATTTTAGAAAGACGGAGCCCGGGCATGGAGTACATAGCGCCTATGCGTGGATAGCTGCTAAAATGAGGTCGATTTCCTGCTAAAATAAGAAAGGAAAAAGGCTTTAACCCAAACAAACAATAGCGAAACCTAGGAGAAAAAAGGCAAACTAACTAAAGAAGCAAACGTATGAAAATGAAAAGGGCTTGGGTTGCCTCCCAATAAGGGCTTGTTTATAGTCATTAGCTTGACTTTGAAACGAGAACTCATGGAGCATCCCAGAGTAGAACGGACACTTTGTCCCTTGGCCCATCAATCCCGGTGTAGTGCTTTAACAGTTGGGCATTGGTTATGAATATTTGCCCATCCTTTGTTATAAGCTCGACAGCTCCCGAGGAGTATACGCGTGTGACACGAAAAGGTTCCAATTATCGAGACTTGAGTTTTCCAGGAAAAAGTTTGAGCCTCGAGTTGTACATCAACGCTAACTCACCTTCCTCAAACACTCGGTGAAGAATGTTCTTATCATGTCATTTCTTATTTCGTTCCTTGTACAGTTTTGTATTCTCATAGGCGTCGTGTCTCAACTCCTCCAAATCATGCATTGAAGTAACTGCTTGGTACTACAACATTAGCATCAAAGTTAAGAAACTTGATAGCCCAATAAGCACGATGTTCAAGTTCAACAAAAAGTGACATGCTTTACCAAAGACAACACGATACAGGGACATGCCAATAGGAGTTTTAAAAGCAGTACAGTAGGCCCATACAACATCATCTAGTTAAAGAGACCAATAAGTCCTACGACTATTTACCCTTTTTTCCAGAATCTGTTTAATTTCCCTATTAGACACTTCCACTTGCTCACTAGTTTGCAGATGAGAGGGAGTCGAGATTTTATATCTCACTCCGTACTTGTTCAATAGGATTTCAAATTGCTTATTGCGAAAATGTGTGCTTCCATCACTTATGATTGCTCTGGGAGTGCCGAATCAAGTAAAAATGGGTTCCAAAAGTTTTAATTCGGACTAACGCTACTAATGTTGATGGACCCAAGTCAAAATGGGTATCTAAAAAGAATTAGAATTGCCCTTTAAATGCAGGTACCTAGAGCCAACATCGATAATGGATCATCAAGTCACATGACAAGCTTAAAAGATCTTTGATCAACTATCGTGCAACTAATGGTCCTCAAGTTATATTCGGTGATAACTCCAAAGGTAAAACCAAAGGCATAGGTATCATGCATAGGGGGAACGTCATGATAAGTGACATAAATTATGTTGAGGGTCTTAAGCATTATTTATTAAGCATTAGTCATTTTTGTGGTAAAGCCTTTGAAGTTAAATTTTCTAGTGACTTTTTATATATTAACAACGCTAAGATTGGATCTACTAAATTGAAAGGAAAAAGAACACATAATGTTTATCTGGTAGATTGGGTTTCAACAATCGATAACAACCCTACATGTTTTGTTGCTAAGAGTCAAAATGAATTGGGTTGGTTATGGCATAGAAAAATGAACCACCTCAACTTTATGGCAATCTCTCAGTTAATATCGCTAAATCTGTAGAGGGATTACCTAAAGGTTCCTTTCAAAAAAATCACTTATGTGATGCATGTCAAATGGGTAAACAAGTCAAATCATCTTTTAAGAAGAAACCGCATTTATCTACTTCTAGAATTCTTGAACTAATGCATTTAGATTTGTTTGGTCCTATTCAAAGCATGAGTGTTAGTGGTAAAATGTATAGTTGATGATTTCTCACGCTATACATGGGTAAAAGTTTTAGTGTCCAAAGATGAAACTAGTCCCAAGCTCACAACGCTAATTCGTCAATTACAAACTTCAAAAGATCTAAAAGTGACAAGAATTATAAGCGATTGAGGAACTGAATTTACTAACCATATTGTTGAGAAGTTTTGTACTGATTTTGGAATACTTTATGAGTATTTTGCGCCTAGAACACCTCAACAGAATGGAGTTGCCGAGCAACGGACAGAACGCTTAAAGAAGCCGCTAGGACATTGTTAGCCGAGTCCAAGCTGCCTCAAAGGTTTTTGGCCGAAGCAATCAATACCACTTGCTACACTCAGAATCGGTGTATGATCAACAAGCAACATGAAAAGACTCCATATGAGTTGTGGAAGGGATGTAAGCCTAACGTTCCCTATTTTCACGTATTTTGTTCAAAATGTTTCATTCATAACAATGGATCTCATAATCTAAAGACATTTGATCCTAAAGCGGATGAGGGAATCTTTCTAGGCTATGCCAAAAATGAAAAGAGTTTTCGCATCCTAAATAAGATCAAATTGAAGGTTGAAGAATCCATTCATGGCGTGTTTATGGATGCTAACCAAGAACCAAGTAAGGTTAATATTGATGATGTAGGAGTTGATGATCTTACCCAACAACCGTCACAAATCAATCTTGGTGATGACAGTGATGATGATGAGGATGATGAGATCTTTGTGTCCAATCCTAAGGTTACTCGTGAGGTTATCAATGATGATATTGCAAGACACGCTGATGATCAAGAAAAGAATGGTCATCAAGAGCAAATTGGAACTGTGAATGATGAAGCGACTGCGCAAGAGACAAATGAGGGTCAAGCGATTGGTAATCAGGAGTTGCTCAACCCGTTCCAACAAAATCGAAAATGGCTTAGAGACTATCCACCAGAATTAGTAATTGGATATATTGGAGCACCTGTACGAACTAGGGCCGCTACACTTAATGAGGCCATGTTCACAGGTTTCCTATCTCAAATGGAACAAAAGAAAGTGGATGAAGCACGTAGTGATTCAAGTTGGGTAGAAGCGATGCAAGAAGAGCTTAACGAATTTGAACGTAGTAAGGCTTAGACGCTAGTTCCCAGACCAACTCGCCAAGGAGTTATTGTGACTAGATGGGTTTTAAGGAACAAATTGGACGAAGATGTTATTGTTATAAGAAACAAAGCCAGATTAGTCGCTCAGGGTTATTGCCAAGAAGAGGGTAATGACCTAGATGAAACCTATGCCCCAGTAGCCCATCTTGAAGTGATTAAGATGTTCCTAGTGTTTGCCGCATTCAACAAGTTCACAGTGTATCAAATGGACATGAAGAGTGCTTTCCTGAACGGTAAACTCCAAGAAGAAGTATATGTGGAGCAACCCCCCAGGAGTCATCAACAACCATGGAAAAAGTATAGTCTACAATTTGGGTAAGGCACTCTATGTCCTTAAACAAGCACCAAGAGCATGGTATGACACTTTCTCTATCTTCCTTATAGGTAAAGGCTTTTCAAAAGGCAGCATTGACACAACGTTATTTAAAATTACCCATAATGAAGATATTTTCTTAGTTCAATTTTATGTTGATGATATTATTTTCGGATCTACTAATAAGCGATTGTGTGAGAAATTTTTCGAAAATGATGCAAGATCAATTTGAAATGAGCATGATGGGTGAATTAACTTTCTTCTTAGCATTACAAGTTAAACAACTCCGTAATGACATATTTATAAACCAAGCTAAATATATAAGTGATATGATTAAGAAACTTGGTATGGAAAATGCATCATCTTCAAAAATTCCAATGAGCCAAACGCTTAAGTTAGATAAAGATAAAAGTGGGAAGAAAATTGGTATCACTAACTATAGAGGTATCATTGGATCACTTCTTTATCTTACCTCCAGTAGACCTGATATTATGTTTTTGGTATGCATGTGTGCACACTTTTTCAAGCTAATCCTAGAGAGTCACACTTAATTGCTGCCAAGAGAATACTTAAATACGTAAAAGACACACAAAATCTGGGCTTGTGGTATCCAAGGACTCTCCTTTTGAACTAATTGGTTATTAAGACGCAGATTTTACAAGATGCAAAATAGATAGAAAAAGTACTAGTGGTACATGCCAATTTTTAGGTGATAGATTGGTTTTGTGGCATAGTAAGAAACAACAATCCATAGAGACTTATACCGCTAAAGCCGAGTATGTAGCCGCTGGAAGCTGTTGTGCACAAATCATTTGGATGAGTCAACGAATTAAAGATTATGGAATCCGCTTAGGTCCTACCCCAATCCATTGTGATAACCAAAGCGCTTTAGCTATGACCCAAAATCCTGTCCTTCATTTTAGAACTAAACACATTGACATTCGGTATCATTTCTTGCGTGACCATGTTCAAAAGAAAGATGTCTCCATGCATTTCATTGGAACAAACAAACAATTGCCAGATATTTTCACTAGAGTGCTCAACGAACAACGTTTTCTCACTTTGAGAAGTGAATTAGGCATGATTGATTTAAACACTTAATCATGAAGCATCATAATTTTATAAGCATATAATTTAGGGGGAATCTACTTTATTATAATGTCTAAAGCGTTTCCATAATTGAAATGAGTTATCAATTTCAGGGGGAACTTTAAAATTGTACTTATTCAAATTAGTAACCGACAATTATCAAAATGACTTTGAAAGTTTTATGCATTGATCATTAGCGTTTACCTTTATGCATGAAAATTTGATCGCTAATAAAATAAAAGTATTATTTTTCAACAGCGATTAAATGTTCTTTCTTTAAATAAGATTTCAGCATTAAGAATATCCACTTTATCACTAAGTAACTTTCTCTGAAAATCATGCATTGTTTTCATCGCTAAAGGTAGCGTGTGGATAAGTCCAAAAGATAAGATTTGACAACTGCCCACACGTTCCTATCCCATCAAACTAACAGTTAATAAATAGGCGATTCAGTATTTGTACTTGCCTGGGTATATGTCAGTGTACCAACAGGCGCGTGCAATTCACGCTGAATATTTTCAAAAATCTCATATGTTTTTTAAAAGTAACTGCAGACTCCAAATTTTATATTTTACAGCAGTTAACCTAATTTTTCACACCTTTTACATCCGCCTTTTTGATTAAACGGCTCAGATTCAATGTGTTTCATTTTGATTAACTACATTCACACGTGGCATTTATTAAAGCAATTGAGGAGCTACTTTTTTCCATCTATTTAAACCCTTCAAATTTTACAGAAATACTTTATCACTCTCAAATTCTCTTTACTGTAAAAATATTTCTCTAAGGCAAAAAGCTTTCTTCTTTCTCCTCGAAAAGCTTATCTTTTTCATCAATGGCGCCAACAAAGTCCTGCAAGTCTGATGTCGAAAAATCCTCCAAAACTGAAAAGACCATGGGTTTCAATGCTGGTTTCCTACTCAAATGGGAATACCATTTCTAGAATCAAAACTTTCCAATGAGATAAATCATTTCTCCGGTTGAGGAATCTAGTTTAAGAACTCTTCTCATCTCTTATTCTCTCATTCATGAGGATGAAGTTAAACATTTCTTTAAACATGCTACCATTTCTGATGATGGCAACTCGATTTCATGTTCTTTCCCTTCTGCCGAAACACCTTTTGTTCGAACTCGTCAACTTCTGGCTACTTTGTTACAATTGCCTACTGATGGATGTGAAGTTGAAGATGTTTCCATGGGTGCCACTACCAAAGTCTGGGAACAAGTTCGGAGACATGACGTTGATGTTGCTTACAAACAAAATTTCAAAAAGAATGACAGGAAGGGCGAATATGTCATTCTGGCCGATATTTGCACAAAGATGATCGACTTCCGCAAAGGGTCATTTGATAAGGTCTCTATCATCCAATACAAGATGATGATCACCTTTTTGACCAAGTGAAGGTCAATTGGGCTTTGTACATTTTTAATAGCTTTAAGGCAGCGATGCAAAAGTCGATGAATCCCAAGGCTTATGGGATTTTGCTAGTGGATATGTTAATTCCTAAGGATTGAAAGTGCCAGTGACCAAATTTCATGGGAAAAAGATGATCAGCGAGTTGCTCAACCCAAAGCGAATGGGTGGTGTAGCTGTTTCCAAAGAGGAGCGTAAGAGACTCATTGCTGAAGGTAAAGTCCGTGGTGATGCTGAGGAACAAGCGACTTCCTCATTAGATGAACCTAAAGAAGTTGTGGTCAAGCGACCAAAGAGAAAGATAGTGGTGAAAGTTGCTGAGTCCTCCAAGCCAGCAAAGAAGCAAAAGAAAGAGACGAAGAAGAAGAAGAAGTCTCCCTCCCCTCCTTCAAAAATCCCTTCTCCTCCTCTAGCGAATGTTATATTACCAGAGACTGAAGAAGACGCAGAAGAAGTAGAAGTGTCACTTGCCCGAAAGCGCACACTGTGGTCCATTCCAAAGGGATCAACAAGCGCTCCCGCAGAGCCAGGGCTTGAGGAATCAGTAAGTGCCCCTCTTCCTACTACTTCTGAACCTGATGTAGAGCCTGAAGCTAATCCTCTTTCAAAGGATTCTACTAGCGACCATGGTAAGTACTTGTGCTAACAATGTACATTATCCTTTCCTTGTTGTTTTCTTCTTTAATGCTAGGATAAAATTTCTTTCAGCTCGAAGAGAATATAATACTCAGTATGTTCTAAATACGCTAGATGAGTGTAATATTCCGATTCGTGCTGATCCCCTCAATTCTTACCTCAATCTATAAAATGATGAAAGCAATTTGGAGCCTGAGGCTATGCAAACAGATGCTTCAAAAGATCAAGCAACTTTTATTGATAAGAGTTATTTTTACGTGTGTTTAAGCCTGTTGTGTTTAGGTTTTAGGCTCATTTATTACTTGATTTGTACCACATTTGTGTTTAATCCGTGCGTTAAGTGATTTCAGGCCTTAAATGGATGCAAGCGAAGAAAAGGACAAAAGACAACGTATTGAAAGAATTCAAGAAGAATGGCTTCGGACTCCGACGCCCAGGCGCCAGTCCTAGTGAAGAACAAGTTCAGCCACGCCGCATTACCTGCGCCTAGGCGCCATCCCACCCTCGCCCGAGCACCACATTCTCTATGCCTGAGCGCTGATCAATTTATTCCCCAAGCCAGCTCGGACACGTAGGCGGCACCTAGGAGCCAAACCACCCGCGTCCGGGCGTCGCTGTAATCGTTTTTTGGAAGCTATAAAGCCAACTTTTCAGCATATGAGAGGGGTTCGAATTTTGGGGATTGGGAATCATTTTCTGAGATTTGAGCCAACTTTTCATCAATCTTGGAAGGGGAAGAGAGGGGATTGAGCTAGAGATTGAAGCTCCAAGCAAGGATTCATCATCCACCAAGCCTTAGGGAGTTTTACTTGCTTTCATTACATTTTTATGTTCATAACTATGTATATGATTGTTTTAGATCTTCTTAAGCTATTGATGATGAGCTAATTTTGTAGAACTAAGGCCATGCGAAGGCCGAATTTATGAGTTCATATATATGAAGTGATCTTTCGTATTAATTCTACTATTGATTTGTGTGTTAATTTTGTGCTTTTATTCCATTCGTATGTTTGATCATCATATGCTTGCTATTTTGCCTAGTCTATTCATTCGAGAGAATATAGGTTAGGGTTCAAAGGAATTAACACATCATCCGTAAAAAATGAGGAATTGCCCTAGAGATAGGTAGAGATTCCTGGGTGCTGTTAGCCGGATTTATCAGGGGAAAATCTAGAACATAAATGCATGATTATTTCTCGGATAGACATATTTAGAGAACCATCAATTAATCATAGGATTATTATGAGCCGAGACAACGGGTAGTAATTACTTAAGGAATTTCCACCAAAAAAATAGGAGTCTAATAATTCGCTGAGTATTTCATATATATTGACGAGTAAATACGGTTGTAGCATGTGCCTTAGTCATTTTTTCATATGTGAGGTTTAATCCATAGCTTGTTTTCTCTTTTGTTCTTCGTTTGTTCAATCAATTACTTGCACTTTACTTTTGTTTGTGTTCTTTAATCATAAACTAAAATTCAAGTCCTTGTGATTCAACAACCCGGACGTTTTGTCCACTTATTACTATCACGACTAGTATACTTGTTTTGTCCACTTATTATTATCACGACTAGTATACTTGCTATTTAAGCACGTTAGCTTCTAGCGTGTCATGGCGCCATTTCCGTGGACTTGTTTATTTTATTTTTTGATTTTATTGTACAAATTTTGTTTATTGCAAGTTTCAATTTTTATTTTACTTTTTGAGGTTCTAAAAATGGCCACACAATTTCATAGTCTAACTCTGAAGGGGAAGGTGGAATGGTTGCAAAACACTGTTTGAGACATGAAACCATTAGTAGTCCTACCCCGCCTATGGGAAGTATCACCAATGATTGAGTCATCTACTCTACCACAACAAGGACTATGTGAGTCACAGAGACCCCATGCCGAGCAAATTCAAGTCATAAGGCAAGAATTCTTTCCACAGCACTACCAAGTGGATATTCTCAATGTGGAGGAAGAATCCGATAATATCATGGAAGAGCTTCGCCTTATGGCAACGGCCATATGTTTGGGGATCAAGGAAATGGGTTGTCAACTTAAACACCTCACAAAGGAAACCTAGTTGAGAGCATCCGAGACAGAGAACCCAAAAACTGAGAAATCTCTTTCCATTCTCTCTCAACCTTCTGAAATACGTGTTCCATTTACTTTAACTCTAAGACGAGAGAAAAGTTAATTTGATCAAGTCTTAGACACTTTACGAGAGGTGAAGGTTAACGAGCCCTTTGTCGATTCTATCTTACAATGGCAGTGTATCTCAAAGCCATCCATGGATATTTTGTTGAACAAGAAACCTTGGGAAGAAGTGCACACAGTTTGTTTAATAAAAATCTGCTCGGTGGTTACTCTCCATGATCCTTTAAGGCAATGCAAGGACCCAGGACTTCTTTCCATCCCGTGCATTATAGGAGAAACAAAGTTTGATTGTGTCATTCTGAATTCGGAAATCAGAGTTAATTTTTTTCCTTATACATGGTTCAAAAAGCTGGGTTTTAATAAGCTTAAGCCAACGTCGATGTGGTTACAATTCAAGAACAAATCATTCAAACACTCAAAGGGAGTTGTCGAGAATGTGCTCGTGAAAATTGACAAATATCATTTTCTGATCGACTTCGTAACTTAATAGATGGATGACGCAATTAAAGCACCTCTGATCCTAGGAAGACCTTTCCTAGCCACCGGTAATGCCACGCTTGATAAGGTGAATGGTAAGTTAGTCTTAAATATGGGAAGCAAAAGACTGTGTCTTAATGCATTCAAAGAAAAACGTAGACTACAACCTAACACGAATTATTCAAAATTAGGTACGTTTAATCTTTTAAGTGTTGAGAAATCACAGGAACACTCTTTGGATGATCCACGGAAGATGACTCACAAGAATTTCAAGAAGAAAGAAGTAGTGGGAAGTTTACTTGATATTGGTTAACCGTTACCCACAACGGGTATTGGGATGAAGTTGTGCCCGAAAATCGATAGGAGAGTGGAAAAGTTCTCTATTCAACTCTATGATCCTCATTAAGTCGACTTTGAACAGCCAAACTACTGACTATAAACAAGCGCTTCTTGAAAGGCAACCCAAGCTCTTCATTTTTCATTTTTCGTGTTTTTAGTTTAGCTTGCTCTATTTTATGTTGTTTTGTCTTTGTTCGGTTGTGTTTAAGCATTTTTTTCCCTTCATTTTTGCAGGAAATGGACTTCAATTCAACACATAGACCCCCGCCTAGGCGCTGAGACTACCGCGCCTAGGCGCCCATTGCCCCGCATCTGAACATTCTATTCACAGATCCACGCCCAGGCGCTATAAGATTCACGCCTAGGTGCCAACCACATCACGCCTAGGTGCTGAAATTTCACACCGGGGCGCCAAATAAGCCCATCAGTCCATTTTTTTCGCACTATGGTGCCTGAGCGCCACAACTGCAGCGCCTGGGCGCCGCCCGCTCCACCCCTTAGCGTCACCTACCCCACGCCCAGGTGTTGAATGCATCCCAACAGCCAAAGATTGATTCGACTTATGGCGCCCAGGCACCACCATACGCTCGCTTAGACGCCGGTCAAATATTTTTATTCTTTTTCAGTCAACATTAGGTCAAATGGCATCATCTCTCCCTACTCAACCCCATCTCTACCACGCCTCCTCTCATCTCCGGCGTCAATCCGCTACTTTTGCTGCAATAACAGTCCCATTCGACTCATCTCCACTGCGCCGGTCCTCTTCTCCATCGTTCTCTTCGCCGTCCATAACTATTTTCGGTCTCTCCACATATTTGCCCATCTCTCTTTCACAAAGGTGAGTGATTGGCTGTTCATCTACATACTTTCAAGTAGTGTGTGCGCTGAGTTTATAGTGGTTGTGTGGAATTTTGCAATTTATGTTCAATACTTACAATTTCGACTACTGAAATCTTGTTAGGGACGATTTTGGTTGAGAATTGTTGGCGGGTTGTGGTGTATTGGGCAGATCGATTGGTTTGTGATTGGTTTGTAGGGGCTGTTGTGAGCATTATTTGTGTAGTTGTTGTCCTTTTTGTGCAAATGGTTGGTTGTTGAGGAATCATTGGCTGCATTTGGCGATTGTTGACTAATTGCGTGAGTTTAAGTTTTAGTCGAGAACTTGGTACGCCGAATCACGACGTTACAACGCGGAATTGTTTTTTGAAAAAAAAATGCCCAAGAAAGCGAAATCAAAGGGAAAGAAGAGGGTAGGGGAGGGTTCCTCTAATGTGTCCAAGTCTCCATTTGAAACACCACTTTTACTCGACCGTTTCTTACACCCCGATGTGGTGAAGATCTATCACGCCCTTCAGGGTCGGGTTCTTATGAAGGATAAGCCCTTCGATACCCTTGCTTGGGCTTCAGTGCTCGCACTCGTTAATTTCCACCATCTAGCATAGTTCCGGGGACCACTTGAGGTTATTCGGGTCCAGTGGGTTCTTGAATTTTACAGTGCCAGGGCCTTTGCGAGTATTGGGATGAGGACAGGCAACTATAGGATTGAGGTTTTCTTTCGGGATGTGACGGTGGACTTTGATGCTCGGGATATCAGTGTGTGCTCCGGGATACCCGTCCCTCAGACTTGCGAGTATTGGGCTTGTCACAAGACTGACAGGACTTTCACCGTGTCCTTAGACGAGATTCTTGAGGTGATTGAGATAAGCGGTATCGCATGGCTGGCTCGGAAGGCCTACTTGCCTGTTGCGTTTTACTCCCCGAGGCCGCATTCTGGCTCGATTTCATCCGATTCAATCTGATTCCTAGTGACAACCGTTCTGAGGTGAACAAAAGAGAGGGGGTTGCTTATCTTTTCCATCATGACTCGAAAGAAGATTGATTTTGCAGGGTTGATTCATCAGACTCTATTAGGGCACATTCGGAAGTTAGGCATTGAGCTTACCACATTGATCGACCCTACACAGCCCTCTGCTCGACCGGACGTGTTGAGGTCTTCCCGACCCTGGGTATAGAGTCGACCAGCCTGCCTTTCTCAACTCATGATGCCAACGCCCCATCTCCCCAGTCTTTCTCCACTAGGCCTCGGCCTCCGGCGTTTTCTACTCGGGGGATCGGATCTAGCCACACCACATCACATGATGTGGATGCCCTTCGGGAGGATTTACAGTAGTTGCGAACTGATATACAGATGATGATGAGTGACGGGTGTGCCTATGTTCATCAGCTTTTTAAAAAGCAACATGCCTAGATACTGTACTATTATGCTAATTAGAGCAAAACTCAACCAATGGAAGTATAAATGGAATAAAGACCTAGTTTTGTTTTATGTCATTTGACAGTCAAGTGAGTAAGCCCTTAGGAGTGTCTCTACACTTAATACCCTCCAGCGTCCGATTTGGGAGTTATTGGCTTAAAGCTTGTTACAAGGGTGTAATAGAAAGCCTAAGGGAACCGAACATTGCACATGGTCTAGCCTCTCTTGTTTTGAATTGAAAGTGTCATGAATTTCAATCCTAAAGTGGATGAATTAATAAATTTGAAATGTCTATGAGGTTTTCCTCGATTCTTGTACCTTGTAACTAATCGAAAGTTGATAGATATGGAATTAATGTCTGAAAATGGTAAGAATGCTACTTGGCTATAATACCTTAGACTTATTATCACTACACCTTTAGGGTGATTTTTTCGAGTTAAGGGTAACATGATTGAATAGGTGATGTGTATACATGTAATATTGAGCTTTAAAAGATGAATTCATGTCATTGCTTTATTATTAATCATGTTGATGTGTGTTGATTGGTTGAGGTTGAAAATCCTTCGATTTTGTGGGTATAACGCATGCAAACCCTCACAAGACTATAACTCGTCCTCTGAGGTAACTCAAGGTTTCAAAGGCTTGTTGCACCTTGCTAAGTGCAACCGTTTACTCCACAAAAGTAAGTTAGGTAGTTTTTCTTTTGTTACTTCCTTTGGTTGATGATGTTGATCGTTCCCTATAGCTCTTATTGCTCGAGGTCGAGCAATTGATAAGTTTGGGGAGGTTCATATGAGTCATTTTTACGTGTGTTTAAGCCCAATGTGTTTAGTTTTTAGGCTCATTTGTCGCTTGATTTGTGCCACATGTGCATTTAATACGCGCGTTAAGTGACTTCGGGCCTTAAATGGATGCAAGCGAAAAAAAGGGCAAAAGACAATGTATTGATAGAACTCAAAATGAATGGCTTCGGACTGCGGCGCCTAGGCGCCATTTCAACCATGTCCAGGCGCCAGTCACAGTGAAGAACAAGTTCATCCACGAAGTAGCTCCGCATTACCTGCACCTATTAGGTGTGTGCTCTCGATGCCAACACGGAAATAGATTGTATAGGGCACTTCATTATGTTGTACAAACAATTTTATTCTATTTATAGAAAGGCAATTATCTTTTTGTTCATATAAATCTGTATGGCATTAACAAGTATTGAACAAACAGTCCATGTGAATCAAGGAGGACTTTCCACCCCTTATGGAATAAGGATATGGCACGGGAAGAGTCTAGTACTTGATCACTTAAAGGGGTTTGCAAGTCGAGGAATCTTAATTGGGCATTAAGATTCGACTTGTATGACACATGCTCTGACAAGGAGTGCCAGTCGAACACTATTAGTGAAAGAGTTAGGTGCCCGGTGCGCCATTTGTAGGGCGTAGTAACCGACTCTTTAAACAGTCTTATATTTTATCTTGTCAAGTAATTTAATATATGGAATTTTCTTCTTTATCTTATCATTCTATGCAATTAGATAAAGTCCCCTAGATCACTCTTAAGCTATGAGATGTGTTTGGTATCGGGGATGCCAATCATGGAATACGTCTCTAAGGTTGTGGTCTTAAAGATGTTCCAAGTCATAGAATCATTGAGATAGGGATATCAATGACTCGTAAAGACTTGCACGTACAATGCACACTCTTGGAGAGTGTATCCTATTCCATGGTTACTGATACGGTGTACATCAGTGCATGTATGTGGGTTCTCGTTGGGATCGAGTAAACTGAACAACCCCGCTGAGATTCCATATTGGAGTCAATGTCGAATTTGGAATCTCCTCGGTTACGTAGCCATAAGATTGGTCCTCATGACTTGAGGCACCATTGGTCGTCTCGTGCACCGCTCACTGTACTTAGATTTGTCACACGATTCCAGGTGAGTCATAAAGTGGGGCATATTGGGTCCAGTCTGGTTATGTACAGAGGCGCGTGAGTCATAAAACTTGATGAAAACTTAAAAAGAAAAAAAAAAGCTTAGAGCTTAGTTCTTCATCTCTAGATTTTTCTAGCTTCTCTTGTGATTCTTGAAGACTTTCTTCTATAGAACTTCTTCTTGAAAATTAGTTGTAAAAGATTATCTTCCATAAATATTTCTTTTAGTAACTGTTCTTGTCTTCCACCTTCCACTACATAGACTCCATTTCCTTAGAGCAGATATCTAGCCAATCTTTTGCTTAAAGTATGAACTTACTTGAGGTGTGTCCTTGTAGAGGCTTCTTTCTTTAGGAGTTTATGGTGGTTTGATTCGAACCCGTCCATGTTGAGGTGAGGATTCGAAAATAAGAGCCAAAGTTTTTGGTGTGGTTTTCCTTGTGTTGTGGTTTTACACCCTCACTTTAATAAAACCCCAAATCTTGGAATCGGTTTAAAACCCCTTTACTCGTATTAGTTTTTGTTGTGCATTACTTTGACCCCCTAGCTTGGGATGCCGATATATATGTGTTTTATATACTTTATTCCTTCCGTTGCGCCGGCATCGCTCGTGGGGCATACCGATCCTAACAGTGGTATCAGAGCCCGGGTTATGCACATTAAAAACTTTGCATGTTTTTGCTTTCGGTTTCATGTAGTATTTTAACCGGTTGCTTAAATCTATATGTTACATTTGTTGATTTAATAATAGCTTGGGATTTGTCATCGTTTTTCTTAAAATCTTGGAGATTTTATTTTTTTTAAACGATTGAAAATTAAGAGACAATAAAAGGGAAGGTCGAAACCCGGGCAAGGACCGTTGATATTGAACCCAAGCTACGAGACTTTGTGCGCACCCGGCCGAAGGCTTTGTGCGCATAAGGGTGTGCTCATTTAGTAGGGCTCAATATCGCGAATCATTGCCAACCGTCGAAGGAAACTTGGCGGGGGTCAAGACGGGGCTGACCATGGCCGATTCCACCCCTTGGTGGTCTCGACCATGGTCGAGAAACTGTCCAGCAGTTGCTGGACAGTGTGTGCGCTGCTCGGCGGTGCACGGTGCGTTGCCGGGCACCGTACATGGGTGTGCGTATGCACACCATGTGCTTGATGGTTGGACCATCTTGACGTGGTGTGGTACACACGACCCGGGCCTTCAAGGACTCCTACCTTTGGCCCATTTCTTGATTTTGGAATCAACTTCCACACGTTTTTGAGTTATTTATAAGTTTGGAATTTTTGAAACTAAAAAAACTCGGTTTTTCCTCAAAACATATAAATCCCAAAGTTATGATTGTTTCAACTATGTGATGGGCTTATGATTAATTAATGCTTTGCATGTCATCTTCATACGCGTGATTAATTGGGTTGTAATTATTATTGGCCTCTATTTCAATTTGGTTGTATATTTTATTTTCGCACTTTCTTTTTCATTATATTGTAATTGAAGATGGTGACGAAGATGATGGACCATTATTGAAGATTATGTATGCCGGTGGAAGCTTATGTAATAGATCGGGCCTATTTTAATTTAGTACCCTAGATTGCCTTAGATTCACCGGTGGCTCGGGTGGATCGCTTAGGGACCCACAATCATCCATATTTGTTTACCTCTTTGTGGATGTCTTATATTATGTTTTCTTATATGCTACTTGGATTGCATGATCACATAATTAAAGATAATCCTAATCTTGATGAGACCTTACATGTTGAAACCCCTCGCTTGATTTGTTTCAAGTAAATCCAAGAAATATTAAGTTTTTGTGGAAATTGAACGAGGTTCCATTGTCCACGCCTTCCATCATAAGTGGTGGCATGTGAAATGCCATGAAGCTTGGCCCGCCGTCCATGAGTCGTGGGGTGGCGTCAAGTGGATTAGGCTGTGAGCACCACTAAGCATAGAGATGCTCGTGGGATCGATTTGTCTAGGTGTCGTCCATGAGTCGTGGGGCACATTAGTCCGGTCGATTGACCATGAATATTTGATTGGCGTCACTTAATGTTTACTACCATATGGGCTCGTGTTCTCGAGGTATATGGGAAAGACGAGGCAAAATATCTTGAGAACTATAAGTCGATATAGAAGGCCGGTAAGCCTACCATACGGATTTATCATATGGGCTCGTGTTCTCGGGGCATATGAAGAGTCGCTTATGGATCTCGAGCCCACTAGGGAGACCCACATATCTCCTCGAATATCCATATAAGAGGGTTATGGAATTCGATAAAATAGTGGGAAACACGTATGATTAAACGCCGAATTATATGTGGAGAAGATTACATATTGAATGCTAATTGTTTTGCCTCGCTATTTATTTTGTAGTTAACAAAATGGCCAAAAAAATCCACTTTCAACAATCCTAGATTCCAATAAACTTGTCGGTCCCAACTATGCCGATTGGTACCGAAACATTAAAATTGTGCTTCAAAGTGAGCGCAAGGATAGCGTATTAGATACGCCTTTGCCTCGTGTCACTCACACAAGCACTGATGATGAACGTGCCGCTTTTGATAAGTGGACTGATGATAATATCCAAGTGAGATGTATCATGATGGCTTCTATGACTAATGAGCTTCAAAAGCAATTTGAGCATGTGACCATCTCCAAGGATATTATCAAAAGTCTCGAGGAGCTCTATGGCACTCGAACTAGGAGGGAGATATTCGCAATCTCTAAAGAGCTATTCCATGAGGGACCTTCGGTTGATGATCATGTTTTACGTATGATCAGTCTTATTAATAAGCTTTCTGATCTTGGCATAAAATTTGAGACCGGGCTTTCTGTTGACCTCGTGCTACAGTCCCTTCCGAAGTCGTTTGACCAATTTGTCATCAACTACAACATGAATCAACTTGAGGCTTCATTACCCGAGTTGCTGAACATGTTGAAGAGTGCAGATGCCACCATCAAGAAAGATAAGCCGGTACTGCTTGTTGGTTCCTCATCCCGTTCTAAGGGCCGTAAGGCTAATAAAAATAAGGGGAAGAAGAACAACAACAAGAAAAAACAGTTGAAAGGCAAAGGTGGTGTAAAAAAGGCTAAGGGTACCGATCATATTGCGTGCTTCAATTGTGGTAAAAAAGGACATTGGAAGCGTAATTGCACTGAACCAATGAATGGAATGTTTTATGTTGAAGTTAACTTATCAGTTAATGATGCTTCTTAGGTGTTGGACACCGGATGTGGAGTTCACCTTTGCAATGATTTGCAGGTGATAGCAAGAAGCAAGCAAATAAGTAGAGGGGAGATGACCATGCGGTTTGGGAATGGAGCACGGGTTGCTGCCAAGGCCGTACGAACTATCTACTTATCTTTTCCCAACAAAAACCATGTTATTTTGAACAATGTATTTTACATTCCACAATTAATTAAGAACATCATTTCTGTACCCTTGTTGGACAAGGAAGGTTATAGTTTTGTTATAAAAAATAGAGCTTGCTCCATGTTTTATGGTTCT
Organism: Buddleja alternifolia; assembly: GCA_019426215.1. Classification (NCBI taxonomy): domain Eukaryota; kingdom Viridiplantae; phylum Streptophyta; class Magnoliopsida; order Lamiales; family Scrophulariaceae; genus Buddleja; species Buddleja alternifolia. The sequence goes on along the minus strand of CM033397.1, from coordinate 8,867,616 downwards.
TCTTTAATATTGGAGTCAAAGTTGTCTCATGGCTTATACACGGTTCTCCCCGATACTCCAATCTTATTATCTCAACATGAGGAACATACTAGTAAGAGAAAGTTAGATAATCAAAATGATACATACCTGTGGCATGCTAGACTAGGCCATATCTCTAAAGATAGAATTCATAAGATGGTGGATAAGCTTGACCTTCGGGAAATGCTAGATATGTCAACTTGTGAATCTTGTCTAAAGGGTAAGATGACCAAGTCACCATTTGCCGGGAAAATGGAGCGAGCTACTAACCTTTTGGACTTGGTCCATATGGATGTATGTGGTCCGCTTAATGTAAGCACTAAAGGGAACCATTCTTACTTCATAACCTTCACCGACCACTTTTCGAGGTATGGTTACATGTATCTTATGAGATACAAGTCTGAAGCCTTTGAGAGGTTCAAGGAGTTTAGACATGAAGTAGAGAAGAAAACGGGAAGAAGTATCAAAGCTCTTCGATCGGATCGAGGGGGAGAATACTTGTCCCGTGAATTCCTTGATTATCTAAAAGACAATGGGATTGTCTCTCAGTGGACTCCGCCCGGTACTCCCCAACTTAATGGGGTAAGCGAGCGAAGGAATCGGACCTTGATGGACATGGTTCGATCCATGATGAGTTTCACTGGACTTCCTCTTTCCTTCTGGGGATATGCACTAGAATCTGCGACACATCTATTAAATAGAGTACCGTCAAAGAGTGTCTCCAAGGTGCCATATGAAATGTGGTTTGGTAAACCACCCACTTATAAATACCTAAGGGTATGGGGTTGCTCGACTTATGTCAAGCAACTAGTGGGCGATAAGTTGGATGCAAGATCCTCTTTATGTAAGTTTGCGGGATATCCAAAGGAATCATATGGATATTATTTCTACAACCCATCGGCACATAAAGTGTTTGTTTCAAGGAACGCTACCTTCTTAGAGAAGGAATTTCTATTGGATAGAAATGGCGAGGTTGCAGAACTTAAGGAAACTCAAGAACCACAAAAGGGTTCACCTGATACCACAGATGCACAACCAGAAGTAGTAGCAAGTACACAACATCCTCGAAGATCCGAAAGGATCCCGAAACAACCTGAGAGGTATCGTTTCTTGCTTGATAGCAACGAGGATGGTAATTCCCCTGATCCAAGGACATATGGGGAAGCGACGTTGGACGTCGATTCGAGAAAATGGTTAGAAGCCATGCAATCCGAGATGGACTCCATGCACTCCAACAAGGTTTGGACCTTGGTGCATCCACCTGACGGGTCTAAACTCGTAGGCTGCAAGTAGATCTATAAGCGAAAGCTTGGAGCAGATGGAGAAGTAGTCACCTACAAGGCACGTCTTGTGGCGAAAGGTTACACTCAGAGGCAAGGAATTGACTATGATGAAACCTTTTCACCAGTGGCGATGGTCAAATCCATTCGGATACTTCTAGCTATAGCTGCATATTTAGACTATGAAATATGGCAGATGGATGTGAAGATGGCTTTCCTCAATGGTAAAATAGAGGAAGAGCTTTACATGGAGCAGCCCGAGGGCTTCGCATCCATAGGAAGTGAGCACAAGGTGTGCAAACTTCAGAGATCCATTTATAGACTCAAACAGGCTTCCCGCAGCTGGAACAAGTGTTTTGATGATACTGTACAAACATATGGTTTTCTTCAAAATGCTGATGAAGCATGTGTGTACAAAAGGGCTAGTGGGAGCGCGATAACATTTTTGGTGCTTTACGTTGATGACATTCTATTGTTTGGAAACAACATAGGAATGTTGCAAGAAACGAAAGCGTGGTTGTCCACACAATTCTCAATGAAGCATATGGGAGAGGCATCCTACATTCTCGGAATGAAGATTCATCGAGATAGATCCAGTAGAATGCTGGGACTCTCCCAATCTACGTACATAGATAGAGTTTTGAAGAGATTCAAAATGGATCAGTCCAAGAGAGGACTGGTGCCTATGAGACATGGTATTTCTCTTTCCAAGTCTATGTCCCCTCAGACACCGGAGGAAAAGGAAAAGATGTCTCACATACCATATGCCTCCGCTATAGGGAGTATTATGTATGCTATGCTATGTACACGGCCTGATGTGGTTTATGCACTTAGTGCAATAAGTCGATATCAAGCCAATCCAGGCGAAAAGCACTGGAAAGCCGTAAAGGCAGTCCTTAAGTACTTAAGAAGAACTAAGGATGCCTTCCTAGTCTACGGTGGAGGAGAATTAAAATTGGAAGGCTATACAGATTCTAGCTTCCAATCTGATGTGGATGATTTCAAATCTATCTCAGGATTTGTCTTTGTACTCAATGGTGGAGCGGTCAGCTGGAAGTGTTCTAAACAGGAAACTATTGCTGACTCCACCACAGAGGCTGAGTACATTGCAGCCTGGGCGGCTGCAAAAGAAGCTATTTGGATAAGGAACTTCATCTAAGAGTTGGGTGTTGTTCCATCTATTGTTGATGCCGTACGATTCTACTGTGATAACAATGGGGCGATTGCACAGTCAAAAGAGCCAAGGTCTCATCAGAGGTCCAAACACATAGAAAGGCGATACCATCTAATCAGAGAGATCGTTCGTAGAGGCGACGTTCAAGTGGAACGTGTGGACTCGGCAAATAACATAGCAAACCCCTTTACCAAACCCTTGGGCCAAAGAGTATTGGAGGGACATCTTGAGAAGATGAGCCTGAAATGCATGGGTAATTGGCTCTAGGGCAAGTGGGAGATTGAAAGAGTTAGGTGCCCGGTGCGCCATTTGTAGGGCGTAGTAACCGACTCTTTAAACAGTCTTATATTGTATCTTGTCAAGTAATTTAATATATGGCATTTTCTTCTTTATCTTATCATTCTATGCAATTAGATAAAGTCCCCTATATCACTCTTAAGCTATGAGATGTGTTTGGTATCGGGGATGCCAATCATGGAATACGTCTCTAAGGTTGTGGTCTTAAAGATGTTCCAAGTCATAGACTCATTGAGATAGGGATATCAATGACTCGTAAAGACTTGCACGTACAATGCACACTCTTGGAGAGTGTATCCTATTCCATGGATACTGATACGGTGTACATCAGTCCATGTATGTGGGTTCTCGTTGGGTCGAGTAAACTGAACAACCCCGCTGAGATTCCATATTGGAGTCAATGTCGAATTTAGAATCTCCTCGGTTACGTAGGCATAAGATTGGTCCTCATGACTTGAGGCACCATTGGTCGTCTCGTGCATCGCTCACTGTACTTAGATTTGTCACACGATTCCAGGTGAGTCATAAAATGGGGCATATTGGGTCCATTCTCGTTATGTACAGAGGCGCGTGAGTGCCAAGAGAGAATCCGTCACTGATCATTAGCATCGGCGCATATCCTATGTACTTCACAGTGTATTGACCATGGGAACCTCTGGCCGGAGTGGTATCAATAAGGAGGCGCAGTGTTTCCTCGCTCGATTGATAAATTGGTCAATGTCACTTAGATCAATATACATAGTATCGAGTTACTGGGATTTCGACTGACATCCAAGTCCTAGATTCGATCGGGATATTTGATGGAAGGATTTTACTTATGCGAAAATCGTAATGCGGAAAGGTCACCTAATAATCCTTCATGGCTAGGTCTTCTTGGCGCGTGGCTAGTACTAACCTTGATTTGTAGGAACCATGAATTAATCGGTAATTAATTCTTGGTCGGATTAAAATACTTGGAGTAATTAAATCTAGCAATGAAAATTGCAAAGGCACAACGGGGTTGTGTTCCTACTACTAGTACATGAACGAACCTACAATGGGGTTACACACTTACTCAAGAAAGTTCAATTACTATGTGAATATTAATCCGATTTAGGATTAAAGTGAAATTGATTAATGAGATTAATTGATTAAGTGGAAGACATTTTAATTAGTAGGCTTGGGAAAATAATTTTTCTATTAATTAATCTTGGAGATTAATCATTAACGAAAATTATTATTATCCGGGAATTTATTTAAGCTACTAATTTTACTATTAATTAATCATGAAGATTATTTAATTAACAAGTCTTGGAAGACTTGGGAGTCATTTTAATTAAGTTGGATTTAATTAAATGAAGTCACAAGAGTTAAATTCAAAGCTAGTCAAAGTTTGACTTGTAATGTTTTTTAAATGAAGAAGAAAATGAAAAATATTCTCTTACACATGTGGTGGTAGTTGAGGATGGAATGGTCGGTGAGAATGAGGTGGTAGGTGAAGAAAAACAAGTCTTCTACTCCACCTAACACCATATGGCCGAACATTCGTGGCTATAAAAGGAGGTGTTCTTGCTCTCATTTAAAACTTGATGAAAACTTAAAAAGAAAAAAAAAAGCTTAGAGCTTAGTTCTTCATCTCTAGATTTTTCTAGCTTCTCTTGTGATTCTTGAAGACTTTCTTCTATAGAACTTTTTCTTGAAGATTAGTTGTAAAAGAATATCTTCCAAAGATATTTCTTTTAGTAATTGTTCTTGTTTTCCACCTTTCACTACATAGACTCCATTTCCTTAGAGCAGATATCTAGCCAATCTTTTGCTTAAGGTATGAACTTACTTGAGGTGTGTCCTTGTAGAGGCTTCTTTCTTTAAGAGCTTATGGTAGTTTGATTCGAACCCCTCCATTTTGAGGTGAGGATTCGAAAATGAGAGCCAAAGTTTTTGGTGTGGTTTTCCTTGTGTTGTGGTTTTACATCCTCACTTTAATAAAACCCCAAATCTTGTAATCGGTTTAAAACCCCTTTACTCGTATTAGTTTTTGTTGTGCATTACTTTGACCCCCTAGCTTGGGATGCCGTTATATATGTGTTTTATATACTTTATTTCTTCCATTGCGCCGGCATCGCTCGTGGGGCATACCGATCCTAACAGTGGTTTCAGAGCCCGGGTTATGCACATTAAAAACTTTGCATGTTTTTGCTTTCGGTTTCATGTAGTATTTTAACCGGTTGCTTAAATCTATATGTTACATTTGTTGATTTAATAATAGTTTGGGATTTGTCATCGTTTTTCTTAAAATCTTGGAGATTTTATTTTTTTTAAACGATTGAAAATTAAGAGACAATAAAAGGGAAGGTCGAAACCCGGGCAAGGACCGTTGATATTGAACCCAAGCTACGAGACTTTGTGCGCACCCGGCCGAAGGCTTTGTGCGCATAAGGGTGTGCTCATTTAGTAGGGCTCAATATCGCGAATCATTGCCAACCGTCGAAGGAAACTTGGCGGGGGTCAAGACGGGGCTGATCATGGCCGATTCCACCCCTTGGTGGTCTCGACCATGGTCGAGAAACTGTCCAGCACTTGCTGGACAGTGTGTGCGCTGCTCGGCGGTGCACGGTGCGTTGCCGGGCACCGTACATGGGTGTGCGTATGCACACCATGTGCTTGATGGTTGGACCATCTTGACGTGGTGTGGTACACACGACCCGGGCCTTCAAGGACTCCTACCTTTGGCCCATTTCTTGATTTTGGAATCAACTTCCACACGTTTTTGAGTTATTTAAAAGTTTGGAATTTTTGAAACTAGAAAAACTCGGTTTTTCCTCAAACCATATAAATCCCAAAGTTATGATTGTTTAAACTATGTGATGGCCTTATGATTAATTAATGCTTTGCATGTCATCTTCATACGATTGATTAATTGGGTTGTAATTATTATTGGCCTCTATTTCAATTTGGTTGTATATTTTATTTTCGCACTTTCTTTTTCATTATATTGTAATTGAAGATGGAGACGAAGATGATGGACCATTATTGAAGATTATGTATGCCGGTGGAAGCTTATGTAATAGATAGGGCCTATTTTAATTTAGTACCCTAGATTGCCTTAGATTCACCGGTGGCTAGGGTGGATCGCTTAGGGACCCACAATCATCCATATTTGTTTACCGCTTTGTGGATGTCTTATATTATGTTTTCTTATATGCTACTTGGATTGCATGATCACATAATTAAAGATAATCCTAATCTTGATGAGACCTTGCATGTTGAAACCCCTCGCTTGATTTGTTTCAAGTAAATCCAAGAAATATTAAGTTTATGTGGAAATTGAACGAGATTCCATTGTCCACGCCTTCTATCATAAGTGGTGGCATGTGAAATGCCATGAAGCTTGGCCCGCCGTCCATGAGTCGTGGGGTGGCGTCAAGTGGATTAGGCTGTGAGCACCACTAAGCATAGAGATGCTCGTGGGATCGATTTGTCTAGATGTCGTCCATGAGTCGTGGGGCACACTAGTCCGGTCGATTGACCATTAATATTTGATGGGCGTGACTTAACGTTTACAACCATTTGGGCTCGTGTTCTCGGGGTATATGGGAAAGACGAGGCAAAATATCTTGAGAACTATATGTCGATATAGAAGGCCGGTAAGCCTACCATACGGATTTATCATATGGGCTCGTGTTCTCGGGGCATATGAAGAGTCGCTTATGGATCTCGAGCCCACTAGGGAGACCCACATATCTCCTCGAATATCCATATAAGAGGGTTATGGAATATCCATATCTCCTGAACGAGAGAAAACTCAAAGGAAACCATATCAAAACGAGTTAAGGGGGAGGGAAACAAAACGAGGGCACAAAAGAAAAGAAAGAAAGCAATAAAAGAAACTTGGGTTGCCTCCCAAGAAGCGCTTGCTTATAGTCATTAGCTCGACTCCCTTGCACTGCTCATGGTGGATCATAAGGAGCAATGCCAACTTTGTATGGACGAGCCTTTTTGTGCTTTTTCCAGTTACGTAGAGGCTTTTCCTCTCCAACCTCTATCACACAACCTAAAAGAATTAGAAGTGAGCATAAGGTCTCATTCAAAAATACATAATTGAAATGTAAAGATGAATGTTTAAGAGGAAGTGACGAAGAATCATCAATGGATGATTGCAACTCATATGCGGCTGCCCCATACTCCCCTAGCCTTGGTTTTGACAACTCAAATGGTGGTTCATCCAAGTGATTTATATATCCTTTGATTTTCTCATTCTTGACCGTAGTATCACTTGGGTTCTCAAAGTATGCATCGAATGGATCACTAGAGTTGTAAACCTTGACTTCAACCTCCTCTACTCTATCTCTCTGGTTATTGATACAATTTTGTAAGAATTCGAGAGATATGGTGGTAAGCGACATTGGGTTCTTGAAGATTTCTAATGTTCTTTCTTGGCCATGTCTGGGAATGGTTTCAAAAATCTCTTTCTGCAATCGTGGGTGCTCAGGTGCTTTTACCTCAATTTCGATACACATGGTTTCTGGAGGTGGTTCTTCTTCAGTGATAGGGTGTAAACATTGCTGTTCTAAATCAAAACCTTGTTCAACTTCTATATTGAGGGATGCCTCAATCTCTTTGGTACTACTCTCCATGGTGCAAGGCGTTTTCTCCTTCCATAAGTTGACTTCTTGATTTACTAGTCTTGCCACTTCCTTGCTACGAGCTTCCGACTCCTTTCTACGAGCTTCTGACTCCTCGAAACTTGCTTCTGCCTCCTTTATGCTAGCTTGTACCCATACACTAAATTCATTTCCCAAGGCCTCAATTTTAGACCTCGTCTCTAGCTCCTGTTGATGAAAACTATCATGTTGTTGGTAAGGAAGGCTACCGGCATGGTCAAACCCCGATGAAAGTATCATTGCATCATTGTTGTAACTCCATGTTGAGCTTGGATGATTTATCCAACCGGGATGGTAGGTGGGCTCATAGGATTCCATTTGCATTGAGCTTGATGTGGTGATTGATGAATCCATATCCTGACATGGCCATTGAAAGTTATAAGCACTCATATCTTCAAGAACTAGAAATATACAAAATAAAAAATTGACTTAAGCTCAGAACGAATAAGAGAATCTCGATATTAGATACTATAGTTGTCCCCGGCAACGGCGCCAAAAACTTGACACGACAAAATCCTAGCAAGAGAACTACGTCGCGTAAGTAGTAAAGTGGATTTATAAGTCCGGGGTTATCGTATCCGCAGGGACAACTGTAATCTAAGTACCAAGACTACTATATAACTCAATTCTAAGTTAAATCGGTCGATAGAAAGGTTGATTAACTAATTAATAAACACTAGAAAATAAACTAAGTCAACGTCACACCAAATAAAGGGAGGAAACAATAGAGAGAAGCGATCAAGGCACATGGTTCAACCAATTATGCATTTCGATTGTGATTTAGGTTCTATTGGATTATTAGAATGATTTAGCTAAGGCGAAATTCCCTAACGTACGTACTACCCAATCTCTTGGCATAGCAACCCTACCCTTGGTAACGATTTCCTATATATCTCTATATGAAAACCCGATTAACGAGGATGCATTTAGGGTCTAGGAATTCCCCACGTGAATGGAAAGCCACCTAAAGAAACTGAGTATATCTCTAGTCGGTTTAACTATAGGGTATTCAATGTTTATATCTTCCCTAGGTTATTATCTCTCGATCTCTAACCTAGGCATTTTATCAAACACTTGGTGATGAAGCAAATGTAGCATTGAGATCAAATATTGAATACATAGCTAAAACCAAAATTAATCCAATAAACACCAACAAAACAACAATCAAAATAACATAAATGGCCTATCCATGGCCTCAATCAAACAAGTTTAGCTCATATTCATGTCAAAAGTGCAAATATAAATCATACAAGTCATAGGAGATTTGAACAAATTCAAGAAACAAATATGTAAAAACTCCCTAATTCTTGTAGAGATGAGGATTCCTTGTTGAATTCTCCATGTTTTGACCTTCAATCTTCTCTTCTAAGCTCCCTCTCTCTCTATTTTCGTGTGGCAGCTGCTATCCAAGGTGAGTTTTTGGGTAAAAAATGGCTAAAAGGGGTATTTAAAGGCCAACCCGCTGCATCGAACGCCGCGGCGTTCGCTTGTTGAACGCCTCGGCGTTGGCTATTGCATGTGAACGCCGCGGCGTTTGTGGATGAACGCCTCGGCGTTCGTCCCCTGCTGCTCCGGCCAGGTTTGGTAAACTTCGCATAACTTTCTCTACCGATGTCGGAATTCACTGATTCAAGTTGTTGTAGAATCCTAAAACAAATATCTACAACTCCCCAGAAGACACTAGGGCCGAAATCAAACGTTAAAGATGACAAAATTGTCTCACAAGTCACTGAATGAGAAAACTCCATCGTAAGACGTTTCTTCCGATGACGTTTTCACCTCCTTTCCTACATATCTGATCTTTGTCTTCAACATAAGAAATGTACCTTTGCCTCTTATCTTTCCATTGGTAAATCAAGTGTGTAATTTGGACATGGATAGAGAACTCTATTCAATAAACTCTATCACTGCGCAAACAGTTTGTATCTTTATGCATGATTTACCTTCACTCCTTGTTCTTTTCCTCCAAATGTTATGTTATTCTATAAAATATGAGAAAACAATGGTCAAAACATCATATGTGATCAAATTATCAAGGAAACATTCAAAACTAAGTCGATAAACGGGGAAAAACTAGTGTAAAAATAACATATATCATGTGGTGATGAAGGGTGGCGCTGAAATCTTCTCTGATTGCGATGCCAAGCGTCGCCGTTCTTCGCTGAAGGGGAGGCGATGGCCGCCGCCTCGCCACAAAGACCTGCGGGCTGTGCAAATTCATTGCACAGCCTCGTGGGATTTGAACGACGCTCAGCGCCGGCATGAGTCGTTAGACGGCGTGTCATCTTCGCCACGCCCGGCGCCACAACGACGACCGGCGATTCGCCATCATCGGCGTTGGTACCTTCTGCCCTAATGGGCAGAAGTTTGATTGTGTTGGGCCAGGCCCAACACAAAATTAGATTTAATTATTCCATCAAAATTAAATTAGATTTAATTTTTGTAATAAATTAAATTAGATTTAACAATGCAATAAATTAAATTAGATTTAATTTTGCTTTGAATAAATTAAATTAAATTAGATTTAAAAATTCAATGAATTAAATTAGATTTAATTTTTCTTTGATTAAATTAAATTAAATTTCCAATTAAGATTAAGTTAGACTTAATTTTAATTTGATTAAATTGGATTTAATCCTACCATCTGAATTAAAATTGAATTTATATTATTATAATTAAATTGGATTTAATTAATAATGAATTAAAATTTGATTTTAATCTTTGAGATGCCAACATAATATTAATAAGTTTATTTACATACTTTGATGTATGTGGTGGTGAATGTATTCCATGGACTTAGGATTTACCGCTTTGTTTTTATCTGGGCTGTATTGGGCCAGAGTTTGAGCCGCCCAGTTTGTATTTATTTTACATAGAATTTTGTATAGGATGCATCTATGTAATTATTAGCATTAGGCCCATGGAGTTTCTTGGAGAATCATTCTGGAGTTTGGAGCCCGGATTTGATCAAGAAGATTAGAACTCTTTAGGCCCCTATCCCGTGATTGGTTCATTGGCTTGGACCAATTTAGAATGTCCATGGAACACATTTTGATAGAACTGCTAAGCGTTTTCTATGATTATATTTGATATATTATCCACATATGCGCGAAATGAATTAATGCGCAAAGTGAGACCTTACATAGAAAATTAAAATTCTCCCATATTTAAAATACTGAGTAGGCAAAGGATATTGGATATCCTGGCTCTCCATCAAGCTTTAGAAAATGAAGTCATGTCTTGTGCATGGCATCATCCCGGAATAAGGGGGTTATGCATTTTGACATGATTTTCAATTTTCTTCAGTGCATTAGATGCCTTCGGTCGAAACAAGTTTCGCAAGGCGAAATTCAATTGTTAGACTGATAGGAGTTGATGGGTATTGACTCAGATGGATCAACACTTATATATCAAAAAAGGTTGGGGTCAAGTGATCCATGAGACAAAGTAAGATTAAACCATCGGTTGGACTGGTTGGCGTGGAACGCCACTTCAAAGAGGCCAATGAGCCATTTATCGAAAAAGGTTGCAACTCATTGGAATCATTGAAGAACTCAATCACTCACTATGAAATCTGTCTAACAAGATTTTCGATTATTGCAGTGGGAGTGCAATGATTCGAAAAACGTAGTGGGAGCCAAGTCAAATTAAAGTCCTAATTTTACTTCGATATAACATAATCATCTTATTATATCTTGCTTTATTATCTGCAGTAAATAATATCTCTCTCAAAATGGTTAACCTATTAAAAGGTTTGCTTGAAAAAAATGTTTTGAACGGCCAAAACTTCTCTGATTGGAGTAGAGGATTGAGGACGGTCCTCAATGATGAAAATCTAGAGTATATGCTGGAACTAGATTGACCACCGAGGCCTGGGGCCAACGAGGATGATTCAGTTAAACTGGCTTACTCAGATTGGGTCTCTGATGCTCGTAAGGTTGGCGATTACATGTTGAGCTCCATGTGTAGTGAGTTGCAGTGTACACCTGAAAATATGGATAGTCCTAGATCAATCATGCTACACTTGGAGGAGCTATTCGGGGAACACGGAAAGTCCGTCAGATACTATGTGTCTAAAGAGCTGTTCAACACAAAGATGAAGGAGCATGAGGATGTTAAAGATCATGTTCTGAAGATGCTCTCCATGTTAGAAAGGCTTCGGTCTATGGGATTATACATGGATTTTCACCTCCAGGTGGACCTCATTCTCCATTCACTCCTTAGATCCTTCTCAGATTTTGTCATCAATTTTGACATGGATGACATTGAAGGATCACTCTCCACACTTATGAGTAAGATAATGATTGTACAACAACGAATGAAAGAAAAGTGGGGTGCATTCAAGTTTCCTATTATTTCGAATAATATTGAACTGGCTTGCAAAATCAGAGAACCCAGAGTTACAAAAACTCAAAAGTTTAAGACCAAGGGTCCGAAGAAGGCAAACACGTGTCTTTATTGCTGTGAGACGGGACATTGGAAGTGTGACTGTCCTACGCTGAAAGCTGAAAGTGCTTCAGGTATAGAACTTATTGTTTTAGAAACAAATTGTTCTATGACTATATTTTCTACTTCCTGGATTCTAGAGTTTGGGGCTAGTGCTCACGTATGTGTTTTGAATCAGGATCTAGAAAGAATTAAAAAGCTCGAGGATCGAGAAGTGGTGTTCAATGTTGGTAGCGGACATAGTGTAGCGGCCACTCACATTGGATCCACTTCCATCACTTTATTATCTGGACATTTAATTATTTTGGATGATTGCCTCATTTTGCCCAATGGGCTTAAGAATATTGTTTCAATTCCTGCTTTAGTTAGGAAAGGCTATTTGTTTTCCTTTATGAATAATTCTTGTGATATTTATTTTAGAAATAAATGTGTTGGCACTGCATCTTTAATCAATGGTTTGTATTATGTTAATGTCCAGAATAAATGCACTGTAAATGCTATGACAAGGAAACGTGGTATGTCTGAAATAAACCAAAAACTAATATGGCATTTGAGACTAGGTCATGCCGGGGAATTCAAGATGCACGAGTTGGAGAAAAATGGACTTATAGGTCCATTGGGGTCAGACCCCTATCCCACTTGTGAATCTTGCCTTTTAGGTAAGATGACTCGTTCCCCTTTCACAGGGCACTTTGAAAGAGCCACTGAAGTTTTAGGTTTAATACACATTGACATTTGTGGGCCTTTCAGGGGAATGGCCCGAGGAGGTTTTCAGTACTTCATTACATTCACAGACGACCATTCAAGGTATGGTCTGGTGTATTTAATGAAGTATAAGTTTGAATCCATTGAATGGTTCATAGAATTCATGGCTTTTGTTGAAAACCAGACTGGGCGACATATCAAGACACTTCGATCCGATCGAGGTGGTGAGTATATGAGCACCGAATTTGACGAGTTCTTAAGAGAACACAGCATAGTTTTACAGCTAACTCCTCCGGTGACTCCACAACTGAATGGGGTAGCTGAGCGTTGGAACCGAACATTGTTGGGCATGGTTCGCTCCATGCTCAGTTGTGCAGATCTACCCATCTCACTGTGGGGTCATGCACTGCTCACAGCTACACACATCCTGAACAAATGCCCCTCTAAATCTGTTCCAAAAAGACCATATGAGATGTGGTGTGGGAAGAAACCTAGTCTGAAATACATTAGGATATGGGGTTGCCCCGCATATGTAAAGAAGATAAAGGTAGAGAAATTGGAGGCTAGGTCCTTAAAAGGACGATTTGTTCGTTATCCCGAGGATTCCATGGGATACCTCTTTTAATTGCATGATGATCAGAGAATCATCGTAGCCTTACAGGCATTCTTTCTCGAAGAAGAATTTATTCAAGAGGGGGCAACGGGTTGAAAGATTGTTCTGGAAGAACAAAATGAAGCTCCTTTGGAGAACATTGTTCAGGAGACCCGAATTGAACCAACCATGACACAACCGTCAACGTGTCGGTCTACTAGAGTATCTTAGCCGCTTGAGAGATATGGTTATCTGCTACAAGGAGAACATAATTTGTATGCTGTAGCAGAAGAAAACCATGGAGATGATCCCTCTAACTATGACTAAGCGATGACGGATATGGATTCTGCAAAATGGCACAAAGCTATGAAAGCAGAGATGGATTTGATGTATTCGAACCAAGTCTGGACTCTAACAGATCGCCCCAAGGGTATTGTACCCATTAGTTGTAAATGGATCTATAAGAGAAAGATTGGTCTGGATGGCAAGGTTGACACCTATAAGGCCAGGCTAGTAGCGAAATGGTATGGTCAAAAAGAGGGCATTGACTATGAGAAAACCTTTTCGCATGTTGCCATGATCAAATCCATCAGGATTTTGCTTTCCATAGCTGCACACCTAGATTTTGAAATTTGGCAGATTGATGTGAAGACCGCGTTCTTGAATGGATTCCTCGAGAAGGATATCTACATGGAATAGCCCAAGGGTTTCATATCCGATGCAGATTCTCATAAGGTTTGCAAACTGAATAGGTCCATTTATGGACTTAAACAGGCCTCTCGTAGTTGGAATCTTCAATTTGATGAAGAAGTTAGAAGCTATGGCTTCATCAAAAATGAAGATGAACCGTGTGTGTATAAAAAGGTCGGTGGGAGCAAGATATCATTCTTGGTACTATATGTGGATAAAATTCTGCTTATAGGGAATGATATAAGCTCATTGACTGCGGTCAAAACATGGCTTCCAAGCACATTCTCCATGAAAGACTTGGGAGAAGCTACCTACATCCTTGGAATTCGCATCTACAGGGATAGAGCGAATAGGATGATAGGACTTTCCCAAGCCCTCTACCTAGAGAAAGTCCTAAAGCGATTTGGGATGGAAAACTCTAAGAGAGGTCTTTTTCCCATGAGACATGGAATTCATCTCTCTAAGTCCATGAGTCCTCAAAGTGAGGAGGAGCGAAAAGAGATGAGCATCGTACCCTATGCCTCAGTGGTAGGAAGTCTTAAGTATGCGATGTTATGCACGAGACCGGACAATGCTTACGCAGTAAGTAGGTTTTAAGCTCACCCAGGCAAAAAGCATTAGATTGCAGTGAAATGTATCCTAAAATACTTGAGAAGGACAAAGGATATGATTCTTACATATGGGAATGGGTAAATGAAAGTGAACGGTTACACCGATTCAAATTTTTAATCTGATATCATTGACCGAAAGTCCACTTCTGGGTTTATATTCACTCTCAACGGCGGAGCAGTGTCTTGGAAAAGTTCCAAAAAAAGTACAACTGCCGATTCCACTACCGAGGCTGAATACGTGGCTGCCTCAGAGGCTGCCAAGGAAGCTGTTTGGATCAAGAAGTTCATGGCAAAACTTCAAGTGGTTCCTAGTGTGGAGCTACCATTGCCACTATGGTGTGACAACAATGGAGCAATCGCGCAAGCTAGAGAACCAAGGTCTCACAATAAATCCAAACACATAGAGAGAATATATCACATCATTGGAAGAGACGACATTGCCGTGCAGAAAATAGCTTCAGCGGACAGCGTGGCTGACCCACTCACCAAGCCGTTATCGCAGGCGGTGCTAGATCGACATCTTGACTAGATGGGTATTAGATACCAAAGCGATTGGCATTGAGTGCAAGTGGGAGATTGTTAGGTGTGTGCCCTCGATGCCAACGAGGAAATAGAAAGTATAGGGTACTTCATTATGTTGTAGAAACAACCTTATTCTATTTATAGAAAGGCAATTATCTTTTTGTTCATATAAATCTGTATGGCATTAACAAGTATTGAACAAACAGTTCATGTGAATCAAGGAGGACTTTCCACTCCTTATGGAATAAGGATATGGCACTGGAAGAGTCTAGTACTTGATCACTTAAAGTGGTTCGCAAGTCGAGGAATCTTAATTGGGCATTAAGATTCGATTTGTATGACACATGCTCTGACAAGGAGTGTCAGTCAAACACTATTAGATAGTGAGAGCTTGTGCCATAGATATATCAATGGAATTGACATATTTGAACACGACTCGTAGTAATCCGAACACATGGGTATTTACGCGGTGACTGTCAATGATTGGATTACTGATCATAATAGTATGCGTGAGTCTTAGACCTGAGGGATCATGATCCATGTGCTTGTAGCATTGGATCTGTTACTAGAGTAGCTAGACCTGATTCACCCGTTGGTGGGGTCGACCTTGAAGTGCGATCTCAACGAGACAAGTAGCAGTTGTGAGGTGATTGCCAAGATGGGATTCACTGTCTCGATAGTAAACGAGAATGTATCTTGTGCGATCATAGGTAAATTAAATGACAAGTCTTTGGCCAAAGCAAATAAACTAACTCGTGTGGAACGCGGAGGGTAGTTTGGTAATTTCATCTTACTATGATCTATTGCACAGTATCAAGTCTTGTGAGTTTGACATGTTCCATGACTCTCACTCAATCGGGATAGGTCAGTGAAGAGCTTATACTCATATGGTATTTATGATCTAGAGGTTCGTAATGACACAATCATTTTTGTACTCGATCGGGCTACGATGTGGGTCCACGGGACTGGCTAGGTGACACCCACATCCCTTGGTATTCTCCCATTGCTAGTCGAGATGAACCTAGAGAGTCGCGCTATAAGAAGTAAGTGGGATATCTTTATGTATACGTTGTAAGGGCATTTTGGTAATTTGTCATTGGATGGACGAATTAAATAAAAGGACAAATTGATTTAATTAGTTGTTTAATTTAGATTAAATGATAATTATTTAAATTAATAATTCAAGTATTAAATTAATTAAATTAATTGATTATTTGAATTTAAAAGAATTGATTAATTAATTAATTGTATGTTTAACTGGATTTAAACTAGATTAATTAATTAAAAGATGGACTAAGTTGACTGGGCCAACTTAGCCCATCTGGGTCATCCACTAGGGCCCTATGAGGTGCCACTATGGGCCTAAGGATTTGAGGATTTATTTAATCCTCAAACTCCTAGGTAAAAGAAGAATTCAGTTATCCGCCTAACACGTACAAAACAGAAAACCCGTCCTCCTTTTTTCTGCCTAGCCGTCTTTCACAAGGAGAGAGGAATTTAGAGAAGTCAAGCTTACTTCGCGTGAAGCTCTAGAGACAGAAGTCCCGGGGATTGCTGTTGTAGATTGTAGAGTAAGAATTGAATCACGCTTCAAGCAAGGTAATTCGATTTTTGTGATTCATGTTCCTGAAAGATGAAAAATCATCAACAACCATAAAGTGATTCAACTTTAGGAATCCGACATGCTTTAATTTTCACTGCGTTTCGATTAAGGATTCCTAACAGCACCTAGGTGCCATCCCACCCACTCCTGAGCACCGCATTCCTCGCGACTGGGCGCCGATCAACTTATTCCCCAAGCCAGCTTGACATGTAGGCGTCGCCTAGGCGCCAAACCTCCCGCACCCGAGCGCCGCTGTAGCCATTTTTTGGAAGCTATAAAGCCAACTTTTCAGCATATGAGAGGGGTTCGAATTTTGGAGATTGGGAATCATTTTCTGAGATTTAAGCCAACTTTTCATCAATCTTGGAAGGAGAAAGAGGAGGATTGAGCTAGAGATTGAAGCTCCAAGCAAGGATTCATCATCAACCAAGCCTTAGGGAGTTTTACTTGCTTTCATTACATTTTTATGTTCATAACTATGTATATGATTGTTTTAGATCTTCTTAAGCTATTGATGATGAGCTGATTTTGTAGAATTAAGGCCATGCGAAGGCCGAATTTATGAGTTCATATATGTGAAGTGATCTTTCATATTTATTCTGCTATTGCTTTGTGTGTTAATTTGGTGCTTTTATTCCAATCATATGCTTGCTATTTTGCCTAATCTAATCATTCGAGAGAATATAGGTTAAGTTCAAAGGAATTAACACATCATCCATAAAAAATCAGAAATTGCCTCTAGAGATAGTTAGAGATTCCGGGCGCTGTTAGCCAAATTTTTCCACGAACATAAATGCATGATTATTGGTTAGATTTTCAGATAGACATATTTAGAGAACCGTCAATTAATCATAGGTTTATTATGAGCCGAGACATCGGGTAATAATTAATTAATGAATTTCCACCAAAGCAATAGGAGTCTAACAATTCGTAGAGTATCTCATATATATTGATGAGGAAATACGGTTGTAGCATTTACCTTAGTCGCTTTTTCATACGTGAGGTTTAATCCATAGCTTGTTTCCTCTTTTGTTCTTCATTTGTTCAGTCAATTACTTGCACTTTACTTTTGTTTGTGTTCTTTAATCATAAACTAAAATTCAAGTCATTGTGGTTCGACAACCCGGACTTTTTGTCCACTTATTACTTTCATGCTAGTAGACTTGCTATTAAAGCACGTTAGCTTCTAGCGTGTCAAGTTTTTCCGTGTGTTTAAGCACTTGATTTTGCCACATGTGCGTTTAATCTGTGCGCTAAGTGATTTCAGGCCTTATGTTAGTAATTTCATGTTAGATGTTTTGCTGATGACAAGATAGGATTTTATGTTAGACCCCAAAAGAATGTAAGTTTACACTTTCATAGAAATATTGCATAAGTGTTTAAAAGTTTGTAATTTTGTTTAGGCTTGTAATTTTTATCTTTGTAGGTTTTAGACTAAGCATTAGATACTGAATCACTAATAGAATTCTAGGTGAGTTGAAGATGAGCGTCTGAAGTAAACCAGAGATGATGATTTGTCTCTTAGCGTCTGTCAAACGCTAAAAGACTACTTCAGGATTTATGAATCAAGCGCTTACTATTCAAGCTTACTATTCACGCATCACTATTCACACGCTTACTATTCAAGCGTTCAAGCGTCCAGCGACTCAAGTATTCAAGCGCTCAGAGTTTCAAGGACTCAAGTGAATAGTATTCAAGCGCTTGGAGTTTCAAGCGTTGCTATTCAAATGAACAGAGTTTCAAGCGTTAATATTCAAGTGAACAGTATTCAAGCGTCACTATTCAGGTGAACAGTATTAAGCGTCTTCTGAATAATGCTACTATTCATGTATCACTATTCACGCGAACAGTTTTTAGATTCACCTAAGGGATTAAACCCAAGTTATCAAGGACTTAAATGCAATCACCAACGGACATTTATTTCCAACGGGAAATAAAGTCAAAATGCATTAAATGATTGATAAGTGCATTAAATGCAAACAAAGCAGTATGACTTGTGGAAAAGCCACCCTTTTTTACTAGACTGTCAGCTTTTCAGAATTCAAACCTGCTCCTGTCCAATCGGAATCAGCAGAAATTAAGGAATGTCAGAAAAAAGACTATTTGAAGTTTCGTGTCAGGTACACGCGCCTGACTTGTGTCCAACGGACAAATCCCGAGATTCTCTATAAATAGTACCCTTCAGCTATCTCTGTGAGAGAGAAAAAAAAAAGACGAAAATGTGAAAGAGAGCTGAGAAATAATTTGAGAGAAAAGCTTGCAAACCCCATAGCTAAAATCCATCAAGCTTCTCAAATACATTTCAGACAGTCACCAGATATCTCAAACCTCTTCCAAAGAAAAAACATAAATTCTTATTGAGATATCCCAAGTTGTATGAACTTCCCAACATCAAACAAACCTGTTACAATAAACCCTCAACACCTTTCATCTGAGTGAGAAAGATTGTTGACTTCCACAAGCAATATTTTTGAGTAAGAGAAGCTTGTTGAAGAAAGGTCTTTATTGGAGCTGAAGTCTGTGTAATCAAGGAGCTCAAGGCCATCTTGGAGAAGATCTTTATTAGAGCTGAAATCTATGTGATCAAGGAGCTCGAGATCGTCTTCACCTCCCTCCCTAATTTGTAGAAGATTCTGTGTGATTCTTTGAGAATCATTTTAGTGGATTGCCTCCGAGTGAAAAGGAGAAGAAGGATGTAGTTGGGATTACACCACCCAACGAACCTTACAAATATTTTGTGTCATTTACTGTTTTATTGCCTTACATTACACTGTCATATTATATCTTGAAAAGGCATTTAAAACTAATAAGCGACTAATTGGTTAAAACGACCGCTAAGCTATAAAAACATTTCCGCTGTGCTAACCCTGATTAAGTGATTGAAACGTTACCCTACTTTGGTAATTGTTGAAATCATTAAGTCTAAGTTATCTTTTCTCAAGCGTTCAAATATTTCAAAATTGATACGAAAGATTTTTAGAAGTCGAAAAAGACTTCAGGGTCTATTCAACCCCCCCCCCCTTCTAGACCCTTTCGTATGTCACTTGGGACCATCACCTTAAATGGATGCAAGAGAAGAAAAGGGTAAAAGACAACGTATTGAAAGAATTTAAGATGAATAGCTTCTGACTCCGGCGCCCAGGCGCCATTTTAGCCACGCCCAAGCGCTTTTCGCAGGGAAGAACAAGTTCAGCCACGAAGTGCGTCGCCTAGGTGCCATCCCACCAGCGGCTGAGCGCCACCTTCTCCACGCGTGGGTGCCGATCAACTTATTCCTCAAGCCAGCTCTGACACATAGGCGGCGCCTAGGCACCGAACCACTTGCACCCGAGCACCGCTGTAACAGTTTTTTGGAAGCTATAAAGCCAACTTTTCAGCATATTAGAGGGGTTTGAATTTTGGGGATTGGGAATCATTTTCAGAGATTTGAGCCAACTTTTCATCAATCTTGGAACGGGAAGAAGGGGGATTGAGCTAGAGATTGAAGCTCCAAACAAGGATTCATCATCAACAAAGCCTTAGGGAGTTTTACTTGCTTTCATTACATTTTTATGTCCATAACTATGTATATGATTGTTTTAGATCTTCTTAAGCTATTGATGATGATCTAACTTTGTAGAACTAAGGCCATGCGAAGGCCCAATTTATGAGTTCATATATATGAAGTGATCTTTTGTATTAATTCTACTATTGCTTTGTGTGAATTTTCTACTTATATTCCAATCATATGCTCGCTATTTTGCCTAATCTATTCATTCGAGAGAATATAGGTTAGGGTTCAATGGAATTAACACATTGTCCATAAAAAATGAGGAATTTCCCCTAGAGATAGGTAGAGATTCCCGGGTGCTGTTAGCCGAATTTATCCGCAAAAATTCTGAAACATAAATGCATGATTATTGGTTAGATTTTTGGATAGATATATTTATAGAACTGTCAATTAATCATAGAATTATTATTAGCCGAGACATCGAGTAATAACTAATTGGAAAAATTGCGTATAACTCAACTATGTTATCACTTTTTTGCTGAAAACCCCCTTATGTTAATTTTTTTGCACGAAACCCCCTTGTGTCAGCCTAAACTCTGCACGAAACCCCCAATTCGTGTTAAATTCATGGAAAGTAGCATACACGCACAGTGTATTTGATGTAGGGTTGGGGGTTCATGCAGGGTTTAGACTAACACAAGGGGGTTTCGTGCCAAAAAATTAACATGAGGGGGTTTTCAGCAAAAAAGTGACAACACGGGTGGGTTATATGCAATTTTCCCTAATTAATTACGGAATTTCCACCAAAGCAATAGGAGTCTAATAATTCGCAGAGATCTCATATATATTGACGAGTAAATAAGGTTGTAGCATGTGCCTTAGTCGCTTTTTCATACGTGAGGTTTAATCCATAGCTTGTTTCCTCTTTTGTTCTTCGTTTGTTCAATCAATTACTTGCACTTTACTTTTGTTTGTGTTCTTTAATCATAAACTAAAATTCAAGTCCTTGTGATTCGACAACCCAGACTTTTTGTCCACTTATTACTATCACGACTAGTATACTTGCAATTAAAGCACGTTAGCTACTAGCGTGTCAGTTATAGTGGAAGATAGTCCTCAGGGTAAGCACTTATGTCTTTTATATCTCGAATCTCTACTTAGTAGAATCTTTTCCTATTTCTCAAACGCTTGCATGTGTTAGCTCAAAGTGTGTCATACGCTGATGCAACTCCTCCCGAGTTGGCCGTAGAGTTGGATGTTGACTTGTCAATAGTGATGGACATCGCCAAAGAAGTTGAAATGGTCCTTGCGGACACTGAGATCTCCACATTCCGGGAAATGACTTCGGATGTTGAGTGGTCTATAGAAGTGGCCCCAATTGTCCCCACTCCAACTGGTCCTCTTCCTCCAGTGGTGAATTTCTTTCCAAGAGGCCATGATGAAGATCTTGAGTACTACTATGCCTGGAGAGAAATGACCCTTCGGCTGTTAATTGAGATGGAACTCATTTTTCAAACCACCCTCCACAATTCAGCTCTTTCAGAGGCTCAAAAATCACAAATATCCGAAGAGCTTGCAACTCCAGGATTGAAGTCCAAGAAGGAGATTGCCGCTCATCTTGAGTATCTAGAGACTCCTCTTAGTGATTTGGCAAAGTTTGAAAGCAGCTTCTTTCAGGAAGTTGGCCGAAGTTTTGAATGCAACTATCCGTTCCGCCGCACTCATGTTCAAATAAAACCTCACATGAGTGATTGGGAGAAGAACCCCGATGAAGAACAGTCTAATAAAATGGGTTTTTCTGCCCTGCGAAATGTCGCCCATTCAGCCGCTAACAAGTCTTCACCAAAACCTTTGCGTTTATGGAAAGGAAAGGTTGCAATGTTCAGAGAACAACCCAATCCAACCAATTTCTCGGTTGAAGATGAAGCCCAAGAATTTCTTGGCAGAGTTTGGGTCGATAACTTTGAAGTTGAGAAAGAAAGATTCAAGAAGCTACTCGAGGCCAAGAAGACAAAGAATTAGCTGAGAAACTCGGAAGACGCTGGATTTTGGACACATCCAGGTGGGCTGAAGAGTTTGTACTGCATCTCCATTCAATTGAAGAGATGCTCAAGCATCCCTTTATCTTCAATTTTGGAATCGAGCACATGCGTCGAGGTTTAGCTATGTTTTTACTGCAAAGGCGCGAATCGCTAGTGAGAGAGGCAAATGCCTTGCCGTATTTTAGAAGAGGCATGGAACATTTTATCAGACATCAACTTACTCAGATCAGTGAGGGAGCACACTACGTTTTTCATTCGAAACAAAAATTTTGCTCAACGTTTCCAAGTAGATCTGAATGTAGACACCTCCTCCAGCAAATGTGATGCCCTTCCAAATCCCAGCGAAGTACATATACATTTAACAGATGATCATCCAGAGTTTCATCGAGACAGAAGAGCGATTGTTGAGAATGCTCAATTGCGGGATATCACTTTTAACCATCACTTTGGTTTTAGTGCCCTTCGTGGTTACAATCTTCATCCTGCCCTGTTTTGTGAGCAGAACATCTGAGTGGCCCAAATTCATTCACTAATTTGGCCAATGGATCAGGAGCTAGCTCAAGTGCTGATGCCTTTCTTAATGGACTACTTCAAATCGTACACATCTGGTGTAGAGATCCCGAAAGACACGGATCTAGCGTTCAGATCCGAAAAGTGCGAAGACACTTTGTTTTTCATCCCGCGATCATTCTACCAAAGTTTAAAGCATGTTCTGGAAGCGATTGGCCCAATCTGAGTTATCCCTATTAAAAGACATTTTTTTGTGGAAATCACAGAGTTACAAGTGGACCATTCTCCTAATGTTGAAGACGCTCCAATTGTAGACGCTGATATTCAAATGGCAGAAGCCTTCAGTGCTCCAGAAGTTGGGACTCCACTTGTAGATCAAGTTGCGCAGAATGAAGCTGCAACTCAATCTTTTGATTTAGCGATTCAGGATGTACAAGACGAAATTGCTGAAGACCCATAGGAACCTTTCAACATAGACAAATCAAAGGGAAAGGCAGTAGTTTCAAGCTCATATGGACTCGTTCCATCTCCTGAGCATCCTTCTTCTTCCTCAAACTCAGATTGAGATAGCGATCCAAAGCTAAAGGATTTTAGAAAAGCAGTCAGGAACTCGCTCCACAACATTGAGAGTTCCTGCTCAAAGATGATAGCCAATGATGAGATGCACATGAAACTTACCTCCGATATAAGAAGCCATGATATATCAAACGCCGCGGTCAAGAGTACTACATCAATACTGGATCGCTTGGTCCCTTTAATTATCGGCCTATCCGAAGAGTTTAATCGCTCTCTAGCTCAGAACGCTTCAGCAGATACGGAAAGGCATAATACTTCTAATTTCGTGAGTCAAAGTATTGTTGAACAAGTTGCCCTACTCGTCGATGAAGTCAAATTACTACGCCACGATATCGATGAGCTGAAATCTTCGCTTGATGAAGTCAAGAAGGGGGAAGAAAAAGAAAATCCAAAAGATCAGAAAGCCAAAGGAAAAGCCTCAGAGCCAATTTCCAAAACCAATAACAAAAATTGGCGCTCCATGTTTGAAGAGATTGAGATGTTGAATTTCTTGAAGGCATGGGTTTTCATCCTTACTCTGAATCCTTGCGACAACCTCTTAACTAGAAACCTTCCAATGATTAAGTCCAAGATCTCTACCATGATCTTATCCAGACGCTTGGAATTCGTCCAAGAGATTGGGTGGAAAGGTTGTTAGAGCTCAACATAAGCGCTAAAGAATGTCATGAGGACTACAATGAAGTCTATCATATAACAATCATAGACATTGTCTGAGTTCTCCTTGATCTAGCGAATCTTCCAGGAAGAGATGTCCAAGAAACGACAAAAAAGATGATCACTTATCTTGCTTTAGCTTTCTTTTATCTTCTGTTGCTTTAAGTTTATTTTTCTAATTTCAGTGTAATCATGTGCGACTCGGTATCTAATACTTAGATTAAAATCTATAAAGATAAAAATTACAAGGCTAACAAAATTAATAAGCTTTCAAACACTTATACAAATATTCTATGAAAGCATAAACTTATATTCTTTTGGAGTCTAACATAAAATCCTATTTTTGTCATCATCAAAACATCTAACATAAAATTTCCTAACAATTTCCCCATTTTTGATGATGTCAACACCTTAACTCTTTTATAGTTCAAGAGTTTGAAGAAAAACTAAAAGATATAGGTTAGCGTTAGAAAGTTAGTTGAGTTAGCTAATGTTAGATTTTCTTCAACAAGATATTTCAGCGTTTAATCATTCATTCATATAGAAAATTGAAGCTATCCGAGTTGAAATGCCCAAGCGATACAAAGTTAGATCAAGTCATTAAAGCTTTTTGATTTGCATTATCTACACTACTACAAAAATAGCCTATTACAGCAGTTTTTTTCGGCCTATTACAGCGGTTTTAACCGCTGTAGTAGGTACCGCTATAATTGGTCAAGGCCTATTACAGCGGTTAATAAAATAACCGCTGTAATAGGTATACCCTATTACAGCGGTTATTCTATTAACCGCTGTATTTAAATTATTATTTTTATATAATTTTTTTTTAATCGAGCTATTACAGCGGTTATGCAAATAACCGCTGTAATAGGTACCCCTATTACATCGGTTATTTTCATAACCCCTGTAATAGGGGTATTTTTTTTTTTTTTAATAAACCAGGTCAAAAAGAAAAGGAAAATAAAGCCAGACTCATCAAATTTCTTAGCATATGATATCCCAACAAAAATTAATAAGATTCTATGCCTGTAACTTCAAAATTGTAAAGCATAATTAATACACGAACTAAATCAGTGCAATTTTACACGAACAAGTCTCGCCCCAGAATTCCAAATCAAAACCAATCAACAATACATAAATACACACTACCAGTAATTACTCAATTCCCAGAGAGATTCTCAACATACGACTTCATAGCGCAAACAAAAGCAAAGCTCATTCAGAGCCAAAAAAAACTATACAACACAGCAAAACCCTAGAAATAAATACCTAACACCAAGAACATGAAAATCATCACGAGAAGTGGCCTCGTCAGGAGTCTGCTCTGCACGAAGACGACGACCATCAAAGAGAAGCGCGATGGAGTTGAAATCCACCGATTGTCGATCACAATAAGCATTCATAAGCTTCTTCAGTTGTGTGCTTTCTTAATCCTGAAAAATACTTCATTTCCATCCTACACAACAACATCAATTGAAAAACTTCAGGCCTCAAAGTAGTACTCGCAATTTTGAATTCCACAAATTATGCTCTGCCTAGTCATTAGAATTTGAGAACAATCCATGTAACAATCATAATTCTCAGAATTTAAATGCTCTATGTAACTTAGTACCTTAGTTTGAATTAAAAGGTATATGCATGCATTTAGATCAAATGAAGCAAATTGGACGGACTGGAGTCTTTTGGTATAAAATAAAAAATGAAAGACAATCACCATGTATTTCCAGAGAACCAGCAATTCCATTTCACTCTCATGCTTGTGTCACCCGCACAGAATCTTATAATTCATTGCACAGTCATAGATATAAGTAGAACATCAATCTTTATTTATTTATCCCACAGATACAACCCTAATGAATGATTTACAGTGGTATGAAACATAAATATTTATGCAAATATAAGCAAGAATTATGTTCAGGAAGAAAAAAAAATCTCCTTGTAAAACTAGTAAAGTCACTATCAACGATAGAGTAAATACTCACTACTTAGCAAGCTTCTGAATTCTCTCTTCCATATCTAACCTTGAAACTCTAGGTTTGTCAATGACATCCTAATCCAAAGAAACAATCAACACTCAACGAATTCTGAATCATAATGCTCAATTATCCAAATCTAATACAGATCTAGGTAATGAAATTACCTAACACCGGCATCGCCAACGATTCCGGTAGCCATACCAGCTGCAAGGCCGGCAAGACCTCATCACCCCCATCGACACCGAATGTCATCGGTCACGGTTCCAACAAGCACTGCAGTCCAAGTGGCCATGTTCAGCAGAATTCAACAGTAACATAAATGGTTATTGGTTTATTAGAGATAAACCATAAACACAAGTTCTTCAATTGAAATGGTTTATTAGAGATAAACAATATCCATCAAAAACACTTAACATAAATGAAAATTTGATCACATTCACAAACTTTTCCTACTAACTATGAAGAGTTTTCACTTTTACTCACCCAAATTTTGAAAGATAATTAGAAATTTTGAAAGTTATTATGAGAAAATATAAAAAAGATTGAAAAAAGTGAACACTAGAGCATTTAAATTATATACTTATGGTTTAAAAGAAGAAGGGTGAATGTAAATAAATTGATGTGATTCGGAAAATTAAGAAAGGCAGTTTTGTCTTTCCAATGGGACCATACAGTAAATATACACATTACAATAACAATGCCACCTCTTTCCACACACGCACACACAACACACACACACATTACACATATTTTCTTCAAACTCTAGATACATAATATCAATGAGAACATCCATTGTAAATTAGGGAATTTACAATAACAATATAGAAGTAGCATGTCGAAACCTATCATTTAGTCAAGCATAAGTTGACGGTGTGTATATTAGTTTCAAAATCATACATAACCATTACTATTTACCAATTAACCAACATAACTAAGAAATTTTCAACATTGTACAATACAAGATAATCAGTTATAAGATTAAGGCAAAACCAAATAGACAATATAACAAATGTAAAAGGCAGGTTCCAAATCCCAGAATTAGAACTAATACATCACAGAATTTTTCGCACCAAAAATAGGTTAATACAATTGGTCATAAATATCATTATTAAGCTAAAGACACACATCATTACAGTCACTACGTATGAAACTTTTTTTATATATATAATGAAGTGTGAATATATTGCAGGATTCATCATGACAGGAGCTTTTGCTCATGGAGCTATATTTTTCATCAGAGATTACAACCCGGAACAAAATGAAGATAATGTATTGTCACCCCATTATTTATTAAAAGTTAAAACAAAGAATATTTCTTCATTTACCTGTAGTTGAAATCACACCTAAAAGATTTTAGCTCAGCATTTCTAAGTCCACAAGATCAGCTTACAATTTCCTGAAATAAAAAAGAAACTAAGTATTCCACCAATAGCAACAAAACCAGCATTGAGAAAATGGGGAATAACACCCATTATCTCTCTTTTCCAGTTATCTTACATTTCTGTCAGCTAGGGATTCCATCGAACATGATAGATACATTATGAACAAGAGTAGTATTTACAGACATCACATTCAAAATGTGCTCATAGGTACTTCTTAGGTTGAGTCATAGTCACACTCATGGTCATTGACACTAATTTCTGAATGAATTACAAGAAAAAGCACATCAGATAATCATTAGAAAAGAGAAACACACTGATACTAAGAAACAAGCGCAAAATTTCAGCTCCAATAAAAAAAAAACATAAAACTCAATCAATGATTAAAATCATCCACTTCGAACGAAATACTTCTCTCCTTCCATCAACGATTAAAATCGAACAAAAACTCAATCAAAACACCAAATCACAACAATTAAAACAGAAAATGCAACACAAAGCACTAAATTCAGATATCATTTTATATATACGCCAAATCACAACATTAAATCAACAAAATCACGAAATTCCGATCGGAATAAAATTACCTCAATAGAAATAAAACCAAACCTCATAAACATGAATACGTACAAATATTTATATATAATCTAAGCTATCGCGTACCTAAAAATGGACTCCCATAACTTCTTCACTGACTGCTTTAGCATTCAAAAAGCTCTATTATCGATCTTTTCTCACACACATGATGCTAGTTAAAGTTAAAACATATTACAAGACTTCACTAACTTTGAAGAGTTTATCTTAGGCAACATGAATGAAGCAACATCTCGACATAGCTTTCACCAAATTAAAAATGAAGAAATACTTATAAGTTGGGACCATTTTCATCATGACCAGCAATGAGAAGAGACATACCAAAAGGTCTCAACTGCATAAAATAAAAGGAATCAGAATTCGAATGAAAAACTAAATTGTTCAAAATCTCATGTCTGTTACCATATATCAAAAAGCATTCTAAGATGCAGATTAAATGCATGAAATAGTAGACATTTGACAGGAGCAGCTCTAAAAAATTCATTAGATTACATACCAAAAGCATGAAATAGGAGAAAATGGATGATTACATACCAAAAGCGGTGAAGTAATGTGCTTCTCAACAGCAAGAACACCTCCCTCCTTAGTCTTTATCCCAATCGCAGTCGACCCCAACTAAACAAAATCAAAAAATCCAAACACTGCAACTTTTAGAAGAAAGAAACCTAAAAAATCTATAAACTACATAACAATGCTTCCTCATTTAAATCATTACAATAATAATAACCTTGATTGCCTCAATGGCATACTCGACTTGAAACAATCTGCCTTCAGGGGAGAAAGTGTTGACTCCTCTATCATACTCAGTCCTTTGAAAACATATAGATACAATAATTCAAACATCATTACAAGTTACAAACAAATTAAACCTCACAAAACCCTAATTTTTGTACATAAAAATGTGCCTTACCTTGTGAGAAACATTTTCGATTTCGTAACCTAGGGTTTCGAATTACCTGCAGATAGATTAAATCAAGAGCTAAATTCAGATAATTAAAGCAAAATTGCATTATTTTAACAAATGATAATTAGAAATCTGAGGTGAAATGGAAAATAAAACTGGATCTAAATCGGACTAACCCTAGCCGCCGATTTGATGTCCTTTCCGTCGTCTGAATCGGACGACGATGAATCGCCGCCGTGGAATTTTTCCGTGATCTTCTCGATCAACGATTCCGCCGCAGATTCCTTCTTTTCTTGGTCTCCGGCGTGATCGGCCATCGATTCAAATCTCCGATTTCGATCGCCGCCAAAGAGTTTCGATCCTTTTCTGGTGGTGGTGGCGGAGTAGTGAGAGAGGGGCGAGAGGGAGGGAGGGAGATAGACGGACAAAATTTGGGGGGAGAGGGGGGGATGGACGAAATGGGTTTTTTGGATTTGGGGAGGGTTCAGTTTAAACTTTAATCGCCCCTATTATAGCGGTTCAAAAGTAAATTGCTATAATAGGGTTATTACAGCGATTTCCAATCAAACCGCTGTAATAGAGTAGAACCAATTACAGCGGTTCATGGGAGAACCGCTATAATAGGTTTCCCGACAAGCCTATTACAGCGGTTCACCCATGAACCGCTGTAATAGGCTCCTCCGTTCCGCAGTTTTCTAAAAACCGCTGTAATAGGTGCGCTGTAATAGATCATTTTTGTAGTAGTGCTATATTCTTGTCTCTCCTATTTTGTTAGTTTAGTTGTAAAAATGCTTGTAACTCTCGATATATATATAAAATGCATTTTTTTTAGCTGAAACATCTCATTGAAACGTAACTAACCGTATCTAATCAAAGCTATCTTTTATTTTGGTTGTCTAACTCTTGAACTATAAAAGAGTAAGCATTGCCATCATCAAAAAGGGGGAAATTGTTTGGAATTTCATGTTAGATGTTTTGATGATGACAATTAGGATTTTCTGTTAGACCCCAAAATATGCAAGTTTGTTTTTCAGCTTTGAAGTGTTAGATTTGTAATAGGCTTTACTTTATTCTTATTTTAGATTGTTAGGTTAAGTTGTCTTCGACTAAGCGCCTGATATGTTCTAGGTGAGTTTATCAGAAGTATAGTTTGAAGGCTCAAGCGCCTGAAGTCTGAATAAAGATGAAGATTCCAAGTGTCTAGAATGATCAACTATTCCAAGCGTCACCTTATGGATCGAAGTAATTCAAGGATTGAATAAGCGTCTATCAATGACTGATTTCACCTGAATCTATTTCTAAAGTCCAGAAGGAGTTTAATGCAAATATTCTCAAATGCATTAAATGCTAATAAGAGCATTAAATGTGATAAGCACTTTCAGACGTACGGAGAAGCCACGCTATTGCACTGTCAACTATTCGAAGACTGCAGCACCAACTTTTGTGCAGCAGATTTTTAGGAAAAAGGACAAAAGTTGTTAACTCGCGAAAGTGAGAGACACGCGCCTTTGCATGTGTCAAACAAACACTTTTTTCAAGAATGCCTATAAATAGGACTTCAACAACAAGCCAAAAACAGAGAACAATTATCAAGTCGAATTGCTATTGCATTGAAGTCTCATTCCTTACAATCTCAGAAAAGCCAAAACTTTCAAGAAAATATTCTCTTTGCTTTTCTTCAAATCCTGAGACAGTCTACCCAATATCTCAAACATTCTTTTCGGAGAAATCCACATTACTACTGAGATATTCCTAGTTGTTTGAATTTTATCAAAATCAAACAAACCTTTTAGAAAAACCCCTATCCAAGCCTCGCGATCTGTGTGA
This sequence comes from Buddleja alternifolia, assembly GCA_019426215.1. NCBI lineage: Eukaryota > Viridiplantae > Streptophyta > Magnoliopsida > Lamiales > Scrophulariaceae > Buddleja > Buddleja alternifolia. The sequence continues at coordinate 8,837,086 of CM033397.1, read as the reverse complement.
AGTCGAAGTTGGATACTTGCCATATTTCTGGGTGAAAGAAGCAAGGGTATTGAAGTGATTTGGAACAAAAATCTGTGTGATCAAGGAGCTCAAGTCATCGACATCCATCTCTCCCTAATTTGTAGAAGATTATGTGTGATTCTTTGAGAATCATTTTAGTGGATTGCCTCCAAGTGTTCGAGGAGAAGAAGGACGTAGTTGGGATTACACCACCTAACGAACCTTACAAATATTGTGTTCTTTACTTTACTTTCAGCATTCATATTGTCATATCATAATCCAATAAAGTAAAACTTAATCAAACACTAAGCAATTAAATACACTTTTTGTGACGCTAAAGCTTTCAAAGAGAAGACTCCAAAAAATTATTCCGCTGTGCTAACACTGATCAAAGAACTGAACGCTCAAACCTATTTGATTTTAGTATTTAAGTCTTGAAATCTAAATTAACTTTATAAAAATAGTCTTCGTTAGAAGCTTCACCAAAGCGCCTATATTTTAAGTGAACGCTTAAGTAAAGCGTTAGACACTTCAAGCGTCTACTTTTCAAGCGTCCAAAAACCTTTTTAATATGAATCTTTTGAAGTCGAAAAAGACTTCAGTGTCTATTCAAACCCCCTCCCCCTTCTAGACCCTCTCGTATGCCACTTGGGACCAACAAAATTGTTTTGTTACCATTTATTCAACTTCCTGGATTCTAGACTCTGGGGCTAGTGCTCACATATGTGTTATGAACCTGGAGCTGGAAAGAAGTAAGAAACTGGAGCATGGTGAAGTGATGATCAATGTTGGCAGCGGTCATAGTGTAGCAGCCTCACACATTGGCACCACTTTCATTAGTTTATCATCTGGACATTTATTATATTTAGACAATTGCCTTGTTTTGCCCAACGGGCTTAAGAATATTGTTTCAATTCCTGTTTTAGTCAGGAAAGGTTATTTATTTTCCTTTATGAACAATTCTTGTGACATTTATTTTAGAAATGAATGTGTTGGCAATGCATCTTTAATAAATGGTTTATATTATATTAATGTCCATAATGATTGTAATCTTAATGCTGCAACAAGAAAACGCGGAATGTATGATACAAACTTGAGACAGCTATGGGACTTGAGACTAGGTCATGTCGGGGACCAAAGACTACACCATTTAGAAAAGGATGGAGTCATAGACTCGTTGGGATCAGATCCCTGTCCCACTTGTGAGTCTTGTATCCAAGGCAAAATGACCAAGTCCCCCTTCACAGGGAATTTTGAAAGAGCCACAGAAGTCTTAGGTCTAGTTCATACTGATGTGTGCGGACCATTTGGAAATATGGCCCACGGTGGTTTTCAGTACTTCATCACATTTACCGATGATCATTCTAGGTATGGCTACGTGTATTTAATGAAGTACAAGTCTGAATCATTGGAGAAATTCATTGAATTCAAGACTTTAGTCGAAAACCAAACCGGGCATCATTTCAAGACACTTCGGTCTGACCGAAGTGGCGAGTATATGAATGCGGAGTTTGACCAGTTCCTTCGGGAACATGGCATACTGTTACAGCTTACTCCTCCAGCAACTCCACAATTAAATGGTGGAATGAAGGAATCGAACACTGTTGGACATGGTTCGATCCATGCTCAGCTACGCAGATTTGCCTATTTCACTGTGGGGACATGCGCTGCTTACAGCAACTTACATTTTGAATAGATGTCCCTCCAAATCTGTTTCTAAAACACCGTATCAGATATGGCGTGGAAGGAAGCCTAATCTGAAACACATAAGAATATGGGGTTGCCCAGCTTACGTGAAAAAGACCAAGGTAGAGAAATTGGAGGCTAGGTCCATAAAATGGCGATTCGTTGGATATCCCAAGGATTCCATGGGATACCTTTTCTCCCTTCCCAATGATCAAAGAATCATTTTTGCCTTACAGGCAATCTTTCTCGAAGAAGAATTCATTCGAGAAGGAGGAGCTGGTAGAAGTATTGTTCTATAAGAACAAAATGAATCCCCTGTGGAAGACACTGTTCAAGAGACCCAACCCGACCCAGAAACGACACAACCATCAGTGCGCAGGTCTACTAGAGTATCTCAACCGCCTGTGAGATATGGTTCTCTGGTACAAGGAGAGCATAATTTGTATGCAGTAGCAGAAGGAAACCATGGAGATGATCCCTCTAGCTATGACCAGGCAACGATGGATATGGATTCTGCAAAATGGCATGAAGCTATGAAAGTGGAAATGGATTCGATGTATTCGAACCAAGTGTAGAATCTGGTAGATCCTGCTAAAGGTATTGTACCTATTGGAATCAAATGGATCTATAAGAGAAAGATAGGTCCGGATGGCAAGATGGATACCTATAAGGCCAGGCTAGTGGCGAAAGGGTATAGTCAGAAGGAGGGCATTGACTATGAGGAAACCTTTTCACCAGTAGCTATGATCAAATCCATTAGAATTCTACTTTCAATAGATGCATACCTGGATTATGAAATCTGGAAAATAGATGTGAAAACCGCCTTCCTAAATAGATTCCTCAAGGAGGATATCTATATGGAGCAGCCCAAAGGTTTCATATCCAATACCGATTCTCATAAGGTCTGCAAGTTAAATAGGTCCATTTATGGACTGAAGCAGGCCTCTCGTAGTTGGAACCTTCGTTTTGACGAAGAAGTACGAAACAATGACTTTATCAAAAATGAGGATGAACCATGTGTCTATAAAAAGGTCAGTGGGAGCAAGATATCACTCCTGGTACTATACGTGGATGACATTCTACTTAGAGCAAATGATACAGGTTTGCTAACTTCGGTTAAGACATGGCTTTCAAGCACATTCTCCATGAAAGACTTAGGAGAAGCCACCTATGTCCTAGGAATTTGAATCTACAGGGATAGATCGAATAAGACAATAGGTCTGTCCCAAGCCCTCTCTACTTAGAAAAGGTCCTAAAGCGATTTGGGATGGAAAATTCTAAAAGAGGTCTTTTGCCCATGAGACATGGAATTCATCTCTCTAAAAAGATGAGTCCTAAAAGTGGGGAAGATCGAAGAGAGATGAGTGCCATCCCCTATGCCTCGGCAGTGGGAAGTTTCATGTACACTATGTTATGCATGAGACCAGATCTTGCATACGCTGTGAGCGTAGCAAGTAAGTTTCAAGCTAACCCAGGCAAAGAACATTGGATAGCTGTGAAATCAATCTTAAAGTACTTGAGAAGAACTAAAGATATGATCCTCACATATGGCGATGGAAAAATGAAAGTGGATGATTATACTGATTCAAATTTCCAATCTGACATCGATGACCGAAAATCCACTTCTGGGTTCATATTCACTTTGAACGGTGGAGCAGTGTCTTGGAAAAGTTCCAAGCAAAGCACAACTACTGATTCGACCACCGAAGCTGAATATGTGGCAGCCTCGGAAGCAGCCAAGGAAGCTGTTTGGATAAAGAAGTTCATTACTGAACTTCAAGTTGTACCTAGTATGGAGCTTCCGTTGCCACTATGCTGTCTCAACAACGGAGCCATCGCGCAAGGAAAGGAACCAAGGTCTCACAACAAATCCAAACACATAGAGAGGATATATCACATAATTCGAGAAATTGTTGGAAGAGGCGACATCGCCGTGCAGACAATAGCCTCAGCGAATAATGTACCTGACCCACTCACTAAGCTATGAGCGCAAGCGGTGCTAGAGAAACATCTTGAGAAGATGGGTATAAGATACCAAAGGGATTGGCATTAAGTGCAAGTGGGAGATTGTTAGGTATATGCCCTAGATGCCAATGAGGACAAATAGTTAGATTAGGGTATCTTATTATGTTGTACAAACTATTAAAATGATATTAATAAAGGCATCTGTATTTTGTTCATATAAATCTTTATGGCATCTAAATAAGTATTGAACATATAGTCCATGTGAATAAAGGTTTGACTCTTCGCCCTTTATGGAATAAAGACGTGGCATGGGAAGAGTCTTACACCTTATCACTTAAAAGGGTTCGCAAGTCAAAGAATCTTAATTGGGAATTAAGATTCGACTTGTATGACACATGCTCTAACGTGAGTGCCAGTCGAACACTACAGGGATAGGGGGAGCAAGTATCATAGATATGTCAATGGAATTGACCTATTCGAACATGGCTCGTAGTAATCCGATCACATGGGTATTTACTCAGTGACTGTCAATGATTGGATTACTGATCATAATAGTATGCGTGAGCCTTAGACCTAAGGGTTCATGATCAATGTGCTTGTATTATTGGATCTATTACTAGAGTAGTTAGGCTTATATCACCCGTTGGTGGGGTCGACCTCGAAGCGCGATATCAATGAGACAAGTAGTAGTTGATCAGTGATCGCCAAGATGGGATTCACTGTCTCGATAGTAAATGAGTAAGTATCCTGTGCGATTATAGGCTAATGAAATTATAAAGCCTTTGGCCAAAGCATAACAACTAACTCACGTGGGACACTGAGGGTAGTTTAGTAATTTCATTATGCTAAAATCTAACGCACAGCATCAAGTTTAGTGAGTTTGACATTTTCCATGACTCTCACTTGATCGGGATACGTCAGTGAAGGGCTTATACTCATACGACTATTATGATTCATTCATTTCGTACTCAATTGGGTTACGATGTGAGTCCACGGGATTGGCTAGGTGACACTCACATCCTTAGGAAATTCCTCCCTTTTCCAATTGAGACGAACCTAAAGAGTCGCGCTATAAGAAACGAACGGGATGTATCTTTTTCTCTAAATCTTTTAGAAAAAATTAAATGAACTGATTGATTTGATTAAATTAAATCAATTAATTAAATATTGAATTTAATTAGATTAAATTAAATTATTTAATTAATATATTAATTAAAAGGAATTAATTGATAGTATATATTATATTTAAATTGGATTTAAATTAAATATATACAGATGGGCTAGAAATTAGACAAGCCAATGAAAAGCCCACCCAGTCCTAGGAAGCCCTAGGAGGGGCGGCCACTTTAAGGTTGGAGTAGCCTCCAACATGTTCCACAAGCTAGTTGAGTTTAAAAGGACTCCTACAGTGGAACAAACCCTAAGACAAAAAACAAACACAACACAAAAGGAAAAGAACTCTCTCCCCACTCTCCTCTCTGGCCGTCCACTATTGCAAAGAAGAAGTTTCGGGATCTTTGGAAGGCTGGTTTCGCGTAAAGCTTCAGAGACATGAGCCTTTGGAGGATTGCTGTTCTACAGAATCAGTAAACGAATCTAAAAGGTATTTTTATTCATTTTATTTTTTCGCGAAACCCATTAAAAATCATCAGATCTATTTTTGTGATCTGCCGGTAAGAATTCTCGAATATTCCGCTGCAATTCTTTGTTTTCATGTATAGGATTCCTAACAGTATACATATGCCAATTGATGTGTACCAATACGTCATTTCAAATGTCATAATACATCCTTTAAATGAAGTAAAAAGTCATTTATATGTAATAATATTTCATTTTATATGTCACAATACGTCATTTTGATTTAGACATACGTCATTTTACATGTAAACATACGTCAGTTGGTGTGTACCAAGACGTCATTCAATGTATTTATATATCATTAATCTTTACGTCAATTGATATGTATCCATACATTAATTGATATGTATACATACGTCAATTCATATGTAGCTATGCGTCAATTGATATGTAGCCATACGTCAATTGGTATGTTCGCTTACGTCGATGATATGTAAACATGCATTAATTGATATGTATCCATACGTCAATTGTTATGTATAGATACGTTAATTGTTATGTATACATACTTCGATTGATATGTATAGTGAGATATGACAATAATATAAGTGCAATAATGTAAAGAATCCAAAAATCAGACCTACGTCCACAGGGAGTCAAAAAGTGTTCTGCACTAAGCTTTAGGTTCGGTATTTATACAACTTTTGATGGGGTAGGATTATTATGGTAAGTCAACTATGCTAATTATACATATAGTAAAGAAAATAAATCAATATCCTTCTATTTTCCGGTACATCTATTCAAGGATCTATCATAATTAATGCTAATACATGGCTTGATTCCGCTAGGTCTTCATTAAGGAAAGTATGGACTTGATTGAGTCTTGTCTCCAGCCTTGCCTTATATAGATATATTCTCTCTTGCAAGTCCAGGTTGGTAGGTCTTCCAACTCGGGTTGGATATCTTCTAGAAAGAATCCATGCGCGCCTTCTTATTAGGTTTTAGCCCATTAAGTCTTGGGCTTGTCAGCTTGGCCCAAAGTCTAATTTCCATTCACATCAGTATATAGGCATACGTCAATTGATATGTATACATACGTCAATTTCTATGTAGCCATACTTCAATTGGTTGTTAGCATATACGTCAAATGATATGTAAGCATACGTCAATTGAGTTATATACATACGCTAATTGATATGTATCTATACTTCAATTGTTATGTATCCATGCGTCAATTGATATGTATACATACGTCAATTGAGATGTGTCCATACGTCAATTGATATATATCCATACATCAATTGATATGTATACATACGTAATTGATCTGTATACATATGTCAATTGATATGTAGCCATACGTCAATTGGTAAGTTAGCATACGTCAGATATTACGTAGCCATATGTTAATTGGTATGTATACATACGTCAATTGATATATATATTTATGTCAATTGATATGTAGTCATATTTCAATTGGTATGTTAGCATACGTCAGATGATATGTAACCATACGTCAATTGATACGTATACATAGGTCAATTGGTATGTATATATACATCAATTGATATTATCCATACATCATTAATGTGTAATTATATGTCATTGATGTGTACCTATACGTTATTTCAATAAAGTCACTTATATGTAATAATGCTTCATTTTATATGTCACATTACGTCGATTGGAACTAAAGTTACGTTATTTCAACGTAAACATACGTCATTTTAATGTAAACATACGTTCGTTGAAGTAAGTCATGTTACGTTGTATTAGACAATGTATTATACAAATATAAGTCAATTTACATGTAAACATAAATCAATTAATGTAAACCCTAAACCCCAAACCCAAAGCCTAAGCCCTAATCCTTAATCCCTAAACCCTAAACCCTAAATGCCAAAGCATTATTTTTTTTAAGGAATGATTGTATATATTTGTAATATTTTAAAATTGTATTATACAATTTATTGGAGAATAATAGGAGTTGAATCGATAAAGGTACATATCTTTCACAAACATAATGTGTGTAAACACTACTAATAGTGATCACATGTGTAAATTGTGTGAGTTTGTAGTTTTGAAATACTTATTCACATGCTTATACTTTGGCATGTCATATATATTTTTAATGTCATGGAGGTGCATTAAACAACATACTTGGAGCAAAATATGAAGTAAATGACGTATGGCTACATATTAATTGACAAATGGATACAATTGGCGTATAGCCATACACCAACTGATATGTATACATACGTCAATCTATATGTTAGCACACGTCAAATGATATGTATAGATACGTCAATTGATATGTAGCCATGCGTCAATTGATATGTATCTATACGTCAATTGACATGTATACATATGTCAATTGATATGTAGCCGTACGTCAATTTGTATGTTAGTATACGTCAGATGATATATATACATACGTTAATTGATATGTAGCCATACATCAATTGATATGTATACATATGTCAATTGACGTATGGATACACATCAATTGGTGTGTGTATATGGTACGTGTCGAATGCACCAAAATATAATTACTGTTCTCACAAGAATCTGTTACTGATTGATCAAATAACAAAGGGGGTTTTGAAGATTTAATTAACTAAAATTGTAGAAAATAAATGCTTGAAAATTCAATTAATGGAAAATACGATTCAAGAGAAATTCAACCCTTAATTCACACATTGATCATAGACACCTAAATTACTATTCACTCATTGATTACTTAGCCAAGAATCTAAATAACCAGCTATCTAGATCCCTATAATCTTCCTTATATCATTAATCAAAGCCCAGCATCCGATTAAATTCTTATTATTAACTGATTCGGTATTAAGCATTCGTAATCAAATTAATAACAACATAACGAATTAGAAGCGACTAAGGATAAACAATAGTTTAAGCAAGCGCCAACTATTTAACTTACTCCAATGTTTCCCTTAGGTTATCAACGAAAATTGGGAACCTAATCATGAAAACCTAATTGCAACATGCACAAATCAAACATAACAATTACGGATTATGAAGATTTGTTAGCAAACAATTGACATATATAATCAACTAATATGCATCTTAGATAATCATATACACAATTGTAAGAATTGAAATCAAGAAACAAAAGATCATCAAACTGTGAATAGATTAAAATAAAAGCTTCGTGTCTCACAATGTATGAATTAATTGGAATTCTCTTGAATCGAAATAAAAACTTAGCTACTCATAATTGTAAGCATAAAACTTGAAAATACTATTTTTTCTAACTCTTTTCTCTTTGTTTTCTTCTTGTTTTTGTTGTTCTACTTCAACTCTTGCAAGACATATATATAGGCAATGAAAAGATGACATAATCATAGAGAGAATATATTCTCTCTTCCTTTATCAAGACATGGAGAATATATTCTTCCCTTTAACATCAAAACATGGAGAATATATTCTTCCCTTTAACATCAAATAATGGAGAATATATTCTTCTCTTTAACATCAAAGCATGGAGAATATATTCTTCCCTTTACATTCTGATTTGTCGCCTCTACTTCATCGAATCTGACTTTGACTCCTTCTAGACATTTGTAGCTTTATGTGTTAGCGTTCATTTCCAACTGTCCTTGACTGAATCCAAGACACATAACTCTAGTTATGAAGTTTTCACCAAAGCTGCGCACTCCAGTCCAGTCCAGAACAGAAATCTTCATTAAATTCTTCAACCCTTTCGAGCCCTTTAACTTCCGAACTGGGTCTGGACTTCTGCATACGAAATATAGGCCTTTGTCTTAGCTTTCCAACTAGATAAAATTCAATAGAAACTAATGTCTGCATCTCCAGATATATCAGTATTTCCGAAACATCGCCAAATCTGTCATTTTGATTGAAATTGATATTTTGCACTTCAAATCTTGCCCAAATCACAAAATGAGATAAAATCAGTTCGAATGGCCATATAATCACAATAAAATGCTAAAGATAGAGGTAATAAAATATATAAATATTGCACTTATCAAATTTCTCCACACTTAGCTCTTGCACGTCCTCAGGCAAAGATAAAGAGAAACTAGAAAAAAAACAACTAAAACTAAAACCAACCACTTTCGTAGGTAACACGGTTGCATTTAGCATATGCAACAAGCCTTTAAACCCCTAGGTTACCCCTAGTGGACGAGTTTAGTCTCGTGAGGGTTTGCAGAAGATATACCCACAAAATCAATCTCTCAATGTACAAACAAGCAAGTTCATGAAATTTTTTTTCCAAACATCAATTCGTAACAAAATTCGATAGAAAGGTCTATCATGTCTCCACCATTACTCTTACACTCACACAAACTTCTCAAGAATTCACTTAATTTCGTAACCGCTATACTATTAATGCAACATCTAACTTAACATCATCCCTTTATATTTCCTCTATCATAAATAATAAATTAAAACGAGCAACATTTTATTATTAAGCACACACTTGTCTTTTGACGCGAATACAAAGATTACTCTTGAATGCACCCGGTTACTCAACAAGCGGATCATTTCATTCTGGACATACATTGAATAGCCCTATTAGATTTCCAACGCAGTAGCAGGTTTGGGCCGATAGATCCCAGACTAGATAGTTTTAGGTTACCAAGCTTGAAAACTCCTCAGGCTTAATCCCTTCAGTGTAGATAATCCCAGGCGCTATACTATATCTTCAACATTACGCAATTTACGCCTCAAGCTTTACACCGAGGAATTTCATCCATTATTTTTTTAAGTCACTATCAACCAGATTAACCTTGAGGAATTTGAAGGGATTTCAGCAAGTCAAAAGTCACATACAAAGTAATGCTAAATTACGAATTCACATGAATTTCTCTAAAAGCCTGTACTTCAACAATCATAACAATTTAAACACTACTTAACTTCTCTATTGAATCTAGTTTATTTTTCAATCAACCACTGATGAAGGAAAATAATTTTTCACTACCTTACTTGGCTGCACAATAAAGAAATTTTGTTTTTTTTTTTAACTCATAAAACAAATAACTAACCATTTCCCCCCCACTTAAAATCTGCATTGTCCTCAATGCAACACAGAATGAAAATAAAAGTAAATAAATAAAAAAAATGAACAAACGAAATTAAAAGAGACAGGGAAAAAGAAAGCCAATCTGATGGTGGTCGTTTAGCCACTCTTGGGTTGCCTCCCAAGCAGCGCCTTTTTTTAAAGTCGTTGGCTCGACTTTGCAGCCTTTTAATCCAAGTAAGTTGGATTGATCAATGAAACTTCCTCTATTGTATGCTCTTGAAAACCTCCCTTCATAATCGAAAATCAGTCCCCGGCAACGGCGCTAAAATTTGGTACGTGTCGAATGCACCAAAATATAATTACTGTTCTCACAAGAATCTGTAGTACTCGTAAGTCCAGGTCGAACCCTAGAGACTGATTGATCAAATAACAAAGGGGGTTTTGAAGATTTAATTAACTAAAATTGTAGAAAATAAATGCTTGAAAAATCAATTAATGGAAAATACGATTCAAGAGAAATTCACCCCTTAATTCACACATTGATCATAGACACCTAAATTACTATTCACTCATTGATTACTTAGCCAAGAATCTAAATAACCAGCTATCTAGATCCCTATAATCTTCCTTATATCATTAATCAAAGCCCAGCGCCCGATTAAATTCTTATTATTAACTGATTCGGTATTAAGCAATTCTAATCAAATTAATAACAGCATAACGAATTAGAAGCGAGTAAGGATAAACAATAGTTTAAGCAAGCGCCAACTATTTAATTTACTCCAATGTTTCCCTTAGGTTATCAACGAAAATTGGGAACCTAATCATGAAAACCTAATTGCTACATGCACAAATCAAACATAACAATTACGGATTATGAAGATTTGTTAGCAAACAATTGACATATATAATCAACTAATATGCATCTTAGATAATCATATACACAATTGTAAGAATTGAAATCAAGAAACAAAAGATAATCAAACTGTGAATAGATTAAAATAAAAGCTTCGTGTCTCACAATGTATGAATTAATTGGAATTCTCTTGAATCGAAATAAAAACTTAGCTACTCATAATTGTAAGCATAAAACTTGAAAATACTATTTTTTCTAACTCTCTTCTCTTTGTTTTCTTCTTGTTTTTGTTGTTCTACTTCAACTCTTGCAAGACATATATATAGGCAATGAAAAGATGATATAATCATAGAGAGAATATATTCTCTCTTCCTTTATCAAGACATGGAGAATATATTCTTCCCTTTAACATCAAAGCATGGAGAATATATTCTTCCCTTTAACATCAAAGCATGGAGAATGTATTCTTCTCTTTAACATCAAAGCATGGAGAATATATTCTTCCCTTTACATTCTGATTTGTCGCCTCTACTTCATCGAATCTGACTTTGACTCCTTCTAGACATTTGTACCTTTATATGTTAGCTTTCATTTCCAACTGGCCTTGACTGAATCCAAGACACATAACTCTAGTTATGAATTCTTCACCAAAGCTGCGCATTCCAGTCCAGTCCAGAACAGAAATCTTCATTAAATTCTTCAACACTTTCGAGCCCTTTAACTTCCGAACTGGGTCTGGACTTCTTCATAAGAAATATAGGCCTTTGTCTTAGCTTTCCAACTAGATAAAATTCAATAGAAACTAATATCTGCATCTCCAGATATATCAGTATTTCCGAAACATCGCCAAATCTGTCATTTTGATTGAAATTGATATTTTGCACTTCAAATCTTGCCCAAATCACAAAATGAGATAAAATCAGTTCCAATGGCCATATAATCACAATAAAATGCTAAAGATAGAGGTAATAAAATATATAAATATTGCACTTATCAGTATACATATCAATTGACGTATGATTATATTTTAAATAACGTATAGCTATAATAAAAATGACGTATTGTTCGTATAATAAAAAAATTTACCATACGAATCATCCATAACATCATTAACAACAATCAAATAAGTCAACTATTTAATCGTTAATGACAATCAATCGCCTTCTTCAACTATGTCCTTTATCTCAGAATGACCACGGTCATACGTGCCTGAAAATAATCTAACCCAATGGTCTCGTGATACGACCAAAATTCCTCAGTATCTACGGCAAAACACTCTGCCCACATGCACATAAAAACCCCACAATCTACTCACCCCCTCTTGTTGGCGGCCATCCTTAGTTTTTTTCTACGGTTCCCTCGCCAACATCATAACCCAACTTGTTTTTTGGGTAACTCGAGAAAAACTTAGCCTGCAAAAAGGAATAACATTTTTAATATTTTTTTAAATATTCTCATTTAAAATGAAATGTAAACGAACTCATGAGTTTTCCCGCTATTGATTTGTTTGGGTTCCAGACAGAATTCACGTGTATGAACTTTTTCTCTTTCTTATCAATAACTAGGAGTGTCCAATGAAATTCGTCGAAAATTGGGATCATGATATACCGGAACATGTTCATGACTTCCAGTGTCAGCTTCTGTACAGATTTGGCTGAATGTCCAATCAAGTTATCAACAACACCTACATACTGATCTTGATGGACGGATGTGCTTAGTTTGCGAAGTTTCAAAAGGACTTCAGTCTATCAAGTGTTAATTTGTTAGTTTTTACAATCTAACAAAATCCTAACAAGTACGATTATTTTTTTAGATTTTCTACATTGATACCTGAAAATAAGAGGGAGAATAGAAGACGCGGTGGCCAACAGTGGCTGAAATGACATTGTTACACAAAATGTCCACGTAGCAATCCACCAAAGACGAGGATAGTGCCTCCCCGAACAAAAGATCACAAAACTCTTTGTGACGAAGATCAGACACAGGTGCATCCCAAACAGCCACACTGCAAATTGAGATTTAGCATTATTAGTAGACATGTCAATTAAAATAATAAAGATAAGTAATATAGCTAGCATTTGTACTCTAGCATGTCTCCACAAATATAAGCATCAATGATCCAACGATCATCGTCACTCAGGTCGGCCCTCCCCTTGTAGTTCATCCTCCCTTTGTACTGCTCAAGGGTAATACTACTGTCAACTTCATGAGATGATATATTATTGTCGTCGACTTCAATTGGATTCTGTACATACATGTCGTAGTCTTAGATGTAGTATGATTTCGTGTTAAATGCAGTAAATATTTGCATAAATGAAGTATGTATTCTCAATGAATCTAGTATACAAAGTCATGTTTAATTTTGTATGGTTTCCTCATAAATGACATATGAAATCGTACTAACCAAAGTATGAGTTCTTACTCATTGACGTATGGAGTACTTTAATTGTAGTATGTAAATTCATGTTTTACCCCGGTATTGATTTGTCACACGTAAGCAAGCCTGATACAAGATGTATTAATTCTTAGTAATACCATGCAGTATATCAATGGTTTACCTCTTCACACCCAGTACGTTGATGTGTCTTCAAGTTCTTCACATTTCTTTTCCTCTTCCTCTATCTCTTTCCCTTCAGCCATTTTTTTCTCTTCCTCACTCTCTGCCTCTCTCTCATTCTCTTCCTCTTCTCAGTCTCTACCTCTCTCTCCGCGTCTTCATATCTCTCTTTCTTTTCCTCTCTCTCTTTCCCTTCCTATCTCCCTGCATCTTCTTTCTAGTCTTCATTCTCTTTCATCACACCAGATTTGCCAACATTCTCCTCCTTTGTTTTTGTTTTCTTCAACTGAATAAGAGGCAACATTCTCCTCCTTTTGCCCATTCGTTCAATTACCTTTTTTCTTACCTCTTATTTCGAAGCCGAAATATGATCAACATCATCTGGTGGTAGTGGTACTTTAATTGGCTTTATAATTTTTATCTCATCTTTGAAAGGATAAATCTCAATAATCTGGTAAGAACATAAAATTTCAAACTTGCAATGAATTCTTAAGGGAGATTAAAACATTGTAAACACACAAATTACCTCATCAGGAGTAAGTGCTCTAAGTTTTCGCGCAGCAAGATCAATGTCCTTGGAGATGATGGTCCTCCCCCACTTAAAAAGCCGTGGGACAGAACGCACCACGCGTTGAGTCCCCATGGAGGGCACATGCTCATTAACCCAAGCCTAGAATGGCACAAATAAAAACTGAGTATTTAGATCTATGCAATTTAATACAGTTTCCCAAAAAACATACTTTATTTAACTGCAGTGCAGACTAAAACAACTTACCATAAGCCCAATTGTACATCCATTGATGTATCTCTTTTGGCCTGGTTTTGCAGTATACTCGTAGATTTTCTGCATTAAGAACGAGTAACCTGAGCGCCCCCAAGCATACTCCCCGAGGTATTCCCAATCATCCACGTAAGCAAGTAAAAATCCTGGAGTACAAAAGTTATTTTTTGGAAATAAAATAGTATTTAATTAATGTTTTGGACTACACCAATTTCATATCCAAGTAAACATACTGACCCAACCCGTGGAGCCCCACTAAAATGGATAATTCCGATGCGAGGAATGGAACTTTAATGTCTTTATCGAAATCAAATACCTTACTCTCCCAACGAAATGCCCAAAATAGTGCCCCAACTCGAGCTAAGCTATGTGACATACTCAGAATTTCCATGTATGAGAGGAACGGAGTCTTCTTTATTGCTTCTCGGTGCTTTTCCCACATCAATCGAACTAATTCTTCCATTACTTTACGGAATGTATTCGGATGGCACCATGACAAGACATTGTACTCCTTACTCTGATGTTTTCCCACCATTTAGACCCTGGAAGGAATAACTAACATAAATCACTAGGGTAAATAAATATACAAAGCTAAAAATTAGAGGTGGAAATCGAATACCCAGGTGGTGGTGGTGTGAGCAACGATGTTGATATAGGCTTCCAAGTGAAAAATTAGAAATTTAAGGAAAAAACTTCAGCAGAAATTGAATACCCAGGCGGCGGCGATGGAGGAAGAAACTGGAGCAAGGCAGAAATTGATTTTGGGAGAAATTTTCGGCTGCAATTTGAGAAGACAGTGAAGAAGGAGGCAACGTGTTGAGACGAGGCTGAAGAAGACGAGTGGTAGTCCCAAGTGGCATACGAAAGGGTCTAGAGAGGGGGGGGGGTTGAATAGACCCTGAAGTCTTTTTCGACTTCAAAAATTTCGTATCACTTTTTAAGATTTTGAACGCTTGGTAAGCAAAGCGCTAGGCCAAGCGCTAAAGATAAGATAACATAGACTTAGTGATTTCAGCAGTTATTAAAGTAGGGTAATGCTTTAATCGCTGAATCAGGGTTAACACAGCAGAAATGAATTTTAAGCTTAGCATTCTCTTTAACCAAATAGTCGCTTAACCGTTTTAAAGCCTTTTTCAAGATATGATGTGAATAGTGAAGTAAAGCAATAAAACAGTAAATGACAGAATATATGTAAGGTTCACTGGGTGATGTAATCCCAACTACGTCCTTCTTCTCCTTTACACTCGGAGGAATTCCACTAAGTTGATTATCGAAGGATCAGACAGAGGCTTCTGCAAAATAAAGGAAAGGAAGACGATCTTGAGCTCCTTGATCACACAGACTTCAACTCCAATGAAGATCTTCTTCAACAAGCTTCTCTCACATAGAAATGCTGGTTGTAGATCAACAACTTTCTCATTCAGATGAAAGAGGTTGAGGGTTTTCGTCACAGGTTTGTTTCATTTTAGGAAGTTCAAACAACTTGGGATATCTCAATAAGAGTGTAGGGTTCTTCTTTGCCTTTGGAACGTATATGAAAAGCTTGAAGAATTTTGGCTATGGAGTTTTTAAGCTTTTCTCAAGAATATTTTGAGCAAAGTTTAGACCTTTTCTTGTGTATGCACGTGTAATCTGTGTAAATTAGGGTTTTGCTAATGGGTACTATTTATAGAGGTTTCTTGGTATTTGTCCATTGGACACATGCTGTTATCTCATCACTCACAAGAGATAAAGTGACGCTCAGAGCAGAGTTGCGAGTTCAGCAACAGTGCATTGAGAAGAACCAATCGCTTGAGAGTGAAATTATTCAATTAAAAGGCGATCTTGATATAATAGTCAAGAGAGAAGCTGATTTGATCGCTAGGCTTGCTAAATCAGAGCAGCTCATCTCATCATTATCAAAAGCTTCTAGACAGTTGGATAATGTGACTGAAGTAACCAGATTATTTGGTGAGAAGACCGGTTTAAGATTCGAAAAACTCGGAAAACGATCCAATCAATCTAAGGTTATGGCAAACAACAAAGGAAAAGGATTTATCTTTGTTGAAAAAGGTTCAAAAGGTCAAACACAAAATGAACCAAGTGACAATGGTAAGAGGCCAAATGAGAAATTCAAAGCTAACTCAGGCAAGGGTAAGGGTAAGGCAAATGATTCACAAAGACGGGTTTATCCAAACGCTCAAAAGGCTAAAGATAAGACTGACCACTGTGAATCAAGCGCTAAGCGTCCAGCACCAAAAGGCTAAAGATAACCCAAGCCAACGCCAAGGAAATACCAGCGTCAATATCCAAGACAATCAAGATCATATTATCGATACTATGATGATTATGATTATGACTATGATTATGACTATTATTATAATCGAGGATATTATTATACACCCAAAAAGCACACACAACACAATGTGAAAACCCAAAAAGGCCAATATTCCTACAATGAAGACGAGGCAAATATGGGTTCCTAAAGTTCTAATTCAAACTAACAATGTTACTAATGTTGAAGGACCCAAGCAACAATGGGTACCTAAATAGAAATAGAACTTCCTTTTTGAGTGCAGGTACCAAGAGCTAGAGCCGATACATCTGTATGGTACTTCGATAGTGGATCGTCAAGGCACATGACTAGTTCCAAGGATCTTCTGATCAACTATCAAGTTGCCAATGGTCCGCAGGTTGTATTTGGTGACAACTCTAAAGGTAAAACCAAAGGTATAGGTCCTGTGCATAGGGGGAACATCATGATAAGTGATGTTTATTTTGTTGAGGGTATGAAGCACAATTTATTAAGCATAAGTCAATTATGTGATAAAGGCTTTGAAGTCATATTCTCAAGTGACTATTGCTATATAAACGACGCTAAGACTAAGTCTACTAAATTGAAAGGAAAAAGAACTAACAACGTATATTTGGTAGATTGGGGTTCAACACTTGATAACAACCCAACATGTTTTGTTGCTAAAAATGAATCTAAAATGGGTTGGTTATGGCATAGAAAAATGAACCACCTCAACTTTAAGACAATCTCTCAGCTAATAAGTCAAAATCTTGTAAAGGGATTACCAAATGGACCATTTCCCAAGGATCGCCTTTGTGACGCTTGTCAAATGGGTAAACAAGTTAAGTCATCGTTCAAGAGAAAACCTCATCTGTCTACCTCTAGAATACTTGAACTACTTCACATGGATCTGTTTGGACCTGTTCAAACAATCATTGTAAGCGGTAAAAATTATACTTTGGTGATAGTAGATGATTTCTCTAGATTTACTTGGGTGGAATTTCTTTCATCCAAAGATGAAACATGTACAAGTTAACAACGCTTATTCGGCAACTTCAAATATTGAAAAATCTTAAGGTTGCAAGAATAAGAAGTGGTCACGGTACTGAGTTTACTAACAAGATTGTTGAGAAGTTTTGTGCAGAAAATGGAATACATCATGAGTATTCAGCTCCCAGAACTCCCCAAGAAAATGGTGTTGCTGAGCGCCTGAACCGAATGCTTAAGGAAGCCGCTAGGACTATGCTAGCAGAATCCAAGCTCGCTCCTAGATTTTGGGCCGAAGCGATCAACACTGCCTGTTACACTCAAAACCGCTGCATGATCAACAAACAGCATGGGAAAACTCCATATGAATTGTGGAAGGGACGTAACCCAAATGTTTCATATTTTCACGTCTTTGGTTGTAAATGTTTTATCCATAATAATGGATCCCAAAGCCTAAAGACTTTTGATCCTAAAGCGGATGAGGAAATCTTTCTAGGCTACGCCAAGAATGGAAAGAATTTTTGCATTCTCAATAAGATCAAATCAAAGTTTGAGGAATCTGTTCATGTTGTTTTTGATGATGCTAACCAAGAACCGAGTAAGGTTAATTTAAATGATGTAGGAGTTGAAGATCTATGTCATCAAGCGTCTAAGATTACTATTGATGAAGATACTGACGACGATGATGAGATCTCAGTGCCACCTCCTAAGATTACTCGTGAGATTACTCTAGATAATCATGTAAGAAATGCTGATGATCATGAAGAGAATGATCATCAAGAGCACACAAGAAATTGTGAACTTGGAGTGCCTACGCAAGAAGGTAGTCAAACGTCTGATCCTCAAGCGCCTGTTCAACCTCTTAACCCCTTCCAACCAGATAGACTATGGCTGCGAGATCATCCACCAGAGCAAATTATTGGAGATATTGGAGCGCCTGTTAGAACAAGAGCCGCTACATTCAATGAGGCTATGTTCGCAAGCTTTTTATCTCAAATGGAACCTAAGAAAGTGGATGAAGCGTTAAGTGATCCAAGTTAGATTGAAGCCATGCAAGAAGAACTTAATCAGTTTGAGTGTAGTAAGGTTTGGACACTAGTACCAATACCAACTCACCAAGGAGTCATTGAAACTAGATGGGTATATAGAAACAAGATGGATGAGAACGGCATTGTGATAAGATACAAGGTCAGACTCGTAGCTCAAGAATATTGCCAAGAGGAGGGTATTGACTTTGATGAGACATTCGCTCCTGTCGCTCGTCTTGAAGCAATCCGCATGCTTCTAGCATATGCAGCGTTCAACAAGTTCATGGTGTATCAAATGGACGTGAAGAGTGCCTTCCTGAATGGTAAACTCCAAGAAGAAGTGTATGTAGAGCAACCACCGGGATTCATCAACAATCGTGGTAACGGTATGGTTTACAAGCTAGAAAAAGCACTTTACGGGCTTAAGCAAGCACCCCGAGCATAGTATGACACTCTCTCTATCTTTCTTATTGGTAAAGGATTTTCAAAAGGCAGCGTCGATACAACGTTATTTAAAATTACCAATAACGAAGACATTCTCTTAGTCCAAATTTACGTTGATGATATTATATTTGGTTCTACTAACAAGCGTCTGTGTGAGAAATTTTCGAAAATGCTGCAAGAACAATTTGAAATGAGCATGATGGGTGAATTAACTTTCTTCTTAGGATTACAAGTTAAACAACTCCCTAATGGAATATTTATTAACCAAGCTAAATATACAAGAGATATGATTAAGAAATTTGGTATGGAAAATGCATCATATTAAAAAATTCCAATGAGCCAAACGCGTAGTTAGATAAATAAAAAAAAAATGAAAGAAAGTTGATATCACTAATTATAGACGTATCATAGGATCACTTCTTTATCTTACCGCCAGTAGACCTGATATTATGTTTTCGGTATGCATGTGTGCACGATTTCAAGCTGATTCTAAAGAGTCACACTTAATTGCTGCAAAGAAGATCCTTAAATACCTAAAAGGCACACAGAATGTGGGCTTATGGTATCCTAGGGATTCTCCTTTTGAACTAATTGGTTACTCAGATGCAGATTTTTCAGGTTGCAAAATAGAACGTAAAAGCACTAGTGGTACTTGTCAATTTCTAGGTGATAGGTTAGTTTCATGGCATAGCAAGAAACAACAATCCATAGCTACCTCCACAGCCGAAGCTGAGTATGTAGCTGCAGAAAGTTGTTGTGCACAAGTATTATGGATGAGGCAACAACTTAGAGATTATGGAACATCCTAGGTCCAACCCCCATTCATTGTGATACCAAGCGCTCTAGCCATGACTCAAAACTCGGTTCTTCATTTCTAGAACCACACATTGACATCAATACCATTACCTTCCTTCGTGACCACGTTCAAAATAAAGATATCTCCTGCACTTTATTGGAACTGACACAATTGGCAGATATCTTCACCAAAGCACTCAATGAACAACGTTTTCTCACTTTGAGAAGTGAACTAGGTATGATTGATTTAAACGCTTAATCATCAGGCATCATACTTTATTAGACATATAATTTAGGGGGAATCCACTTGATTTATGTCTAAAAGCTTTCTTTGAAAAACAAAACAAATGGTACAAGTTATCAACTTTAGGGGGAACCTTAAAATTGTATTTGAACATAACTAAGCGTCAATGATCAAAATTTTCAGATGCATGATCATCAACGCTCAGTATTATTTTTGCATAAATTATTGGACGCTCAAACATAAAAAGGACTTTAACTTTAAGCGTCTATATTACAACAGTTATAATGAATACCAACCAATGGTATCAAGTTAAGCGTTGAAACTATTCCAATCAACTCTTAATATAAAAATATTTTCTTTACAATCCATGCATAAAGTTTACAAACTTCTTTCAAAGTAGTGGGTAGACTCAAAAGTCTATTTTGTACTCTACTCGCACGCTTCTATCACATCAAACTGGCGGGTAATCAAAAGTTTCTTTTTCAAA
Organism: Buddleja alternifolia; assembly: GCA_019426215.1. Classification (NCBI taxonomy): domain Eukaryota; kingdom Viridiplantae; phylum Streptophyta; class Magnoliopsida; order Lamiales; family Scrophulariaceae; genus Buddleja; species Buddleja alternifolia. The sequence goes on along the minus strand of CM033397.1, from coordinate 8,816,395 downwards.
ATGACGGTTCAGAGATAGTATGTGTCAGTGTACAAACAGGCGCATGCGTTATACTCTGAAAATGCCAAACATTTTTAAAAATTTTAACTCGGATGTCAAATCTTTATATATGAGAATTACCAAATGTAAGTTCTCTCTATTACTCAAAACTCGCGTCCGCAGTTAATGAATTTGTGGCTGAGATTAAAAGTCTTTACACGTGTCTAAATCCTACAGAGACTAGAGAACACAAGTTTCAAAAATTCTTTACTGTGTCCTTTAAAACACAATTTCTGCAGAAAAACCATTTACTCTTACTCAAACATATCTGCAAAATTTATTCTCTCTCTCTCTCAAAGCAAAAGAAAATCTCAGTTAATCTCTTTTACTAAAAATGGCACCAAAGAAATCCTCGCCTACTTCTACCGAACTTACCATCAAGGTGACTGAAGGCCTTGTTGTCGACTGGAAATTTCTCTATGAACAACCTCAGATCAACCTAACAGACATGATGGACATGGTCGTAAAAGCTGGGCTTAAACCGTTCTTGACCCAATACTCCTACCTCACAAAAAGTCTATCTCTTGTCTAATTCCTCTATCCAAGAAGGAGCCTCCCAAAGAATTTATCTTGTCTACTGCCTCCATTGCCGAGAACTTCAATCTTCCAAATGAGGGCGAGGCATTGGATTGTGTTACTCTAAAACAAATCAAGGAAGCATGGACAACCATGAGTGCGTACGACGATGTACCCTACACTTAGTACTTTGAAAAGAAAGAACTGGTATCCAAATACCGACTGTTAGCTGATTTCTGCTGCAAGATCATAGAATGCTGAGTGGGAACCTTTGATAAGGTGAACCCCGTACAATTTCAGATGATGACTGCTATACTCCTCAACATCAAAATCAACTGGAGCGAGTACATCTTTGGAGGGTTTCGGGACAGTCTAAGCGCCTCGAATAAACCTTATGGACTCGTTCTGAGTGACCTGTTGTACAAATCACATTGTGTATACTCGTCTGGTCTACCGTTGAATAAGACCAAGTTGCTGGGAAGAAAGATTCTGAACAATCTCTTTAATCCTCCCAAAATTGGTGGTGCTGCTAAACCACTTTCTGAGCGTCTGAAAGTACGTCAAGCGTCCGATCAGGAAGCGGAGCGTCCAGTGCCAGAAGAAGTCGTGAAGCGTCCGGCTGCAATAAAGAAGAGGGCTCCCAGAAAGCCCAAGGCTCAATTTGTTCCTTCTCCTCAAAAGGACGATGAGGATGCCAAGGACAAGTTACCTCTCAAGAGGAGGAAGCTAGAAGGGATCATCAAACAAATAGACTTTGAAGAACCAGCTGCTGATCCTCCCACTCCAACGCTTAAGCTCGTTGAAGGAGTCAACGTGAAGAAAATCTTCAAGCGTTCCAGGACTAGCAAGCATCGAGTTGCTCCTGTTCCTGAAGAGCCTGAGACTGATGAGCCAAGCGCTCAATTTGCTATTGAGCCAAGTGCTCAAAGTATTGCTGTTGAGACAAGTTCTCAGGGTAAGTTTATTTCTTCCCACAACATTTCTATCCCTACATCTGTAGAAGATCCTGCTCTTATAGAGGATAGTTCTTGTATTACAGCTATAGTTCCAGCCGCTGCTGAAGCGTCAACAGATGTCCTCCTGGATGTTGATATGACAGAAGTTGTCACTATCGCTAAAGATGTTACCGCAAAAGTTGCTGCAATTGAAGCGGAGGAACCTGCTACTACAAAGGTTCAGACTTCCATCCCTGTTTAGGCTATAACAGAGGCACGCTAAGAAGGTCAGAGCGTTGCTAAATACGTTCCAGCGCCTAGACACTTCTTCAAACTCGACACGCTAAAGACGATTGATCATTCAATCAACTATATGCCCCCAGCGCTCGAAGAAGATTTCATTCCTGCAGGATACAATGAAGAATGATACATTGCTGCTGAGAATGACATTGCTCTGCTGATTAATACTGACCGTCAAATCAGGGATACAATATTTAACGCTGCTTTAACAGAAATTGAGATGAAGTATTATCTGGCTACTCAACTTGGAAAGACCCCTGGCCAAATACCATCTTACGTTATTCTTCAACAAGACAAACAAGGAGGAAGAACTCCTAGATGTGACGTGGATCTGGCCTACTCTCTAGATTGTGGCCTCAGCAAACCAACCGGTTTCGCTTTAAGGGATTACAGCATTCGTGTGTATGAGCCCCTTCGTCCGAGCTTTCTCAATCCAACAGAGTCAGTCTTGAACAGAGAAGGCTACACACACTTTCCTCAGACTGCTCATAGTGTTGAAAATCTATCTTCAATCAATCCACTTCGCCTGTGGAAGAATAAAGCAGTTCATGCCGGTGAGCGTCTCGAATCTTTGACAAATTTGATTCAGACTAAAGCCGATGCATTTTTTGACAGTGTCTGGAATGCCAACTATCAGCTTGATAGATATCGCTTTGAATCTATCAGAGATATTCATCATGAAGGCATTCGTGCTATGGTCAATGCGGGAACAAACTACAGCATGAATGAAGTTAACTGGGTTGAAGCGTATTTGGCCAACAAATATACATTCTCAGAGTTAGTCCAAGCTCCCCATCTTTTTGGCATAGGCATGCATGACAAGAAGCGTCAGTTCGCCAAGTATTGCCTCAAGCAGCGTCAATAGAGAGTTGGACCTGTTCTAAAGCTCCCAATCGTTAGACATCAAATTGAGCAGTGTCTGCGTCAAGAGCTTCACAGATTATCCACTTCTCCTCTTCTGTTCAACGCTCAAGCATCTTCCAGTGGTACCTCTTCTGTATCGTGCTTAAATTTTGCTCCGAGCCACTGCGAGGAGAATTTCAATCTGATGGTGAAGATTTTGACTCCCGTATCTCTGTTCGATAAAATCTTCACTGCCAATCTCAGATCTTGGAATGGCTCAGTAATCAATTCATTTAGAGGATATCCACTGCTCCCTTCTATCCGCAGCGAGGTACTCAGTCATTATGAGTTTGTCCTCTCCCTGCTTGAAAGAAATCAAGAGCTGGCTCAAGCGATATATCCATACTTAGAAGAGTATTATGCTGATTGTGTACATGAGAATCAGCATCTTACGTCTCTTCCCTTAGGCTGCTTGATTGGATTTTCCAAACATTACTGCCCAGATTCAATCTTTTCTATTTGTCAAGCGCCGTCCAAAGTCTTTCCGAATCATGTGCTAGATATCATTGGTCCAATGCACATCAGGGCCATTGATAGTCGCCTTCGCACATTCATTTCCGGTACTTGTATATCTCGAACCAGACTCACTGAACTTTTGGAAGCTTCGTCCACCTCTTATGCCGATTTAGCAAATTGGAACTTCCAATTCGATGACTTTCGTCAACCTGAGTCAGCGCTTGAGGAAGCGCCTGCTAAGTCAGCTGAAGCGTTCATGTCTGCAGTTACAAGTATTCCAGCGTCTCCTGAAGAACTCGTTCAAGCGTCTCAACCAGAGATATTGCTGACTCTCCTGAACCCGTTACTGATGATATTGTTGAGGATCTTTCCCTTGACATTCGAGGTACTGTCTTTGATCCCGCATATCAAGTTCCCATTGACTCTCTCAAACACTCATCCAGGTTCAAGCGACCGGCTCCTGAAGCGGTTCATCTAGATGAGAGTCAATCTTTTGGTCTTTTGCTCAAATCCATTTTGGAGAGTATCAGTGCTCATGCTACTCAGAACGAAGAATCTCTTCACTGGATTAAAGACGATTTGGCAAATATTGAGACTCACATTATGAGCGCTCAAATTGCTCATATGCGTAGTTCAGCTGAAGCGGCTGTTGGTGAGTGCAAACAAGACTTTCAAGAAATGCATGATGCCACTCAAGCAAACCAACTTGCCATGAAAGAATAGCTTGAAAAGCGCCTAGAAACCCTTGAGACTTCTCTGAATGATGCTACCAGCGCCAAGCTCCTCGCCTTACAGGAATGCTTCGACAAGCGTCTAGACGACATCACAGATTCTATGTCTCAGATTGCTCATCATGTCAGCTTACTCACAAATCATTTCCTAAAGACTGGTGATGGAAATAAGGGGGAAGAGAAGAAGAAAGGAGAAAAGAGGAAAGCGTCTAGTTCAAGAGCTCAAGAGCCTCTATCTCCTAAGCGTCAAGTTTTTCCTTCTCCTTCTGCTCTTAGTCTCCCATCTTGGATAACTGCTTTAAAAGTAAGTACCTCTGGAGCGCCTAGTAGTACACTAAGGGAACCTCCAAGAGCACTATATCCAAATCTACCAATACCTACAAGAGCACTGCTTGAACAGTTTGACATCCCTCTTCAAAGAACATCTATTCCAGAACCTACAGATCCAAGAATCTTAGCTGAAGAGAGGAAGATGACTGACTTTATCCAAGCTTTTCGAATTTGCCTAAGGTATATGGGTATTGACCCAACTGATTGGGACAATCATTTTACTGCTTTCAAGAAGAGACAGAAAGAAGAAAATAAGCTTATAATCAACAAAGATCATGAAGCAATGATGACCTTAGAAGACAATCTGACTGAAGCTATCCGAGCTGAAAGGCCCAAGCGATACAAAGTTAGACCAAGACGTTAAAGCTTTTGATTTGCATTATCTATATTCTTGTCTCTTATATCTTTATTTGTTCAGTTGTAAAAATTCTTGTAATCACTGATATATATATAAATGCATTTTTCAGCTGAAACATCTCGTTGAAGCGTAACTAACTTTAACTAACGTTATCTAATCAAAGCTAACTTTTATTTTTGGCTGTCTAACTCTTGAACTATAAAAGAGTAAGTATTGCCATCATCAAAAAGGGGGAAATTGTTAGGAATTTCATGTTAGATGTTTTGATGATGACAATTTGGACTTTTTGTTAGACCCCAAAATATGTAAGTTTGATTTTAGTAAGAAATTATGTATAAGCTTTGAAGCGTTAGATTTGTAATAGGATTAATAGGCTTTGTTTTATTTTTATTATAGATTGTTAGGCTAAGTAATCTTAGGCTGAGCGTCTAATAATTTCTGAGTGAGTTTATCAGTGGTAAAGTTCGAAAACTCAAGCGCCTGATTTCTGAATCAAGATAATGTCTCCAAGCGTCCAATTGACCAGCTATATGAAGCCTTATCTTAAAAGACAGAAGTGATTCTACCTGAATTTATGTCTAAGTCCAGAGGGAGTTTAATGCAAATACTCTCCATGCATTAAATACCAACGGGTATTTAATTCAAATGCATTAAATGCTGATAAGAGCATTAAATTTGATAAGTACTTTCAGACGTACGGAGAAGCCACCCCATTAGACTGTCAACTTTCATAGACTGCAGCACCAACTTTTGTGCAGCAGATTTTCAGGAAAAAGGACAAAAGTTGTTCACTCGCGAAAGTGAGAGACACGCGCCCTTGCATGTGTTAAACGGACACTTTTTCCAAGAATGCCTATAAATAGAACTTCAACAACAAGCCAAACATACAACAATTATCAAGATGAATTGCTGTTGCATTGAAGTCTCATCCCTTAAACTCTCAGAAAAGCCAGAATATTCGAGAAAACCTTCTCTTTGCTTTTCTTCAATTCCTGAGACAGTCACCAAATATCTCAAACATTCTTTTCGAAGAAACCACATTCCTACTGAGATATTTCCAGTTGTTTGAACTTAATCAAAATCAAACAAACCATTTTAGAAAACCATATCCAAGCCTCGCGATCTGTGTGAAGTCGAAGTTGGATACTTGCATTATTTCTGGGTGAAAGAAGCAAGGGGATTGAAGTGATTTGGAGCAGAAATCTGTGTGATCAAGGAGCTCAAGTCATCGACATCCATCTCTCCCTAATTTGTAGAAGATTCTGTGTGATTCTTTGAGAATCATCTTAGTGGATTGCCTCCAAGTATTCGAGGAGAAGAAGGACGTAGTTGGGATTACACCACCCAACGAACCTTACAAATATTGCGTCATTTACTTTTCAGTCAATTTTTTAATCCATCATATCATTGCATAAATTGATTAAGTAAAACACAATCAAAATCTAAGCAACTAAGAAACCTCTTGTGATGCTAAAGCTTTCAAAGAGAAGACTCCAAAAATCATTCCGCCTTGCTAACACTGATTAAAGAACTAAACGCTTAACCTACTTGGTCAAAGTATTCAAATCTTGAAGTCTGAGTTAACTTCCTAAAAACAGTCTTCATCAGACGCTTCGCCAAAGCGCCAATATTTTTAAGTGAACGCTTAAGTCAAGCGTCAGACACTTCAAGCGTCTATCTTTTCAAGTGTCCACAAATCTTTTAGTACGAAACTTTTTGAAGTTGAAAAAGACTTCAGGGTCTATTCAACCCCCTCCCCCTTCTAGATCCTTTTGTATGCCACTTGGGACCAACAATATTCTTGAGCGACGAGTCTGGCCTTGTTTCTTATCACAATGCCATTCTCATCCATTTTATTTCTATAAACCCATCTAGTTCCAATAACTCCTTGGTGAGTTTGCCTTTGTACTAGCATCCAAACCTTATTCCGTTCAAACTGATTAAGCTCTTCTTGCATAGCTTCAATCCAACTTGGGTCACTTAGTGCTTCATCCACTTTCTTTGGTTCCATTTGAGATAGAAAGCTTGCGAACATAGCCTCATTGATCATAGCGGCTCTAGTCCTAACAGGCGCTTCAATATCTCCAATAATCTGCTCAGGTGGATGATCACGCAGCCATAATCTATCTGGTTGGAAAGGGTTAAAAGGTTGAACTGACGCTTGACGAACAGACGTTTGATTATCCTCTTGCGTAGGGGCTTCAAGTTCACAGATTCTTGATTGCTCTTGGTGATTACTCTCTTCATGATCATCAGCATTTCTTACAATATTGTCTATATTAACCTCACGAGGGATCTTAGGAGGTGGCACTGAGATCTCATCATCGTCGTCAGTATCTTCATCAATAGTAACCTTAGACGCTTGATGACATAGATCTTCAACTCCTACATCATTCATATTAACCTTAATCGGTTCTTGGTTAGCATCATCAAAAACAACATGAATAGATTCCTCAACCTTCGATTTGATCTTATTGAGGATGCAAAAATTCTTTCCATTCTTGGCATAGCCTAGAAAGATTTCCTCATCCGCTTTAGGATCAAATGTCTTTAGACTTTGGGAACCATTATTATGCATAAAACATTTAGAACCAAAGACGTGAAAATATGAAACATTTGGCTTACGTCCCTTCCACAGTTCATATGGAGTTTTCCCATGCTGTTTGTTGATCATGCAACGGTTTTGAGTGTAACAGGCAGTGTTGATTGCTTCAGCCCAAAACCTAGGAGCGAGCTTGGATTCTGCTAACATAGTCCTAGCTGCTTCCTTAAGCGTTCGGTTTCGGCGCTCAGCAACACCATTTTGTTAAGGAGTTCTGGGAGCTGAAAACTCATGATGTATTCCATTTTCTGTACAAAACTTCTCAACAATCTTGTTAGTAAACTCAGTACCGTGATCACTTCTTATTCTTGCAACCTTAAGATTTTTCAATATTTGAAGTTGCCGAATAAGCGTTGTTAACTTGTCACATGTTTCATCTTTGGATGAAAGAAATTCCACCCAAGTAAATCTAGAGAAATCATCCACTATCACCAAAGTATAATTTTTACCGCTTACAATGATTGTTTGAACAGGTCCAAACAGATCCATGTGAAGTAGTTCAAGTATTCTAGAGGTAGACATATGAGGTTTTCTCTTGAACGATGATTTAACTTGTTTACCCATTTGACAAGCGTCACAAAGGCGATCCTTGTGAAATGGTACATTTGGTAATCCCTCTACATGATTTTGACTTATAAGCTGAGAGATTGTTTTGAAGTTGAGGTGATTCATTTTTCTATGCCATAATCAACCCATTTTAGATTCATTTTTAGCAACAAAACATGTTGGGTTGTTATCAAGTGTTGAACCCCAATCTACCAAATATACGTTGTTAGTTCTTTTACCCTTCACTTTAGTAGACTTAGTCTTAGCGTCATTTATATAGCAACAGTCACTTGAGAATATAACTTCAAAGCCTTTATCACAAAATTGACTTATGCTTAATAAATTGTGTTTTAGACCCTCAACATAATAAACATCACTTATCATGATGTTCCCCTATGCACAGTACCTATACATTTGGTTTTACCTTTGGAGTTGTCACCAAATACATCCTGAGGACCATTGGCAACTTGATAGTTGATCAGAAGATCTTTGGAACCAGTCATGTGCCTTGACGATCCACTATCGAAGTACCACACAGATGTATCGGCTCTAGCTCTAGGTACCTGCAATCAAAAGGAAAGTTCTATTTCTATTCAGGTACCCATTGTTGCTTGGGTCCTTCAACATTAGTAATATTGTTAGTTTGAATTAGAACTTTAGGAACCCATATTTGCCTGGTCTTCATTTTAGGAATACTGGCCTTTCTGGGTTTCACAACGTGTTGTGTGTGCTTTTTGGGTGTATAATAATAATATCCTTGATTATAATGGTAGTCATAATCATAGTCATAATCATAATCATCATAGTATCGATAATATGATCTTGACTGTCTCGGATATTGACGCTGGTATTTCCTTGGCGCTGGCTTGGGTTGCACTTTTGGTGCTGGATGCTTAGCGCTTGATTCACAGTGATCAGACTTATCTTTAGTCTTTTGAGTGTTTGGATAGACCCATCTTTGTGAATCATTTGCCTTAGCCTTACCCTTGTCTGAGTTAGCTTTGACTTTCTCATTTGGCCTCTTACCATTGTCACTAGGTTCATTTTATGTTTGACCTTGTGAACTTTTTTCAACAAAGATAACACCCTTTCCTTTGTTGTTTGCCGTAACATTAGATTTATTGGGTTGTTTACCGAGTTTATCGCATCCTGAACCGGTCTTCTCACCAAATAATCTAGTTACTTCAGTCACATTATCCAACTTTGTAGAAGCTTTTGATAATGATGAGATGAGCTTTTCAATTGAATAATTTCACTCTCAAGCGATTAGTTCTTCTCAATGCACTGTTGCTGAACTTGCAACTGTGCTTTGAGCGTTACTTTATCTCTTGTGAGTGATGAGATAACAGCGAGATCATTTTGATATATTTTGGCGGCTTCTTGACATTCATTGTAGTATTCTTTGACTTTGTCAAGTAATTCATCATAAGAGAGAGGAATAGATAATTCATTGATTACCTCAGGAGACGCTTCATTATCTCTGGCCATGAGACATATGATCACTGAGTCATCTAATGGCTCATCATCATCGCTACTCTCTTCTGATGATTCTAAATCTTCAGGTGCGGATGCTGGTTCTAATTCCGCTAGCAAACCTTGTTGACGAAGGTTGCTCCTGAATTGGTTTCTATCCAAGTAATCCTGCCTTGAGGGCTTGGATACATTTGGATAAGGACAATTTACCTGGTAGTGCCCTGGTTTCCTGCAATTGTAACAAAGATTAGTTTTCATCTTTTGTTCATTTGTTAACCTTGCAATGTGTGGTTTTGAGACCACTGGATCTGAGAGATTTTGAATAGACGCTTGATACTGAACAGGCGCTTGAGGTGAAGGAATATAATATTGAGGCGATTGAAGCTGTTGTTGCATCGGAGAAAGCGCTTGATATGAGCTTTGTCCTTGATTATTGAAACCTTTTCCTTTCTTTTCATAGCTCAAGAACTTTCGAAATCTATTCAGCAAAGCCAATTCCTCTTCTTCATTGATATCTAAATTCTTTCCTTTATTGCCCGATTTGCCTTTGATTGATGCTATAAGCGCTCCAGATTCAATCACCGGACTACAGAATTCAACTTGAACTCAAATGCTTTGAGCTCTGAAAAGGCGTCTTCTGGAGTTAGGAGATCCAGCATATTTGATTCTCTCATAGCAGTTGTCTTCATCAGGAATTTACTTGGTAAACTTCTAAAGATCTTAACCACCATTTCTCGATTCTGCAAATCCATTCCCAACGATCTAAGTTCTGTAACTAGAGCTGTAAATCTTATATCTAATTGCTCTAAAGTTTCAATGGGTAGCATCTTAAATCCGTTAAACTTTTCCTTGGAGATGGAAAGTTTGTTTTCTTTGATCTAAGCTGAACCACCACAAATTGTAGCCAACTTATCCCATATTTCTTTAGTGGTTTTGCAAGACTTGATCTTTTTAAATAAGTTGTCATTATCACCAATAGCCGTATATAGAGCGCTACGACCAACATTGTCTAAATTAGCTCTTCGACGCTCATCTGGAGACCATTCTTGTTTTGGTTTCTCAACGTAACCATCGGGAGTTTCTTCCGTGGCTCCAGGCGCTCTTGTGATAACTTTATATATTTTGACTGGCCCATCTGAAATAATATCACACATGTCATCATCACATGAACAGAGATATGTAAATGCTTTGACTTTCCATGTGTCAAAATTTGACTCAGTTAGTTTGGGAACTTTTGCAAATGCCATGTTTAAAATCTAAAGCAACTAAGTTTAAAAGAAAAGGATCTAAACAAGCAGTTGTGCTTGAAAATTTTAAAATTTCAATTTTAACCGCTCTGATACCACTTGTTGGTCCTAAGTGGCATACGAAAGGTCTAGAAGGGGGGGGGGGGTTTGAATAGACCTTGAAGTCTTTTTCGACTTTAAAAGATTCGTATTAAAGGTTTTTGGACGCTTGAAAAGTAAATGCTTGAAATGTCTAACGCTTGACTTAAGCGTTCACTTAAAATATAGGCGCTTTGGTGAAGCGTCTAACGAAGATTGTTTTTATAAAGTTAACTTAGATTTCAAGACTTGAATACTACAACCAAATAGGTTTGAGCGTTCAGTTCTTTGATCAGTGTTAGCTCAGCGGAATAATTTTTTGGAGTCTTCTCTTTGAAAGCTTTTGCGTCACAAAAAGTGTATTTAATTGCTTAGCGTTTGATTAAGTTTTACTTTATCAGATTATGATATGACAATATGAATGCTGAAAGTAAAGTAAAGAACATAATATTTTTAAGGTTCGTTGGGTGGTGTAATCCCAACTACGTCCTTCTTCTCCTCGAACACTTGGAGGCAATTCACTAAAATGATTCTCAAAAAATCACACAGAATCTTCTACAAATTAGGGAGAGATGGATGTCGATGACTGGAGCTCCTTGATCACACAAATTTTTGCTCCAAATCACTTCAATCCCCTTGCTTTTTTCACCCAGAAATATGGTAAGTATCCAACTTCGACTTCACATAGATAGCGAGGCTTGGATAGGGGTTTTTCTAAAAGGTTTGTTTGATTTTGATAAAGTTCAAACAACTAGGAATATTTCAGTAGTAATGTGGGTTTCTCCAAAAAGAATGTTTGAGATATTGGGTTGACTGTCTCAGGATTTGAACAAAAGCAAAGAGAATATTTTCTTGAAAGTTTTCGCTTTTCTGAGATTGTAAGGAATGAGACTTCAATACAACAGCAATTCGACTTGATAATTGTTCTCTATCTTTGGCTTGTTGTTGAAGTCCTATTTATAGGCATTCTTGGAAAAAGTGTCTGTTTGACACATGCAAGGGCGCATGTCTCTCACTTTCGCGAGTTAACAACTTTTGCCCTTTTTCCTGAAAATCTGTTGCACAAAAGTTGGTGTTGCAATCTTTGAATAGTTGACAGTCCAATAGGGTGGCTTCTCCGTACGTCTGAAAGTGCTTATCACATTTAATGCTCTTATCAGCATTTAATGCATTTGAATTAAATGCCCATTGGCATTTAATGCATTTCAGAATATTTGCATTAAACTCCTTCTGGACTTTAGAAATAGATTCAGGTGAAATCAGTCATTGATAGACGCTTATTCAATCCTTGAATTACTTCGATCCATAAGGTGACGCTTGGAATAGCTGGTCATTCTAGACGCTTGGAATCTTCATCTTTATTCAGACTTCAGGCGCTTGAGTCTTCAAACTATACTTCTGATAAACTCACCTAGAACATATCAGGCGCTTAGTCTAAGACAGCTTAACCTAACAATCTAAAATAAGAATAAAGCAAAGCCTATTACAAATCTAACATTTCAAAGCTGAAAAACAAACTTGCATATTTTGGGGTCTAACAGAAAAATCCTAATTGTCATCATCAAAACATCTAACATGAAATTCCGAACAAATTTGTTTCTAAAACATTAAGTTCCATACCTGAAGTAATTTTCGCTTTCAACTTAGGGTAGTCATTTTTCCAGTTGTCCACCTCTTGGCCGTGAACACATGTTGTTGCAATCCTTGGGCGCTTCTTTCCCCTTCTATGGTTATCAGAAGTAATTCTTATGCCGAGCATTCCATTTGGAGGTAAATCATCCTCTAATTCCCTCCTCATGAGAGCTTGTATGTGAACAAGTCTGTCTTTAAGATCCATTAAAGAACCTCCCAGGTCATTAACTTCAAAGTCAGTGACAAAGGCAAAAAAGGATTTGGGAAGAGATTGAAGAATAAGGTTTACTTGTAGATGAAAATCCATGAAACTTCCCAGAGTCTGGAGTCTTCCAATCATGGATATCATGTTCATAACATGACTTGCCACTTCATCATTTTCTCCCATTCTTGCTTGGAAAAGTTCCTTCGATAAATAATACCGAATTGATTTTCCATGTTCCCCGAACATTTCCTCCAAATGAAGCATGATGGATTTGGGATTATCCATTTCCAAATGAATATATCTCAATTCCTTGCTCATTGACTTCAACATGTAACTGGTGACCTTTTGAGCATCAGAATTCCATTTCTTGTTAATTTTGAGAACAAATGTTCCATTTTCAGCCCTAGGGAAAGTTCGACCATCTTGTTCTAAAACATGCTCAAGTGATTTCTTTTTGAGACCAGCTCTTAGCCTCTTGACCCAGTCATCGTAGTTTGGTCCAGTGAGTACATTTTTCTCAAGCATATTTAACAACAAGTTATTAACCATTTTGAGAGAGATAATATAACTGCATAAAACAACCAAGATTCAATTAGATAATTATGTTGTACCCAAGTAAAAATTAGGAATTTAATTTTTGACCTGGCTCCCACTGCATTTTTCGAACCACTGCACTCCTACTTCAATGAACGAAAATCTCGTTGGAAAGATTTCATAGTGAGTGATTGAGTTCTTCAAAAATTTCCATGAGTTGCAATTTGTAACGATGTATGGCTCATTGGAACTTTTGAAGTGACATGCCATGTCAACTAGTCTTACTAATGATTCAATCTACATTTGGCTCATGGATCACTCAACCTCAGCCTGTAACGAAATATTGGTGGTGATCCATCTAAGTACTTTCCCATCAACTCCTATCGATCTAACAGTTGAATCTTATCTTGCAACCTGTAACGGTGTATGGGATAAGATTTGCTTCAACCGATGGCATCAAATACACTTGAAGAGATATGGATTATGAATTAATGCATAACCCCCATTAGTCGGGGCGACACCATGCATACTCATAATCCCATCTTTTCCAAGTTTAATGGAGAGCCAGGATATCCAATATCCCCTACTTACTTAGTATTTAATGTGGGAGAATTTTTGAAAAATTAAGGTCTCACTTTGCACATTAATTTATTACATGCATATATGGATTATAATCACGCATACATAGAAAAACCTAGTTATTCTAACAACATGCATTTTCATGGACATTCTAGATTGATCCAAGCCAATAGATCAATCAGGGGATAGGGGTCTATTAAAAATCTAATTCCTAATAGATCTTCGGTCTCCAAGCTAGAAATGGTCCTACCTCTAATATACACAACTCAGAAAGCACCCTATACATCATACTACCAAAATTAAAAGTACAAACTGGGGGCCAATTGCCCAATACAACCCAGATAATACTAAAGCGGTAAATCCGTAAGTCCATGGAAGCATCCACTACAACATACATCAAAGCATGTAAGAAAATTATTTAAGTTTATGTTGGTTTTGAGTTTAAAATCAAAAAGAAATTCAAAAACCGATTAAATCTAATTTAATTAGAAAAGATGAATTTTAATTTTAAAAGGAAATAAATCCAATTTATTATTTAGGAAATAAGTCAAACTTATTCCTAATTTATTTTGAAAATATATAATCAACCTAAAATAAATCCTATTTATTAAGTCGTTGCAAATCATAAATAAAAATCCAATTTAACTTATGATATTATTAAATCCAATTTAATATGAAAGTCAAATCCAATTTTAACTTAATTAAATCTAATTTATTATTAAGAAAAATATTTTAGAAAAGAGGGGTTTTGACAAATCACGGGTCGAATTTGTCTATTAGGGTCAAACCCCAATATTCATTAATTTATATATATATTTAAATATTAAAAATATAAAAATATATATATTAATATACTGGGTCGGGCCCATCGCCCGTTAGAGCGCACGCATGCTGGGCTACGATCCAGCACATCAGCCGCCCTAGCTCCGTTGCCATGGCGGCGGCGCAAATCAGCGCCGCCACCCTACCCCTTTTCCTTTTTTTTTTGTTTTTCTAATTACACGAGCAGCGGTGGTGCTCGCGTGTGCTTAAAAAACACACGGTGGTGCCACCCCGATTCGCCATTGCCGGCGGCGATAAAACATGTAATCGTGCGATGATTTCAAGGCGATGAATATTTTCAAAATTTCAAATTTAACAAAGAATATTAAACATATAAATTCAAATTTTAAAAATCCAATTTTAACCAACATAATCTTAAACGCAAAAATCATCAGATCCGTTTAAGTCGGCTCTGATACCACGGCTAAGAATTCTATACTTGAAAATAGAGAATTGCAGCGGAAGATTCGTGGATTCCTACCGGCAGATTGTAAGGTCTTAAAAGTAACATTGATTTAGTATGTTTTTATCTCACATTTGTCTTGAATTCATACCTTGAGTTGATCTTTTTAGTTGTTTTTATTTGTATTTGCGTATTTTGGCTTCTAAGTCATTTAAATGCATTTATAGGCAAAGGACGATTGATTTGTACCAATGCTTTTTACACTTGAATTGTACCAATGGTTTAATAAATTGCAATGGAAGAAAGAGGGAATAGATTGGCATATGTTTGATATGAAAGGGATTAACCCTACTTTGTGTTTTGTAGATGATGATATTCCTCGAGGGGAAACGATTTCCCTCACCGACCCTCAACATTGATTTCGTCTAAGTCAGGCTAATGACTTTAAACAAGCGCTGCTTGGGAGGCAACCCAAGAGTTTCTTTAATTTTGTTTTCGTTTGCGTTTCGTTGTCTTTATTTTATATTTATTTTTGTTAAATTTTTCTCGTATTTTCTTTTTTATCAAATGCCACTCTAATGCTTTTTATGTATGCTTTCCGATCAATTCAAGCATATGGTGATGCTAAAAAAAAAATGACAGAACAGGCAGTTTGGCACCACTGTGCCGAATCCCCTGCCTTTTAAAAAAAATATATAAAAAAATGGTGTGGCTGCTGAGAGGTCAACATTTATTTCCATTGGTCGACGCCACCTCACTCAACCATTATCCACCGCCACCTCATTCCACATGGAAACCACCCGCTCGACTCCCGAGACATCATACTTATTTATAGGGGAGTCTCTCTTTAACCCTCTTATTTTATTTCAATATCATTATGCTTATGCCTCTACTTATGTGTGAGTCCATTGAGGACAATGTCATGTTTTAAGTGTGGGGTGTGTGCGTGTTTATATTGTTGAATGATTCAAGTGTGGGGTGGTGTGATCGAGAAAATTAGTGAAAGAAAGGACATGTACGTATTTTTGTTGAATTGTTGATTGATTTGGTGACTTGTTTGCAACACTTTAGTTCCCACATTAGAACGATAGATTGAAATGAACAAATAGACCTATTTTCTGTAATATGGATACTTTTTGCGAGTTACTCATTTGTTCTAAATTTTGTGAAATTTGATATGCATCCTTGCACACTACACATGGGTTTTAGTAAAGGGAATTGATCGGTGAGATAAAGCAATTACAAAGTATTTGGATACATTATGAAATTGTGAAGAAAGTTGAAGAAGCAAAAAAAAAAAAAAAAAAAATTGCTATAAGAAAAGAAAAGGAAAAAAAAAAAGGAGGAATGAAAAAAAAAAGAAAAAAGGCCAATGAATCGAATAAATGCCTTGATATTAAGTGAATAAAAACCTAGTTTTGTTCTGTGGCCTTTGTCACTTGAGTGATTAACTTCTTAGGGGTGTCTTGACACCTAATGCCTTAAGACCGTCTGGTTTGAGAGTCATTGACCTAAAACTCGTTAAATGGGTGTCATAGAAAGCCTAAGAGAACAAAACATTGCACAGGTTAATGAGTGTTAAGTGAAAGAAGGAAAGGAATGATTGTGCTATGAAGAATGTTTGTGTTTGCTTGATGTAGCTGAGGAATTTCCCTTGCTAGAATTCATCTTTTCACGTGGATGCATATTTAAATGAAACTTGGTTTGAATTTGTGTGTTAACTTTGAACAAAAGTATTTATATTGTGGAAGATAGTAATTTGTGCGTTCATGTTAGAAACGAAAAGAGTTGAGTTGAAGAAAAAGTAAGGAAAAAACAGTGGACAGCAAAATTGGAGAGAAAGAAAAGGAAGCCATTGAAGAGAAGAAAGATAAATCTTGATTCTTGTCATCAACATAAGGGTTCTTCTTAGTTTTTCTTGAATTCTTCTTCTTCCCCAGTTGTTCTTATTATTTTCCACCATTGTTAAACATGAGAATTCTTAGTTTTATACAAATTATTTCTTCTTCTTGTTTAATTATGAGTAGCTAAATAATTTTCTAGGGTTTAAAGTGTAGTCTTGAGTATTATTATGGATTGTTGATTTTCATTGGGTTATTTCTTGCTTTAATTAATCTATCAATGAGGGTTGAATGCTTGTAGATGATTGGCCACCAAATACATGATTTAAGATGAATTGAGAAGTACCGGGAGGTGAATTAATTCATTAGTTCAGATTTGATAGACGTGTTTAAATTACTCAATAGGGATATTAGTAATTGTGCATGAGGCTGGCTAACGAATTTCGTGGAAATTAATGGATTCATCTAGATTAGTTATTGATCATGGGAGTGACGAGAACGAGTTTAGTGGGGTACTCATGGAGATCTCGGGAGAGTATCCATGTAATTAAGGAAATTCGGGTCTTTAATGAATGCAAGAATTTACAATCCAATGAAGTTCAATATCCATAGAAATACCTTGATGAAGTCTTAATCCCTAGGCTTTCCATTTATTGAATTATTGTTTATTAATTTTGTTATTATTTATTTCTGTTTTTAATTAGTTAAAATCTTAAATCTTGCAAATCAATAGTCTAAATAATAGGATAAACTTTGTTTGGTACTTGATAACCTTCCCTGTGGAGACGATCTTACTTACTCTATATTATTTGTCGATACCGTGTTGTTACGGATGTTAACAAATTGGCGCCGTTATCGGGGAAGGCAACAAATAGTCAATATCAATAACAAGTTGATTCTTATTAATTTAGACATTTTTTTATTTATTTATTTTTATTTTGGATTTTTTATCTGTTTGAATTTTGATACTTGATATTCTTGTTTCAGAATGGCTGAGGAATAGTGAACTCTCAGGGATTATGCTACACCGACATATCAGAGTTTTACTTCAAGCATAGTTGTAATGTTCAGGCAAATACTTTTGAGTTGAAGCCAGCCATCATTCAGATGCTACAGAATAATACTTTTGAAGGAGACATTGAGAGGGAAGATCCTCATTCCCATATAGGGAATTTCTTGGAGATATGCAGTACATTTAAGATGAACGGAGTCACAGATGATGCCATACGACTACGGTTGTTCCCTTTCTCTCTATCCAAAAGAGCTAAGGAGTGGTTGAAAAACCAGCCGGCAAATAAGTTCACTACTTGCGCAGATTTGTCAACTGCATTTTTCACCAAATATTTTCCACCGGCAAAGACAGCTCAGTTGAGAATGCAATCACAGGATTCATGCAGGGAGATGGAGAAACACTTTATCAAGCATGGGAAAGATATAAAGAACTACTAAGAAAATGCCCCCATCATGGTATTCCAAGCTGGATGCTTGTACAAACCTTCTACAATGGTTTGTCATATGACATCAGGATGACTATCGACACAGCTGCAGGAGGAAGTTTCATGGGAAAGAATCCAGATGATGCACTCGCGCTCATGGATGAGATGGCATCCAATAACTACCAATGGGCGAGTGACAGTCGGTCCATAAAGAAAGTAGCTGGTATGCATAATGTTGATGAACTCACCATGCTTAATGCTAAGATGGATGCTCTAGTGAAGAACTTCGAGGGACTCAAGTGCAATATCAGTGTCATGTCTCAGCCTACCATAACCTGTGATGTTTGTGGAACACCTCACATGGCTATAAACTGCCCACTCATGGAGCAAGCTCAGTATATCTCCAATCAGAACAACCAGTCGGGAAGTCCATTCTCCAACACTTATACTTCGGGGTGGCGAAATCATCCCAATTCTTCTTGGGGAGGTCAAGGAAACCAAGGGGCTCAAGACTTGCCTCCTAGGCATCAGTTTCCCCCAGGTTTCCAATAGGGTCCTCAAAATTTTCAACAGCAACTTCCACAGCATCAAGGACTACCACCTCAAGAAAAAAGACAGCCACAAGCTTGGGAGCTTGCTATTGAGAAGCTGGCTAATGGAACAGCAAAACGGTTCGAGAATCTTGAAGCAAAAATTGCTCTGGTAATGGGAGCAACAAAAAATTTGGAAACACAACTTGGACAATTGGCAAGTTCTGCGATTTCGAGGTTGAAGGGTACACTACCTAGCCAAACAGAGGAGAATCCGAGAAGACAATGTAATGCAGTGACTCTGATAAACGAAAATACAATTGAAGAATTTGAGCCATATGCTGAACACAGAGATGAACTTGTGACGATGGATAATTCAGTCTTTGAACATTCAGACAAGGTTGAACCGGAAAAGGATACCCCAAAGCCATATGTGAAGCCATATGTTCCTCCGATTCCATTTCCCCAAAGGTTGCAACACAAGAGGTTGGACAAACAGCAAGAGAAATTTCTCCAAGTGTTTAGACAGTTGCACATAAACATTCCATTCGCAGATGCTCGATGTAACACCCAATAATCTCCGCTCCTAATTTCGTAGAAGTGAAGGTAAACATTACAATCACCGCTAATTAGATTTTGTGAATTATTTGATTGTAGTGATTCGCGTTCAACTAAAAATATTTTTCTACTTACTTATATAACTATTATTATATCTATATGTGAAATAGGTTAGTAGTTTATACCTCATGGTGGAATAGTTGATGCATTATATCATTTAAGGTATATATATATACACATATATGTTCATCTTCATCAAATGATTAGTAATAGTTAAGTGGGTCTATGCCTAACTATGCCTAACTACATATATATATATATAGGCGCATGCACACACACACACACAGATAAATATATATACCATGCATGCTCCAATAGAGAAGGAAGACTAGGAGGTGGCAACTAGGAAGTACATCTCATCTACCAAAAAACAAACGTGGCTAAGGGAGAATTAATCTCCATTTCTTTTTCAATACCTTTTGACCAAGACTCCTTATATAATACAACTCACACTCACGGCTGAACATCTCCCCAATTCAGCCTTCTTATCCTCTTAACATACAAACAATTGTAGAAAGAAACAATTTACATAGGGAGAGAAAGGTTTGCCAAGGATACTCTAAAGACATCACCTTCACTTGATTCTCTTAAGGTATATGGTAGTTAATCATTGCTTTTGCAAGAAAATATTGTGGACTAAATGTAGTTCAATCCGTATATGACCTTGAATTGAGAATATTATATCATATATATGTATTTTAGTTAACTTCTATGGCATGATGTTTAACTGTGTTTGGAACTTTCAGTTTCTGAAGTTACGTTTAAAGCTGTAATGAGGTACCTAAACTTGTGATTTTGATTATGATAAATTTTCTAGAATA
The DNA here is from genome assembly GCA_019426215.1 of Buddleja alternifolia. Lineage (NCBI taxonomy): Eukaryota > Viridiplantae > Streptophyta > Magnoliopsida > Lamiales > Scrophulariaceae > Buddleja > Buddleja alternifolia. The sequence continues at coordinate 8,796,460 of CM033397.1, read as the reverse complement.
ACTTGATTGTGTGGTAAACATCTCTGACAAATTTGGTAAGGATTAGAGTTGTGTGGAAGTTTCTAAAAATCGTTGAACAAAATCGCCAGTCTGTTCGGCGGAAGTGCAAATTGTTACTGTTTTGAAGATATTTCGTGTACTTGGAAATTTTTGTTTACTCTAAAACGTTTACAGTAGCTTGATACATGTGTTATAGAGATGTCATATAAATTTCGGAATTGTTCAGTAAACAGGGGATTTTACAAAAATATTTGAGTATATGGTGTCTGTTCTGAAACAAATCTGCCGAGATGGTCTAGTTTCGTTGATCAAATCCCCAATTTGACAAGGAAATTAAATTTAGAAAATTTATGTAGACTTTTACAGCATCCTATATGTTATCCTGAAAATTTTGAGAAAGAAATTCCAATCCGAGAATATGTTAAAAAAATTGTTGAAATATGTTGCGCATGTAAGGGAGCTAGTTGGAACTTAATTGCCTATATGTTTGGATAGTATGATATAACTTGTTGCATGTGATTAGCTTAAAGTGTATTGTTTTATGAAAATGATGGTATTTTGAATCACAGGATACTTTCGTGATTCCGAGGCCGAGGCAACGACGCCGGTTTATTATTGTGAGGGTTTCTCTTATTCTTTCAACTTGATCTTGCTTACCATTTTTCGTTCCCTTTTAAATCATAGTCAAGTGTGACCTCATAAAGTTTCATTGATCAAACTCTTATTCTCATCTAAGGTAAGTGTCCAACCGTGTCCCAATTTGTAGTCTATCGTTCTTGTTTTCGCTCGCTCTCGCTCGAATACAAATCAGTGTACATATTCTAGTAGGAAACTCGTTGAAACGATTATTCTTCTTGGCTCTATTCCGCCGGCTAAGGGAGCTAAGTGCTATACGGGACAAAGTGCCACGTGACGGCGGGGCCAATGCTTGAACCCGTAGGAGCCACCTCTAGAATCCCGAAGTCTGGCATCCATCCGCGATGTGTCATTTTCTTGATATACAGCTTTGATTCGAAAAAGCAGAGTGAAGGGAGCTAAGTGCTATACGGGACAAAGTGCCACGCGACGGCGGGGGCCACCTCTTGAACCCGTAGGAGCCACCACTAGAATCCCGACATCTGGAACACTTCATAGAACATAAAGGTGTGAAGCCTCCTGCTGGTATGGGACAGTGGAAGGTGGATCACAATCACATGATATGATTACAAAAGTACATGGGTTATGTCCTCTGATTCATACGTAACATACTCGATTAATTTAACTTGTGATATGTTATTCTATTCTTTTGCTTGCCATCGTATATGTCCATGTCGTTATTGATTTTCGCTGCAGATTCTATCTCTCCTGATAAGGTAAAGCAAGCCATTAGCCTACCTCCACTAGTACAGAAGAGGTCTGTTACAGCGGTTTTTTTTCTCGCTATTACAGCGGTTTTAACCGCTGTAATACGTATCGCTGTAATTGGTATGTTTACTATTACAGCGGTTAAAAACCGCTGTAAAATGAGCCCTATTACAGCGGTTCAATAACGAACCGCTGTAATAGGTAAATAAAAATAAAATTTAACTGTAAAAGCCGTAGCCTGTTACAGCGGTTCCGAAACGAACCGCTGTAACAGGGTTCACTGTTACAGCGGTTCGTTTCTGAACCGCTGTAACAGTGTTCCCTGTTACAGCGGTTCATCAACGAACCGCTGTAACATGATTTTTTTTATTTTTATTTTTTTCTGTTATAATTTCAGCTAGAGCTATATCCTTCCCACAAGCTCAAAATTCAACTCATCAATAACACATAAAACAAACCAATTGCTCAACAGAAACAACAAATTCAAATCCAAAATTAATTTCATTCACCAAATAATAATCTCCAATAATTACAAATAATAACGAGTTTACAATAAACCATATAAACTAATCACTGCTTTTAAATCAAATAAAATTTACAATAATTTTCAACTTACAACCGCCGGCATATCAAAAGCGCATTTAAAAATGTATTGTGCCAATTCAGAACGTGCTTCATCAAGTTGCTCTATAGTGTAAGTGGCGTACTGACAATCAACAAAGTACTGCAAGACAAATATTAAAATCCAACAAAAATGTTTAATAACTTAAAAGGGACATTAGAATTTGATTAATATTAATTAGGATTATGCATACCGTCGGTGGGATTATAGATTCTCCGTGTCTAATAATATCTTTCATGAATTTCATGACGAAGAACCCACAATCTATGGCATTTATTTGAATGGGGCACTACAAATTAAATTCAAATCAAAATTATATTAGAACAAATAACTTTTATAGGAATAATTTCTTGAAACTATAATTAAAATAATATAATTAAACTAACCTGTATACAACTCCATGTACAGGCCTTGTTTTTTGATTTGATCTTTTGGTTGTTTTATTTGCTCGAACATCAAGACAGCGCTGTTAAAAACATCAAAAATCAAGGAAATATGTCAATATCAAGCAAATATATATATATGAAGTCTAGTTATAATATATATACTTTAAACTTAATATTAAATATAATATAATGGATACATTTAATTGAATGATAAAACTTACTGATTGATCATATCTTTCATATCATGTCGGTTATTTGGATTACCGTGCAAAGAATCCAATAATAAACGATCTCTTAATTGGATCAATCACGAGCAACAACCAATGGCCCCTAATCAGCATATTCAAAAGAAAAATTTTAAATTAGTTATGCCTACGTAACAATTTTACAAATACAATGTGTCTTTAGTAGCTCACCCGGAGTTGTAAGGTGCAAGAAACAACTTCCCCTCCAGTGCACTAGCTATCATAGTATTTGCTATATATTTGATTTGTCAACAAGCTGCGTGGGAGTAATTCCTGCTCCCGCAGATATAGAATGTGGGCTAAGGACCCGAATTATTTTGTTTTTGTTCGGGGACCACGTGATTAACCCACAAACACCTACAATTGAGCATAAAATAAATTTGAGTAACAAAATAAACATAGTTCAAATTAATGCAGTAAAATAATTTAATTAAAAGCTTACTTTTTCTTAATTATATTTAAAAACTTACTTGATGTAAGCAGTAATGATAGAGGCTCCTATCTGTTCTTTATGCACAAAGTCACCGATCTCCTCCCGCCCAATATATTCTGGAAAGGGGATATTGAAGATTTCCTCGGGTATGTCTATCCGGATAGTGTTATCAGCAGCCATCATCCCAAAGAACCTTTCAAGAATTGCAAGTGAATTAGGGGGTGGAGCAGGAGGGTTGGCCACTAGAGAAGGAGGGTTGGCCACTAGAGGTGTATTTTTGACATGTGAGTGCTTCGTCATCTCTGATTTGCTTTTTCCGAGTGATGATTTGGATTTCCGAGAGACTATAAGCAAAAGAAAACAAAACGTGGGCGTTATCAATGAAGTATATTTATTAACATTAAACAATTGTTATAATTTAATAATGACTAGCTATTAATAATTACGTACCGATGCATCACCGACAATCACAAGACTCTTAGGCCAAGCAACCATGTATCCCACAGCCTCAGATACTGTGAACACTCCTTCATCATCGAGAGGGACTGGTAAGGGTGCAATATCTTCAATTGCAATGTCAATCGACACTTTCACGAGGTGGGAGGCTAATGGACATGTATGCAATGTTCTATCCTTTGGTTGATTGTACATTGTTCCTCTTGCCACCAAACGATAACACGGTGTAGAAAGTGCTAATTGACACTGCACCACATCCTACATATATATATATATATATATACCATTATATTAGAAAATGTTGTATATCATGAAATATAGGATTGTAAGTTACATTATCACTAAACAATATGCTTTTCATTAATTACCTGAGGAAGGTCTTTCACTTCTGGGCAGCTATCTTTCAAAGAAACCGCCTCTTCTGTATGTGGCTGCTGCGACGACCCAGACGCCCTATGCTGCTCAAACTCGCGTCGCAATTCGAATAGTGATTGAGTGAGCATTTGAACCGTGTTTTGCAAGTTATCAATCACCGTATTTTTTGAATGCTTTGAATCCGAAAAGCAATCTGTTTGGGATACCCCAAAGCCTACACCCCTAACTCGACCCGGATGCTCCTTCTTTTTAAGAGCTATAGCCAGTATATCATTCCGGGTCTTCTCGGGTTCACTGTGGCTACCCTCCTGTGATAAATTTTCCTGTAATAATACATTTAAAAAATACAAAAATTTGTTATTTTAAAATTATTTTTAAAAAAACATACAACACACTATATAACTAAAATTGCAAATAACTCACCATTGATTCCACTACTCTTTTAACATTGACATTATCAATCTTGTTCTGGCTGTCAGAATGTGCAACCCTCCACACTAGTGCTCGTGTCACCTCTGTGACATCTGACCCAGCATCCTTTCTTTTATGCTTCTATATAAGAAAATTTGTAAGGAAATAAATTTGATTAGAAAATTTGTAATTAAGGAAATTTGATTAGAAAATTTGTAAGAAATTTGATTAGAATTACAACTTGTAACGAACTACGTACCTCAATATACTCCACTTGAGCATATCCAAGACGTGATGCCCTGTAAGGATATTCAGGGTCCTTTGCTCTTTCAGATTGTCCTTACGTAGTTGCTGTTCATTATATAATCAAGGCATTAGTCAATGTATATAGTTTCAAATAAATTAAAATGAAACCATAAATTAAAATAATTACCTGAAAAGCTTCACTTGGCGTATTTCTACAAATTTTGTCCCATCTTCTTGAGATATACGATATTTTTCGGGTGGGCTTGATTAATGTTCCCATCATCATCCTCTACCCAGATTCTGGTCAAGTAGCTCCTGTAGTTTCGAGCTAGCTTCCCAGCCTCGGCTAAGACGAACTTCTATCTACTTTCGTCAATATCAAAGGCCAACTATAAAAACAAAGAACAAAGTATATAAAAAATGTTAATTTAGAGAAAAAAAACTACATTACCAATTAAAAACATAATATATAATAACTAACTTACAGCTATTTCATTCCAAATGGCATATTTTATTGCTGCAGGGACGCTGCGCCATCACTGATAGTAATGGGACCCTGTCACGAGCTATCACGCCAATGTAACCAACAAAGTTGATTTATTTGGGTCAACTGGTTGACCATACTCGTTCCAACCAACTTGTAGCTTTATGCCTTTACTTTTGGCCTTTATTACTTTCTTCATTGCTGTAATACCTCTCCGTATCTCACTTTCAACACTTGGGTTTGCAGCACCTCCAGAATCCATCTACAAGATTTCATATGAAAATTCAAATATTTCAACAACAACAAACGAAAATAATTATATGCATTAATCACATCATTAATCAGTTGGATCATATAATCACATCAAAAAGTACAAAAACAAATATTGATAAGCTTACATTGGTAGTGGTCGTCGTGGTATTGGCGGAGGAGAGGGTGACTGTGGTGGTATACGGTATCGACCTACAAAAGCAAAAAAATACAGAAGTTAGTGTAACTCATTCACTAATATAATATTACAAGCTGGTTCAATATAATTTACACTTTAACTGCATACTTAACAAAGAGTTCAAATAAGTTACTCATATAATTATCAAATAAGTTCAAATACCTTTCATCGTTTTCTTTTGTGTCGCTGGTTTACTAATCTTTTGTGATCCCTCAGTACGACCATTTTGTTAGTACGCCGACGAACAGAAGGATTAATCCATATCCCCTTCTTGGTGATCCTCTCGCATATACAATTCATCATCACTGATATCCAAGTCACCGTCACTATTTGTGGATTGTGAACCACCTAAGATAGGATATCCTCCATCATCTTCATTATATAGGCCATCATCCTCATACAAGTATTTTTGTTTGCCGATAAAAATGGACCACCTCTTATCGACAGGATCGGTGACAAAAAACACTTGTTTAGCTTGAGATGCCAAAATGAAAGGTTCATCTTTGTATCCCCCCTTTTCAAGGTCTACTCGAGTAAAACCTATTTCTATCATCGACACCATTTTGGGTCAAACCCCACCTACACCCAAAATACAGGCAACCCGAAACCAACTGTAATCCAGCTCCCATATACGTTTCAATCAA